>JARCFY010000001.1:45461900-46661900 GCA_029233225.1 Lepidodactylus listeri
TCAATGGCGTTCCCAAGATCCAGTCAGCTCGTCACTTGATCACAGAAGGAAACAAGATTGGTCTAGCAGGACCTGTTGTGAAGACAAATCTGTGCTGATTTCCCTAGATCATCAAATTGTTCTCAGATGCTCGCAGACTGACCCCTTTAAAATCTGCTCCAGTATCTTCTGTGGGACAGAGGTCAGACTGACTGGCCTGTAGTTTCTGGGTTCATCCTTCCTCCCTTTTTTTAAGACTGGAACAACATTCATCCTCTTGCAGTGGCACATTTCCTGTCCTCCAAGAGGTCTTGAAGATGATGGACACAGACTTGGCAAGCTCTCCAAAAAGTTCTTTGACATTTATCCTGCTTGTGCTTCGATAGTCTGCTGCAGTCCCATAATAGCCATTTTGTCTATAAGTGTTTTAAGTCTAAGGCAGAAGCTATGTGTTGATAGAGCAATTCATGTTAGTTTCATTACCCGGAATGCATTTTAGCTGCTTAGGCTTCTGTCAAGTAGTAACAGTCCCCGTGGAGATGGCAAGCTATAGGCTAATTCGAAATTTAACCGCCTATATAAGTAATTCATCATGTTATGGACAATTTCCAAACCAAAAGTAGAAGGTCCACGACAAGGGCAGCTAACAGCAAGCAGGTTTATTAAAAGTACATGTCTGCAGATATGGAAAGAAAAGCTCAAGGGCGAGGCTTTTCTCTGAGGGTCTGTTCCGCAGAACAGCTCATTTTAAGGCCCCGACACGTCATCCCCTCTCTGTCCCTTTGCCCAATCCTGGGTCACAGCGAAAAGCGCACATTTTACCTAAACCGTCGCAAAAAGCATCTTGTCACCATATAGGGTGGGCTTATACATTCTTATTACCTTCTAAGGCAGAGTCACGTGCTTCCCACGACCTCATGACAGGCTGAACTCATGATATAGTGAAAGGCAAAAGGTTCTGCTTTTTCTTGCTAGCAAGCTGGAGGAGAGGAAATGCCTGGCCCTAGTAGGGTTACCAAGTCTGGGTTGGAAAATACCTGGAGACTTTGGGGGTGGATCCAGGAGAGGGCGGAGTTTGGGGAGGAGAGAAGCCTCAGCATGGTACAATGCCATAGAGTCTACCCTTCAAAGCAGCCATTTTCTCCAGGGGAGCTGATCTCTCTCAGCTGGAGATCAGTTGTAAAAGCAGGGGATCCCCAGGCCCCACCTGGAGGCTGGCAACCCTAGGCCCTAGCTGAGAAGATGTCTCTATGGCAATAGATGGTTGCCAGCCCATACCATATATTTTTAGCAAATAAGAACAAGGAACTATCTACTTTTGTAAGAGATGTTTGTTTCAACTGCTTAGGCGCTTCTACGGCCCAGCAATTTTATATGTAGTTTCAAAATCACAGGTAAATCCATATCAGTCAGAAGCTGGATGGTTGAAAATGCCTCCCCAAAGGGAATGCTCAGATACATCAAGCTCTGGGTCCACACTGAGCAGTTGATGTCCAGCAGCCACCTGAAGAAGCGCAGCATTTATGATACGGTATCATACAAGGAAAACATATATAAATTCTATTACCGATGGTACTAGTCACCTGATAGAGTTAGTAAATGTTATAAAAATGTCTCAAATATTTGTTGGAAGTGTCACTCAAATGTGGGGACTTTCTTTCACATGTGGTGGCGTTGCATAAAAATTCAGAGATATTGGTGTATGGTCCGAAAAATGATAAAGGATATATTATTAGTTTTGATCTTGTACTTGCACCAGAGGCCTACCTTCTGAATATTTTACCTGACGATCTTAAGAAAAATGAAGTGAGACTAATAAGTTATATTTTGACTGCAACCCGTATAAATTGGGCTAAAAATGGAAGATGGAAGATTTACCCACTAAAGATGATTTAAGAAATAAATTACTAGATCTCGCTGAGACGGAGAAACAAATTTCGATGTTATACGAGGAAAAACAGGAATCTTTTAGGGATATTTGGTCTAAATTTTATTTTTGGCTAGAAAATGTATAATGGAAGACTCGAATTCTGTGTTGGATTTATTGAGACAAATTGTACATAATTGAACGTTTAAAATCCTAATAAGCAAAATTTACAAAAAAAGAAAGAAAGAAGTGCAGCATTTATGTTGCAGTTGCAAGAGACCTCCAGGTAGGTCCGGTGGGAGGCTATGAGTGGACCCCCAAACAGTGCTGCTCAAAGTTCAAATGACTTAAGGTGGTTTTCGTGGATGCCCTGGAGGCGTGGGAGGACATCCCTAGGGAGACTGGGCGCCCCCTCTGTCAACCAGCTTCTTCACCTTTGGGAGGCTGCTGAATGATGGATTCAAGAACATCTCAAACTGCAAATCAGTCTACTGATTCCAGGGATGTATTATTTGGGTAGTTCAGTGCTTACTTTGGGTGGGTAGAGCTTTTAAATACCAGTATTTATTGATGGATGGGTGAATCAGGAATCAGAAACTACAGAGTGGGAACAAACTCCAGGATGGAAAGGAAGCAGCAAGGCACTCCTCCATTAGGGTGGTCAACCTCCAGGTGGAGACTAGAGATATCCCAGGATAACAACTAGAGTTGCCAGCTCTGGATTTGGAAATACCTGGAGATTTTGGGTGTGGACCCTGGGGACAGCGGTGTTTGGGAGGGGAGGGACTGTTGTACACACAGTTTATGAAACTCTGCCACTGACTTGACCTGACTAATCTTGGTAAGCACATTTAGCTTCTTTCTGGCATAGATAGACATACATATGTTAAGTGCTACTGATGATTCTAATCACAGATACAGAAATCTATCATGAACATATATTCAGATATTCACTTTGGTTCGTTGCTTAAATGCATGCTGGAAAAAATGCTAAATTCTGACAGGCGGTTATACTGCTTGTAACCTTGTTTTTTCTTGGTAAACAATAACTGTGCATGCTTCTGATGTCAGTTAGCTTAAGTTAGATGAAGAACATACAGCACTATGTACCCATATCTGCAACATTAGATACTTTTAGAGCTTCATACCATGGGAAGAAGTAGGCCTATTGTTTAGCTAAAATTGCAACATCTTTACTTGACAAAGCTCAGCCCACCACCGGTCCTAGCCCAATCAGAAGGTTATGATGGACATATGACAAAGTTTGATGGAACCAATAATCATGATTTATTTGCAAGCATCATATGACAGTTTGATGGAACCAATAATCATGATTTATTTGCAAGCATCATACTGAATATAAAATCCTAAGTCTCCCACTGTAACCTTAGGGAGAGTTTATGGGTATTCGAGGGTCCAAACCTTGTTGTACCTGTGCTCCCCTCCTTTATTAATAAAAGTCTTGGGATTTTCTTATCTACAGGAATTGTGCCATGTGTTTTCTAAAACTGGGCTGGGGAAACACAAGCAGAGACAGGGTTTCTGTCTTACAGGACCTCAGCAGGGTATAATGCCATAGAGTCTGCTGTACAAAGTAGCCATTTTCTCCAGGGGAACTGATCTTGGTCATCTGGAGATCAACTGTAAGAGCAGGGGATCCCCAGGGGCCACCTGGAGTTTGGCAACCCTAATGTACAACTGATCTGCAGGCGACAGTGATCAGTTCCCTCAGGAAAAATGCCTGCTTTGGAGGGTGGGCTCCAGTGTTCCCTCTAAGCTGAGTTAGTGCAAGCTAGCTCACAGGGTTTTTTTTTTTCCCCGCCTCTGGCTCACACACTTTTGTCTTAGCTCAGGAAGGATGGCTCCAGAGCCAACTCATTTATGCAGCAGCCAAATTGCTCGGTCACAACTTTGATGCCAGCTCACAAAGTAGAATTTTTGCTCACAAGACTCCACAGCTTAGAGGGAGCATTGGTGGGCTCTATGGCATTACACCCTGTTGAAGTCCCCCCCCCCAACCCTGCTCTTCCTAGGCTCCCCTCCCCAAATCTCCAGGTATTTCCCAGCAGAAGTTGGAAACCCTATTTTTTAATGTTGGAGCCAAGCCTTAGAAAGAACAGCTCGTTTGCGTTTTATTCCTATCCATCTTATACCTATCTTTTAAATTGGAAGGGGAGGTAGGTTTTATTTGTTAAGCATTAGTTTGTGTATCTGAATCCTGAGAGATGACAATGAGTCGACTAAGTCTGATATTTTCTGGAAACCAATTTGCTCAGCCACTCTGAGCTTCCGGGATGACCGAGAACAAAAGAAAAAGTCCCCGCGCCAGAACGTTTCACAAACCGCCACGAGGGGCGTTCGTCCCAGCTGTTGCTATGGTAACGGGGACAGGAAAACGGGAGAGGGTGCGCGGAAGTGATTCCTCACGCGGCTCCGACCTCTCCTTCCCGGCTGTGCGGGCTGACGTGTCGGAGGAAGCCGGAAGTGGCGGTGGAGCTCCCGCACCCGCTCGCCCTTGCCCTCCCTGCCAGCCCCCTGCTCGCCATGGGCTTCCTGCGGTTCCTGCTGCTCCTGGCGGCTGCGTCGCCCTTGGCCTGGGCCTTCTACTTGCCCGGCCTGGCGCCCGTCAACTTCTGCGACGACAAGGCGGCCCATGGTGACTGCAAGGTCTGTCGCTGGCGGGGTCTGCTCGGGGAAGGGGGGGGGGGGAGGATTTGGGACCCCCTCGAGCATCTGCGACCCGCCTTTGAACTTCCTGGTGGGGGGAAGGGAGCGAGGCAGGGGGCGGTGATGAAGGGGGCAGGGGTGGGGAGGGCTGCTCCGGGGTTGGAAGGGGGCGGCGGGTTGGTCGGAAGAGTTGTCACAAGAAGTGAGCAGTGACTCACGGAAGCTCATCCCCTGCCGCAAATTTTGTTAAGTCTTTAAAGTGCTGCTGGACTCTTGCTCTTTTCTGCTGCTACAGGCAGACTAACATGGCTACTCATATTGAGCAAAAGAGTGCTGTTGCTTTAGCATTTATTTATTTAGAATGCTTTTATCCCACTCTCTCTCTAAGGAGTATTGGGAGGTATGTATGTTGTTTTTCCTTCCCTGCCGTTTTTCTCCTTTGCAGCAATCCTGTAGAGAAGTGTGTGCGTAATTGTGGGGAGGATTGAAAGGAGGCGGTGGGTTTCACATCATTGTAACATTTCATTTGTGAAACGCCTGTTTTATTTAGTATGTTTTTATTGCGTTCTTCTTCTGAGGAGCCCAGAGCGGTATATGTGGTTTGCCCCGCCCTCTGTTATCCTTACAACAATGTAGACTACTTTCGGAGAAACTGGAACGAGACTGTGGGTTACTGGAATAATACTGTTTTATTTGCTAAGCAAGTATCATTTAATTACTTCTTGTTCAGTAATGAAAGCAAGAACAGGGCTCTGACTGACCCCACCCCCCAGTTCACCCTTTTCTGTTGGAGATCATCTGAGAGGCAGTTAAATATTACACAGCAGACAGGTTGCTAAGAAGACTGTCCAGGCATACCTCTGTATCATACCAAACTAGAAATGCACTGCCAAACCAGCCAGTCTACTCAGTGCCCCCCCCCCATTTATTTATTTAGATTTATATGGTGCCCTCCCTGCAAGTGGGGTCATTCTGTATTTCATTATGCTGGAGCTTTTAGGACAGCATCAGGTTTCTACAAGTCATCTGGATCCTTCTGTTGTGGCTGGCAGCCCTCCACCCCATCTTTATGTTTCTCTTTGCTGTTTTGTTTCATTTCAAAAGTGTTAATTGAAAATAGAAGCTGGAGGATCTCAAGTTCAGCACACTGTTTTACCGCAAAGTTCAGTCACCTCTGCTTGCCTTTTTAATATGATAATTGTGTTTCCTTGCCACTTACTACAGTGTGTTCCTGTCACTATGGAAGGGCCAGTCAGCTTAATCCACTGACTAAATTCAACCTTTCAGCCTTTTCGGATCTATTAATGAGATATGCATTCTGGGAGAACCTGATACAGGTCATGTTGTCTATCAGTTATTAGAAGGCTTTATCTTTAAGTGAACCTGGATGTGGAATTGCTCCATATGTTGACACTGCTGGTGGGCTGTTACTGGTTTATTAGTACTTCCAGTGTCTTCAGTGTACATAGTGCTTTTTGGAGTTTCAGAAACAAAAAATTGGAGAGCTTCCTATCTAAAATTGTCCATGAGAAGTCATCAGAGGGTTGGAAGGGAGAGATAATGGTTGTAAAGGGATGACTATGAACAAATAATAGTTGCATTCTTTGTAGCTGATCATGAAGATTAAGCAGGATTTGAAAGGTGAAATGTCATTGTATGTTTTCAAGGAAGTAGTTCCATGTACAGGGAGCATTTTAGATGCCTTTGGACATCTGATAGAGGTAGAATTGTAGGTCTAAAGGTTAGGGATATAATGAGAAGAAAGAGGCAGTGCAAGGCCATGAAGACTCTTAGAGGTAAGGGCAGCTGATTTGTTTGGGGTGTGGCACTAGAACTACTTTTAGCCCCAGTATGTTAAGGTGGGATTCCATCTGTATCAGAATGTTATAGGTAAAAGGCCTTGTACGATGGTCACTTTTGCAAGATGTGGTGATGGTCAGTGTTATTGTCTAGTAATTAAAAAGAACTTCCAGAGTTGGTATAGCTCTTGGTTCTCAGATTTGGGTATAAGTTGGGGGCAGGGGGGGTTGCTTTGGTGTCCTAAATGTGTGTTTTGTGGAAGTATCTGCTTGGTTACTGTTGTAAACAGTACACTTTCCTAAATGGACTTGGAAAGAGCTCCAGTTGGTCTTCTTATGGGCTTATAGTAGGATATCTGTTAGTACAGTCATTTGTAGACAAACATAGCACACTAAGTGTAACTCATTTATTACTTCCTGTTGGGAAGGTGGTTTTCAACTCCATTAATCTTTGAGGTTGGTTTCATTTGATGCTTCTGTATTTGATAAAAGCTATTTTAGTAATAATCTTTATTTAAGAATTACATACTACTGTTTGTTCCTCCTTACGGACTGTCTCTGCAGTCTGATTTGCAGAAAGTGGGGCATGTATCCTGTATAACATGCTCTACTAGTACATCAGTAGCTTGGTTGAACAGTTTGACACTTTGCTTAGATTAGTATTTTCATTTTTTATTATGGCACTGTGGTTATTGATATGGCTCAATCTGCTTTAATAATGTATCTTATATCTTCTGCAGTCTGGAATAGAGGTCTTTGTAAATAGACTGGACTCTGTGGAATCGGTCCTTCCATATGAATATGCTGTGTAAGTACAATAAAATCTATTTGTTTAACTTGATTTAAATTGCCCAGTGAAGAACTGCTGTCTGATCTTTGTTGTATTGTTTGTCTTCAGTTTAGTTGTTCAAAGTCATAGCATAGTTTGCTAAATCTTGCTCTTAATATTTGTCATTCACTTATTCAGTAGTAGAAATTGATTTTTTGGTACTGTGATTTATTTATTCTCTGAGGCAAGCAACTAGGTAAGATTCTTGTTTTACCTAATGTTTATCACTGGTCACTGAGCTAAATATATCTACTGCATTGCAGAATCCCAGATGTGGAAAATGTGCCAGTAGAAAATTCAGTCTACCAGCACAAGGCAGATCAGCCTGACCAGCTGCACACAGCTGAATATAACAGAATTATGTAATATATTAGGCAAATGATATGTTGGGGTGGGATATGAGTCCTGAGATACTGACTAGGTACAGTGCCATAGGAAAAGGAAAGTCACATTTGAGAGCTTTTAAAAAGTACGCAGAGAAATTGGAAGACATATACATTATGCTTGCATTTAGATCGTTTTATTCGTGTTAGTGTAAGAATGTGTCTTCATGGCACAATGGTATTTCCTGCTGAAATGTCTGGATGTGTAGGCATTTGAAATCGGCATGATAGTGCTTTCCAGACTCCATATACATGAAGAGGTGATGTCATCCTCTATCCACACTATTATTTTTCACAGAGATAATACTACAGAATGTTATAGCAGAACTGGCTCCATAATTTCCCCTTTAGATAAGAAGTGCAGCACATAAGTCACTTTGACAAAGATAGCTTAATTTAAACACAGTCATAACCACAATGGTTTCTAGGCTGTATCCTTACTTGATACGTTTCTTAGAGTTTTCCCATTTCAATTTTGTGATTGATGTAGGCATAATAAAATTCAGCTTATTTGCATCTCCTAAACCCACTGAGTTATCGTATGCTACATGTTCCAAAGAGGCTAGCAGTTAAATTATGGATGTCTGTCTGTCTGTCTGTCTCTTGCTCTCTTCAAACCATTCTAGGATTGTATTTCCTCAATCTGTTCTAGTGTTTATAAGAGTTGCATACTGAAGTTTCTTTAAAAATGTATCTTTGAAGATTTCAGAAAGTGTTGTTCCTGATCCCAAAGAATCTTCTAGATTCTTAAATACATACAAATTCTCTAAAACTTTGCTGAGAGTTTCAGCCATTTCCATATATTAGATGAGGGTCTCTACCAAGGGCAGAATCTCACATTGCCACATACGCACACCCCTTTTGGAAATTCTGTATCCCCATTCCTCTCCCATGTCTCACTTCTGCCTCCTGTTTTCCATCTCACCTGGCTGCAGCTACTTCAGTTACAGCTTCAGCTGTTGAGACTAGAGAGAGAACAACTAGAAGAATTAATTTCCCCTTGCTACAGTAGCTGCTTTAGATAATACTCAACTGTGCTAGCATGGCTGAAATTATGTCCCCTCCTGGAGTCGATAGCAGCAGTGCAGAGGCAGGAGTATGAGCAAGTGAGGGGCAGGGAGAGAGGGAACAAGCGAGTGAGAGAAGGAACGGGACCATTGTTTTGCACCTTATATAGTGTGTCACCCTGTTATCCGAAATACATATTTGAAAAATAAGTGAGAAACAGATGAAAAGAGATAAGGTTTCACCCTGCCCTCACCTGTCCCCATGACTCACCATGAGTGTTTTCAGGCTCACATGTGTGAAATTTTAATAGTTGCATGATCAGGAGGCCACAAACCTGATTGCTAGTGACGATTTCCCCTGCATCGGGCATCCAGCGCAATAATCCCCTTGCACGTTCTCTTCTGATAGTTCAAAAATTTGGAGGGAAGCGTTTGGTCTGGCGCTTCACATGGGAGTTTGGAAGAGCCGAAACTGTAAGAGGCAATTGATGCCACATTATTTATTTCTAGCTTGGCACAAAGAGAGGATTGGATGGGTGGGGTGGGGTGGAGTTTTGACTAAGGGCTTCCAAGAAGGCTGAAATGTGGTAAGACTCTCACAGCTTCTGCTTCTTTAAATCTCAGTGCAAAATGGAAGCCCAAGGTCCCAGCGAGAGGTAGCAGCAACAACAGCTACTAATTGCAGTGATAAAAGCTTTTAGTGCTACTTCAGTAATATTTAATATATTTAATATCGATATACTTAGCTAGAAAACAATAGTTTATGTGGAGAAATTGATTGATGAAAGATGCTGGGAAGCAAGTCCTGGTCTTTGCATATGAGGTGATGACTCTCTGGCAGAGTACTGAGAAGGTAGAATAGACCACATGTTGCAGATGAGGGGTTACAGTTCTCATACTTCCCATACATTAATAATTGCTTTTGAGTGGCTCAGCGTGTGAATGGCTAGACCAGAATCTTTCTCCTGAATCTGCAGACTTTTTGTTTATGGACAGATTTTACATGGGGGGGGGGGGTGACATTAAAAAGGTGACTTACATTCTTCCGTGTCATTTTTGCCTCAGGCTCATCAAAATCAGCAGAATTTAGCTCCTACATAGTCGTTCACAATCTGATCAACAGTGAACTGTGTTCAGACGAGACATCTGATTAAAACATGCTTCAAAATTTGTAAGAGGTTCTAAATCTGTGACATCTCTTTTTGCCAAAGATGCAGTTACATTCAGACTTGTGCGTTCTACATGAGCTGAGAAATTAGAAAATGATCGTTTTATTTGCTTTCTTAGATTTGATTTTTGCCAAACGAGTGGAGAAAAACGCCCATCTGAAAATCTTGGGCAGGTATTGTTTGGAGAGAGGATTGAACCTTCACCTTATAAGGTATGTTCTTAATATCCGAAGACTATGCAGAATCTACCAGTTAAATAGATATATTTTAATTTATGCATTCAACTCGGGCAGGCTATGAAAAATGTTCTTTGATTCATAGATATGTGTACAGCTGTCTGTCAATGGTTGCCAGATTTATCCCTTTCTGCAAACTGCTTTGATTGTGTAGCCCTGTTCACACGTTACTGTGTATGCACAGTCCATGTACAGTGTACTCTTGATTTCTCTTTGTACATCCATTGAGTAATTTTTCTGTTATATTCAGCATGTGTAAACACATGATTTAAACACACATGTATCCAGGTACTGGTCTCCAGTTTTATTTTTAAAATATATACATGTGTGCATTCACTGTAATGTGTGGCCTTCTGTCCCCTTTTCAAATAGAGCCATTTCTTCGTACTGTTGGCCAGTGAAAGGATGGGGGAGCAGTGGACTTGGAAAGCTAGAAAGTGTCAGGATGGTAACAGCCAGCTGGGAAATCTCTGTTCATACATGTTGCTTAGGTCTGCACAGATTTCAGTATGAATGATTTGCCAGGGGGCGAGGCACCCTACACCCTAGTAAAACTCCTTTCCCTGAGGGAAAAGACCCAAGTTATAGCCGAGAAGTGTGCTCCGCCTCACAAATGGCTGTGTATGCTACACGGAACTGAGTATTACTTGATAAGTTCAAGAAGAATTTTTTTACTGGGTTCCCTGATTGACTTTGGGTTTACACCTTTCCCCAGGGTTACCTTGTGAGCATTGTGTGTTCGGCTGGTGGTAATGGTGTCACAATGCCTGCCTTTTAAATAAAAAATCAGTCTGGTGGTGGGAAAAGCAGAATTAGGCACCTGTGAACTTCGAAGAGGAACTACTTCTTGGGGCTTAGGTGGCCAAACCAGTCCTATGACTGGGAGGAATGAGTAGTTTATAACTCTAGGGTGTTGGCTAAGGGTGGAGCAAAAGTAAAACTTTAGAAAAATGTCTTGCAGTATTGGCACATGAACATAAGAAGAGCCCTGCTGGATCAGACCAGTGGTCCATCTAGTCCAGCATCCTGTCTCACACAGTGGCCAGCTAGTTCCTCTGGACGGCCAACAACAGGGCATAGAGGGTGAGGACTTCCCCTGATGTTGCCTCCTGGCTCTGGGATTCAGAGGTTTGGTGCCTCTGAACGTGAAGGTTTCCCTCAGTCAACATGGCGTATAGCCATTTATAGACTTATCCTCCATGAATCTATCTTATCCCCCTTTAAAGCTGTTTATTCCTGTGGCCATCACTACAGCCTCTGGCAGCAAATTCCACATTGCAATCACTCTCTGTGTAAAGTTAGTTTATTTGACTTCTATCCCGCCCTCCCTGCCAAAGGAGGCTCAGGGCAGCTTACAGCATTTCCTTTTGTCCGTCCTGAATCTGCTGCCCATTAGCTTTATTGGATGCCCTTAAGTGCTAGTATTTTGGGCGAGGGAGAAAAATTTCTCTTTGTCAACTCTCTCTGCCCCATGCATAATTTTATGAACTTTTATCATGTCCCCCCACTTAGTCAAATCTTTTCTAAACTGAAAAGTCCCAACCCTGTAATCACCTTGGTTGCCGGCCTCTGCACCTTTTCCAGCTCTGTGATGTCTTTTTTGAGATATGGTTACCAGAACTGTACACAGGACTCCAAATAAGGCGGCACCATAAATCTATGCAGGGACATTATAATATCGGCTTTTATTTTCAGTCCTTTTCCGAATGATCCCCAACATAGAGTTTGCCTTTTTCCGTGCTGCAGCACACTGGGTTGATACTTTCATTGAGCAATCCACTACAACCCCAAGATCTTTTCCCCTCTCAGTCTCAGCAAGTTCAGACCCCATTTGCCTATACTTGAACTTGGGATTTTTTTGTCCCAGTGTGCATCACCTTACACTTATCAACACTGAACGTCACTTGCCACATTGTCACTCACCCAGTTTGTGGAAATCCTTCTGCAGCTCTTCACAGTCAGCCTTGGTTTTCACCATCCTGAATAATTTGTGTCGTCTGCAAACTTGGCCACTAAACTTCAACTTCATGGTTTTTCTTTTCTGTGGCTCTGACTACTACTTAATAAAATTGCAGCCACTTTCTTTCTTTCTCAATGTTGACTCTCTTTCCAGCTTGCTGTTGCAGGTAGTAGTAATTCTTGGTAGCTGAGGGGAGCTCTTGGTCCTAATCAAAATCATGATAATGGTCTCTGGGTTCATTAAGATTTCTATTAAAGCCACATGGCTATGTTGCGGGGCATTTTAAGAAATTGTTACTTTTAGTGCAAAGTTTCCTTTGTTCTGGCAGCAGGGTGCTCGTGGCCAAATACTGCAGCAAAACAATTGTGTTATACTGTCATTTTAGCAGTAGTTATTGCTGGTGTCTGCACAGACTGTGCTCCAATTAGAGTTTGAGTCAAGTGGCACCTTTAAGACCAACAAAGTTTGATTCTAGGTATAAGCTTTCATGTGCATACACACTTCTTCAGGTGTCTGAAGAAGTGTGCATGCACATAAAAGCTTGTACCCAGAATTAAACTCTGTTGGTCTTGAAGGTGCCACTGGACTCAAACTGTGTTCTGTTGCTTCAGACCCACATGGCTATCCCACCTGAATCTATCTCCAATTAGAGGTTCAACTTGCAGTGATCATATTACTAGAGTTCTCAGGATCCAGCATAGTCTCTACTGCAGGGGTGGCCAACCTTGCTTAACGTAAGAGCCACATAGAATAAACATCAGATGTCTGAGAGCCGCAAGACAGGAACAAATATCACACACACGTTTTTATTTTTAAAAATATGCAAATTTGCTTTTTATTAACGTTAAATGGGACTGCCAAAAATAAAAACAAACAAGGAAAACCGGTTATTGATAATGATATTACTTGTTTGCTAATGATATTGAGAGAGAGAGAGAAAAAGAGAGAGATGGAAAGAAAGAATTAAAGAAGTGGAAAGAAAGAGAGAGAGAGAAACTAGGAAAGCAAATAGATGGGAGGGAGGAGGGAGGGAAGGAAGGGAGAAAGAGAGAAAAAGCATGCCTCCCCTTTGTTTCCCCAGCCGCCCTGCCAGGAGCTGCACAATATGTGTGAAAGAGCCGCGTGTGGCTCCCGAGCCACAGGTTGGCCACCCCTGCTCTACTTCCTAGTCTTTCACTTTCTTTTTAAGAATACAGGAGGCCGCAGCCTTTGCCCTGTCTCTTGCTCACTGGTTCCTGACAAGGCAGTGAAGCCTGGATATATTCAGCATATCTAAGACACACTCAGATATTATTTTGAGTGTGCTTGAGATGTGGCTGGCAGAGTCCATCTTTTAGAAGGAGCAACCTGACTGAAGCCTTGGTTGAAGTTCTTCTGTTACCTTAAAAGGAGAACGCACCCCCCCCCCCCCAAACAGCTTTAAACAGTGTTCTGGTTGTGATTTGATTTCAGTGGTTGGCTGGACTAAGAGTAATGCTAGATCTTGGGGTTTGTTGTCCACCTGTGGGGTACGATGTGTTGATTATAAGAGCATTAATCCAAGAACGAAACCACCCCTGGAAATTTTGTTGCTTTTAATTTGGTGTTCTTCTATTAGTTTTGCTCTAGATCTTCAGGTGGGCTGAAGAACAATGTGTCAAACAAAGACTGCTTACTCAACTAATTCCTGTTTATATTTCTCAGTTTATGTTTAAAGCCACAGAGACATGCAAATCTGTTTGTAAAAAAACGTATCACCTCAATGTACCAGAAGAGAAGCAAAAGTTGGAATTTCTGAAAAAGAGCATGCTGCTGAATTACCAACACCACTGGTGAGTCACCATTTAATTTTTAATGTTTATAATCTAGTTCCATTAGGAAGTGTAAAATGTCCTTGACATATGTGCATTTCTTGATCCTTTGAAGCTACAGTAGAACAAGTGGGGGCCCAACAAAAAAATGCCCAAGTTTGCCCAAGGGTGGCTGCAAAGCTGGGACTGTTTCCAACTTTGAAGCTATCCCTGGAGATTTAAGGAGAGGTCTCTCTGACAGTCCCAGCAGGTGACACTCTCTAATTCCTGTGGGTGGATGCTGTAGCTAGACCAGTGGGTTACGGAAAATACCATCCTTCTGCTTCCTCCTTTGTTATTCCCCCCTTCACCAACCCTCCCTGGTGGGGGGGAGCTCATTAGGGCAGCCAGTTCTACCTGCAAGCCAGCTGATGGGTGGGGAGGAGGAATTTGAGCTGATTGGCTGGGGTTGAGGGGTGAAGGCTCGGGTCAAGCTGGAAAGCTGATTGTGGGCATCTGGGCTTTGAATGTTTTGCCCTCCAAACAGCTGGTTGGTAGTTGCTTGTAAATACTGAAATGCAGAATCTTTTGTCTCTTTGAGCAGCACACAGTCAGAGTTCAGCTTTTATAGAAAAGTCTCATTGACTTCTGTGCAAGAGAATTCGGTGCACATTTTAGCACTTGTATCAAAATCACATGGATTGGTCTGCTGACCAGTTTACACAGTGATTACTTGTGTTTCTGGGAACTCCTAATTGCACGTGAGCTTGGTCAGTTTAGGAGAACTGCAGACTGGAAGGCCGGTAGTTTGGCAGTTCGAGACCCGAGTGCCGGAATGAGTTCCCATCTCTGGCCGCGGCTCCTGCCAACCTGGCAGTTCAAAAGCAAAAAAAAATGCAAGTAGATAAATAGGTACCACTGCGGTGGGAAGGTAACAGCATTCCATGTGCCCCGGTGTTTAGTCATGCTGGCCACATGACCACGGAGAAGTCTTCTGACAGCGCTGGCTCTTTGGCCTGGAAACAGAGATGAGCACTGCCCCCTAGAGTCAGATTTGACTGGCTTTTGAGCAAGGGAAACCTTTATAATAAGTCATTCCCAAATGACTTTCCAAATAAAAAGGAGGAGGTGTTCCCTAAAAGAATGACAGCTTCACTTCAGCAGGACTCCGTGGCAAAAACCTCCTGCCGTCTCTGATTGAGCCCTGCTGTGCGCCCAAGAAAATGTAGTCTCTTTAACCATGTGGTATCTAGAACAGGGACTATTTGCGAAATGGAAAGTAATTTCTTAACTGCCATTACTGTACACCATGCTGAGGTAGATTTCCTCCATTGAGAGAGAGAGAGAGAGAGATTCATGCTTTCGGGAGTCCGAACTCCCTTCGTCAAGACATGATCAGAGCTTTGACTCTTGGAAGCTTGTACCCTGAAACCCTCGTCGGTCTCTGAGGTGCTACAGGACTCGGATCTTAACTGTTCTACTGCAGACCAACATGACTACTCTCTGAAACTCTCCCCCTTGAGAGAGAAATTGTACTTGCCCATCACTATTGGGGCAAGTGATGCTCTGTATTCTTGGTGCTTGACGGTGGGGGGGGGGCAACAGTGGGAGGTCTTCTGGTGTCCTGGCCCCACTGCTGCACCTCCTGAGGGCACCTGGTGTTTTTGGCCACTGTGTGACGGAGTGTTGGACTGGATGGGCCACTGGCCTGATCCATCACTGGCTTCTCTTATGTTCTTATGTTCACTTATGTACTTGTTACCAGTGTTCCCTCTAAGCTGAGTTAGAGGCTCCAGAGCAAACTAATTTATGCAGTAGTCAAATTGCTCACTCACAACTTTAATGCCAGTGGCTCACAAAGAAGAATTTTTGCTCACAAAACTCCACAGCTCAGAGGGAGCATTCATGGGAAATTAAGAAAAAACAGAAGCTGGTTTTAAAAAAACCCTCCCTGTATATCTCAGATGAAGCTTCCTTGGCACAGTAGAGTTACTAATTTTATTTCGGTTTTTAAAAAGTAACCCATGCCAGAGTAAGGAGCTTCAGAACAACAGCAGCCCATGAAAGGGGCAGGCAGAACTACAAAGTAGCTTTAGACAGATAGAGGTATTTAAAAATGATTGCTTGCTTGCAGTCGCCTCTTATAAGCATTTTTAAAAAATTTTGGACTGCATTCTTAATTTTATAGTAATGTGTTTGTCAGTAACTTTGGATAATTCCCTTTTCCTTCCTTCTTTAAAATTTATGATCGTTCATTTGCATTATTGATGATGTGTGATCTGCCAGTTTGGTGTAGTGGTTAAGTGCGCAGGCTCTAATATGGGAGAACTGGGTTTGATTCTCCACTCCTCCAGGGTTCGATTCCCCACTCCTCCACTTTCACCTGCTGGATGACCTTGGGCAAGCCTTGTTCTGTCAGAGCTGTCCTAGAAAGAGCAGTTTCCGCCAGAACACTCTCAGCCCCACCTGCCTCTCAGGGTGTCTATTGTGGGAAAGGGAAGGGAAAGGAGTTTGTAAGCCACTCTGAGACGCTGAGTGAAGGGCGGGGTATAAATCCAGTCTCTTGTTCTTCTTCTTACGTGATTTGTAAGAAAAGCCTAGTGATAGTTTTTTATTTGATTATAATAATGTGTTTTTTTTAATTATTTTTGTATACTGCCCTAATGAGAGTGGTAAGGTACATAAAAGGGGACAAAATTAGTACCATTCTGCTGTTCTTTTGTAACTAAGCTTTCCGGATATAACAATATAGTTATGACCTCCCAGATTTTGTTTTAAATTTTGAAATGTTGATTTCCTGAAACAGCTTATTTGTGGCTCTGTGCTTTCTGCATTGCAGATGAAATGACTAATGTTGTTAAACTTAGAATGTCTTCTCTCTTTCCAAGACTGGAAGCGCTTCAGTTCTCATGCTTGTGCTAGTTACATAATATTTGTTAAGTCATAATAGGCTGTGACCAGTGCTTATTTTCTGCTGGCACAAGTGTTCTTTGGCTGAAGGGGGAGGAAGCACATTTCATTGATTTCTTTCTCCAGCTGCAGACAGTCTGATCATACTCAGTGCTGTTTCTGTGCACTCTGGGTACGGGGAGCCCAGAGCAGTCTGTGGGGCCGGGAGTCGGGTTCTGTAAGTGGAGCTGGTAGTCACTGGATACTATTCAACATTGTCTAGGACAGGGGTGGGCAGACTTGCTCAGCGTAAAAGCCACCTAGAACAGGGGTGGCCAAACTTGCTTAACGTAAGAGCCGCATAGAATAAACATCAGATGTTTGAGAGCCACAAGACGTGAACAAATATTACCTGCTTTTATTGGAAAATAAGCAAATTTGCTTTTTATTAACATTAAATGAGACTGTCAAAAATAATAACAAAAGGGGTAAAAGCAGATATTGATAATGATATTTAGCTTCCCCAGCCACCCTGCCAGGAGCCACATAATATATGTGAAAGAGCCGCATGCAGCTCCCGAGCCACAGTTTGCCCACCCCTGGTCTAGGATGAAATGGGACTATAGCTTGATATGCTGCCTCTCAGAAACAAAATATTACTCCCCCCCCCCTTTTTTTTTTAGGATTGTGGATAACATGCCTGTGACGTGGTGTTACGAGGTGGAAGATAACCAGAAGTTCTGCAATCCTGGATTTCCTATTGGTTGTTATATAACTAAAGACGCAAAACCCAAAGATGCCTGCGTTATCAGTGCAAGTTTAAAGCAGTTTTTTAAAAAACTAATGCGTGAAAGATCCATTGTGTGTGTTCAGTTTGCGTTCTTCATTCCTTTAATGCTGCTTCAGTGGTAGGAACATGCTTTCCCTCCATCACTACAATTACTTATTCATCCTTGCATTGAGAAGAACAAAGTAAATGGGTAGATACACAAAGCCTAGTTTTTAGCTAGCTTAGACCTATCAGGCCTAGGAGTGGGTCTGTTTCTTAGCTTTTAGTCTCTTATTTCTGGGTTGGTCTCTTAAAGTCTCTTTTATCCAGAATAGGTCTCTTTTAGTCACCTTGGATCCACCGGAGGATTTTTGCAAGTGGAAGGGGGAGGGGTGGGTTTTTTTGCCAGTCCCCCCCTCCTGCTGCACACTTCCACCCTTCCATGCTGTTCTTGGGAGGTCTCCTGTCTTCAGGAGCAGTATTTCTGGGTGCATTTGGGGCTGCGGGAGGAAGATGAGGAAGTCATGCCCTGTTCAAGGAAATTCCTTTTGTCAGCAGAAATTACTGTTGAATCCAAGCCAGCATAGTTTAGTATGTTGTACTACTTAGTCTTCCTGTTTCTGATGTCTCTGCAGTATGCTCAGGCTGCTCCCTACAGTTCAGCCATGGCTGAATGCAAAATGAAGGTGGATCATGAGGCTAGTATGTAGCCTTCTTGTATGTTCTTTCATGCATTACAAGGAAGCTTCACTTAATTTCTGTAATCTTTAGAGAAAGATCTAAAATTTATGATAGAAATTTCTGTTCCCGGCAGTCATTGCCTACTTATTCATTTTATACATAAACCACACAGAAGAATAGCCCAGAATTGTTCATGTTTGAATTGGCTGAAGAGTGATAAACTATTTAATTGCAGCATGCTAGTTCCTATTGGACTGTGCTAATAAGAGTGTATTATGTTTTTTTGGGACCCAACTATTTAGATGCCATTTGTGACACCACTTTTTTGGTTGTACGCTTTACTGTAGAATGCTAGATTGGGGCAGCAAGTGTCCCCTGTATATACACATCTTCTCATGTTCAGAATGCCCATGTGAAAACTGGAGTTACCATTGGTTCTGTTACTATTGACAGCTTATCCGTAGCTATACACTTTGGTTATGGGAATACCGAAGGAAGAATCTCTGTATTCTTCCAGTTCATGTTCGGATAGATGAGGTAATTGAATCTTGGACCTCTTACACATATAGATATTTCATCATTACTCTCTCATCGTAGCTAGAATTCTGCAAAATTTTGCCACTAATTAACAGTCCAGGTCCTTCAAAGACTATCCATGTGTATTCACTCAAGTAGAAACATTTGTTTTAATTTTCTCTCGGTTTGCTTTTGTTTTTCTGTAGACAGAGTTTCGTGAACCGGATACCTTCTACATATTCAACCATGTGGATATCACAATCAGTTACCATAATGTAGAAAACGAACAGTCAGGCTCAAGACTTGTAGCTGCTAGGCTTGAACCAAAAAGGTGAGAATCCGGCTTGCTTGTGAGACAAAAAGACTTGTCTGGTGGATGAGGTATTGGTTGATGATCTTAACATTGCTCTTGAAAAGGCAAAGAGTCTTCATGTGCCACTGACAGTAGACGTAACCTAACAAGTTGGACATTCAGGAGTCGTGTGCAAGTGAAACATCTTTTAAGGTCTTCAGGTGACTTATTGGAAAGCAGTAATGGACAAGGCATACTGTAAAAACATGTGCCAGTGTGATTACTGCACTGTGGCTTCTTTGTCCTTGCCCCCCAAAAGAAACCGTACAGTATCTCTGAAAAGATGTTCCTTAGAATTAGTATTCATAAAGAGTTAAACAAAAGATCATAATGGTTAAATTGTTTTTGAACATTAATAGTTTGTTATTAAACGACTGTCTATCTGAAGCAATTTAAAGTGTCTGCATGTTCAGGTTTTTTGCTCTTAATACAGCCGAGATCCGACCATCTTTCTGTTCTGCCTGATAAAGCTTTATAAGTGGAAAGCTTACTGGCTGCTATCAGTTTAGAAATTAATCCAGCCCCCCCCCCCCTTTACGATATTTGCTGTGGGATCTGTATGGCAACAAACTTCTACTGTGCCTGCCAGGGAACATTCTCTCTTATGAAAGCTGAGGGCCTGGAGAACTCCATGTTGTCATGTGTTCATTAACTTTTATGTATTTGTCAAGGGTTAGCCTCTAGAAGAGGAAGCGGCAATCAGACTGCATTCTGATTCATATTAGATCTTCTGTTAGTGTAGTGCCATCTGTTCGGAGTTCCAAAAGTGTCTCTTCTTTCATTCCTCTTGTGCTGCCTTTGTTTAGTTTTTAGGTATAGTTAAGCTTATTGTTTTTATATGTAGGTGTCTTTATTATTCAGGGCCACTTAATGGTTCCTGACTGGTTTTAGCTGTTGGAAAGCTGTGGCTGTGAACAATTGTGCTTGCTGTATTCAAGTCTGTCATCTTATCAGTGTGCCTCCCTCTTCCTTCTGTCTTCTTGCTTATCAGTTACAAGCATACAAATGTTGACAGTCCAGATTGCTCAGGACCACCTATGGATATAAGTAATACAGCTACCAGCGGAGACGTTCAAATTGCCTACACGTATTCAGTAAAATTTGAGGTTAGTGTGCTTTCTTTTTTCTGCTGGGGGAGGAGACCTGTAAAATATTTGGTATCTTAAGCTTAAAGATAAAATTTTGTTTAATATGAATACAAAAGCAGCTTAAGAGATATGTTTAATCTAAAACTAAGAGGCTACCAAGGGGAATAACCCCTCTACATGGTTATATGAACTCCACTTTGCTAAGATACTGAGACGATTTGTCAGCAACTTAGGCTACTTCAGATGTCATGAGAAACAGTGGTTTATACAACAGATTCTTGGTAGTCTACCAGATACAAACCACGAACCCCAATTTGTCTCTTGCGTCTTCTCCCTCCACCCCCAGCATGGAGAGCAGCCTTTCTCTAATGTTGCCCTGCCACCAGGCTATCAGTCACCCTCCATGAATGAGGGTTTTGGGAAGGAGTGAGACAAGCAGGCAGCGGCAGCAGCCAGCTGACTTTGGGGCCACTGGGAACAAACCTGTGTGTTATCTCTGAATGCAGCCTTAGCATCTGGGCGAACATAATCACTGCCTGGTAACACACTAACAGGTTGATTGTGAGCTTACCTTAATAAATCAATTTATGTAGGGCGTAGTATTTCAGGTGTTGCTAAAAGGCATTCACAAGGTATTGTTTTTAATAACGCTGTGGATGAAACCATTCATTGTTCACATCTGATTTTTAAAATTAATATCATTGCCCTTTTATTTAAGATACCTTGTGCTTCAGTGCTCTTAATGACATTGAAGTTGCAAAGAATTTTGAGCTCTTGATTTGACTTAAGTAAGGGATGAAATTTCCATAGGTTTTCGTGTATCTAAGACCAAAAGTATTTCTGAAGACAAGTTGTTTAACAGTATGAAGAATAACTGTTGGTATCTTACAGAAATACACCCTTCAGTGGACTTAGTGTGTAGCTCTTCTTAGGAGCACGCTTTTAGTTACTTTCCAGTTCCAGTATGAAACTGAACATGCTGTCCTGTGGTTCAGTTATTTCCAGCTTTAAACAGCTGAGTCGTAGGGGCAGTCTGCTTTGTGACTGCTGGTTCAAGAGCCTTTCTTAGGCAGCAGCCCCTTTAAACAACTGATCCTTGCGGATTTGCTCTGTGCAGATCAGCTGTTTAAAGGGAGTGGCTGCTCAAGAAAGCCCCTTTAAACAGCTGTTTGTCAGAGCCATTTCAACCCCTGCTTTCTGATCCGTATGGCTTTGCGTGGGGAGCAGAAAGCAGGGGTTTAAATGGCTTCCAGCCCTTTAAACCAAACAGTTACTCTTCACAAACAGCATCAAAATTCACAAAAGTTAATGGCAGTTTTTCAGTTCACAAACATTGCTTCACGAACCAGCCAAAATTCGTGATGAACTTTAGTTCATCAGCCAGTTCGCATCCATCCCTATTTGTAAGTGACTTGCAATTATAAAACATATGATAACAAAGAATTTACTCTTCAGGAAAACAAAGACATCAGGTGGGCATCCAGATGGGACTACATTCTGGAATCCATGCCCCACACCCGTATACAGTGGTTTAGGTAAAGCAGTTGTTTTTTTAAAAAAAATTGTAATTCAGTATATTGAAGCAATAATTCTGGTATTAACAGGATTAACTTTTGTGGTAACCTCATTTCTTTGCAGTATTATGAATTCTTTGGTGATTGTCCTTTTCCTCTCTGGAATGGTAGCCATGATCATGTTGAGAACTCTACACAAAGATATTGCACGATACAATCAGATGGATTCTACTGTAAGTACTTTTTTCCAGTTTACTGGATTTTTTTAAAAAATGAAGAAAAAGAAGTTACTTAATTACCTCTCTTAATAAAAATAATGTTATCAATAAGTTGCTTTTGTTTCAGTGGAGATAATGTCTTGGCAGGTATGTGTCTGCTGAGGATGTAGCAACCAAAGCCCTCAATGTATTAATGAAAAGAAGATCTGAAATATCTAAAATCTGGCTTGGCAGTAATTGCATTTACTATTCAGTCTGAAACTTGCTTACCTGGAATTGTGTTCACTGAGTTCAGAGGTACTCGTTTCTTCATAGATAGGATTAAGATTACAGCCTTGTAATTGGTAACAGTTTTCTAGCTTGGAATTTCTCATCTGGAGCTGAGGGCATAATTCTGAATAATGGGTGCTGCCTTTCCCATCACAGTTTAAGCAGAAGTTGTCACAGTCTTTGTCGCCCCACCGGTGGTGCTGTTTAGTTCTTTTCCTGCCTCCATAGGGTGTGCAAGGAAGTCCAGAGAGCTCTGATCTTCTTTGGGTCTTATTTTCTTCCTCTTTATTTCTGCCCTTGCAGTCTCCCTTTCCTTATCTACTATGCTTATTTCTTCTACTTCTTTGTGTGTCCTTATTTTTTTAGGAAAGCTCTGTGAGTTAACATCTCTAACATTTCAGTCTTGCTTTTTTTCTCCTCTCTTCTTCCTGCCTGAAACTGCCTTCAGCAGAGGCAGTAGCCAGCCAACATGGTGTGGCTGCCAGCCATGGTGAAGGAAACGTGAAGCGGGCTCACTCTGATGGGAATTTTACCATCACTCTGGCATGTCAAAAAAGAGAATGTGGAAATGCTCTGCAGCAGAGCACAGTCTTTCAGAATTGGACTCTGGAAATGGCACCAGTGACCATTTTGTCTCCAGGCCTGTAGCTGGATATAAAAGACCTGAGAGATAGGACAGCAGCCAACGTGATCCAGCACTTCTTGGGTAAACTGAGGTTTCCCTCTTCCCTTGGGGATCTGAGAGTGAAGAATGCTGGATGATGCACTTTGTGGAGAAAATCTCCCGCAGGGAGAAGGAAAGGAGATCAAGGCAGAGAAAGGAGGTGACATTTCTCCATCCTCCAGGTCTCCTCTGTATTGACTAAATGTGTCACCACCAGTGGCTGTTACCAACAGCAAATAATGACCAACAGAGGTGGCTAGGAAAGGGCAATAACATGCTTCAGGCATCTCATAGATTTCTGTGGCAGGAATTCCCAGAGACAGGGAGTGTACCATGAAAGATACCATAGACAAGAATATGGACCTGTTGCTGTGGCTACAGTGTGGGGCTGTAGTGCTAGTGATCAAAGCTGTGGCAGCTGCCTCACCACTCTCTTTGCAAGGGCATCCCTGAATAATCATTGAACAACTAACCATGAATAAGAAACTCTGATAGTGGCTGATGGCCAGCCTAGCCTTTAAAGGCTCTTAATTTCCCTTGTGTTAATAGAACCTTATCCATATTCATGTCTGGCTTTAAAAAGATGCTCCTTGTATAAAAACAAAGCCAGATTTAGTTTCAGAACTTCAGCAAGTTCTGTGCTTTCCCTCCCTTGGTCTGCATGGCTTTTGGTCATCCTGTTATTCACAATCATGTCTCCAGTTCCAAACGAAAAGGGGACATTGGATACACCATGAAGGGTTCTTGCTAACTGGAACTTGAGGGCATAATTTTGTCCCACCCTTTTTGTAGGGGGATGTTGTTTTGCGGGGACCTTGGGGGGTGCTGCTGCCGGCCAAGTCTGCTACCTGTATTCTGTGTATATTGTTGTTAGTTCCTGGCTTTTTGAGGATCTTTAGCTTTCGTCATTTGTAGTTTTTAATTGTTTTAGTTGTATGGACTGTGGCTGAGGAAGTCTCCAAACTGAGGGTGAAGGGCACCATTAGGGTTGGAGACAAAAATGCAATAGCTTCCTGCCTCCAAAAGAAAGTGGTACCCAGTTGTAAGGAATGGAGGCTGTTTAGGCTTATATTATGTTGTCTCTGCTGGTGGGAAAGGGTTATAAATTTAGTAGGACCCAGCCTTACCAGTCACTGGAAGCAATCTGCCCTCAGCACAACTGTATTCAGCTGTGAGATTTTGTTGTTGTGGAGAATTGTCCTTGTAAACCTCCCTAATCTTTTCGCAAGCCAAGAGGGTTAATTAGGGAGTTGAATTCTTACCAGCTGGCTGCCTTAGGCAGGGGAATGGACATAAGAAAAGGGAGCCCCTATTTTTACTCACTCATTAGGCTTCGCAGGTTGGGGCCAGCTACCCCCCCCCCCCAAACCTGATAATGGACTTACAGTACATTAAGAATGGCCTCAGAGAAATGAGTTACTGTTTTTATTGGTCTAGTGACCTGGCCTTTTACTGTTTGTTTTTCCGTTGCTTGTTATTGGATGTTTTCTGCTTTGCATACATCCCTTCAAGTTCAACTGATCTTATTCAATTAAACATGGTGGTCTTTTTAAAAATCCTGTGTCCAGAATTTATTTTGCTGAATGACTGCATTTATCTATATAAACGAACCACAAGGTCTTCTAGAGCAGACACCAATATTCAAACGGAGGCCATTGTGTTTTAGATAGAAGGAACCTTTCATGCCTCTGTTTTTGAAATGCAGCTATAGCTGCAGTACAGTGACTCCAGGAATCTCATCTGTCTGGTTAATGAGCCAGTTTCTTATTTAAGGTAATAAATTATATTTTTGCACTTCATGGAAGACCAAGATGCAGTGTTCTATGTTGTATGGTGTAACACACCTTCTGAATGTTGGTGTTTTCAACTGGTGTAAGTGCTCAAGCATGTTTTATTCTAGGTGAACAGATTGCTAATAAATTTCCATTTGTTATTCATATAGCCTTATTTTGGCTTAGCTGCAGCTAACAATGGACAAACAGATCTGCTGCTCATGTTCTCAAATGAGCTGCCATTCTCTGACTGTATAAAGTTGTGTAAAATCCATATTCCCTGAAAAAAAAAAAAAAAGAACTACTGGCAGAATTTTGGTATTTTTTTAAATGGCTAGGATTACATATCCATAACAGGAAATGTTCTGTAGGTATGGAATTCCACCTGCTAGCGGTCAGTAATGAGAAGTATCTTAAAACTGGTTTCGTTACCTATGTACTATGCTCTTCTGTGAATGTCTCCTTGTGAAGTCTCTGGTTCCCTGCTTCAGTATGAGATTGCCCTTCTGTTAAGATTTTCTGCAGAGGCCTTGTTATGAATGCCTTCCCTTTTTGGAGGTATGGTGGGTGACTAAGGAGAACATTACCTTTTCTGTGGTAGCACCCAGATTTTGGAATAACCTGCTAAGCTTAATATTGCTGTCCATGTGCCTAGTTAAAAACCTGATTCAGCGAGGTATCTGAAGGTTCCTCATTGACAGGTTGCTATCACTGGTATTCTTGTTGGCTGTTGAAATTAATATTTTTATATTACTTTAGAGCAGTTAAAAGGGATGGTGAAAGAAAGGTGGAAACTTCCATTTCAAATTGGTGTATCTAGATTTTTGGGGGGAAGTATTTTGTTATTGTAAATTAGTTAAAACATTGCCACAAGTTGCACATGATGTTTGCCTGCAGAATTCCTGTCCTGGTACATCATGGCTTGTGATGCTCAAGGACTTGACGCAGTTTCATGCTAACTTCTTCCTTTCCCTCTTACAAAGCAAGGGGGCAAGACAGCATGTTTTTCAGAATGACTGCAGTTATCTGTCATGTGTGCTGCTAAACATGAGACAGTGACTTCATTTGAATTACTGTGAACAGTGTGTTATGTACAAAATACATTAACAGTGGCTTTCCTGTTAATCTTTATAACTATCCTATGAGAGAAGTCAATTTTTTCCCATTTGACAGATGGGCTTGAATCCAACAATGTGCAGATGTGCAAATGAAAACATAAACAGACTTACCCTGGTTCTGCTTTTACAAGATCTTGTGCAACACTTAACCATTTCCTTCGTCTGCCCAGAAGTTGGTTGCAGAAGATCTTGCACAAGCAGAAGGGTAAGTGGGGAGACATTAAGTGTGACTTAGTGCAAGCCAGTAATTTGGTCTTTTACATGCAAATTACTCTGAGAAATTTTGCACACATGCACGGCATTGTGTGGAGGGAGAAGGAGACAGAACTGAAACGTGTAACTGTTCCTTGTCAATGTAATACACTGAATTGGCTATAATTACTTTTCAGGAAGATGCTCAGGAGGAATTTGGCTGGAAACTGGTTCACGGTGACATATTCAGGCCCCCAAGAAAAGGAATGCTGCTGTCCGTATTTCTGGGCTCTGGAACGCAGATTTTAATTATGACTTTTGTTACATTATGTAAGTAAAACAAAAATGGAATATGTGGGCAAGTAAAATTCCTGGAGCACAGTGTGGGCGTAATGGGGCCACATTGCCTAACCACGAATGGTTAAGTGATCAAGTGTGTTGCACATGCTTGCCCCCTGCTCCCCCCTCATTCGGGCATTCGTTCCCACCAGATATTTTCACTAAACATCGCTGGCAGCAAGCCAGCTTGAAAACTGGTCTCTAACAATGGTTTCAAACTGTTGTACGCTAATTGTGGCTAGCAACAGCTCACTGTAGGTGGCTCTAAAACTGGAAATGTGCAGGGGAAATATCCCTAGATGAGGGGGTAGACCAAAGGGAACTTCCATATAGGAGCTCAAGGGGGCGCTACGAGTTATTTAATTGTGGCTGGGTGGCAGGGCAGCATGATTAGGCCTCCGTGATCAGAAGTTGCCAGGGGGGAAATCTGAAGTCTCTAGAAAAAGGACAGAAACATAGTGTGATCCTGTCATTCCTTCACGGTGGATATGGGAGAAATGTCTAAAGCACATTATCTTTAAAGAGCCGTCTTATAATGTTTTGTGCTGTTTGTTTTTCCACAGTCTTTGCTTGCCTGGGATTTTTGTCCCCTGCAAATCGGGGCGCACTAATGACCTGTGCTGTGGTCTTGTGGGTGCTGCTTGGAACACCAGCAGGCTATGTTGCTGCCAGGTTCTACAAATGCAAGTATAAAAGTTTATTTAATGCGACAGCACTTAAGTTCGTTAGGTGAAATTATCATCACAGTAGCGATTTTTTTATTGCCCTGTGTTTGCCCTCAGGGCAGGAGAGGCAAGTATTTAAGATTGAAGAGAGGTTGCTTGCAGGTTTAGATTATCCTCATTGCTGTAAACTTTCAAATCAACTATATTTTCATTTCTGTCAGTTGCTATTCCTTAATTTTACTTGTAGCTGACACAATTTTGATATGGTAACCAGGTTATTGGTGGCTCTTAAAATCGCATCATGTTTATCATAGAAAGTCTGCTTTTGTTATGCCTTTGGATTTTTTTTGTACTTTTAGATAAAAATACAGCCCCCTTCTCTTTATTGAGGCTGCGGTCACACACACTAAATAATCCACTTTCAATCCACTTTCCAACTGGATTTTGCCAGTTCACACAGTAAAATCCAGTTTGAAAGTGCACTGGAAGTGGATTGAAAGTGGATTATTTAGTATGTGTGACTGCAGCCTGAGTTTCTCAAATAATGTCCATGTATTGGCATGGTGTGTACGCTTTTTTCCATAGGTATGCGGTAAAGAATGAGATTGCATAAGCCATTTATTTGAAATGGAGGCCTCTGAGTGTCACAGTTATGAAGAAATCAAAGGATAAAAAGTCTTAAGAGTGGAATACAGAATTCTGTCATTACCTATGTAATGTCCATTCATGCCTGTTACTAGAAGCGTTATCGGGATAAATTACTGCTGGTTTTGTTTATTGCAAAACAAAGTAGCAGTAATCGATCCTGTTGCAGGTTCATGTAAGATGCTGGTTTAACATTTTTGTTTTAAGCTTGATGTTGAAGAACAAAACTGGGAAAAGCTCAAGTTCGTTATATTAGCATATCTATATATCTAATTCCGAAGTGCCCACCCCCGTGCAGATACCTAAATCCGAGCTAGGGGGCCCTTGGGGGGGGGAGAGGTTTTCCTACACACAGGGGGCACTCCCACCATGTGCAGAAAAATCCGAAAAGTTAAAAAAAAACCTTCAGGGACCATAGAATCCCCCAAAATACCTTTTGAAATGGCCTCAGCTCCAGGCGTCAACTGTGAGATTAGAATGTTCGGGGGAGGGGGGTTCCAACTGTTTCTGTCAGTCAACGGCAGGGACTTTACTGGCAGCAGTGTAGGGTTGCCAAGTTACCCCCACCCCCACCCCGGCCACCAGCAGCGGATCCGGAGCCAGGCTGGGAAACTACTGGAAATTTGGGGGTGGAACCTGGGGAGGACAGGGACCTCAGTGGGGTACAATGCCATAAACTCCACCCTCCAAAGCATCCATTTTCTCCATAGAAAGTTATCTCTGTAGTAACTCAGTGTTACTGAGGGGGAGAAGGGAGGAAGCAAAGGTATGGTGAATGGGATAACCATCCCGCAAGTTTCTTGCGGGTCCCCCCATGTGCAGAAAAATCCTAAATGTTTAAAAAACTTTTCGGGGGATCTTTAAATCCCCCGAAAAGTTAAAGCGTTCTCCGCGCGTGCACAGAGAACGCTGTGGCCGCTGTAGGGGAGGGGATGGGAAGCGGCGTGACGAGGACTCGCTGCCGCTGTTTGCAGGGGGGAGGGAGGGAAGAGCCTCGGCAGGCGGCTGGTCTCTATGCCTCCGCCGCCGTTTTGAAAGCAGGGAGGGAGGGGGGGAAGCCTCAGTGGACGGCGGGTGTCCCTGCCGCCGTTGCCGCCGTTTTGAAGGCGGGGGAAGCCTCAGCAGGCAGCGGTCTCCCTGCCGCCACCGCCTTACAGGGGGGGAGCCTTGGTGGGCGGCTGTCTTCCTGCCGCCGCCGTCATTTTGAAGGCGGGGGGAAGCTGCCTGGAGGGGGGACGGGGTAGAGGCTCGGCACGTGGGGCCAGAGGAGGGGGAAGAGGCTCACCTACCCCCCCTGCGAGAGGCACCGAGGCCCACCGGGAGTCTCTGGGGGGGGGGAAGAGGGCAAGCGGCGGACCCGGCAAGAGCCGCCGAGGCCCGCCGGGAGTCTCGGGGGGGAAGGGGGCAAGCGGCGGGCCCGGCGGGAGCTGTGAGGCCCGGCGGGAGTCTCTGGGGGGGGAGGAATGGTGGGGGGGGCGGAGGGAGGGAAGGAAGGAATGGCGCGGGGGGCAGCGGCGGGGGGGAGGAATGGTGAGGCCCATTCGGCTCTGCACCGGAGGGGCCTCGCCGAGGCAGGCTGCAGCGTGGGGGGGGGGAGGGGGCGGAGGAAGGAGGAGCAGCTGTCAGCTTCTCCCCCCCCCACGAATATCGCGGGCCCTTCCTTGTTGGTATAGAATTCCCAGTAGTTCATGCGCTTGCCCAAGCCTGTTCAAAGAAGCAGAATGCTGTGTTTGAATGTCCTGCCTTTGACTGTGTTTAATGGCTATGGGGATTTTGTTTTATGCAGCATTTGGGGGTGAAAAATGGAAGACCAATGTTCTACTGACAGCCTTCCTTTGTCCTGGGTAAGCTAATGTGTGTTTGTTATATTACGTCTAGCCAAAATACACAAGGCTGCAATAATTTATAAAGTGTATCAACACCATTGTGTGCCAGAACGATCCACTGTGTGTCCTTTTTTTGTAAACTTTGTTTACTTTTGCCACGTGCAAGTTGACTGAGCACTACCAGCATGGCTGGAGTACAGCATTTTAAAGTAAGATTGCTTTTCACCGATTCTTGGTTTTGCTCTCTGTAGCTGCTTCCCGGACCATACAGTAGCTGCTCTCATGCAGGTGTCATGTATTGTACAGCCCCTATGTTAAACCTTTCTGCTTAATCACAGCAAGCAGTTATCCCCTGAAGTGTAGTTATGACAGACATGTATTGGGAGATATTCAGCTGAAACGTCGGCTCCTGCTGGAATTCAGTCCTCTTAAATTAAGAGAGAAAGGCTAGCTTGACCTCTTCGACTGATATTCTGTGCCTGTCGCCTGGTTTTAACTTTAAACGAGATACAGTAACACGATTTCAGTAACATTGAAATTAATCAAGTGTGAATATTAACTTAAATCTTGTATTTTTTTGGGTTTTTTTGAAGCGTGGTGTTTGCGGATTTCTTTATCATGAACCTGATTCTTTGGGGTGAAGGCTCTTCAGCGGCCATCCCGTTTGGTACTTTGGTTGCTGTTCTGGCACTTTGGTTTTGCATATCCGTACCGCTGACATTCATTGGAGCGTACTTTGGTTTTAAGAAGAATGTAAGTTTACGCTGCGTGTTGTGATATAATGCACTAGAAGTATCATGCTGTTGCTGATTTTAAGCTGCTTTCAAAATAAGTGTTGGACTGTATTCCTTTAAAACAGGGGTGGGCAATTGTTTTGGCTCGGGGACCACTTTGTGGGAGCGGAGGTTAGCGGAGGGCAGCACCTTTTAAAATGATTGCATTCATTAGTTAGTTGTATGTATCATAAAAATCAATAAATATAAATTAAATAAAACAGTGGTAGTTTTATTCAATTTATTTATTGTGCTAATTTCATATCATCTATAGCTGCAAGCACATTTAATTTTAGAATCAGTTTAATGAGACAAATGTACCCTATCAACTTTTTTACAATTTTTTTGAAATCAGGAATGAGATTGCTTGTTGAGATTCTCATCACAGCCTGCAAGTTAATGTCTGTCAAAGAGCATCTATATTTACTCTTGTTCATCTTCATGCCTTGGCGGGCCGCAAAAAACTCTGTGGCGGGCCGCATGTGGCCCGCGGGCCACAATTTGCCCACCCCTGCTTTAAAAGGTTGTGGGTTTCCTGTCTAAATGGGATTGTTGAGTTGCATGTAGAGAATTATCAAGATGCTGCGTTGCTCCGTTTCTTCATGGATAACCTGGATCTTGGTCCTCTTCTAAAGAGAATGTTTTGGACTTGTCATATCTTGTCACAGATTCCTTTGTACTAGGGTCTTTAGTTCTGAGTCTGCCCTGGATTCTTAGCTCAACAAAAATCCATAGTTATGATTGCCAAATATTTTGATGTAAATACTTGCTTCAGATTGTGGTGTGTATTTGAATGCGTAAATATAGCTTTTAAGATTTCTTCTTCCCCCTTCCCCTTTTTAAAGGCCATAGAACATCCAGTTCGCACTAACCAGATCCCTCGTCAGATTCCTGAACAGTCATTTTATACAAAACCGTTACCAGGCATCATTATGGGAGGAATTCTGCCCTTTGGATGCATCTTCATCCAGCTTTTCTTCATTCAGAACAGCATATGGTAAGCCTGTGTCCTTTAATATTTGACCCCCTCTTATAAAGAATGTCACCTCTGTCTGTTTTAAACAGTGCTTGCACTTGCCTCTGCCTTCCTAGTCTGTCTGGGTACTTTGGTGAGCCAGCAGCCCCATGACCCTTAAAAATGGACCAACTGCTTGGCCTTAGACTTGCTTGGCCGTCTGGCATGAGAAAGTCCCATGTGTCATGGCTGGGGATGGGCACAGACTAGCTTATGAACTTGCAAAACTGGATCAAGTTCCCAAAGTGTTCAGTGTCTAGAATTCATTTCCATAACCTTGAACACTTTGGGAACTTGATCCGTTTTGCAAGTTGATTCTAGCACTTATGTGCTTTATATATTGAGAGTTGAATTCACTGAGGAAGCGTCAGTGAAACGAAGAGAACAAGCTGGCATCTTCGTCTCCCTTTACTGGATACTGTGTTCTGGAAGATTTTGTGAGCCTGGTGCCTTAAGTGAAAAAGAAATATTTGTTATATTTCCCTTTACTGGATACTTTGTTCTTGAAGATTCTGTGAGCCTTGTGCCCTAAGTAAAGAAGAAACATTTATTGTAATAGATATTTGCCCTTGTATGCGAGGTATTGATATTAACTTGTCCTTTAATTTCTCTGTGGACCTTGTACCTGAGAAGGAAAGAAAGAATGTGTGAATGAATCAAGTTCTTATGCACTGTTTCTCTTTGATTAGGTGATATTGATATAAATTGTGTTGGCATTAATTTTCTCTGCATCATTACAGTGCTTTCGTACTCTTGTAGTTTATTACTGTGATTATCGCCTTTGTTGCAGTTCATTAAGGAATACATTTCCAGGCAGACCGTCTCCACTCAATCTAAGTGTTTACCAAACTTCAAAGTAATGGGGTTGAACTTGAAGGGCATGTAGAGGAGCATACGGGGGAGGTCCCCTGCGACTTTGATGGTTCTAGCTGGCATAGGATCTGTTCTATACACTCCTGGCCTGCGCCTGTCAAAATGACCGCCTGTCATTTCCCAGAAAGCAGTTTCCTGGGGGCATCTTCTTTGGGGGGCTGAAACTTGGACCCCCTAAATCTAATCCTCACCAAACTTGGAGGGCAGATAGAGGAGGGTTGGCTGGAGAACACCTGCTGGGGGGTGGGGGTGCTGATCTACTAGGTCACGAACCGAACCGGTTCATTTAACCTAAAAGTTCATGATGGTTCATGGTTCATGAATCAGGCATGCTATGAGCCAAACTGCCTTTTCCCAGTTTGTGCCCATCCCTAGTCATGGCACCTCTAGCTTCCATTGGTGTTCTAATACCACGGATAATCTTGTGGGTCTTGAGCCAGACAGGGGACAGTGTTGGCAGACTTTGACTTGGGTTTCCAAGGTCCATGGTCATCTTCTACATGAAACATGGGAGTTCAGTGTATGTCATAGATCTCTTGAGTGTAACTTAGGTTACTTGACAAGGTCATTTTGCCAGAATCAGTCAACACTCATTGTTTATAAGGCAAGGATGTTTGGATAAAATGCAGTACTTATAGCTACTTACATGCACCAAAACTATCTTTTGTTATGTTTTTAGGTCTCATCAGACATATTACATGTTTGGATTCCTGTTTCTGGTGTTCATTATTCTTGTCATCACATGTTCTGAGGCTACCATCCTACTTTGCTATTTCCATTTGTGTGCAGAGGTAAGTCTATGGTGATTCTTTTTTGGAAAGGCATTACCCCCACCCCACCCCAATTTTTGGGATTTTTAAACTGAGTAAAAAAGTCTATCATTACGTGATATCCTGCTAATTGCCAGTGCAACATGCTGTATGTGAAATGACTAAATTCTGCAGGCCCTGGTACTACAATGATTGTGCCAAACCAAATCAGGGATGAAAATATTGTAGAATTCATGGTTATTTTAGGCAGTGGTTATGAAGATGTGTAGTACAGTTGTAAATTCTCTAACTGTTTTCACTACAGAGCTTCTTGCCTGTTCATCAAGGCAGAAATTGCTTTAGGTTAGCATTGGAGGAACCACTGGAACTCACAAGGAAACAATTACTTGTAGGACTGTGAGGCATTCTCAGTATGTGAAACAATAAGACATCTGATTTTTAAAAATTTAGAAACTTGTTAACCGTCCGTTGCATACCAGAACTAGTCTGACAAGTTAAAGCTAACAATCTGAGTATGAGTATGTTCACCTGTAACGTGGCAACAGGTTAGCTTGAAGAGACCCTTTTGATGGGTTTTTAGATATATGTGGCATTTGAAAGATTGTCCTGTAAACTTGGAAACAACAAAGGCTGAGGACAGACTGGCAATCTGGAGCAGGAGGAAACGGCGGCCAAAAGCTGCGGGGGAAAAGTGCTCCAGGGCTGGCCATTCACACTGGCCAGTGTATTGTGGGAACATACCATTAGGGAGTGTTCAGACTGCTGCAGAGCGGCCCCGGGTGGGCCGGCCTCCGCAGCTCATGGCGGGGCCGTTTCAGCAATATGCGCATGTGCGCATGGCCGCATCAGCAGTCTAGAAATTTAAAATCTCCTCACCTCCTGTATTGAGGCATGGGTGCGTATGGGTGTATGAGCGCTCATGCACATATCTCTGCGATGGCGCGTTCAGACTGCCGCCTCCGCTTGACTCCTGCTTCTTCCGGTCCACACTGCCAGGAAGTGGAGATAAGCGGCAGACGGCCCCTGGACACCGGTTTCTGCCGGTGTCCTTCTGAAGTGGCAGGGAAGCGGGTAAGTACGGAAGGGAGCCAGGGAACAGCTGCGGCTGTTTGAATGGGCTCCCTTCCCCCGCTTCACAAGCGGAGCTCTCCCACTCCACTTCCTGAGTCTGTCCTCAGCCACTGTATGTGCCAGTTCTGTTTCTTGCCTTGCATATGATGTGTCATTTAGTGCATGTGGAGAACATTGGCTTAGATATAACTAGGTATTGGCACAAGACACTGGCAGATGTGAATTTTCCCTGTGGGTTTCCCTTCTCCCCTTGGAGAAAGATGGCTGCTGGTGTTGTGAGACTGGTTCAGCAAAAAGCCACGTGGTTAAGAACATAAGAGAAGCCAATGTCGGATCAGGCCAGTGGCCCATCCAGTCCAACACTCTGTCACACAGTGGCCAAAAACACCAGGTGCCCTCAGAAAGTCCAGGAGTGGGGCACTGGGGAATGCAGGCAGCGTGAAGAAGGGGGGCAGTATGGTGAGTCAAGCTTGCTGCAAATAGGAGAAACCTGCTGGAATGGAGTTGGGAAACTGACACTGTTGTCCCAGGAAAGTTCTTGTTGACCACATTGTCGGCTACGGCAGAGGGATTACAGGTGAACCCCATACCTGGACCAGAGGCAGACTTCAGCTTCACATTTCCGTGGAATACTGCTTCCACCCATATTCCCTTCGACAAGGCCTTCAGTCCCTCCTGCTGTGCCTGTAGCTGAAAAGAAATTGAGAGTGCAGCTGTATACAGTTTTGCCTACCTAAACCAGTGTTTGTAAAGAATTATATGTTACCAATATCTTTAATAAGTTCCAAATACAGAAATTTTGAACATTATACAAGGCCTGCCAGTTAAGTGTGAAATAGATCTGTGCGGCATTTATTGTCTTGATTATTCATATGGAGAGAAGAAAGGTCATTCTGCCTGCAGTGTGTCTTACTCACACCTCTAACTTTATAACCATCTCCCTCTTTATTCCAGGACTACCACTGGCAGTGGCGCTCATTCCTCACCAGTGGCTTCACTGCTGTTTACTTCCTTATATATGCAATACATTATTTCTTTTCCAAACTCCAAATTACGGGTACAGCGAGCACCATCTTATACTTTGGCTACACAATGATCATGGTCTTGATCTTCTTCCTTTTTACAGGTAAGTATGTGTTTCAGTAGCGAGTCTTGAGACTGGGCAGAAATCTGTGACACTGAGGTTGCAATTGGTAAGGTGATGAGTTTTGATAAACAGAGAGCCCATATAATAACAGAAAAATGAATTTTTGTTTAGAGCATTGTGTGGTATTAAAACTGTATTGTGTCTGGAGTGCTTGTGTATATTTGTACCAGCAATTCTGTATGTAGGAATTTAGAGACACTTCTAAATTTAAACTTAGGCTAGAGCGGGGGTCCCGAGGATGTTGCCCATGGGTGCCATGATGCCTGCTGACACCTTTCCTGGTGCCCACCAAGTCCTTTTAGAAAGTGGGCTGGGCCGAGTGGGGCTTTGGTCCAACAGGGCTTTTATTGGCTGTGAAGATTTTTTTAAAACATTGCTTTGGCAGCAGCTGCCACAGTCCAGTGGTCAGCCTCTGCATGACTGAAGGTAAGCTGAGGCAGCCACTGTGTGGCTAGTTCCGCCTCCTGCGGCAGCCATTTTGTGGCTGTGCTCACCACACTGTGTCAAATTCCAAAGGTGCCCACAGGCTTAAAAAGAAGAGTTTGATTTATACCCTGCCCTTCACTCAGAGTCTCAGAGCAGCTTACAATCTCCTTCCCTTCCTCTCCCCACAACAGACACCCTGTGAGGTAGGTGGGGCTGAGAGAACTGCTCTTGAGAGAAAAGCTCTGAGAGAACTGACTGACCCAAGGTCACCTAGCTTAGCTGCATGTGGAGGAGTGGGGAATCAAACCCGGTTCTCCAGATTAGAGTCCACCACTCTTGACCACTACACTAAACCAAGTTGAGGACTCCTGGGCTAGTCTTTCTCATTTATATCTGACACAAAATTTTACTGGACCTGTGCACAGAATCTTCTCAACTATACAAAGATGGTTCATATCCCTGCCTAGTTTAAAATTCCAAAGAAGCTACTGAAATAATCCCTGATTTAAAGTCACTGTTGCAGTCTAGAATAACTGCAGGCAACTGTGATAAAACTCCATTCTTGCATCCCCTATGAGCAGCAAGATCCTCCTAACCAGACACCCAACATACAGAACTCAGTTGTAGGACACTGACCAGGGCTCATTCCAGTGGAATGGAAAGAAGGTGGTTCATCCCTGTCTTTAGGGACTGCCTGGTAGTGTGACTATTGTACAATTTAAGGTTCTGTAACGGTTAAAGTGTATCTTTTCTTTTATCTTGTATACAGTGTGGAAATGTGCGACCATTAAAATTATAAAGTAAATGGTGACCCTCAGAAGGGGTTGGATCCAGACTGAGTTTTCCACTCATATGAGGCGGTTTTGTCATGGGAACAGAATGGACCATACCTCCCTCTTCCCATTGCAGTATGCTGGTCTCCCTGAAATGCTGCTGCAGGCGGACGGGGAACCCTTCCATTAGCTGAGAGTTTAGTTTGATCCAACCCAGTGTTGTCATGTCATACGGGAAACTTAAAATGTAGTTGGCTTGCCTGTTCTCTTCACTTCCCTGCTCCTCCACTGGCAGTTCACTTGCTGCAGTTTCCTGTTAGCTGTACAGTTCCTGAAGTTAGATCCGTGGTACCGTATTTTTCGGACCATAAGACGCACTTTTTCTCCCCCAAAAAGTGGGGGGGGGGGAAGTGTGTGCGTCTTATGGAGCGAAGACTGCACGTTGGGGCAGGGGAGTGACTTTAAAAATTCCTGGGGTGGGGTGTCTGTTGCTGCTGCGAGGCCGGCGGCGGCTCCTGTTCCTGCCGCTGCTGCTGGCTCGCGCGAGGCCGCTGCTGACCAGCGCGGAAGGCGCGAGCCTCCCCCCGCATCTTATGGTCAGGTGCGTCGTATGGTCCGAAAAATACGGTATTTAAGAAAAAAGTTTTAAATGGCAAAATCCAGCTTCCTTTCCCTCTTACTGATATTGTTGCTTGCGCTCTCCTAATCCTTACATTTTAGGCAAAAGTTGTATAAACAAGTGTATAATCTTGGATGGAATGCATTCTCCTAATGGAAAGGTTCATCAAAACCCTAATGTCTGTATAGCTGGCACTATTGCGATAACATTACCAGCTACAATTCTGTTTTCCCCCTATACTCATACAACCTGGGAATATCATCGCCTCTACTAGAAGAGAGATTGTAGTGTTGAGTCTCTTCCCATTAAATGTTGATACTATTGGTATTACTGTTCACCCCCCCCCCCAAAAAATCCTTTCATGAATTTGCTTACAAGAAAATAAAAGCTGTATACTAAGGAGCCTGTAGTACATTTCATTATATTGAAATGAGAGCACTCCAGCAAATTACCAGAATTACACACGCAGGCCCCAAAGGCATCCAGCTTCCCATGTCAAGATGATATAAAGGCTAAAAAGAGAGACTCATAATTGTTGTATCAAAACTATTATATTCCTGCTTACTCATCTGTTAAAAATGGTCAGCCTCAAGAAGGGTTTTGACGGTGCCCTGCTGCTCTGCTGGTGTAGCACATGCTTGGGGCGCTCACTTCTCACGCTGCATTCCGGGTCATTGATCAGACGCAGCAGGCAGAATCCTGGGAGCTCTGTGACAAATCTCTGACTCACAGCTGGGCCCACCACAGTGTCTCAGAGTAAATGAGTCAGTTAAACATCAGTGGCTTAGGTAGCATGGAATTTTCTTGGCTACCATGATATCATTCATGGCGGCTCATGAAATTTTTCAGAGTGAATGAACTACTGTACTGTTTTCTTAACCAAGCCTCTTTACAAAAGAAAACACAACACTTTTAGGTATTTAAATTAAAACAGCCAAATAAAAAGCATGAAACAGGGCCCCCAAAATTGGGGGGCTGGGTGGTGGTGGTCACTGTTGCCAGCTATACAGACAAGTTCTGTTGTAAGATTTGCAATTCACTGCATACTGTCAAATGCAAAAAAAAAGTGCCTCAAAGAAAGAGCAAGAGTTTTGAAATACTATATTTTTTGTGAAGAAGTACACTCAGATACATAAGGCTAATGTGCAGTTGCTGAACAAATTTCAGCTACGTGAAATTGTCCTCAGAGGCTTATGTTTTCAGAGGACTGTGTGTCTTTTAAATCAAGTATCTGAAAGCCTATTGTTTATTGGGGCAGTTTACTCATGCACACCTGAAAGATGAGTCTAAAAATATCACGGCACCTTCCAGTACTACTCCTGCATATTCAGTTGTGGAAAGTGCACACACAATTGTAGGCTTCCTGAATATTTCAGTGACTCTTTCTTCAAAGGCATTGACTACCAGAAGAAAGTATCTGCTGGGCTGGATCCCATAGAGAATTTGTGGTGGTGATGGTTGGATGGGTTTTGGTGTAGACCTCTGACTCCCCCCTTCCTAGAGTCCCTTGTCCCCCTAGAGCAGGATTTCAGGTGGCATTTTTCCTGCAGTTGGGTGGGGGGTGGGGGACAACAAAGCCTCCCTCTACTGTTGGGAATCCACTGGGTAGGGTGTAAATTTATTAAGATAGCAACCGTATGCATACATACTTGGGGATATGTTTCATGGACAATTGAAATTATTGCCCAGTATTTAATTAATTGTTGAGGAGGTTCTTTCCACTGTATCTGATGAAATGTGCTTGCACATGAAAGCTTATACTGTGAATAAAACTTTATTGGTCTTAAAGATGTCACTAGACTCAAACTTTGTTCTGCTACTTCAGACCAACACAGCTATCCCCACTGGAATCTAATTAATTTATTATTATTTATTTTTAAAGATGTCTATACTACCTCTCCAGGGACCTTGCCCAAGGCAGCTTACTGAGTATGTACAGAATCAGGCTGTGCAGCAAATACTCTGTCTGTACTGCGATTTTAAAACTGGGAGTATTCTCAGGCAGGAGTTAAATGAATGAATTCTGTTCTTTATAACTTGGCCGGGCTCGAACTTGCATTTTGACTACACTAGAGACGAATGCCTGCTTTAAGGCAGAAGTAGGGGAAATGAATACCAATTTCATTGCAGTTTAGAATAGTGTTCCCATAAACATGGAGGCAAGGTAGTTTGAAATCTGTCTTTAAAAGCAGCATTGCCAAGGCTAGCCGTTCCTTCACAGAATTCAGTCATCCACACCTACCGGCTCAGAAAGAATCTCCTCAAGAGGACTTCATAGTATGACTCTGCAGCTCTAAAAAGGAATGTTACAGCACGGAGGAGGATGACCATTGAGCTGGTGTTGCTCCTTGGTTCATTCAGGTAGCACAGCAGCTCAGAGGATCTGAAAGCAGAATATACTGTGTGTGGGAAATGGGTTTACATTTTTATGAGAAGCTACAGTCGTATAGTATGAATGGGTTTGATCCAGTGCATTGGGATGTGACTGGCTCAACTCTCCCCCTGCAGTGGGAGCCCAAAATGCCACCCCCTCCCCAAATCGTGTTCCTGGTGCTAAGGCCAGCTCATTGATTTGAGTTCTGCTTTTGAATCATATTTTAGATACTTATAATATGTTTTGATACATGCTTATCTCTTTGTGTATTTCCTTTGTAGGAACGATTGGATTCTTCGCATGCTTCTGGTTTGTGACCAAAATATACAGTGTGGTAAAAGTTGACTAAAGAAACGGTCGTATACAATACCAGAGCTGTCAATAACCTAATTTAAAGACATGGTCTTGGAGAAATTAAGCTTTATCTGAAGTATTGGCTTCTGTGCTTTGCAAATGATTCTGAATATATATCCCCTCCCTCCCCTCACTGAAACATTTGTATCGTGACTTTACAATCTGTTTTCACTTGATGGTTCTTAATGAAGATTGAATTAAATATTGTATGCTTTTGTAAATATTACTGTATTAGAACTTTTGAATTCTAATGACACATTAGATGTGACTGCATTGCAGAATTTAACGATACTTCTAAATAAAAGTGTGGTTGTAAATAGGGGTTTTTCTAGGTTTGTTAGGTGGGATTAATTATTTTTCTGCAATAGAAATTACTACTTTCTGTCATGATTTTGAAGGATGACTCTGGAAGTGTATTGCTTTTAATTTCAACTTTTTGAGGGTTTTTTCCATTTTATATTGGAGCTATGGACATAAATCTTTTTGGTTTTTTTCTGTGATTTTTTTTCATTAGGTTCCAATGCTGTTGGCCTTTTAAACTATGTGCCTCTGGAATCTATATATTCATGACAGTAATAAATGCTGTAATAAATTCTGTAAACATTATCAGTGGGTCATTACACCTTATAAATAAGTTCACAACATTCTGTAAATACAAATATATTGACAAGAGAAGTTTTTAAAAAGTTATGTAGATTATTTTATTGTGTCTTTAAAATCTTGATTTTTTTAAAAAAAACCGTTCCCTACAACATAAAAGTAGTCGTCATGTGTGGCATAAGAATGGAACTTCAAGAACTGTGTTTGCCATGTCAGTCCTATTCCAGTAACCCAGTTAAGTGAAGAGATCAGAAAGATATGTTGAGAAGATCTGAATGTAAGAACAAGATGCACTGTGAAGTTTATTCATAACAGATCTTAATGAAGCATATTATGTCAAATGGATAACTGTGTTGTCCTTTGGGACAAACAGTCAGTAGGTGCGCGCCTTGCCTCTCATTAGAATAGTCCAGGCTACTAGATGTAGAGAATAAATTCACATATTTGCAGTGGAAACGTGTTTATTGTGTTGAGTTGTTTGGGTTTGTAGCAGATTCATCTGTTTCGTGATGCCTGCATGTTTCCCACAAGAGCATACCTGGTTAAAATATTGTTTAAATTGCACGTTTTCATTCATACGAGTTAGCAAAAAAGATCCATAGTTTTTTTTTTCTTACATGCTCTTTCTAAAAATCATAAGATGCTTGAATATTAAAAATCCAATAAAATATCTTTTGTTAACAGACTTGTAATTTTTAGTATCTTGTAAACTAGCGTTTACATTACACAAGAAGCCAGGATGTGTAAAAATGATGGGAACAAAACATGAGGCAAATCATGTGCTGCATGGTATTACTGTGCATTTATGCTCCCATTGGTAGTGTAAGATACAACCTTGACCCTTTGTATCAGGGCCAGAATCTGCCTCTGTGCTTAGTACCAGGAAAGCCACAGCCTTTGGGTCTGCTGTGCATGTATGATACCTGGTGGAAGAGCCCATAATAAGGGCAGGATGGCTACAGAAGGGACTCTTGACCCCAGGGTTCCAGTTAAGAGCTGTCTTGAGGGTAGAATGAACCATACTTTACTTGATCTTGTTACAACTGTTTCTCTTTATTTATTCATTCATTGTATTTGTAACACCACTTTTGGGTCTTGACCCAACCCCCCAAAAGTGTCTTGTTTTGAGAGACACTTGGAAAGCAGTAATTACCTAAATCCTTTTCAGTCAGCGTTCTAATCCCTTGGGCCCTGGAACTATTTTGGCCTTTCTAGCAGATAATCTTCATTGGAAGACAAACAAGAGGAGTGAATCCTTATTGGTTCTTCTGGACCTCTCAACAATTTTCAGTACCACCATCAAGGATATTCCTCTGGGTTGCCTTACTGGGATGGGATGGGTGTGTGTGTACTTCTTATCAAAGACTCTCCGGTCCGTTCTAGAAGGCAGACTTGGAAATGTGTTGCTCTATCCACATAGCCTTTTGCTGTGAATCTTGTTACGTGTGCTATTTTCAAGAGTTTGGAAGCTAGAGGAGCCATTGAGGGACTGAAGGTCTCAGTGATCCAGTAAAGGAGGTTAAATAAATTGAAGTGTAATCTGGACAATTCAGACCTCCAGCCAGTTGGGGGCACAACTGTGTGTTCAGCCTGTGTTGGATAGGATTGATATGCTCCTGAAGATGCAAGTTTGGAAGTATTGTTGGGTCAGGTGCTGCACCTGGCAGCAGTGATTTGGGGCCACTTGTTAGAGGACCTTGTCAGTTGTCGCAGTGAAAGATGTTCAGTTAGCAATGGAGCCGTCCTCAATAAAATGTCTGAATCAAACACTGTGTTGTAATTCACATTTACATTAAGAATATGAGAATCTTCATGAGTATGAGAAGAGCAGGTATTTTCTAAAATACAGCACAACTGGCTTTGGGAAGTGGTCCTTGTTGAAGTGGGACAAAGTGCTCTACTTTCCAGGACTCAGAAAATAACTCCATGCAAGAATCTCCTGTAAGTTAACACTGGAAGTTTACATTTTTAAAAAAGTGTTTACAAATAATATAGCATTATTAAGCAACAGGCCCTTTTCACATTATTCAGAGGCAAACCTTAAATTGCCACAGGCCTCCTTTATGAGCTGGCCCTTTACTCCACTTCCAGCCTCATGAGCTACTTTGGGGTCTTCCTGACCGGATTTGAGAACCACTGGTGCATGGGGTAGTGGCAAAGATCAGGCTTGGGAACTTTTGGGAAGCCAAACAAGGGGTTTTGATTGCTTTCTGTGTAATGAGCTTTAACACACACACACCCCTGGAACTTGTCCACCGTCTTCTGTACCAGTTGCAGCTGCTGAATAGTCTTCCTGGAGAACCAGTTTGGTGTAGTGGTTAAGTGCACGGACTCTAATCTGGGAGAACTGGGTTGGATTCCCCACTCCTCCACTTGTAGCTGCTGGATGACCTTGGGTGAGCCATAGTTCTGTCAGAGCTGTTCTCTCAAGGACAGTTCTGGAAAGAGCTCTCTCAGCCCCACCTACCTCACAGGGTGTCTGTTGTGGGGAGGGGAAGGGAAAAGGAGTTTGTAAGCTGCTCTTTGATTCTGAGTGAAGGGTGGAGTATAAATCCAATCTCCTCCTCTTGACCCTTTTTGAGTTGTATTTGCTGCTTCCTCCTACAGCTTATTCCATCCCTTCCTTGTTGTGCTTAATATTTGTATCACTCATGTTTCGCCTTCATCCTTACTCTCTCGATAACTGTGTCTTGGTCCAGACAGCATTTAACGTAAATTCCCCAGGGGTGTACCTATTGGCAGACAACCTGCTAGTTTGCCGCTCTGAGACTCCCAAGTGAGTGAAGGGCGGGATATAAATCCAATCTCTTCTTCTTCTTGAGGGGCCACAAGACGACTTAACATTTGCTTGCCCATCAAAGCTTCCACAACAACGTTCGCTGAAAACGTTACCCCCAGGAAGTCTTTTGGGCAGAATCTGGGTGGGGAATAATTACAGTAGCACAACATCCCATGATGTTTGTTCCATAATGTTTGTTGTCTTTTTAAGGCACCAAATACTTTTTTAAAAAACAAATTGAAATAAGTCTTCAGGCAGTGGCCTATCTAAATCTTTGTGCTTCTTCTCCCACCATGCACCATGTCCCTTTTGTGTTCTGTGTTGTGTTAGACTATAGAATCCTCTGGGTATGACATGGCACGGACACTCCATCTTGTATACATTGTGCAAAAATAATAGCTTTACAGCCAGTCTCACACAGATAGGACAATGCTAGGGTTGTCGGTTTCTGAGACAGAGGGGAGAATGACCCATGAAATGTAAGAGGTTCATCACCAAGCAACTGGCCTGCTCACTGCTGGTCTCTTGAGGCCCGTTCTTCCAGGTAACTGAGTAGCACTATGTGCATTGGAAATGGTCGTATTTGACCTCTTTAAGCAGTCTATCTGAGATGGATAATTCCAAGAGATCTTTTTTAGCTACAAAAGTTTGGTTCCAAGAAACTCTGTCTTTCTGAAACCTGAAGGGAAAAAAAAAAGATCAAAAAGCTTCTAAGATTAGATGAGATCTTTTTTCCTTACCAACTCTCACCAGGAGTAGACATTTTAGAAGTTTTCCTCTTATTTGTACTTAATCTTAAAAGCATGTAACTTACTTTTTTGCCTGTCTTCTCAAAAGTCTTTTAATTCCTACTCTGATAACATCAAATGCATTATTTTAAAAACCTGTCTTTGTAACAAAGTCGAAATGAAAGAATCATTTGAAGGCGTCTCAGATCATTTAAACAGAGAACATTTACCATCCTAGCACATTTATGCATTTTTACAAATTCTTGAAATGAGCACATGAAAAATGAGGAATACACAAAATTAATTACATACAGGCTGAAAAACTATAGTTTTCAGAACATAAAAGCATAGTATGAAAAACAAATGTCCTTGGGATCAAATGAAAATGATTTAATGCATTTTGGTCTTTATCATTTTTTCTGCCAGGCCATGATGGGCTAACAGCATACCAAAGCAATGCTGTTGTTTGTCTGATTTTGTTGGGGATGTTAAGAGAATCCAGCCCTTGTCATGATCTGATTGATATCTGCTGAAAGCACACCTAAATTTATTTCCTTCTTGCAGGAGCAGCTGACCTATTAGGAATGGATATGCCACCCTCATAGACTAATGGATCCAGTTGGCTTCCAGAATTTGTTGGGGAAATTTTGCAACTGGGCTTTGACTCTGATGCCCTAGTCTCTGCTTGGACTGATGGATTATTTAGGGCAATAGCATTGTTCCCCAGTGTCATATTCCCTCAGGTAGGGTCCCAAGTGCAGGGGATTTAGGAGGATGTGAATAGGTTTGGGAAATATCTTGTGTGATGTTGGTGGAAAACTGGCCAAATCTGATTGCATTTGCAGGCTTATTAGGTGGCAGAGAAGAATGCTTCCCCCCCCCCCCCCATCACCGTTGCATCAGCTGAAATCTTGCTTAGCTCAGATATTTTAAGGTGGCTTATAACCTGGGAAATGTTGGCCTGGTCCCATCTTTAGCTAAGGTGTTTTAGTGTTTTTTGCCGATAAAATTTGTTATCCAATCTTACTGTAAGCTCTTGGAGGATTGGCTACATTAGGGGTGTGTCGCCTAATATGCAAATAAGTTCCTGCTAGAAAAAGAGCCCTGCCTGGATGCCAGGTTGAAGGTGGGTGTGGTACCTGAGATGCCAGAAAAATTTCCTTCTCAGAACTGTACAAATAAATTCAGATCTTGCCAACTAATGCTGATAGGATTCTTGGTGTTGCAAAAACCACCACTTGTCCTTTGGATCCTTACCTTCCCACCTTATAAAAACTTGTTTGGGTGAAAGTGATAATGGAATCCCTTGCAAAAATTAACTCAGAGTCTTCCTGAAATCTTTGAAATAGGCAGTGATTGGGCCAATGCTTTAAAATGCCTTCTTTGGATAGGGAGGACATGGCCTGCTATGAGCATGTCAACTTACCTTTTTTGGATAATGTGATAGAATGAGTGATGGCAGAGTGACTGCACGCACAGCTGAATGACACATCTGCCTTTGACCCATTTACGTCTGGCATTGGGCCTGCCCTTGTTAGTCTGGCGATGATCTTTGTTTATAGTTTGATCAAGGCAGCCCATATATTTTTAATCCTGTTGGAACTGTTGTTGGCTTCTGACATGGTTGACCACTCAAGGTTATTAACAGCATTCAAAATATGAGGCTGAAATTGATGTTGGCCCTTCAGTGGGCTTGAGTCTCTTTTTTCATGGATGTGGAGTATGGAACCTGACCTGTGGATTGCCATAGGAATCAGTTTTATCACCAGTGTCCTTGAATATCTGCCAGGCTGCTGAAATAAATAATCCAGATCAGTTTTATAGTTCTTTTAGTCCCTGGATGCTGCTGCCCTGACCTTGAATCAGTGCCTTGAGTCTGTGATCAAGTGGGTGATGAATGGAAGTTTAATCCAGACAAAGCAGAGGTGATGCTGGTTGGTGGAATTAATTTTCTAGAGGGGAATGGTACGCGTTCCCTGGAAGGGCAAGATTTAAGGTGCTGGTGCTTAACTTTAAAGTGCTTCATGGCTTCCATCCCACCTATTTGAAGGATGGCCTCTTCCTGCATGAACTCGTGTGCCAGTTGCAGTCAGCTGCTTCTTGCCTGTTTTTCCTCTACCAGAAGCTGTGCTTTTTCTATCACAACACCTTCCCTGTGGAATGGACTACCAGAGGAAGTCAAGAATGAACTCTTTTTGCAAATATTTAGGAAGAAATGCACATTTTTGGTTTCTATGACCTTTAATGATGTGGGGGGGGGTGTAGTAGTATTTTGGGGTGCATTATACTTGAATGTATTACTTCTTTTGCTATTTGACATCATTTGTGATGTTTTATGTCATGTTGTAAGCTGTTTTGAGCCCATCTTGGGGCCAAAGTTGAGTATAAATATTTTAAATAAAATAATTATCCACTATCCCTTTTCAATCAATTTCCCAGTTGCATCTAATTCATATGGTTGCCAGCTGGCCAGGAGAAAAAGAAGTCCTGTCCCATAGTTCACCTGAAAAGTGATAAAAGTTGACAGATATGAAAAAAGCTGTTGAAGATCAAAGATACAAGTTACCATATTTGAATACGGTGTCATTTGTGTAGTTTCTGAGGGCGGGGGGGGGGGGGGGAATTGTAAGTCACAAAAGAAACTATTTCAAAAAGTACAGATTTCTGCACTTTCCAGTAAAGATTTGTAACGGCAAGGGAATAGATCCAGCCAGCTTTCTACTGATGAGAAAGGGATGTCAGATCTTCTTTGATGACCCAAAAAAGCAATTTTGGGGGCCTGCATGGGTAAAAAAATATGTGGGATGGGGGCTGTAGTGAGAAGGGGAATTAGGAGAGATTGAACATCAAAGCTGGTTCTGTGATTTTAGTAGAACACAGAACTTTTTAAGCTAGGGGTCAGGTAAAGAATATGACCATATGTTCTATGAATACCTCAGCTCTGCTCCTGATAGGGTGACCACATGCAATAAAGGACATGGCTTGCACACCTTTAATAGCTAATTAGTAATAGACAGAATTATGCCAGGCACAACTTGTGTGATATTATAGTGATTTTTGAGCCAAAGGAGCTAGCCCTACCACAGTCAACCCTTCTACAGTGCAGCTATTCCAGTATGCTGGAGTTAAGAGGATCCCACATCTTGACTTGAATCTTAAAATATTTCATGGTTAATTAACCCAGTTTCTTCTGCTGAGGACTGGAAGACTCTGCCAACACCTTAAGAGCTATTTCCAATTAAATCATTCATAAATACGCCTGAAGCGAGAGAGCAGCAGTCACCCTGGTAGACATGGTTGTAGGCAAGACACTGTGTATGTGCAAAAGCAGAAAGCACCAGCAACCTGGTCCACTTGTACTGAATGATGCTCACTATTTTATCATTAACTTGTTTGGAAGGAACACTTGAAATCATACCTCCAAAACGGTGTTCCCTCTACCCGAGTTAGTGTGAGCTAGCTCACAGTTTTTAAGCCTCTGGCTCACACATTTTCATCTTAGCTCAGGAAGGATGGCTCCAGAGCAAACTAATTTATGCAGTAGCCAAATTGCTTGCTCACAGCTTTAATGCTATGTAGGCTGATGCCTGAGAGATATAAGAGATCCAAGTATAGAGTTCTAAGCTTCTGGAAGGCAGCACGGGACTCAAATTTTAAAACTCAGTTGAGTTGTAACATGAATAGAGAACTGGATATTACACCTACTAGCACCTACCACTCCACTCAGTCAAGTTTAAAACCTTTCTCCCGTACAAAGCAACTTCTAATGTAAGTGATTCTTCTTCCAGCCTGAAGAGACTCCCAAGTTGCAAGAAGGCTCCTTAGGCTTTGGGAAGGCCCAAACTTTATTGAGAATAGTAAGATATATGCCAATGAAAGGGAACGATAGTAAATTTTTCCCATTAGCAAGCCACTTAAATCATAATTTGCTATAGCTTGATTACTGCAGTCCTTAGCAGTAAGCCTCACAAAGCATATAAAGTTTGGCAGCTTTCCATGACCACTGTTGAGCCTGGCAGTGGGTTTCCTAGCACCCATTTGCTTTTTTTCCAAAGCATTTCTTCCCCAAAGCAAATAGCTTGTCCTGGATTTCCTCTACCTCACCAGACCAGGAGATGCTTCAGAAGAATCTGGGGTGGTGGGGGTGTTACTTCATATCTGCAGGTAGCACTCATTCAGAACCAGTTACCTCCATCATAGAAAGACACTTGGCTGGCAATCTCCAAACCTTTTGTTGATCGGTTCCAGTTCCTCAAGGTAGCCATTTTGTGACTGGGCCCAGCCCTCATGGCAGCCATTTTGTGGTGGTGCCCACTCCTCCCTCTCAAAACTCCAAAACTGTCCATAGGCTTAATGATGCTGGGGAACCCTGAGGTATGACAGAGCGTACTAACAGTCATACCCTGAGGTATGACAAGCTGCTAATGCTACATCCCAACCTATGTTCCTATACTAGAATTCCTGTTTGAATGGAGAGGTGGCATAAAAATGTTTTAAATAAATAAATTAGCAATTGTTAGCAGGTGACCATCTCCATGCAGCAAAAAGCTACACCTCCTGAACGTTGAATATCAAGGCACAAGGCAGACCAGGCTGCCATTTTGTGGACAGCTGTGAACCCTGGACAAAATGGAACCACTCTTGTCATGTGAGTATTCTTGGACAGTCATGTCAAGAGAGACGTTCCCTGTGTAGTTAGCAACTGGATTCGTATACATGGAATTGCTAATATTATGGCTTTAATGGTTATGCATAATACCTTGTTTATTGTTGAAAACAGCTGAGGTGACTACAGAATTGACCTCCTTTCCCCCTGAAAACTGGCTATCAAAATTGGCTTTTCAACTAAGAGTGTCAAACGTATTTTCAAGACTGACCTTGAAGGTGGTTTTTTAAAAATAATATGCCAAGGGGGGGGAAACTTACATTCAGGTAGGTGTACATCACTCTTTGACTGCCAAGATGCTCATTTCTCTTTTGTAAATCAAAATGAATAAAGATCAAAGAAATGTTAATATGGAGTTGCCTTAAGTCGTCCTGAGGCAGAACAAGTGGTCATTTCTTATTATGTACAAAGCCCAATGTTATAATTTGTGCTTATCTTTACCTCCAAGGCTCATTAATAATTTCCTATTAATTCATGTCTTAGTCCACCGCTTTTCTCTCTCTTTTGTTTTTTGCAAAAACCTGTGTGACTTTAATGGCAATCGTGAAAGAGAAATGTTCTTCCTCACCCAAAAACATGTATATGACTACTGGGAAAAGCTAGATGGTTTTGCTTTCCTGAGCTCAAGATGGTTTGTACAAAGAAACACTTCAGGATCATGAGAACCAGTGTTTGGGTTCAAAATATTGCAGCAAAGGTGCCAATGGGGAAACCACTATGATCAAAATATCTCTTTGTGTAAAGATTTTTACTGGTTACCAGTCTGTTTCCTGATGCAAGTAAAAGTGCTGGTTTTGAGCTTGAACACTATATATCTGGCTTATTCCTACATGATCTTTTCCATTCATGCAGGTCTTCAGAGAACCTCTTGCTATTTCAATTATAATGAACATTTTACAAACATATGGGGAATTATCAGATTTCTGAATAAACTATTTATTTATCTATTTACCAGATTTATACCCGCCCTCCCTATGCCAAATCAGAATTAATATTACTGAAGGTAGCACAGAAAACAGAAGATTATATTGAAACACAATAACAATTTAAATAGAACTCTATATCCAGGAAATATCTAGGGGTTAATATCTCCCCAAACTTACAGTGTCTTAACCAGATAAATTATAATAGTCTCATTAAAAAACTTTTAACAATGACTGAATGGATAAAACTTAATCTAACATGGAAGATGTGAATTCTTTCTATTTCAAACACTCCCTACATTTATTTCTAGATAACAGTTGAATTTATGGAAACAGTTGTTATATAGATTTATTTGGAATAATAAGAAAGCTAGAATCACGTCTCACATGCTGCCAGGAAACAAAGGGGGGTTAAATTTACTCGATCTTAATCTTCATTGTGAAGTAGCCCAAATACAAAATATACTACACTATTCAGGACCTAGCAATAGTTCACCATGGCTTCCGACAGAACAGAGCTAAAGCCCTGAAGTGCCCCTAGAAGACTTGGGCCTATTATGCACGGGTGTTTTCCCTTGCTTTTGCCATGTATGTCAGTTGGGTTTTCTTTGTCATTCTGCATTGATTTTCCTCCCTTCAGCACTCAATTTGCTTTCTGGTTGCTGTTTCCCCAGGTTTTCTGAGAGTGCTTTTGTGCCAATTTCCCCTTTGCTTTGCTTCCATGCCAAAGGTAGTTCAAAAGCGTACAGATTCCCTCGGATTTCACCCCTGCCCTTTTGCTGTCCCTCGAAGTTCACTCCCTGCCCACATCGAGGTTGTTCCGCCCACTCTGCACCTTCTGCCATCCTCCCCCCTTCATTGGTGTGCAAGCTCCATTTCCCCCTCCTTTTAAAATTGTTATTTTTTTTACAAGTGACATAAGTCTAATGATATGAAACTATCGCTAGTTTCAGATCATTGAATAAAAAAAATTAAAATGATGGGGGGAAGTTTAAAAGGAGTTGCACAAGGTTTAGTTCCCAGCTGGTATTGACTTGAAAGGGGGGATGGGGGGAGGCAAACAGCAGCATCCTCAAGTGCAAAAAACAAAAAAAGAATTGCAGTGCTGCATGCAAACAAAATAAAGGGGGGGGATTGTCAGCGCAGAATGAAATTGACATGAGAGAAACTAGGATGGGAAGCCTAGAGCTTTGAAAACATTTTTCCCTTTAATGGTTCCGTGAACAAAGTTGGGGGGGGGGACCTTTTGGCAGTCTCTGGAAGCCTAACATTAAAACAGCAGCTGAGCCACATGGACCTTCTGAGAACCGCTGAACTTCTCAAGAATTGCTTGGGATCGATCAATTTGGAGGAAGAGTGCAATCAACATAGGACAGACTTTAAAAAACTGCCAAGATCATGACCACTGTGCAGAATCAAATTAGAGAATCACAAAGAGAAAAGCATGCAAATTTGTAAGGAAGGGCAGGAAATTAGCATTACTATGCAGCGGTGCTAGGGCATCAGCAAAAATACCCTCACCCATTTTTTCCAATTTAGTGGCACAAGACTAAAAAAGCTCTCCAGAGCTTCTGCCAGAGGACTCCTCTGCCATGCAAATTGCAGCCCTGTGCAAAGCGCAGTGGAGTTACAGCTCACTTTGCACAGGAGCACATGCACACACACACAGGTTGCCAACAATCACAGCTTGTAGTACCAGTGGGTCCTACTGTGCATTCTGTACATTCAACATGTTTCCCCATTTTATGAGATCATGTGACTTTCCCATTTTTCATATGGCCGATAACACAAAGAATCCCATATTGCTCAGCAATATGGAAAACGGGGCTTTGCAGCTGCTTGCAATTTTCAGGAAAAGTCTGGTCAGTTTCAACATCTGGTTTTACCCCTTTGCGTTCCTTTCTGTTCCCTTTCATTCCATGAAATAACACTAAAATGCATGCACAAAACCTGAACCAAGAGGATTTAAATGGAAGGTGCTCACTGGACACTACTGTGCAGCTGCAATAGGGCAATTGGTTAAATTAAAAAGAATTTAGGACGCCACCGCCCACACAAGTGATGTTTCACCCCGATTTAGAAAACTCTATTTTTTTTTAAACTGCAGAATAAATACATCAGAGGAAAAAGAATGGTGCGTAAGGAACCCAAAGTCAAAATTAAAAGGCTTACTGCTCTGAAAATCTGCAGAAGGATGTGCGTGCATAATGGGCCCATGTCTTAGCCTATAGGCAGCACCACAAAAATCATGCATCTATCGCTTTGTGGCACTGTAAAAGCACAGTTCCAAAGTATGCTTACCCATGGATCCTCAAGATTTTTGCAGTCACCCCAAACTCAGCATAAAATCACATCTCATGTCCATAGCCACAGATTACACTAGAAAAATTGTGGATCCACTGCCTCGTGGCACCACCACAACACAAAACTGTAGTTCCAAAGCATGGATCCTCACAATTTTTTCATTGGGTCATCCCCAAATTTGCCATCATGTCTATAGCCAAAGATGACACCAGAAAAATCACATTCACTGCTTCGTGGTGGTGCCAGAGCACAAAAACATAGTTCCAAAGTATGGATCTTCAAGATTTTTGCACTGGGTCACCCCAAACTCGTCATCAAATAACGTATCATGTCCATAGCCACAGACTGCACCACAAATATCACCGATCCACTACTTTGCTGTGTTGCAAAGTACACGATCTGTGTTTTTTGAGGTTCAATCTGTGGTCTTGGCTTTGAAATGTGATTTGAAACTAGATTTGGAGGAGTTTGGTGAAAGTAACTAGAATTTCCACAAGGATCCATGCAGATCCAGCTTTTACTTTCCCCCCGTAGTCTGATGTATTATCCTAGTTTCACTGCATTATTTTCAATGAATGTAGCACCATTTTTCTGCATTGTTTAACCATTCAGTTGCTGACCTAAAAGCAGCAGTTCTCTTATAAAGGAATTTTAAAGGGAGATTGGAAAGACAAAACTGCTGAATTACAATGAAGCTCAAGACATCCACCTGGATCAAATCAAGACCTAAGTTTCCCGTCTCATTACCAATGCTGACTTCTCCATGCTTATTGCCTCTCTGCATATCTCACCTCAATCACATCATGCCATTTGCCTGCTAATGTCCTCTGGCATTTGAAATCACTCCACTTTCCAATAAATAAGGCAGATGGGCTCCCATTCTAGCTGTATCTAAAGATGTGAGCAGTGACTCCCAAAAGCTCATACCCTGCCACATATTTTGTTAGTCTTTAAGGTGCTACTGGACTCTTGTTCTTTTCTCATGTTTAACACTCTATGCTCTTTCACATTTCTCCAGTCCTAGTATTATTACATTGTTTATCAGATGATCCATCCTATGGATTGCATCAATTTATAGTGTGTAATACTCCTCGAGTCTCAGTGAGAAAGGCGGACTATAAATTCAGTAAATAAACAATATAGGAGAAGACCAGCTTTGAACACTCAGGGCCTAAGCATGATCAAGCATTCAGTTCTCCAGGTGGTGATAGGTACTTTGAACAAGCTCAGGGAGTCGAAGCACCAACTTTCATTCTGCTTCTGTCCCTTGCCATGGTAAACAGAGCCTACAGAGACCAGGTCTGAGCAGGACCGGTGCCAGGCTTTTTTGCACACTAGGTGAGGCGACCTTCAGGCGCGCCCCCCCCCCCCCCCAATTTTCAAACATAAATGCATTTTAAAAAGAATGAAAAACACAAAATTTGAAATTGCTAATTGCTGTTGCCATCTTCTGGGCATGGAGCAGGGGTCACTGGGGGTGGGTGGGGGAGGTATTTGCAAATTTCCTGCATTCTGCAGGGGGTTGGACTAGATGACCCTGGAGACCCCTTCCAACTTTATGATTCTATAATTCTAGGTTAGATAGACCACGGGAGCCAATCTATACAGCATAGCTGCCACAGGAAGGAGAATTTGTAGCACAGAACTTTTCTTATTTACTTCATTTATACCCTACTTTCCTCCTCAATGGGGACCCAAAGCAGGTCATTTAATTCTCTCCTCCTCCATTTTGTCTTCACAACAACCCTCGGAGGTAGGACAGGCTGAGAGTGTGCGACTGGCCCATGGTCACTCAGGCTGCAGCACAATGAGAGATAGTTTGACACACGTTCTCCTGCAAAGGAATTGGCTCATGCCTTTGATACTTCCAAGGAGTCTTGCTGCATCAAGTAGATTAGCAGAGGAGTAAGTGCAAACAGTTTGAGAAATAGCCAGGTTTATTTATTTAAAACATTTGTATTCCACATTCTCTGTTAACCACAATTGAGTTCTACACCATAGCTTTGTATTTATATACATTGCTTGTTTGTTGACATATAAAATAAGACAAATACTAAAAATAGGCAGTGTGCTTATAAATGACATTTTAAAAACCAGATACATTTAATAGAAGAGGGAAGGTAGAATGGCATAGCCCAGTCTTATCAGACCTCAGAAGCTAAGCAGGATCAGTACTTGGATGGGAGGTCACCAAGGAAGACTCTGCAGAGGAAGGCTATGGCAAACCAACTCTGCTTCTCACTTGTCTTGAAAGGCCCTTGCTGGGGCTGCCTTAAGTTATAAGCTAAGCAGGGTTGGTACTTGGAAGGGAGACCACCAAGGAAGACTCTGCAGACTCTATGGCAAACCAACTCTGCTTTTCACTTACCTTGAAAAGCTCTTGCTGGGGTTGTCAAAAGTCAGTTGTAACTTGATGGGATTTACTTACTTACACTTAACAGAGTTAAGACTAATGCAATCTGTATATGAACATTCTCTAGTGATTATAATCTATATAACTGCCTTACAAAACACAGAAATATTATTTCTTCACCCACCTGGGTTTATTCGACATGTCTGAAGGGCCAATGACTACAATCCACAGCCTGGATGAGCCACAAGTGTAAATGAACTTTTGTGTGTCATTTTTAAGAGTGAGCCTCCCCCACCAAGCAAAGAGAAAGAAAGCTGCAGCAGGAATCACTCAGATTGCCCCCATCTCTAACTGAAAATCAACATTGCCTCATTCTGACACAGGAGCTAAGAAGACTGCAGCAACTTCACGGGCTGTGAAGAATATACAGTAATAAGAGACATAAACTTTCTTGTGGAACAAAAGATTAAAACAACACTTTATCATTTAAAAATACAGTTTCTTCCTCTATGAATGGATTCCACCAGCACTCATAGAGACTGTCCCTAATCAGCTTTAATCTCTTCCTCGGATCTTCCCTAACTAAAAAATAGCGCTTGAATAACTGTCATACGCGATGGACTACACACTTCACTATCCCCCCCCCCCCCCAAACTGCCAGCAGCCCAGTCAAAAAACCACGCACTAAGTCCGGGAAATGGCCCCCCTCCCCCAACCTCTCCTCCTTCCATGGTGGCAAAGGGCAAAAAGCTCCTCAGCCCAGAGCTCCGCGAGGGAGAGCACCCTCTTCTTTCCCAGTCTCTCTCCCCCCCCCCCCCCCAATACTGGTGGTGGTGGCGGGAAAAGCGCAAAGACCCCGCCGTGGAGCTCAAGCGCCGTGCCAACTCCCCACCCCGCTCCTCTGCTGGACAAGCCCAAGTGCCAGCGGAGGAGGAGAGAGTGGCAGCGCGCCTCTCACAGGGTGCCTCTCTTGGAGGGAATGCGGGAGCAATAAAAATATTCGGCCTCCGTCCTTGAGACCCGCCAGTGATGCATTTGTCAAAAGCCCAACGAAGCCCAAAGCGGGACCTGGCCCGGCCGCCCGCCCATCCTCCCGAGAGGCTCTCCCAACCCAGCACGGCTGCCCTCCAGCCGCGCGCCCCGTGCACGATGCGCAGGGCCTCCCCGCGGGCAGCGCCTGGCCGAGCGGAGGCGTGCTCCCTCCCCGCTCAAGGCCACAGAAGGACCAGCCCGGGCCAGGGTGGCACCGCCGCGGGAGCCCCGCCGCTACCTGCATGCCCGGCACCGGGGAGGGGGGGCGGGGCGCAGCCTGGCAGCAGCGCCCCTACCTGTCTGAGCCTCCACCCCCCTGGCATAAATTAACCTCCGCATTTAACCAGCGTGACTGACCGCACGGCGCAAACTTTCCCGCGCGTTAATCCACGCCTCAAAGCGCGAACGGGAGGCAAGGGATCCCTACTGTTCGCTTCGCGGCCAATAGGAAGTGGTGTGGGCGGGGTCAAGGCGACACCGGAGAAAAGATGGCCGCCGGAACAACAGCGATGACGGGACCAGGACTGCGGCGTCTCTTGGCGGCGGGTTCGAACCTGAGGAGGCGGAGATTGTGAGTGACGCTTGTGCAAAAAGCCGAGCGCGCGCCCCCGCCCGCCTGAACGCGCTTAGCTCCGTCTCCCACTGGAACGGGAGGGGGATCTGCCGAGCTTCCCTTACCCCTTTCCAGTTAATAGGATTTGCATTTTTTAGCTGACACCGTCCACGTTTCCAAATATCGCGCGCACCCAGGAGGTCTCGGCCATGTAGTAATCAACCCGGAACAGCATGGAAGCGTTGAGTAGAATCCTTGGAAAGGGTCAGGTGGGGATAGCCGTGTTGATCTGAAGCCAGGGAACAAAGTTTGAGTCTGGCGGCACCTTTAAGACCAACGAGTTTAATTCTGGATGCACACGAAAGCTTATACCAAGAATAAAACTCGTTGGTCTTGAAGGTGCCGCTGGACTCTGTTCCCTAGAAAGGTTGCATGCCGTAGCAGTGCAGCTCCGCAAGCGACCTGTTTGTGAGTGAGAAACTCCAGGGGTTAAAGGAACTTTGTCAGCAGTTCGTATTAGGGGCACCCAAATGGAGGTCATTGGCAGCAAGTTAGGAACAGGAGGCTTGTTAGTCTTGGCAGCGTTTTAAATTCTAAAATAAACTTTCCTGGACTGGAGACTACTGTGGCTACATCCGTACACTGTTGGTATTACTGTGCTATCCTTACAGTATAGCAGCCTTTGCCAACTGGGTTGTCTGGTCTGCAAAGATTTCCGCGTGAGTGAACTTCTGATGGTGCCTGGATGCAGGCTTTGTCAGATGCGTGTAATGGGTCTTATGAAGAACCACTTCGAATGATACAGGCTAAATTAACCTTTAAATTGCCACAAGGTGCTTGTTTATTTATGCAGCACGGGACTAACAGGATTACCCCTCTGGAATTATTGACAGCTGTGTAGTTAATGCTTAGAATTACAACTGTTACCTGTTTAAGAGCCTGAGTCTATGCATGAGTCCAGTGACCCCTTTAAGACCAACAAAGTTTAATTCTGGGTATAAGCTTTCGTGTGCATGCACAGGAAAGCTTATACCCAGAATTAAACTTCGTTGGTCTTCAAGGGGCCACTGGATTCAAACTTTGTTCTGTTGCTTCAGACCAACATGGCACCCCGCCCCCCCACCGATTCTATGCATGTTTACTCGGAAGCAAGCCCCACAACCTCAGTGGTGCTAACTCCCGTACCAGAGTGCAGTCTGAAGTAAAGATTCTTGGAAGCAAATCTCATCTAGACGGTGGGATTTACAGTGGAATCAGGACTGAAGCCTCAGCAGTGATTAAGTGCCTATGTAGGATTGCACCTTTAACTAGAAGAGGCTGTCTGATATAGTTTATATTTCATTTCCTATTCCACCAGTTCTAACATAACCATGCCTTGGCTTTCATCAAATAAAATTTGTGTTCACTGACCAGTAAATTAAAACTTTAGTTGCTCAAGATTCTGTTTAAACCCACTAAGAGAAATAGCCCATCTACAGTCATTTCAAAAACCTATTGTTTTCACAATTGTGTTGATGATGATCTGCCCACAAACACACACTTTTAATGCATGTGTCTGTATGATGTAGGGATCTAATCCACATTAGCAATCATGTTAAATTGCATTCATACCTTTCTTTGGCTATGGGAGTTCTGTGAAAGTGAGCACCTCCAAGCTGAATTCTCCGTCCCCAGCTGTAACACAGAGAGAGGCAGCTGTAACACAGAGAGCGGCAATCTCATGAGGAGTAGGAAAGAGCAAGAGTACAGTGGCACCTTAAAGACTAACAAAATTTGTGGCAGGGTCGAAGCTTTTGTGAGTCACTGCTCACTTCTTCAGATACCCATTTAAAAGGCGCCATCAGAGTGAGCAGTGACTCACGAAAGCTCATACCCTGCCGCAAATTTTGTTCGTCTTTAAGGTGCTCCTGGACTCTTGCTCTTTTCTGCTGCTATAGACATATTAACACGGCTACCCATCTTGATCAATCTCATTAGGAGTCTTCTTAATTCTGGTCAAATATGGTAGGATGCATGCTACCGTGTGGTAGTGCACTGCAGTGGAGCAGTTAGGTATTGTTAGACTCTGGTCTTCGTGGTCGAATCCACTCTCCCTTTTAGATGTTAATGTATACTGAAGTCAGAAGTGTGTCTGCTTTGGGGCCTGTGAGCTAGAATCCTGGCCTTGTTTCCCAAAGCACAGTGTAAAATAAAGGAACCATTATGTTAAAAAAAGGCTTGGGAGAGAAAATAAGTTTGAAATATTGGGCTCATGGTACACCACAAAATCCCTTCCCCTCTTTTAGACCAGCCCATCTTGATTCATGAATTTTGGGGTCCTAAATGGAAACTGAGAGCAGAGGAGGGCTTGTGGAGAAACGGAGGAAAGTAATTCAGACTGAAATCTCTGGTACAGTGACTAGAACATAAGTGGGGCATTTCTGAGTAAGCTAGTTCGATTTGTACTACACAGATTTACAGCAGAGGCATAGCTTTCCTGGTGTTGCGGGACACAGGTATATTGAACCACAAAGCCAGAATTTGCTGATGAATGAGGTAGAGTGCCATGTATTGCTGTTTGGAGCAAAAGGTGTGCCCTTGTTCTGTGGCTGTCATACGGTGGGCAAGTTGACACCTGGAGGTGGGCAGGGTTTTTGGTTAACTCAGTTTTCTATGATGTGGTGTCATTTTGTAGGCAAAGCTATACCCTAGACGCCAGTTAATATAAAAGAAACAGTTGTACGAGTGTTGCGATCGTTATACAGAATTAAAATATGGGAAGAGAAAAACACAGAAAGGGAAATATGGTGGAAAAGGTAGCGGTGGTTTGAAGAGGTTAATCCTCCAGTCCCATAGGTCATCTTTCCTTACATTCCTTTCTTTCTTTCTTTCCTCGTAGGAGATGGTAGGTTAGATTATGGTATTAATGTTGCTAATGTTCTTAATGTTATCAATGTTATTAAAGCTATTAATGGTGTTGACGTAATTAATGTTACCAATGCTATCATTAATGTTAATAATGTTATTATTAATGTTGTTTAGATGGTTAATCGTTAATACTGAATTATGAAATTAGTGAATTGGTGCATTGTAAGATGTTGATGTAAGATTTCTAATTGTTTGATTTGTGTTGTATTTTATGTTTTGTATTGTGAATGTTGAAATGTTGGAAATGTTTTCTTAGTTTGTTTGTTGAAAGGTTTTTTAAAATAAAAATCTCTATTTTCCTAAAAAAAAAATCTCTATTTTCCTAGGCTGTGGTCCTCTCCTTCCTGTTACCCCTACAAAGAGCTTACAACAATAAATTAGTGGGGAGGGGAAGGAGTTGGATGCTCATCCCTTTACCTCCCAGATGACCAGGGTTACAATTAGTGTCTGTCTAAAACGTGGACACCAGTTCTGTTTTTCCATAAATCGGACACTGGAGGGTGCTAATGCAATGGAAGCTGAAATAGATGTCATCTCAGTAGCAGTGCTTTCTTTGTTAATCATTAGTAAAATACTCCTCTGTGATAATTATTTTAGTAAGTAGAAGCCTTGGACAAAAAAACATTAATATCCTGTGAAATTTGGCTTTCATTTAGAAAATGAAAATATTAATGAGAGAAAATATTAATAAGAGCATGCTGAATTATGTGCTGAATGAATGACTGAATGAAATTCATTTTACATTAATTTTATTATCATGCAGTAAAAAGTGATAAAAGCATGGTTATTTAGCAGATTGTTGGCACCATATCAATATTAGCAAATCCCAGTGAGTGGTATTCCAAATATTGTTCATAACCAGAAACATTTGTTGATGCTGTCAAACTATGGTTCTTATTCATGGTGAAATTCTTTTGCAAAACTTATGGTGGGGGGCTTGTCTGGAGGCTGGTGTGGTATAGAGTGTTGGACTAGGATCTGGGAGACCCAGATTTGAATCCCCACCCTACCATGGAAGCTTGCAGTCTGACCTTGGGCCCGTCTTAGTCTAGCCTACCACACAGGATTGTCGTGAAGATAAAACGGAGGAGAGGAGAACAATGTAAGCGGCATTGGTTCCCCATAGGGGAGGAAGGCAGAGTATAAACGAAGTCAATACATCACATTTTAGAAGTCAGTTGTTTCTTTGCTGTCTTTTTACAAAGTGTGGAAAGTTTGGGGGCTGGTTGAACAACAACAAACCTTTATTGGCATTATACATTAAGGAGAATACAAGGCATATGAAGTACTCAATACAGTTAACCTAAATCTCACTTTTTAGAAGCCAGATGCAAAAAAGTTGCCATTATTTCAACAGTTACAGCATTTTTTGAGGAAAGAAGAAAAAGAGACTTGTAATGATCAGATTGGCCTATTAAATCCTTTAACAGCCGATCTAAATACTTAGCATGAATGTCGGCATAATAATCACAGTACAGAAGAATGTGCTCAATACTTCCTACTTTCTTTCTTCTGCAATCACGTAGCCTCTGGGCGTAAGGGATCTCCCTTGGAGTACTGTAGAGGGCAACACATTGAAACAAGCTAGCATATAAGCTCTGCGAGTACATAGATCATCGAGGGAGAAAAAATATGATGCTATCATCCCCACGGGAGGAATCCCTAATCTTAGGGGGGAACATCTGCCAGAGGCATGGTTTTTGTGCTGTACAGCTAAAGTGGGAAGTGGTGGAGGAGGAAGTTATGATGAATCTGAAAGCAGAGTGATGAGGGGAAGGTTCTGATGAAGCAGAGTTGCTCTTTGGACAGCGCTGTTGTCTCCAGTTATGCTAATTTGCGGTTTGGACTGGCAGGTATGAACCAAGGGGCAAGCACGTCTGTCACATGTATCTTATGGTATCAGGTGTGCTAATTTACTCAGACTACAGAGTTGTGTTTTGAAGGTTGTAAAATCTGGCAAAATTTCCTAGTCGGTGCCATGGGCTTAAAACAGCTCTAATTCACACACTGCCCATGGTGGGGGTCCCCTCAGTGTGGTGCCCATGGGTACCAACATCTTTCCTGGTGCCCACCAAGTGTTCTTAGAAAGTGGGCCAGGCCAGGTGGGGCTTTTGTCCAACAAGACCAATGGAGATTTGATTGGCTTTGCAGATTTTTTTTAAAAAATGTTGCTTTTGCGGAAGCTGCCACCACAGCAAAGGGATCTTCACTGTGTAACCGAAGATAAGCCAAGGCAGCCGTTTGCCTCCTGTGGCAGCCATTTTGCAGCAGCCATTTTGTGACTGTGCCCATCATGTTGTGTCAGTATTCCAAAGGGGGCCACAGGATCAAAAAGGTTGGGGACCCCTGCTCTAGGGAATGACAGGAACTGTAATTCAGGGTCTGGGGCCTAGAGCTCTCAGATAGAAAGTTCTCAATCTCCCTGGCCAAAGGACATTTCCCAGAATTCACTGGGAAAGACTGTTAAACTGGGACAAATAAAACCTTTGAGTTGTGTCCTTGAACTTCTCTTAGAAGCTGAGAGGCTTTGCTGAGATCCAAAATGCTGCTGCATTGAGCCTCCCGTGCTTTATCTGATGTTCAGCTCCTCCTTTGATTTTCACCATTTTACACCCAAACGTCTTTATTTGGTGCGTCCTCAGCCCTAAAAAATTGACCAGTGTTTCTGTCCTAATTTTGCCATTATTGCTTCTACCATGGGGTTAATTGGAGAGTCCAGATATCTGTTATTGTTTTCTCCCCCCCCCCCCCCCCCCTTTAAAACTTTGTGTCGTGAATAAGTCCTGATCAACTCTAGGATCCTAGACAAAGATATCATATGCCAAAATTTATTGTGGAATGGAGTGCTATGTGCTGATATTTCTCTCCCAGACAAGTATAATAGAACCCAGGGAAGTCTCTTTGTGTATAAAGGCAAGAAAAACTGTCTACTTGAACTCTGGTCTAAATCTGAATTACTTTGGTATCATGGTATTGGGAGGACTTTTGAGCTCTCTCTTTCTTCCTGTTTCCATTTCTAGATGACTGGCAGCACATTTCTATACAGAGTTACTCCAGTTTAAGTCCATTGAAATCAACAGGCTTTGACTGGAGTAACCCTGTATAGGATTGCATTGCAGCTGTACTGTAATCAAAGAAGAGCCCAGCTGGTTATTATACAACTAAATTTCCTTCCTTTCATCCCATTTTTTAAAAAGCGGCATTACAAAAATGACCAGTTATTTTGAAGTCTGTTCCTCAAATGAAAAGGAAGTGATGAAACTCTGAAGAATTTGGGACACACCAAGTCGATTTTCTAAAATTTAATGTACTCATTGTACTTAACAGAGACATTTTATATCAAGCTTTCAGGTGACCTAATTTCCCCAGTACTGTACATTTAGCTTTATACATCTGCACCTAATTTGTAAAAAAGGACTTAATGAGAAACTTCAAACAGTTTAAACATCAATTACAAAGAGGGCAAGGTTTTAAAAGTTCCAGTAATCTGTCCATATTGGTCACTGAAACATGAGCCTGGCTGGGTGTAATTTAAGACAGATGTCATTCCAAAGCCTCAAAAAATAAGGACCTTATATATGGTTGATGCTAACAAGCTGTCATGCTAAGTACTAGCTACACTTAGATTCCTGTTGAAGAATACAATTACTGCTTTCTCCTGCTAAGGACTTGGTAGTATGAAAGTATTTGAGAAATTCTGCACTCCTCAAAATGTCAGCTTCTTTTAAAAGAGTGCTTGAGAGGGATAGTGTGTTCTAGAAACAGCTTTGTTCTAAGAATCATTCCCATCTCTGATAGCTAATTTTAAGACTCATCCTACAGGCTGTTGTGACAGCAGAGAAGTTGAAATTGAGAACATTGGCTACTATGTTGTCATGGTCATATCCAAGGTGTCATATAAGTGGAGATGTTATGGAATGGGTCCAGCAATTTGCAAGCTGAAACATAAAAGGACTTAGCGCAGTTCCGCGTCCATGAGATATCACCTAGCACTTTCCTCCCTGTATATTACAGTGTTCAGAAATTGGTTGTACAAGATCTTGAACAAGCAGGAACAGAAGTGGAAATATGATGTTTGACTTGGTTGCAAGCGATTGCCATGGTCTTTTTCTTGCATTTCAGTTGCTCAAGAGCTCTAGCACTATGGAGTATTATTCTGTTCGTGGGTGGCAAAACAGGCAGATGGAAACCAAAAATCTCTTAGACTTTTTTTAATGCAATGCATTGACCACTAAACTTCAGGGTTTTGTGAAGAGTGATCAATCTCTTCAATGATCACGCAGTACAACTAAGTACCAGTTGAGACTGACCTGAATAATCTGTGGCTAAGTTTCTGTTCTCTGCAGTGAAAATATGATCTGAGTTAACATCATGTATGTAACCCACTCAGATTCTAACCCTTAAACTGTTAAATATATTAGGATGTGTATTGAGATTTTGCATAGGTTATTAATATTATAATAGTGTTTTTCTGCTTCTGAATGGCATGTAAGCTGCAATAAAGACTGACCGGCTTTGGAGGTCCGATCTGAGGACTGTAAGACCTTTATACTTGTAGCTTCAAATAAGAGCAAAATAATTGAATCTGTAGCAAAATTCCTCTATTATGGCTCTAGGAGGAGATGTTCTTTTTTGACCACAGATCCTATTGTAATCTATATGGATTCATGCTGTTATGCCAGTAAAGGTTTTGTGATTGTGGACTACAAGTACCAGTCTTCTGACTGAAGAGAGGTCAGAAGTTTATTTCAAATCTTGGTGAAAACCGTGTATCCCAGCCAAGGATCTCTCAGTGTTGTCTTTTAAAAAACTTTATTTAAAATCAGTCTAGTTATTCTGAACAGATCAAATAAGCACAAATCAAAAGTATATATAAAATTCCCAACTCTGGACAGTGTGTCACTAACACCGGTACCCACCGTTAAGAACCTGGGTGTGTTTCTGGATGCCTCCTTATCGATGGAGGCCCAGGTCACAAATGTTGCCAGACTGGCGTTTCTTCAGCTGCGCCAGGTCAGGCAACTGGCTCCCTTCTTGTCTCGCTCTGACCTAGTCACAGTAATCCATGCAACAGTCACCTCTAGGCTACGCTACTGTAACTCGCTGTACGCAGAGCTACTCTTGAGACTGACCTGGAAGTTGCAACTGGTCCAGAATGCGGTGGCTTGGGTTCTCACCAGAACCCCATTAGCAGCACATATCCAACTGGTGCTTTGCCAGCTGTCCTGGCTCCAGGTTGAATAATGGATCGGAGTCAAGGTTTTGGTATTAACCGTTAAGGCTCTAAACAGTCTGGGACCAATGTGCCTTTGGGACCACTTCTCCTGGTATACCACCCCTGAAGAGCATTGCGCTCAGCAGAGAAAAATCTACTGGTGATCCCTGGCCCAACTGCTTTTCCGGCCCTGGGTCCAACCTGGTAGAACTCTCTGCCAAATGACATCTGTGCCCTGTGGGACCTAGTGCAGTTCCGCAGTGCCTGTACGGCAGAGATGTTGCACCAAGCCTACGGTTGAGGACAGCAACAGCCTTCAATTAGCCTGGCCTTCCTTTCTTTCTCTCCCCCTTGGGGTTAGGATAAATCTGGTTTTTAGACACCATCTAGAATGGTTATTGTGCCTGTTTTATTGTTTTTAACTTGTTTTAAATGTATTTATGATTGTATCTCTTTGAATGCTGTACACCACCCTAAGCCCCAAGTATGAGGAAGAGCAGTTTAGAAATTGAATTTATAAAAATAAATAAATAAATAAAATATTGGCATAGATAAAAGAGATTATAAATAAAAGGCATACAGAGCATCCTGTCTCCTACCTAGCCTGTATTTAAAGGTAAAAAGCAACTGCGCACCAAATTTGAGAGATTTTAGGGAGTGTGGGGTAAGTCTGTCTTTAATAGACATGCTTACATGAGTCTCACATGACTTTATTAAACCATCCAATTTGTCACCTCTAAATCCCAAAAGAATAATGGTTGCAAACTCTGTTCTGGGATTTATTCTGGACATAAAGCCATTGATTCAAAAGTTATCCTTCTCAAGACTGAAGCTGTAGGTTTGCTGGAACAGTGGGGGAAATAATGCATGTTTGTAGATTTATGCAAGATCTTAAAAGCAGACTCTGAGGCCTAATGGGACAAAACATCCTGAACAGCAATTTAAAATTAAAATTCTGCAGCAGTAGCAAAAGCGAAAATATTGTACTAGATCCAACTGTGTGTGTGTGAGCATTGCTGTGGCAGATAAAGCCACTACCTCTGAACGTGATGTGGCATTGCATAACGTGCCGTGCAAACAGGCACAGGGAAAGACAGGATGGGCCTGACTAACACAGCTAAGACCACTTCAGGCAGTACCCAGAGGAAGTGAGAAGAACATGCTTGGGTGTGCTGAGCTTCCCTTTTCACCTCTTCTGGCTAACATCTGAAGTGGTCAATGGCACGTATTTCCTGTGTGCCATGTGCGTGCCATTTGTTTATCCAGTGTGCATACATTTTCTTTTCCCCTTAATCACTTGCACATCCTTTATTTGGTGCTGCTGGGTAATATCTGAAGCTGCCCCTAATGTTCAGTTATCAGGATGGGGATTGCAACTGAAGAAGCGTAGAGCAAAGGCATGTCTGTCAGGTTGGATGCTGATAACAGCTGGGCATATTTTCAGTATTGAAATCCTTATACTTTTGGTTCAGAGGAAGCTGCTGTGGTGGTCACTTGCTGTTCATCACGTTCTAGGTGTTTTCTTAAAGGGTGCACATGAAATAAATGAATGGAACACAACACCCCCCCCCCCCCCGGTGTGCTGGGGAGAACAATTTATTAGAACATAAGAAGAACCCTGCTGGATTAGACCAGTGGTCCATCTAGTTCAGTGTCCTGTTTTATTCACATGGTGGCCAATCAGTTGCCCTGGAGGGTCAACCACAGGGCATAGAGACTTTGCCTTGTTGTTGTGTCTTGGCACCGACATTCAGAGGCTTGCTGCCTATGCATATGGGAGTTTCGTTAAGTCATCCTGACTAGCCGACATTTCTGTGCTCCAGGAATCTGTTTGTCAAAGCCAGCCGTGATCATCACTACATCCCTTGGCACTGAATCCCACAAATTAAGTGAACCTGTGGCTCATAAATTTCACTGGGTGCTCCCGCGGTCTAGTGTTCCTGGAGAGGAAGAAAAGCTCTCTCTGTCCACTTTCTCCACCCCCTGCCTGATTTTATAAACCTCTGTCATGCCTGCCCACAGTTGCCTTTTTATATACCAGTTTGATGTAGCGCCTTCTCTTATGTTCTTTGCAAGTTTGGTGTATGCTTGCCCCCAACTTAAAAAGTCAGTGTATAGTGGTTAGGGTTCCAGACTAGGCTCTGTGAGACCCAGATTCAGATCCTGACCCTGCCCTGGAAGTTTGCTGGGCAACCTTGGGTCAGTCACACACTCTCAACCTAACCTACCTCACAGGGTTGTTGCTTTGAGGATAAAACAGAGGAAGCAACTCTTACTGTAGCAGAATTGCTGCTTAAGTTGGAGGCTGAAGGGAGGCTTCAAACACTGCTGAGCTGAGGGGCAGGATACAGGCCAGTATGCCCCAGACAGTCCAGTGCCAGGAATTACAAAATGGGACAGATGTCTCCAGCAAACCCTGCGTTATGCTCCATCCCAAAAAGTTTTAAGTGGCCATTGTCAGAACAAAGCAAGCAGGGGCAGATGGATCATGATCAGACATTGAAGATGTGAATTCTGAAATGTGCAGCTCATGTGTCGGCAATCGGAACTCTGGGTCTCTTTGAAGAACCAGTCACCTGGCCTGCAGTTCATAGGCTTCCATTGTAGGTCTCAAACTAATTTAATTTGGAGACCCAAAAGATATGCAAATGAACGAAGAAATAAAAAGCATGAGTAGATTGAAGCAAGGGAGGTATGCAACTTGGAACTCTGTTAACCGTAATGCACATGGAGCTCACATAACCTAGACAAGTAACCAGCGAGATACAGGCTTCTGTATATTATAGTTAAGATGTTCAGTGCATCACAGTGCAATTTTTTGATGTAGCAGAATGCCCACACCTCTTGGCCAATGGCAGGGACTGTCCCATGCCCAGAGAAAAGTATCTTGTAAGTAGGGTTGCCAGCCTCCAGGTGGGGCCTGGGGATCTCCCGCTTTTACAGCTGTTGTCCATCCGACAGAGATCAGCTCCCCTGGAGAAAATGGCTGCTTTGAAGGGTGGACTCTATGGCATTGTACCATGCTGAGGCACCTCCCCTCCCCAAACCCTGCCTTCTCCTGGCTCCACCCCCAAAGTCCCCAGGTATTTTCCAACCTGGACTTGGCAACCCTACTTGTAAGATCATGTTTTAGCGCATGCACATGGTGTCTTTCTTTCAAGATTTGTACAGCACTCGGCAAATGCATAGATCTTCCATTTGCGTGAACCAACACATTTGCCAGGATAATGCTTCAAAACATGATTGCCTGCGTGGGCTGCAGCATTACCAGTGGAGATTGTGAGAACAGGAGTTCCAGCATCTTGCATTTTGTGTGAATGGTACACTGGTACTCAGCTGCATTTTACACTTGGGCTCTTCTTGGATATTGTTTTGTAAAGCATTTGAAACACATGCACAACAATGTGTGTGGCAGAGCCAGCTAATGAGATAGACTGTTAATTCCTATGTCTCATTCCTAAATATGTAGAGGATCAGGAAAAAGACCCTAATTTATTTGAAGGACTTGAATTGTTGGGATTTTGTTGTTGATGTTCTTTAATTGAGAAAAAAAATCAAGGTATCTTGTAAAATATTTAAACACACACACACACATTTAATCCTGTTTCCTGTTTTGGGAAAGATGCAAGTGCTATTTGGTACACCCACAGCCAAGATGAAACTATGCAACAACCACATTAGCTATTTTTCTTAAAATTTACTGGTTTCCCCTTTCATTGGCCGGCCTCTAGTAACTTTTTGGGTTTTTTGCAGAAAAAAGCCTAACGCTCATTAGCAGTGTTTTGAGCCTGTCATGAGTCATTAAATTTGGAAGTAATTTGTAGCATACGAAGGTTGCCGTCTGCAAGTCCTTTCCTCCAGAATGGTCTTATAGAACTCTGACTACTCCATAAGAGATATATTGTTTGAATGGTGCAACCAAAATGGTTGTTTTTGTATCCTTTGTGATTCTTAATATTACTTAGCGCACATAGTTTTGTTTACAAATGGCATGCAATTTCTGTTGGGTATGGAGCAGGTAGCGGGCTTGTGCCTTGAAGTCAGAAAGAAAAAAGCGACTCAGTTGTTTATTTTTATGTAAAAATGGCCTATAGTTTTGTTTACTCTGAGTTCTACATCCCTTGATCTCTGATATTTCCCACCCCACTTTAGGAGGAATTCTCCATCTGATTTCCTTCCCTAGCTCTGGGCGCAACAGACTTTATTTTGAGAGCTCTATTAATTGTTCAAGAAACGGGTGGGAAAATATCCTTGCACCTGGAAAGCACAGAGGGGCAAAGCTTAAGACATCCTTTCCCTAGTGGTTCTTCACCTGCGAGCTTGTCCTGGGATGGCAATAAAAATCCTGTGGACCTTGTTTTATGTGAGACCATTAAGCAACACGAGAATTTAGGACTAGCTGCCCTTCATTCTTTGGGACACCGAAAGGTGCCATTTACAAGCTCAAAGCGCCTGCAGGAAAGCAAAATAGGCTTGTAAACTAAATTCTACGCCCTGGAAGGTTCCCGGCCTATAATGGACGCTACAGACCTAGATTATCAACACAGAAAAGGTGGATTATGGGTTCTTAAAGTGAAACCGAAAAACATCTGCCCACAGAAAAGTGGACAAAAAGACCTATTATTATAAATCTTTGGCGCTGGTGTTGCTCTCTCTTCTGAAGGATGAAACATATAAGACTCTCAATTCTTATGATTTTTGATCATATAGAGTTTCCAAAAGGCTTAAAAGACTTCATTATAGTTCCTTCATTTACATGGCCGTAGCATTTGAATGAGGAAGGTTTTACCATTATTTATTGCTTATAGACTACTCCTTAGTGTAGCAAGTGATTTATTCTTACCTAGTGGGTCATCGCAAGTACCTCTTGAGGTAAATTAGGGTGGGAAATAGTGACTTGCCCACAATAACAGGTTTGTGATCCATCAGGGATCTGAACTTGGGACTCAGCCCTCTAGCCATGACCCATTCTGAATCCCACAAGCAGCAGCAGGATTGTTTATGTGAGCAAAAATTACTGTTGTCTCCATTCCAGCCTCAGACTGCTGGACTTGTTCCCAGTTGCCTTGTGAAGCCCTGTGGGTGACACTGGAGTTGGGTCTGGGAGTGACTGGCCTCCCAGCTACTATCCCAGCTAAAGGACTAAATGAATTATTATGGTGCAACTACCCGAGGAATATTAAGGCACAGAAACTGGCAACACGCAGCCTGTGAGTTGCTGAGGCTGTTTTGCATGGCCCAGGGGATCCATTTAGAGCCTTAAGACTCCCAGCTTTTGTGTTAAACAAGTACATCATTTTAGCCTCTGCTGGTTGTAGAAATCAGCTTGACCATACAATGGCCATGTTAATTTTTTTTAAAAGGTAGCCTAAAATATTGGGTTCTGATCCTTGTGTTTCATGGTTTTAGATAATCTGACTCTCTAGTATTTTACACATCTGGGCTGAGCAATTCCAGAAGAGAATATAACATAATAAGCATGTTTTGTAACATTTGGGCAATTGACATGCGTATTTTGGAAACAGCATGGAAATGAAATATACAGATCAGCTGCAGCTCTCTGATTCATAACATTCATAGAAAACTGCAGAAAGTAGAACCTTATGCAAACATGCTTCCACGTAGACAGGAGGAAAGATGGGAACAAGCGCTTGCTGATGATGTTGCAGACAGGAGTAGTTCCTGGAAAGGCCATAATAGGTTTAGTTTACTGTTTTTCCCTGGTGTCTTGAAAGTCAGATCTATTTGACACCCTTTGGGTGTTCTTTTCTTCCTAACCTCCAGATTCTTCTGTGAGTTAGTCATTCTGAGCTGTCTATTACATATTAATGCTTACTATTTTTCACACCAAAATTTGGTTAAGTATAATGGATGGTATGGTGCTGGCAGGATTATTGATTAAGGGTTGGATCCAGGCTAAAATGGCAATTTCCAATTCCTCCCTCCCACTGCAGACACCCCCCCCCCCCCAATGTTGTCCTTCAAGGTCCTGTATCCAGGGCCGGTGCCAGGTTTCTTTTGCACACTAGGCAAGGCTACCTTCTGCCCACCAATTTTCAAACATAAATACATTTTAGGAAGAATGAAAAACACAAAATTTGAAATTGCTAATTTCTTTTTTTTAATTGTGAGAACAAGTGATACAATCTCTGAATTTCTCTCTCAAACATTATTTAGTGTGTGTGACTGCAGCCTCTATGACATTATAACCCAGTGAGGTCCTCCCTGCTCTCCCCAGGCTCCAACCCCTCAAATCTCCAGGAATCCAACAAGGCAGAGCTGGCAGAGGAGCACTGTGAAGTTGGAAGACCCAAATCTCTTTGGACGGGAAAAGACAGCCAATTGCCTTGTCTAATCCGAATGACATGGTAGAATTCTGAGGGAGTAGAATGGACTGTAGCCCTAGGGGAACATTCACTAGGGTTGCCAACTCCAGGTTGGGAAATACCTGGAGATTTGTGCAATGCCTGATGAGGGAAAGGACTTCAATGGGGTATAATGCTATAGAGTCCACCTTCTGAGGTGGCCATTTTCTACAAGTGAACTGATCCCAGGCAGCCTTTCCCTGCCTGATAGGCGTGCTTCCTGCAAAGGTGGGGAGAACTGCTGCAGAACAGCTGCCACTGGCCGGCCAGATAAGAACATAAGAGAAGCCATGTTGGATCAGGCCAGGGGCCCATCCAGTCCAACATGATGTCACACAGTGGCCAAAAATACCAGGTACCCTCAGGAGGTCCACCAGTGGGGCCAGGACACTAAAAGCCCTCCCACTGATTGCCCCCCCCCAAGCACCAAGAATACAGAGCATCACTTGCCCCAGACTGAGAGTTCCTATCTATACCTTGTGGTTAAAAGCCACTGATGGACCTGAGTTATCTACTGCGACTTCAAGATCTCTCTCTTGGTCAGTCTCTGTCAGTTTGGACCCCATCAACATGTATTTATAGTTAGGATTTTTGGCTCCAATGTGCATCACTTTGCACTTGGCCACATTGAACCCCATTTGCCACGTTGATGCCCACTCGCTCATTCTTGATGGATCCCTTTGGAGTGCCTCACAATCCTCCCTGGTTCTCACCACCCTGAACAACTTTGTGTCATCTGCAAATTTAGCCACTTCACTGCTTACTCCCAACCCCAAATCATTAATAAGTTAAAAAGCATCAGACCGAGTACTGATCCCTGTGGTACTTCACTGCTTACCTCCCTCCACTGAGAAAACTGCCTATTTATGCTCACTCTCTGTTTCCTTTTAATTAGACAGTTTTTGATCCACAAAAGGACTTGTCCTTTTATCCCATGACTATTGAGCTTATTTAGGAGCCTTTGATGAGGAACTTTATCAAAAGCTTTTTGGAAGTCAAGGTAAACAACATCTATTGGGTCCCCCTTGTCCACATGTTTGTTTATTCCCTCAAAGAACACTACCAGGTCAGTGAGACAAGATCTTCCCTTACAGAACCCATGCTGAGTCTTCCTCAATAGATTTTGTTCATCAATGTGCCTACTAATTTTTTCCTTAATAACAGTTTCCACCAACTTACCCCGTATCGATGTCAGACTGACTGGCCTGTAATTTCCTGGATCTCCTCTGGAACCCTTTTTAAAGATGGGAGTGACATTTGCTACCTTCCAGTCCTCAGGAATGGAGGCAGATTTTAATGAAAGATTACATATTTTTGTCAAGAGATCCACAAGTTCACATTTGAGTTCTTTCAAAAAGAACGGGCCTGGTGATTTATTTGTTTTTAAGTTGTCTATCAGTTGTAGGACCTCCTCTCTTGTCACCTCAATCTGACTCAGGCATTTCAACACCCCTCCCAAAATCAGTGGTTCTGGCATGGGCAAGCCCTTCTCATCTTCCACAGTGATGACAGAGGCAAAAAATGCATTCAGCCTCTCAGCCATTTCCCTATCATCCTTCAGTACACCTTTTATCCCTTGGTCATCCAAGGGCCCGTGTTTCCCTAACTGGTTTCCTACTTCTAATGTATTTGAAGAAACTTTTGTTGGTCTTTATGTTTTTTGCAGTATGCTCCTCATATTCCCCTTTTGCCTGCTCGATCACAGACTTGCATTTTATTTGCCACAGCCGGTGTTTCCTTTTATCAGCCTCACTGAGACTAGCTTTCCACTGCTTAAAGGAATCCTTCTTACCTTTTACAGCTTCCATTACTTTGTTTGTTAACCATGCAGGCTTTTTTCTATACCTATTTGTGCCTTTCCTAACCCGCGGTATATATTTTCTCTGAGCCTCTAGGATTGTAATTATAAATAGTCTCCAAGCTTCCTCAATGGTTTTGACCTAGGGTTGCCAGGTCTGGAAAATACCTGGAGACTTTGGGGGTGGATCCAGGGGTTTGGGGAGGGGAGGGACCTCAGCATGGTACAATGCCATAGAGTCCACTGTTCAAAGCAGCCATTTTCTCCAGGGGAGCTGATTTCTGTCAGCTGGAGATCAGTAGTAAAAGCGGGAGATACCCAGGCCCCACCTGGAGGCTGGCAACCCTATTTTGACCCTTTCTACTTTTCCTCACATATGCCCTCATATCAGAGAGCTTATTACCCTTTTAAAGTTAAAAGTGGTTGTGTCAGTCTTTTTGGGCAACTCCCTATATATACAAATGTTGAACTCAATAACATTTTGGTCACTGTTCCCAAGCGGTGCAGTCACTTTAACATCTCTCACCAGGTCTTGGGAGTTACTTAGGACCAAATCCAGGATCGCCTCTCCCCTGGTAGGTTCCGTGACCATCTGCTCCATAGCACAGTCATTGAGAATGTCTAAAAACGCAATCTCTTTTTCCCAACTTCCCAACTTGAACACATATTTTCCCCAACTTCTCAACTTGACCCAATCAATGTGTGGGTAATTAAAGTCACCTATTACAACACAGTTATTTTGTCTAGCCGCTATCTTTAATTCATTATTGTTTTATAATCCACCTCTAACTTTTGATCTGGTGGGCGATAACAAACTCCCAATGTTAAGCTTCCTTTTGGGCCCACTAATTCAACCCATAGCATTTCCAGAAGCAAATCCAATTCTCCCACCCTCTCAGTCTTACTGGACTGTATACCCCCTCTGACATACAGAGCTATCCCACCTCCAACTCCCCCCCCCATCCTTCCGATATAATTTATAACCAGGAACACCGTATCCCACTGATTTTCCTCATCCCACCAAGTTTCTGAGATACCCACAATGTCTATGTTTTCCTTCAACACCAAGCATTCCAACTCCCCAGTTTAACCTCGGACACTTCTAGCATTAGTATATAAACGTTTATAGTTTCCCATACATGGTTTTTTTTGGTAAATTTTTAATTGCATTTTTTAACTAATACACTACATTGCCTAAAAACTACAATTCTAACCTACCCTAAGGTATACAGAAGTCAGGAGAAAAAAAAACCAGGTTATATTATTATTGCTTCAATCCATACAAGAAAAAGTTAAAGTAATACAAGCTATAAAAGCTAATACATCAATCTTAGAAATCTTAATGAATATATAATTGGCTGAAATTCAAAATGGGCTACAAAAACAAATACGACTTTAGACAAACATCTTATTTTTACTATTTATATTCTTCCTTTTTTCTTTTTCTTCCTCTGGGATTTTGGTGCTGCAGCTCCCAAAGCTGTCTGACTCTTCCCCTTCTGAACTTTTGCTTCCAGCTGCATCTGAGCTCTCCAGACCATAAATGCTCTCTTGTTGATCTATAGAGTCCTCTGAAGGAGCTTTGTCCTTGCTTTCTTTACAATAGTCCAAAAATTTCTTCGCCTTTGCAGCAGAGTCAATTCTTTGTTTCTTCTCTTTGTAATCAAACACCACGCCTTCAGGAACAAGCCAACAATACGTAGGAAAGAAGTTAGCGTTTTGTAGGGTTTCTTCATCTTCCTAATCTCAAATGGAAAGTTTCCCATACATGTTAAGCCCACAACCTTCCTCCTGCTGCCTTGAGACCTTGCCAGGCAGTCCCGTCATTAGCCACAGTCTCAGTGGACAATTCTAATCCATTTCCTTGTAGGAAAGTAACAGCTATCCTTTCATCTCTTTGAGATGAACCATCCTGAACCAGAGCTTTTTCATCTTCTGTCGGCTTTCCCCCAATATTCAGTTTAAAAACTGCTTTTTTATTTTAAGTGCCAGCAGCCTGGTTCCTTCTCGGGACAAGTGGAGACCGTCTCTCTTGTACAGCTCCCTCTTGTTCCAAAAAGCATCCCAGTGCCTAACAAACTTGAACCCTTCCCCCCTACACCATTGTCTCATCCACACATTGAGACTCCTGATCTGTGACTGTCTCTCCGGCCCTGCACGTGGAACAGGTAGCACTTCCGAGAAGGCTACCTTGGAGGTCCTGGCCTTGAGTCTCCTGCCTAGCAGCCTAAATTTTTCCTCCAGGACCTCACGACTGCATTTCCCCACATCGTTGGTGCCAACATGGAACATGACCACTGGCTCCTCCCCAGCACTATCTACCAGCCTATCTAAAACACACGTAATGTCCGCTACCTTCGCACCAGGCAGGCAAGTCACCATAAGGTCAATACGTGGTTTCGCCACCCAGCTGTCTACCTGCCTAAGGATCGAATTACCAACTACCAAGAGCCCCCCTCCCTCCCTGCCCAGGAATGGTTCCTTGGTACTTGCCCCAGACTGAGAGTTCCTAACTATACCTTATAGCTAGCAGCCACTGATGGACCACTGCTCCATATGTTTATCCAATTCTGTCTTGAAGCCAGGACACTAGAATCCCTCCCACTGTCCCCCCCCAGCACCAAGAATACAGAGCATCACTTGCCCCAGACTGAGAGATCCTGGACGAGCTGGCCAGGCCTTCTACACCTAACTGCTATTCAGCAGTTGAGTCTGCAAGCCCAGCCCACGCTCTCCCTAGATGGGGCGCAAGGGGCAGGGCCGGGGCGGGCAGGAGAACTGGCTAGCCTAGAAGCTGTGACCCAGACCTCCCTTCGGTGGCACCAGGCAGCCATGGCCCAGTCTGGCCATGTTCAGTGGCCCCTTCTTCATCCTCCTCAGCTTCTGCGGGGCTTCGACTTCACCTGCTGCTCTCAGGCAGGGAGATATCCCGGTTCAAGATTCCTTCGAGCTTGGCAGTTTCTCCCTCCCGGCCGCCTTTTTTTTTTTTAACAACTTTGCTCGGCCTGCCTGCCCTCCCACGGCCTTGCAGAGGGGAAAGAAAGGGAGCAAATTTGGTAACATGGCAGTAGTGTGTGTTTCCTTTCCGCCCAGTTGCTTGGGGATGGGGGCGGAGAGATTGGGGTGATTTAGCCCGGCGAGGGGGGGGGGGGGAGGCCCAGGGGCAGGATCCTGCTGGTCACTGACATCACCATTCAAGGTCGACTCCTAGTTGTGTGCCTCAACAGCAGCCCTTCCCCAGGCCTCCGCTCTGCCCACCAGCTGGCCTCCCTCCCCCACCTTTGGCTTGATTTGCCTCCCTGTTACTCCACTCACCTGTGTTGCCGCTCCAGGGACACTGGAACGGTGCTTCGGTTGCGGTGGTGACTGGTGAGGCGAGTGGGAGTGGCAAAGTCTGCAGATCAGCCGGAGGCGCCCAACACGATTGTGGGCAGCAAGGGGATGTGCACCGCACGTATGCTCAAAGCGCCCGGAGGATTGCAGCTTCTTCTAAGGGCGAGTGGAGCAGCCTGGGTAATTGTGCATGCAGGGCTCTTCTCACGCAAGACGAATACGGACACCACATGCGCACTCACACGGTACTGCCTCCGCACTCTGCTCACCCTTAGCGTGGGTAACATTTGGCAAGGGGCGGGCGGGCAGGTAGGCCGGCTGGTGCAGCTTCTCATCTGGTGTTCTTTTCATCTGGCGCCATTAGGCAATCACCTAACCCTGCCTTATGACAGAGCCGGCCCTGTCTCTATCTGATAGGAGCAGCATTTTGTGGAGGTCAGTGGATTTCCTTAGGATGGGGGAGTCAGGAAAGTTCCATTCTGCTTTTGGACTCTTTAGTCTGTGTCTAGCCCTAAATCCCTTTGTGCTATTAACTGCTTTGCCAATCAACAGGTAAACCTATGCACACAATTGTAAGCTGTCATCCTGGTAGTGCTAGCCCAAGCAGAGTTCAGCCCACTGGAGTCAGCAAACTTAGGAGGGTGTAACTCTGCTTAGGGTGACACTGTAAGATATTTACTGGAGAATAAACACTAAAATCACTGAGACATTACAGGTAAAAATAAAACGCTTGTAAGTAATGACTTCTCTGTGTAATGCTCAGAATCTCCTCATCATGGGAAAGATCTGACAGACCTCCTGTTCAGCCTCTGCCACATGGAAGCATTTTCCAGTGTCCTACATGTGATTAGGACTGGGTTGTGTTCAAGACAAACATTTTAAATTATTTTTATCCTTTTGTGAGTTATGGATGGACTGTATTTTATCCTCACAACAGCCTCGTGAAGAGTTGGTTAGGCTGAGAGAGAGAGAGAGAGTAACTGCCCCCAACAGCATGGACAAACAGAGATTTGAACTTGGGGTATTCCTAGTCAAAGTCTAACATTCTAACCTCCACACCACTTGCTCTCTATAGCTTGTGTGGTTTGGTGACGTCTGGTGTGGTGCAGACTCTAGAGAGTGGGAACCGCGCAAGTTGGATCTCAATGGAAATTTTGTCCAGTGAAAGAGGGATTGTCACCGATTTGCCCCTCATGTTATCCCCCAGGAGCAGCATTTTGGATAATCAGTGTGTTACAGTGGGAAGGGGGAGGAAAGAAGGTCACCTTGGTTAAAACTGTCATTGGGATCCAGTCTCATCTTTGAATCCCACTTCCTTTCGGGACTTTTTGTGTTCTTTTTAGCGAATTTTTCAGCCTCAGTTTGACTAAATTAGTCTGTTCAAAGTGCTTTACCTTCTTTCCCTTATTAATTGTAATAAGCCTGAGAAAAATATTCTTCCCAGTTTCTAGACAGGAATAAAAATACTTTGGACTAGATTCATGAGTGGGGACTGTTACGAATGCCCATAACAGTCCCCAGTCTTTTTTGTTAGCTCAATAAAACAGTTGCTCCTGAAACTTAAAAGTGCCTTGCCGGAAACAAATGCCACCACATGATGGCAGTGTGGTTGTGTTCATATAATCAAGTTACAGCAGAGTAAACAGCTGCCCCCCAAACTCGTGAGACCTCAGGCACAGAGTGCTGATTCTGAATTTAAAAACCTGGAGGTGCTCTTCACTATGACACTCAAAATGATGCTTAGTATATATTTTCCCCGATGACCAGGTATCCTCCTTTCAACCGCAGGATATCCTCCTTAAAGTTGTTGCCTGCCCCCTTCCTCTCAAGAACATGAGGGGCCCTGCTGGATCGGACTAGTGGCTCATCTAGTCCAGCATCCTGCTTCACACTGTTAACTGGTGGGCCAACAAGCAGGGCATAGAAGCCAAGGCCTTCACCTGATTTTGCCTCCTAGTACTGGTGTTCATAGGCTTTACTGCAGGTGGATGTGGAATTTCCCTTTAGTCATCGGGTCTAGTAGCCATTGATGGGTCTACCCTCTATGAATCCTTCTAAAGCCATGTATGTACATGGCCATCACGTTGCCAACCTCCATGTGGTGGCTGGAGATCTCCTGGGATTATAACTGATCTGCAGGCGACCAAGATCAGTTCACCTGGAGAAAATGGCTGCTTTGGAAGGTGAGCTCTATGACATTATACTCCACTGAAGTCCCTGTCCTCCCCAAACTTGGCCCTCCTCAGGGTCTGCCCCCCCCCCCCCAATCTCCACGTATTTTCAGACCTGGAGTTGGCAAACCTACCATCATTACATCCATGGGCATAAATTTCACAAGTTAATTACTAACTGAGTAAAGAAGTACTTCCTTTTGTCTATCATCAGCCTAACTTGTTCACCTGTCAACTTAACTGGGAACCCCAGAGTTCTATTAGTATAGGGGAGGGAGAACAAGTTCTTTCTATCCACTTTCTCTGTGCCGTGCATCATTCTAGAAACCTCTGTCATGGACAGTATGCTGCTGCGATGTGTTTGTTCATTAAAACAATTGTGTCCTGTCCCGTAGCCAGAAACTGGCTCCTGGAGCAATTAATGGAATCATTAAAAATAGTTACACTGTTTATAATGTCCATACTTAAACTCTCAATCCCCATCATAAAACTGGTAAAAAAGTAAGAGGTACAAACAGCTAGAAACAGTGGTTTGTACCCAATGAACTGTGAAAGGCCCAAAGCCCATAGAATGGGGCATTTCTCTTTTCTGCTGCAACTTTGTGAACCCCTTGAAATTTTGCTTCTCTGGTGAAAGGACCATCTCAGGCAAGACAGGGCAGGGAGTGGGAGGGGGGGTTGTCACAGGAGAGGAAAACTAGAGAAAATTGCCATTTCTATTCTGCTGATGGAAAGGCTCCTCTATGTATGGAAAATGACAATAGGATACAAACCAGTTATCAGATCTGTCCATTAAAACTAGCAGGTTGACAAAAAATAAAACAAGGATCAGCAGCTGGGTAAAACTGTGTTCCGGGGATTCAGAGTGTGGGGAGAGAGAGAAACTTGACAAAAAAAACCCTGAGGAAATAGGTTGTCACACAGAAAAATAACTGAGGTGGTGCCAGCAAGTCACACAGGACCAGGACATTCCAGAACATTCTATACATTGTCAAAAAAATGGGATTATTACTGCATGATGCCTCCCCACTCCAATGGAGAGGGTTTAGAATGGTGGATTCATTGAATTGTGGTTGTGTTGTTTTTTTCCACACATGCTTCAGTTCTCACAGCACACAGCCTGGGCATTTCTGCCTACAAGGTTGACTCGCGTGAGCACTGGGACAAAAACCAAACAATTAACAATGCCATTGTAAGCAGAGTTTCACCCAACTAAGTCAACTGAATTCATATTCTTAGCCTGGCACTATAACTCCTTGATAAAACCAGATAAAGGCCCAATTTAAACATGATGCAGCAGGCTTGAGTAAAGCACATACTTCAGGGTCCTCAACATGGTGCCAATGGGTGCCATGGTGCCTCCTGACACCTTTCCTGGTGCCTACCAAGTGTTTTAAGACAGTGGCTAGGGCCAGGTGGAGCTTCTGCCCAGCAAGGCTACAGATTGGCTGTTGGAGACTTGATTGGCTCTGCAGGTTTTTAAAAACTTTACTCTGGGAGCAGCTGCCACCACAGCACAAGAATCTTCACTGTGTGACTGAAGGTAAGCTGCAGCAGCCATTTTGTGGCTGCGCTCACCATGCTGTGGCAAAATTGTGTGTGTGTGGGGTCATAATTTACCAAAAGTTAGCTGTGAATACAGATTAGGCATTGGAGATGTGATTGGCTGTGCACAGAATTTTTTTTTTTTTTAAAAGAGGTGCTGGAACTCTCATGAGGGAAATGAAGTTTTCAATCTGTATATTGAAAACTCACGAACTTTTAAATGTTTTAAAAAGAATTTTTTTCTAAGAGGTTCCAGAACTCTGTTCTGATGCGTTTCCCCATAAAAAAAGCCCAGGCTATGCAGAGTATTAGAAACTTTGCTTTGGCAGCAGCTGCCATCACAGGACAAGGTTCTTCACTGTGTGACTAAAGGTAAGCTGCAGCAGCCATTTTGTGGCTGGCTCTACCTCTTGTAGCAGCCATTTTGTGGCAGCCAGGGCTGGTCCCAGGTTTTTTTGCACACTAGGCGCCCCTCATTCTGGTGCCCCCCATGCGCCCACCAATTTTCTGGTGTCGCCCCCCTTTGCAAGCATCAGCAGTCTGGTTTCAGGGGTACAACAAAGGCAGGGAGTGGTGGGGCGCTCTGGGAGGGAGGGGAGAGGGTGGAGATCAGGCCTGAGGAGAGGAGATAGGAAAGAAGGGAGACTGCCTGGCCTGGTGCAGTCCCTCCTCACTGGAACTGTGGGACGGGGCCACTTGCACGACAGCTCCGGAGCAGGAGCGCGGACAAAGCAAGTTCCACCCACCCAGGGAGGCTGCCGGGCCCCTTTCCTCCACCCCGCGGGGACGTCCCCACATGTGTGCCTCCCCTCCCTGCAGCCCTGGAGGCCCAAAACAGTGTCCCCGCTGGTGGTGAAGGCCACCTCCCTCGCTGGAAGACCTGCCACTGTGCCCTCGTCAAGCCGGGGGCCATAGGCAGCTGCCTAAATTTTGTCAATGATGGCTCAGCCCTGGTGGCGGCCATTTTGTGGCTGCACTTACTGCACTGTGGCAAAATTCCAAAGGTGTCCGCATGCTCAAAAAGGATGGGGAGACCCCTGTTTGATAGTGTTAATATGAACGAGGCACATCTGTAACAGGCAACTTTCTGGTCAGGCACATGAGTTAAAAGCATTTGAACTCAGAGAATGCATATATGGGGGGAAATGATTTGCCAGCATTATGCTTAGATTATTGACAATGTGGTTAATTTCTATATGTTTATTTTAGATTACTATTTTCATCATAAATAAGTGTGGTTGTATAACATGCAAGTTAGAGGCCTTTATTTGGCAGTACTCAATAACAGTTTATGTTTTTGTAAAAAAATTACATTATTTATAGTCTACCTTTCTCTCAGAGACCTCAAGGCAGATTACGCATAGTGAATCAGTACAAGCAACAGAATGGGACATTCAATAACCAATGTGTTAGGATTTTAGAAGTCTGGAACTATAGTGTAAGTATTCACATGATACATGAAGCAGTACAGAGATTACATAACAATATCCTAATACAATAAACTATACACAGTAGTATAGACCATGGCAGTCCCAGGTATTTATCCAAGTAAGTTTGTGACCCATTTTGTACAGTGCAGTTCTAATATCTGTGCAGAAAAGCCCTCTTGAATAGTGACTTCTCAGGTTCACTAGACAATTGGATGATTTTTTTTTGGTAACAGGCCTCTCCTTTCAGCACCAGAGAACTAAGCTGTTTCAATATCAGGTTTTTTACAAATTTTCCGCTGTTAGATGTGTCTTTTATGGGGGTATTTTTTTGCATTTTGTGTGTGTGCGTGCGCCGCGTGTGCCCATGCCTGGAAGTCATGGCGACCTCTGGCAACTTCTACTGGGGCATGGAGGATGTTCAGAGAAGTGGCTTGATAGCCTGCCTCTGCATCCCGACCCTGGTATTCTCTGGAGGTCTCCCATCCAAATACTTGCCAGGTTCGATCCTGCTTTGCTTCTGAGATCTGACAAGATCGGACTTGCCTGGGCTATCCAGGTCAGGGCTGCAGTTAGATGTGTTTGAGCTGCTAGGAGACTAAGTTCCTCTGATCTACCATGCTTGCGCAATGGGGACAGTGAGTGCAGATCGTGAATCACTGTTTCATTGTTGGAGGTCATTAATTACTCTGGAGAAGTCTGAAAAGGTGAATCAATCCTGCATTCATGTTTGGAAAGCAGGCAAGTTGATCCTGAGGGAGACAATCAGATCTATTTGAATGCTTAAGAGGAGCAAAAAAAGTCCTCTAGCTTAGTTTGCTTGCTCAGAGGAGTCAAGCATTCCTCTTCAAATGTCTTTTCATCCCCATAGTTAAATGATCAGGACTCTTGCCTCTTCTTTTGTCCCACTCTTATTCCACAATACAAATAAGTTGTTCTTTGCTTCCAGGCCCTGGAACACAGTTTAAGACGCAGTTTAGGGAGGAACGAAATAGCAGCAGCCAATCTTAATTTTTCTTCATTTGTTATCTCCCCTATTCCTCCTCCTCCAACTTTTGGTATGTGCCCAGAAGTCTGCTAATTAAACTTGTCTCTTACCTTTATTCATTAACATTTTAATATTAGTATTTTCAGGCAAACATTTGCTTTCCAGCTCACCACTTCAATTTGGTGTAGTGGTTAAGAGCAGCAGACTCTAATCTGGAGAACTGGGTTCAATTCCCCACTTCCCCACTTGACGCTAGGTGGGTGACCTTAGGCAAGTCTCAGCACTCTTGGCCTAAAAATAAGCCTAGCTTGCCACCTAGTGGTCCCAAAAAAGAGTTACAGCTTCAGCAGCCAAATAATCCCCCTGGGGATCTCCTGGCTATTCTACACACAACACCATACGATAAGGAATTAATTACTTCAAGGCTGTTTGCAGGACTGGGAGGAGAAAATCTGCCTCTCAAATAGTTCAATTTTGCATAGTTTGTGGAAAGCCAGGAGAATAGAAGCTTCCCTGACATCCTTGGGCAGGCCATTCCACAAGGTGGGAGCCGTAACGGAGAAAGCACATGTATGGACAGTTGCAGGACTGGCCCCAGGGTTTTTTGTGCACTAGGCAAGTTTACCTTGTGGCACCCCTCCCAGGCGAGGCTGCCTTGTAGCGCTCCCCCCCCCCCCAACCACAGAGCTGCCCTCTCCACCGCCGGAGTCCCTACTGCAAGGGACAGCCCCCCTGCCCCCAGCGCCCGCCCGCCTGCCCGTGCTCACAAGCTCTCCAGCCCCGCTGGCAGCCACCTGCAACGGCTGGCCACAGTGCCTACAAGTCTATCTGCATTGGCCCAAGGCTAACTTTGGTTCTCAGCCTGAATGGAAAGCTGCATTCAGACATAATGGTAAATCATGATTTGCATAAAGCACACTATCTCCTGGTTTGAGTCTTTCTCAGTCTCTCCGCCGCCCTGTTTGCCAGCTGCGCCCCTAGGTGGTTGCCTAGTTGGCCTAGAGATACAGCCGACCCTGGACAGTTGTTGATTTTGCCCATTTGCAGCTCCTACTGACATGAGCAAAGTTGTTGTGGCGGACCTTAGGGAGACAAGCCACCCTGCAACTAAGAGGGGCCAAGGTCGTGAAGGGTTTTGTATGTGGCAGCCAATACCTTAAACTGAGCCCAGTAACAAATGCGCAGCCAATGGAGTGCCTGCAGAACAGGAGTAATATGGATGCTCTGACTAACTCCGGCTAATAGAGAAGCCGTGGCCTTCTAGACAAGCTGGAGTGTCTAAACTGATTTTGAGGGGAGACCAGTGTACAGTGCATTATAGCAGTCTAGTCTCGATGTTATTGTGGCATGGATCCAGGCAGTGGTTTCTCTATGCTGAGTTAGTGTGAGCTAGCTCACAGTTTTTTAGCCTCCGGCTCACACATTTTTGTCTTAGCTCAGGGAGGATGGCTGCTCAGGGCACTCATTTATGTAGTAGCCAAATCGCTCACTCACAAATTTAATGCCAGTAGCTCACAAAGTAGAATTTCTGCTCACAGGACTCCACAGCTTAGAGGGAGCACTGGATCTAGGTGGCAGATCAGCCATATGGAGGGTCCATCTTATGGGTTAGGCTGAGTTGGTAGAAAGCATTTTTTTGCTGCTGTATTAACTTGCTTCTCCAGTAATAGAGTTGGATCCAGTATAACCCCAAGGCTTTTAATTGAGTCAGCAAGAGTCAGCTGAACTCCATCAGAAGTGGGGAGCACAATGTCCTTCAGGGCCTCTACCTTCTCAACCACAGCTTTACCTCCAACATGGCAGATAATTTCAAAGAAACAACTTCATGGCGATTTCCCACAGTTATATGTATATAAATTAATCATCCCCTTACCTGCAGTTTTTTAAACATTCTTTTGGCCTTGAAAATATCAAATTGTCTAGTTCTGTTGGAACACCCATAAAATGCACTTTTTGAATGCAAAAATGTTGATCTGGCTTTTATGCACCATTGCATGGTTCATTATGTGCTGTATTACGTGGAAAATAATTTCTGGGTCAGTGCAAAATCCAGACTGCAACTTCAGAGCTGGTTTCAGACCTCAGTGCTCTTTTGAGTTGTCGCTAGATGGGGGGGGGGGGGGGGGACCTCTGTTCCAGCCCCTCCCCTCTCTTCCTCTGTTAATGCAAGCAATGTAGGAAATCTTCCTACATGCTGTAATATGTCCAGAAACACCACCAAGCTACCAACATCCCGTCATCTTTAAGGAAAAATGGAGTGTGGGTTTGAAGTCGACAAGTGATGAAAGTAGCCCTGAGGTTGTCAATTAGGAAGGCAAGGCCTGGAATTGATAAGTTATGGGGCAGTTCCTCCCTCCCCCTTCCCTTTTAAAGGCCTTGTAAGATCTTTATGGCTCAGGATATTAAAGAAAAAGTCACGTTGATCTGTTTTCCAAAATGTATCCCACAAAGAAGCATTTGCTTAAATCACAGTTGTTTGACTGGAGCTTTCTTAGTGGAATGGGCTTGGGGGAACCCCCCCCCCCCCTCGAAATCATAGAAAATAATGGTGAGTGAATTGAAAACAGAGCAAAATCCCTCTTGCCTTTTTTTGGTAAAATATTCAGGTTTCTGAAAGCGTTATTTCTGATCCTTATGTGATAGATGTTTATGCAGTTACTTGCATGCTAATGTGAATTTTAACTCTTAATACGAAATGAATTCCTCACCCAGATGGCAGCATTTTTATGTTTATCTAGAAGTTAGTCTCCAAATTGACTCAGTTTGATTATTCAAGTCAGCATATAGATCTTCAGGAAGGAGTCTGGAGACCGGAATATAATGGCACTGTGCCCTCATATTTCAGCACTTCAAAAACAATGTAAGGTCACTTGAGAACACAAAATATACACTTTCTGCCATCTTTCAGAAACCTATAACTAGATTATAATGTAGACACATGCAACATGATCCTAGTCTACTTAATTGGTTTCCAACACCAATATGATTATTAGTGTGTTGCCAGGATTTTTAAAAGATAAATCTGGAGCAGCTCTGCAATGGATTGCAGTGTTAGAGATCTTTTTTTACACCCTTGTGTGCATCCCATATCCCACTTAAGACAACGCAACTCCCACCAAGGGCCAAACTAGACTATGCATCTGCCTGACTTGCAGATAAAATTTAATGTTTGGGAAATAATGCTTCCAAATGTGCTGTGGCCTGATTGAGCTTTACAGTATGGCATTGAGAGTGGGTCAGCTTTCCCTTCCTAGCTGTTTGCCCAAGATTACGTGGTGATGGGAGGTCCTACTTGACCTGCTGCGAAGGATCCACATGAACTGATTGCAGCACATAGAGCTTTACTGTGGGCAGACATGGCCCCTGTGGCCATTTTGGGTTTTGAAAACAGAGCAGGAGAGAAAGCTTAAACTCTTCTTCCCCCACACTTTGCTCCTGAGCCAAATCAGGCCCTAGAATGTTTAGGAATATTTTATTTATTTATTTGATTTCTATCTCGCCTTACCAGGATAGAACATTAGTTTCCTACTGTAACAACTGTCTGCAAGTCAGGTCGGGGAATCCTGAGCTGGCTTGAGGCAGATGTATCATCTTTTTTGGCCCCAAGTCCAGTAGATAGCTTCCAGGATCTGATGAAATCAGGCTATCCAAGTCAGGGTGACATGAGGGCAAATTGGGGGTCTAAGGGGAAACTGGTAAAAAAATTGCCCTCCCAACAAAATTGAACAATGGGGTCCTACTCCATGAGTGGACAGAAGAAGAAGAAGAAGAAGAAGAGATTGGATTTATATCCCGCCCTTCACTCACTTAAGAGTCTCAGAGTGGCTTACAAACTCCTTTCCCCTCCCCTCCCCACAACAGACACCCTGTGAGGTAGGTGGGGCTGAGAGAGCTCTTTCCCAAGCTGTCCTTGAGAGAACAGCTGTGACAGAGCTATGGCTTGCCCAAGGTCATTCAGCCGGGTGTAAGTGGAGGAGTGGGGAATCAAACCCAGTTCTTCCTGATTAGAGTCCGCGCACTTAACCACTACACCAAACTGGCTCCTATACTGTGTACAAGTTTGCCCTTAGGACTGACAGTGCAAGAGAAGTCAAAATCTGCAAATTTTAGAACCTGAGTCATATTCATAACCTACTCATACTTACTTGGAAGGAAAATCAAAAGACTTCTTTCCAGTAATGGTATTTAGGATCAGAGTCCCACAGTATTTTCATTTGTTACTATTTTAGAGTTTATAAATGACAACAGCCTCTGATCTTTCTTCTGTGCAGCACTGAAGGTTAACTTTTCTCCATACTAGTAATCTTTTTATTTTAATGATCATATTGATTATCTTCTAGGAAACCTTTTATGGGTATGCTGTCTTTGGCAAAGCTCATTGATTCCATGTTTTTTTTTAAATCACAAATAAGCACACCGTTTTTATAACTAGCATCTACTGAATTTTCAATATAGGGTGTAAAAAAGCTGGTTTTTAAAAGTTTTTATTTGGGAATATCTAGAGTTCCCAACAAACCTGGAGAAAAATATCCTGTCTTTTTAATAGAGGCTTAATTTGTGGAAATGGGCAGTCAAAGCTTTTCATAGGGTGGAGGTAAATATTCTCACTTAATAAATAACGTCCCACTGAGCCTCTGTTAGGGGGACAGGACAGGGTTTTTTTTCTCCACTGGGCAGGCAGACCCAGGAATATCATCTCTGATGATGCTGGTTAGCTGACTTCTAAATATTGCTGGAATCAGTCTTTTTCATTTCTAACCACCAAACATCATCTTCCAAGAGTTTGATGAGATCATATACTGTCTGGTGTTTACATTTTTTTGAATTCATAATGAAGCCTTTTCTCTTCAATTTAATACAGCAAGTAGAATCTTATCTCTAGACAACTGGAAAGTGATCACACACTTATGCAGGCTGTAATCCTGCTCCACTGAAATTCAATGAGAGTTCCACATAGTGCTTACATTATGAAGCTTGCCTGTGCTGCTGGGGTGTATTTTATGTATAACGGTACAATTGACATGTAAATGTGTCCTGGTCAATGCTCCCTCTAAGCTGTGGAGTCTTGTTTGCAAAAATTCTACTTTGTGAGCTACTGGCATTAAAGTTGTGAGCAAGCGATTTGGCTACTGCATCAATTAGTTTGCTCTGGAGCCATCCTTCCTGAGCTAAGACAAAAATGTGTGAGCTGGAGGCTGAAAAACTGTGAGCTAGCTTACACTAACTCAGCTTAGAGGGAACATTGGTCCTAGTGGACCTGAGACCTGTACACAGTATAGGAAGACCAGGTCTTTCTTCTGTATCACCAGGAGACCTCCTACCCTCTGTCAGCTCTAGGGTTGCTAGGTTCCCCTGGCCACCTGTGGGGAGTGTAGGATTGGTATAAGGTAAACCATAGAGTTTTGGGTAGGGTTGTCAGGTCCCTTTTGCCTGCCAGTGGGGGGAAGGGGGGATGTTCTGGGAGTGGGAAGTGACATCACCCCCATTCCCCCCAAAACAGTGACATCCACACAACATGCATCACCCAGAAGTGACAATGACATATCAGTGATGTTGGGGGCAATACTCTGGATTTTGGGCAAAACTCTATGGTAAAATCGGCATCAAACCATTGAGTTTTGCCCCAAATCCAGAGCATCATGGGCCAACATCACTTTGGGTGATGCAGGCACATTGCGTGTGATGTTGCTATTGGGGGGGGGGGGGATTCCCTCCCACTGGCCAGCTGGCTGGCAATGACAGCCCTATGCTAGAGTGTTGCCTTGATGGAATCATGTCACTTAAGTTGTGCCAGAAGTGACACTGGGCATTGGCTTGGTGCTGGAAAGGTAAATCCCTACCCCCCATGATCTCCTGCCAGCACAGCAGTGTGTTGGCTATAACAGAGGCCACTATTGGAGGGTTGCCTATTCTGTACATGGACTTTGGCGGTTCACTGAAGTGACATTCATAAGGGCAGTCCTAAACCCCTCTAAGCCCATTGACTTCAAAGGATTCAGGAGGGTGTAATTATATTGCAAAGCACTTGAATTTTTATGAATGACAAATTAACATGCTACTAGGAAAATACATAGCCTTCTTCTTTTGCTATATTCCACCCAAATAATTCAGTTACCAGCATACAGTGTGAATGACTGTTTACATATAGTATTTTTTCCCTTTAGCCATTCTGCTGGGGACTGTTCCATTGCATTTAGTAACAAATACTCGTGAAGTAAAAGGTCTGATGGATTTGTCTCATGGTATTTTTTAGAAGTGATTTGATTTCCACTTTGTATATTGTTATCTGCCTTTACAGTCCTTAGAACCTGAAGATTTTAGACCACCTGCTTTTATTACCTTACTACTTTATGGGTTATCATTCCTAGCGGTTTTTGCTTTTAGTAATGTAATATTAAGGGATTCAAGAATTTAATTGAAAGAAAAAAAGAAAGAAAGAAAGAAAGAAAGAAAGAAAGAAAGAAAGAAAGAAAGAAAGAAAGAAAGAGAAAGAAAGAAAGAAAGACTTCCGTACCAAAAATCCCTTATCTTTATCCTAGGTTTATTAAGAAAAATTGTAATTGTATAATCCAGTTTTTTCTAGTTGAAAATTTTTTCCCTGGCAGTGAGGTGAGAGGGAACACATCAGGAATGAAAGTAATCTGATATGGGATTTTTATTTTATTTATTTCACAAAATTTATACTTTACCTTTCTGTCCTGACAAGGGCCACCAAAGTGGCTAACAAATTAAAACATACTAAATAAAACCACATCTTAAAAATGATTAAAATCTACAAAAATACATCATTAAAACAATTAAAGCCAGAGCTAAAATGCATACACAAACATAAAAACAACAATTAAAATATTAGGCTGGAAGGAGGGATCACTGAGGGTACACTGAACAAACAAAAAAGGTCTTCAATTGCTGGAGGAAGATGGCAGCAGAAAGGGACAGATGTGTTACTCTGGGAAGGGGGGGGGGAATTCCAAAGTTTTGGTACAATGACTGAGAAGGGTTGCCATTAGAGTTGCCAGGTCCCTTCAGCTTCCTGGTGGGGGGCTTTGGGGGGTGTTCTGGGAGTGGAAGGGGACATCCCCAATGTGATGATGTCACGTATATATCCCCAATGTGATGATGTCACGTACAGTGTGAACAGGCAAAATCCAATTGGAAAGTGCATTGGAAGTGGATTGAAAGTGGATTATTTAATGTGTGTGACCGCAGCCTGACTCTTCGCAGCCCCATGGACCATATCAGGCCAGGCCCTTCTGTCTTCCATTGTGCTCCAGAATTTGCTCAGTTTCGTGTTCGTTGCATCGAGAACGCTGTCTAACCATCTCATCCTTTGCCGCCCCTTTCTTCTTTGACCTTCAATCTTTCCCAGCATCAGGGTCTTCTCCAGTGAGTGCTCCCTTCTCATTTGGTGGCCAAAGTATTGGAGCTTCAGCTTCGGTATCTGGCCTTCCAGGGAACAGTCAGGATCGATTTCTTTTAGGATCGACTGATTTGATATACTTGCAGTCCAAGGGACTCTCCAGAGTCTTCTCCAGTCCCATAATTCAAAAGCATCTATTATTTGGCACTCAGCCTTCCTTATGGTCCAACTCTTGCAGCCGTACATTACTACAGGGAATACCACTGCTTTCACCATACAGACTTTTGTTGGCAGGATGATGTCTCTACTTTTTATCATGCTGTCTAGGTTTGTCATTGCTTTCCTCCCAAGGAGCAGGTATCTTTTAATTTCATGGCTGCAGTCACCATCTGCAGTGATCTTGGATCCCAGGAAGGTGAAGTCTGTCACTGTTTCCATGACTCCCTCTTCTATTTACTGAGGAGTTATGGGGCTGGATGCCATGATCTTAGTTTTTTTTTATGTTGAGTTTCAAGCCAACTTTTGCGCTCTCCTCTTTCATTCTGAGCAAGAGGCTCTTTAGGTCCTCTTCACTTTCTGCCATTAGAGTGGTATCGTCTGCATATCTGAGGTTGTTGATGTTTATCCCAGCAATCTTAATTCCAGCTTGTGATTCATCCAGGCTGGCATTTCGCATGATGTACTCCTCATATAAATTAAATAAACAAGGTGACAATATACATTCTTGTTGTACTCCTTTTCCTATGCTAAACCAACTAGTTGTTCCATATCCATATAAGCCTACTTATAAGAAGCATTTAAAGGGACTTACCTGAGCTGCCAAGCCATCCTGCAGACCCCTGACAAACTCCCTACTCCCAAGAATACTGTCGGCCTGCAACAGAGCGCCAGGACCAGCCCTGCCGCTGCAACACCTCACTCCAATGAGTCCTCATGCAAGCCCCTGACAACCCCCCCTCACCTGTCTCACTGCTGCTGAGAACACTGCTGCAAACACTGCCGGCCCGCAGAAGAACACCAGACTCAGCCCGGCCGCTGCAACACCTCATGCCTCTGGAAACCAGCACCCTGCCTCCCAGGGTCCCACAGAGCTAGCCCTGGTTAACAAAAGGGATACAGGGCAAAGCTCCTGAGACCCCGAGGCAGGAGCCCATCATGAGCACACTGGGTTGGGCCAGGGAGAGGAAATGGGGGGGAGAAAAGGAGGGGAACTTTGGACCTAGGCAAGTCACTTACCCAGGGCTGGAGCTGGAGCCTTGGGAGAAGGGGGGAGGAAGACACCTACCCTAGACACACACACACTCAACAGGGAAGGACGCTGAACATAGACATGCCCCTTTCCATCAAGGAAGGTGGATGCTCACAAAAGGCATGGGGGAGGAGCAAGGAGTGGTGGATTTAAGAGGCAGCAGGGGAAGACCTATGGGAAAGGAGGAGGGCCCTTTAAATCTTGCAGGAGGGAAGGGAGAGGGACGGCTGCTGGTGGTTGTGCTTGGGGTGGGGCTACCCATCCTATGCAGGGGCTCTAAAGATGCCTGCAGTGTTTGGGTAGGTTTGTAAGGGAGTAGGCAGTCTTTCAATTATGTTGGCCCCAAACCATATAGGGCTTTAAATGTCAGCATCAGCACCCTGAATTGTGCCTGGAAACAGATTGGGAACCGGTGTAGATGGGCCAAGACCGGGGTGCTGCTATGGTGCCTACAACCCATTCAAAATCCTGGCTGCAGCATTCTGCACCAATTAGTTTCCAGACACTTCTCAAGGGCAACCCCACACAGAATACACTGCAGCAATCTAATGTAGATATAACCAGGCCATGCACCACAATGGCCAAATAAGGCCGCAGCTGGCTAACCAGTCAGTGTTGGTAAAGGGCACTCCTGGCTTCATCTGCCACCTTCTTATCCAGCAGTAGATGTGGGTCCAAGAGCACTGTTCCTTCAAGGGAAATGCAACCACATCCAGAATGGGTGACTAGGGATGGGCACAAACTGTCTCACAAGCCAAAATTCAGGCCAAACTTGTGCCGGTTTGGAGCTCAGGAACCTATGTTCAGGGAAGACAAATTCCCTGAACATTTACCAAACTTTTTGCCAATTCAGTCCAGCTGTTTGTGGCCAGCCATTTAAACCTAACAGCTGAGCGGTGTGGGGTCTGTCTCAGCTGTTAGGTTTAAATGGCTGCCAGCCATACTTTTCGATTTTGCTCCCTGCCGCTTGGAAGGCGGTGAGCAAAACCAAATGGTTAAATGAAGCCCCTTCCCAGGTGATCCTCACCCCTTTCTCCCAGCTGTGGTTGGGAGAAAGGGGGAAAGAAGTCCCTTCCAGGTTGATCCTGTCAGGATTTACAAGTTCTCTCTCTGTAGACATGAAAGAATTAACATGTTTGTTTATGTATGCTGATGTCCTAGCTAGTTTAGGTTGGGGACCCAATGGAGGCACCTGCATGTATTTGCTGCCAGAGCAAGGTGACAATATGCATAATTAGTTAACATAGGGATTCTCCAACTGGGTTATCAATACTTTGGGGGTGGACTAGAGAGTAAGCATTGCATTTCAGTTTATTTCTCTTTGTTCTTGTCTTTCTTGCCTTACCTCACACGAGGTTTAGGAATGCCTAAGTAAAGATGTAGGATGGAGCAGCTAGTCAGGATGTATTGTTTGTTTCTTTAATCTCCCAGTAACTCCCTCCCTCCCTCATTAGTAAAGTTTCTTTTTAAAACCTAATTCAAGTGTTCTGCTGCATTATTAACTCTGCATTTATATAGAAAACCACAACAGATCCCCACCCCCTTTCTCCTGACTGCAGCGAGCTGTGGCCTGGAGAAAGGGGGAAAGAAAGTCCCTTCCCTGTCCCCTTTCTCCCTTGCCAAATTGTTTTGGATGGGGTCCACTGCATTCAGGGTTCAATTCAGAGACTGCAAACCCTGTACCGAACCACCGTTTTAGGTTTGTTCCCATCCCTGTGGGTGACACCTTAATTCCTGGGTCAGACCTTCTGCTCACCAGTAGCACTTCCCTCTTGTGATTTAATTTATTAGCCCCTGTCCACTCCAAAACTACATCCAGATATGAGTTTAGGTTTTCTACAGCCTCCCTGGGATCAGATGGAAATGTGAGATAGAGCTGAGTGTCATCTGCATAATGATGACAACCCAGCCCCAATCTCTAGATCAGTTTGCCCAGAGGTTAAAGATAGGGTTGCCAAATCCCCCCGGCTACTGTTGAAGATAGGGTTGCCAGATCCAAGTTGGGAAACTCCTGGAGGTTTGGGGATGGAGCCTGGAGAGGACAGGAACTTAGATGGGGTACTGCCCTACAGTCCAACTGCAAGCATCCATTTGCTCCAGGGCAGGGCTTTTTTTTTGTAGAAAAAGCCCAGCAGGAACTCATTAGGATAATAGGCCACACCCTGACAGTGCAGCTCATTAGCATTTTTGGCAGGGGTCTGGGAAAGCACAGGGCAGGCATGGAAACTTGCCTTTGCCCCCCCCCCCCAAGCTTCTCCATGCCGGACGGGCTGGGGAAAGGAAGGCAGGCATGCACACATGCCCGTTTCTTCCCTGAGCCTCTCCACTATTGCAGAGAGACTTGGGGAAGTGCGGGGGGGGGGGGGGAACATGGTCAAATGTCTTTCTCTCATCCTCCCTGAACTGGGGGAGGGAGAGTTCAAGGAGGGGAAGAAAGGCATTTTCAACATGCCTGGGTTCCCTGCCTTCCCTTTTCCAGCTGCGACATGTCAGCTAGAGAAGGGGAGGCAGAGAGAGGCTTTTCCTTGTCAATTTCACTCTCAGCTGACTGGGGGGGGGGAGTGAAATTGACAAGGAAATTCCCAGGGGCTCCCCAGAAGGAAAGAGGGCATTTTAACATTTGCATGTTCTGTAGCCACACATGCCAGCGGTTTTGGTTGTAGGCATGGCCAACTCAGAAGCCAGCTGGAACTCCGTTCCTGTGCTTTCCTGCCCCAAAATAGCCCTGTTCCAGGGGAACTGTTTTCTGTAATCTGGAGATGAATTGTAATTCTGGGGGATCCCCAGGTCCCACCTAGAAGCTGGCATCCCTAAAGAGACTAGGGGACAAGATGGAATTAAACAGGACCTCACAGGCCAAAGGTCACCGGTCTGAACAGTAGTCCCCCTACACCACCATCTGAAGGCTACACCAGAATCATCAAAAATTGGTGCCTCCAATCACAGCTCTGAAAGGCAGTCCAGGAGGATACCATGAGCAGTGGTGTGGAAAGCCACTGAAAAGTTCAGGAGAATCGAGAGCATTGCACTTCCTGTGTCTCTCTTCTGGTGCATATGTCATCCACCAGGGTGACCAGGGCTAGGGCAGAGTACAGGTAAGAAAGTGGTTGCGATGGTACCTCCCATTTCTGCTTTGACCCCCTCCAAGAAAGACGTTACTAGTAAGAAAATTAAATTATTTTCATCCATGATTGTGGTTATGACTCATGAGAGAGACAGAAGATTTGAAGCTCCAACTTACCTTTAAATGTTCAGGGTCTAACTGTAAAACCTGTACAAGGTAGGTTGCAGAAAACTGAATATTTTTAAAGTTTAAAACATATATATTTAAAGAAAACTCCTTGGGGGAGGGAAGATAGAAATTCTACTAGCTCCTACCCTGCTATACCTGACCCAAAGCTACTCAGCCTGACTTTATGAGAAACAGCCTGCTTGCCTAATGTGCCCATTTTATCCTTGGAGTATGTAAATTTCATCCACACTTAACAGCATAAAGACATTGCATGTGGGACTGAAATCTGTGATCCTGGGATCTGGGTTACTTCCCTTGCATATATGTGTACACACACACACACACACAAAGGTGAAGGTTTCCCTTGCTTGAAAGCAGTTGAATCTGACCCTAGGGGGCAGTGCTCATCTCTGTTTCCAAGCCAAAGAGCCAGCGCTGTCTGAAGATGTTTCCGTGGCCATGTGACCGGCATGACTAAACTCTGAGGTGCACAGAATGCTATTACCTTCCCACCGAAGTGGCACCTATTTATTTACTTGCAATTTCTTGCTTTTGAACTGCTAGGTTGGCAGGAGCTGGGGCCAGGGACGGGAGCTCACCCCGTCATGCGGCACTCGGGTCTCGAACTGCTGAGCTACTGACCTTCTGACCTGAAGCTCAGCATCTTAACCTCTGAGCCACCTCAGCTATACATACATGCATGCATGCATGTACACATACGTACATATATACACACACACACATACATATATATATACAGACACAGAGTTTATGGCTTTTTTAATACTCGTTTCTTCGACAGTGGTGACTGTATTGTTCACTATTGTCAGCTTCATGTGGGTTTCTTTTTTTCTTTTCCTTTTCCAAAAGTATATAGGCAAGATTTCTTGTCTTTTTGCCTAATAATAATAAAATACTTTTAAAAAAAGAGGTCTTTAAAAAAAAAAAGTCTGCTAGTGACTGCAGAGAGTGCCAGATTTTAATTACAGTTGGCATTTCTGAGTGTATTGCTGGCAGTGGAGAGAATCTTACTGAAAAAAGACATAAATTTTGACGCCGGCAATATGGGAGCTCAGCGTAAGAGACTGTAAGCCGAGTGGTGTTCTGCTTTAATGTACTGATTAAAATATTCAGTGTTAAATGTAAAACGGTGCTAATCCCAGTCTTGAATTGTGTAATGATTCAGATAGTTAGAAGGCAGCATATGTAATAGCTTCCATAAAGCTTCTTTTTTTTTTTTAAGGAGAGGGGGAAAAATAGGATACTACATTGTAAGAAATATGGTTGGCATCTATTAGGTTTTCCATTAAGTTCCAGGTCACAGACAAATAAAGGAAGCATGTTAGGGGAGGGGGGGAATCCCCCCCTTTAAAAAATAATTAGGGAGATGTCTGTTTTGTTCACCAGATGGAAAATCAGTAGTTGTGGGTGGTCTGTATGGGATGGGGCATCTCGCGTTTGGCAGAACTGTGCCTTTAACTTTTAAATTCCCAGGACAAAATGGAAAAGTAATTGACTGTTGAAAATAGCTCCCTTTCTGGATACATATCAGGCCCTTTACATATGAAGGTTGGTGAGTTTCTGTTGTTTCTTATATGAGCACCCTGGCTTTTCCTTCTTTTATTTGCCTGGCTTTTGTGTGTGTGTGTGTGTGTTTTGGTAATAATTACAGGGCACTTTGTCTTAAGAGTTGGAAATGTGTAGTTTTATAAATGAACACACACATCAAACATACCTGGAGTAGCTTGAGAACTCTCCTCCAGTGGGTTCTACATGTGGTTTTCATATTATTGTCAGTCTTTTTTTAGTGTCTCGAGCATTCGTTTTAAAAAAGCTTTCCAGTGAAAACCAATATTTTAGCAACATTTCAGAGGATATACCGTTTTCATCCTTCTGATGAGCAAAAGAAGAAAACCTTTCACTACGTGTTTAAAGATATTAACACGCAAGTTCAGCTTCATGGTGTGTTTATGATTATTTTTAGAAAGTGTTTTAGAAAATATGTAAGCATTTTTGTGGTAGCCTTTAAAATCTGGTTGTTGATACTGGAATTCTTTTAATTAACAACTTTTACTTTATATATAGCCACTCATTTTTGTAAACGTTACCAAAGTTGTCTTCTTAAAGTGATTGATGCCCAAACGAATGTATTCTAACTGCTGATCGTGTCTTTATGTGTCTAATATTACACACAGCTTGCGTAACTGCCACCAAAAGTCAGGGGGGTTTAAGTAACCTAACTATGTGTAGTATTGCAATCTATATAAGTAATTACAGGATGCCAGTGTGGTGTAGTGGTTAGAAGCGCGGACTCTAATCTGGGAGAACCGGGTTTGATTCCCCACTCCTCCACATGCAGCTGCTGGTATGACTTTGGGTCAGTCACAAGTTCTCTCAGAGCTGTTCTCTCATGAGCTGTTCTCTCATCCCCACCTACCTCACAGGGTGGCTGTTGTGGGGCAGGGAAGGGAAAGGAGATTGTAAGCTGCTCTGAGACTCCAAGTATGTTTGATGTGTGTGTTCAGGCTGGGTTATGGGATGGACTCCTTCGGGTAGTGAAGGGTGGGGTATACATCCAATCTCCTCCTCCACCTCCTCCTCCTCCTGTGATTTACAGTAAACATGATAATACGAGGGGTGGGGAGGAAGTAGGTGATGCCCATGTGAGCGTTTTGCTCTGGTTTGCGCTCCAAACTGCAACCGATTATTTTCAGGCTTCCACACAGTTCCATTGCACATCCATTGTCTTTCTCCGGTTTCCCCATACTTTCTGGAACCACCTTTGAATCATCACCTTGAGTTGTCCAGGGTAGAATTTATATCTTTACTCCATTGAGGTTTCTGAGAGGAAGGGAAGGCTGAGCTTCCCTTTGGCTTCTAGGTGTCACTGGAGAGGGATCTGAATCCAAATTCCCGACTCCCTGCCAAAGGGGAAGCAAGGGGTCCTTCTCCCTTCATCCAAGCAACCATTGTGTGGCAGTATTTGCAGCTCCACATTTTTTGGCTGAGTTTCAAAATCAGTTTTCATCAGCCAACACAAATAAGGCCCTGTGTGTTACCCTCTAGCTACCCTGAGATCCATGTGGGTTCATAACTGGAGCATAAATATTGTAAATGGGGGGGAAACTAGAGTTTCCAACACTCCTTCAGCATATTCTGGAAGATTTCCGGAGGGCGAACTAAATTCACTTTGCATATCTTGAACATCATGGTGTTACATGTTAATTTGCTGTTCATTCTCTGGCTATAAGTCTGAACCTTACCTGCCATTCCAACCTTACCTGCCATTTGAAAAGTGTGCGTGTGCATGAAAGCTCATATCTTGAATAAAACCTTTGTTGGTCTTAAAGGTGCCACTGGACTCTAAATTTGTTCTGTGGATAGGATAGGATGCCACTTTTGTGTGATGTTCAAGGCTGCCTCTGTGGTAAAGATCACAGAGACTAGGAGAAATTCCTCGAGTGTCACTATGTGGGGGCCATTTTTCCTTCTGCTCCTCAGTTCCTCAGGTTCTCATAAATGGGAGGCTCATTACCCTTTGACACAGGGGACAAAGACAAGCTATGTCCCTCACTCGAGGTAGTGTTTTGGTTAGAAGAGGTGACAGAGGAGTCGTTTTGGTTCTCCAGTCTTTCCTTGGGAGCACAGGGGGACTCTCCTATGCTACCCTCATCCCTCTTTGGGTTCTTGTGTGTCTGCAGCAGTTGCATGGAACCTAAAAGTGATGGGGGGTTTTCTTGAGAGTTGTATTTTGTTCTGGGTATTTAAGACTTGAATCCTGCTCCCTCTCCCTTTTTTTTTTTTGCCTATATACTTACAGAGCCCTTGTTTGCCATTCTAAGGTTGCAGCCACACAAGCGAAATAATCCGGAGGGGAATCGAGGCTTTTTTTGCTCTGGAGCAATTTGCCCCGCAGTAGTGTGATCACACAGGTCTGTGGACCTACCGGGGCAACTTGCCGCTGCGTGATCAGACGCAACCGCGGGCGAGTTGTTGGGTTTTTTTGTGGTTGGTTTCCGAGGTGCTTAAACGGGGGATTGATGAATCGCCTCCCCACCCTAAGGGCTTTCGATGATGCGCACACGGAGAAGGGGGAAAAAACCAACAGTGTGGCATCAGGATAGCGTGTGATCCTGCTATCCGCAATGCCACACTACGGCGCTGGAGTGATCACACGGGGAAACTCCAGCTGTGAACCACAGCAAACCATTTGATACTGGAGTTTCACTAGTAGCTTTTTACCACCCTTCCCCACTGGATCAAAATGGTTTGCGACGGTTTGATGACGGTTGTGGGATGCTTTCCAGATGTGCTGGTGTGATTGCGCCACTTTGATCCGGTGGTGAATCGTCCTTCTTTCGTGGCAAATGGGTGCATATGATCGTGTCCTTAGTGTTTCATTGTGGACCAGTTATGTGTGGCTACTGACCAGTTTATGCAGGTGGAACTGTACTGGCTGAGAGTGTGAAGTGTAACCTGCAATGTGCCTTGTTCAAATACATATCTTAGCTATGAACGTAGAAGTGGAGAGGTGGTCTGTGTAACCCCTCCCCTTCGCCCCTGACCTGAAGGGTTGTTGTAGGGACTAATGAGGTAATGTGTGTGAAATGCTTCGAACGCTCAGAAAGTAATATATTAATGCTTTTATGATTACTATTTATTTTGCTCTGTTAACTAATACTGTCATTATGGATTCTGTTGTTAACTGCTAACACTAAATAAAAAATTAAGCAGTGTGTTTTGCCCCACAGAAGTACTTATGCCATTCATTCTGTATGTTTTTCTAGGATTATATACATATATATATATATCATAACACATATGTAATGTTCTTCTAGTTAAAATACTCTTTTAATCTATCTCCATCCCCTACATCTTGGTTTTAGCAAAGCAGCCCTTACCTTATCTTCAAGGTTGGTCACAAGGTTTAGTTTGCAATACGAAAGGTCTTACTTTTAAGTCAGTGTTTTTGAGGCAGAGGGCCCTTGCAGCTATCAGATAGAAGAAGGTTTTGTATGGAAACTGTCTTCCTAAGGAGGAAAAAAAACCCCGTAATTGAAACCATGTCTTGCCATTGTGTTTAAAGAAAACATGCAGACTTTCTGAGGAAAAGTTACACAGTTATGACTCATTTGGGGATTTCTACTGGTCCTCTGAAGGCTTCTTTTATTAACGTGTAAACACCATATATATTATATTTACTTTAGGTTTTTCCAAATTACTATTCATTTCTGTAAAATACAGCACTTCAGTTTTCCTTAAATTAAGCCTTCAGATTGTGGAGACCAAAAAAAAAAAGAAAAGAAAAAAGAAGCACCCAGATCATACACAAACACGTTCGGTTCTTTCCAGGCATAAAATAAGCTAAGCTGAGTAAAAGCAGCAATGACTTAATGGTTCCATATTCTCTCGGTCTTCTATCTAACCCCCCCCCCCCCACTTCCATTCTCCCCTCCCAATACCACAGATGCTTCTCAGTCTGTCTACTTCTCTTCTGGGCACAGCATACGGATTTTTTCAAAATACAATTCAGATTTTTGATGTGTGTGTTGTACTATTAAAAGCATAATTTAGACACTCATGACAGTTTACTATCAGCACAAGACAATGGTGTGTTGGAAGCACTCAGGACTGTGAAAATGTTGCTTAACTGTTGCTTGAATGCACTAAAAAATATTGTGTGGGTGTCTCTTTTTTTTGTGAGCAACTACTCTTGCTTTACAACCTGTTAAACCAGTGGAAAATGTTGAGATGAAGTTATTTTGGAAGGTGATGCCTCCTCTTCCCCTTTTGGAGGTGGCTGAGAGATGGTTATTAATTATGAAATAAAGTGTACTGATTTTATAAATACCAATCCATTTAGGAAGCCAGTTAACTATATTATCATCACCTCCCATTTTTATCTTATTTCCAAAATCTGAAGTAAATGAAGGCTATTGTAAATCTCTTACTGAGTGACTACCACATTTCCCACAGAATAAAGACACACTTTTTTGCCAGTCAGGTCTGTTCAGGTAATGTAATATCAGTTTGGATATGTGGATCACACACACACAAATAGATCATTACAAGCAGAGGGACCCGCAATACTTGCCGGGGGGGGAGGACCTCATGGCTGAGGAGGAAGCGGGTAAGCTTCCCCTGGGCTCTGGCTGCGAGGCCCACGCGGCTCCTAGCTGCCGGGCCTGTCAAGCTGTCTCCCCCCAACCCTGGCAGCGATGGTGAAGCCCGCGCAGCTCCCAGCCACCAGGCCTACCAAGCTCTTCCCTGCCCCCTGGCAGCGACGGCGAGGCCTGCATGGTTCCCAGCTGCCAGGCCCACCAAGCTCTCTCCCTCCCACTCGCCAGCAGTGATGGCAGGGCCCGTGCAGCTCCAACTGCCAGCCTGCCAAGCCCTCTCCCTCCCCCCGCAACAGAGGTGAGGCATCATTCCAACTGCATTCCCTGCGCATGTGCAAGGAATGCTTTTGGGGGGATTTAAGTAACCCCCAAATATCTTTTTTTTACTTTTCAGATTTTTCTGCACACCCGGAGAGTCCCCCAAGTGTGCAGGAAAATATATTTGCCCCCTAGGTGCCCTCGATGTGCGGATTTAGATATCCGCATGCAGGGGGCATCTTGGCTATTAGCTATATAGACAAGAAGGGGGACCTGCGATACTCGCAGGCGGAGTATCCCAAGCCTTCTCCCACCCCCTCCCCAGCAGCGGTGAGCCCTGCCAAGCCGTCTCCCACTTTCCTCCCTAGTGGCGGCAGCGAGCCCCGCCAAGACTTCTCCCACCCCCTTCCCCAGCGGCGGCGGTGAGCCCCGCCAAGCCTTCTCCCTCCTCCCCCATGATAGCGAGGCCTGAGTGGCTCACATCCGCCAGGCCCACCAAGCCTCTCCCCCAATGGCCAGAGCGTTCCCTGCACATGCGCAGGGAATGCTTTTATTTTGGGGGGGATTTAAAGGGATCTTTAAACTTCTAAAATTTTTAGATTTTTCCTCACACCTGGGGAGTCCCCCAAGTGTGCAGAAAAACCTCTGTGCCCCCAAGTGCCCCCTCCACTCGGATTTAGATATCCGCATGGAGGGGGCGCCTTGGGAATTAGTATATAGATGAAAGTATTTGAAGGGAGGTGTTAAATGGAAAAAAAGTAATGGTCTTATTGGCAATTTTAGGAAAAAAATATTAGATTGCATCAGTGGATATTATTTAATATGTGATTGTGGGTTAATTATGCACTTTGTAGTTTTGCATTTGGGAGTGTAGTTTTGACCCTAGAGGTCTCTTCCAACTCTATAATTCTATGAGTGAATGTGCCCATATATCAGGGGTCCCCATAGTGGTGTATGTGTGCACCATTGTGTCTGTTGACACCTTTCTGGGTGCCTGCCAAATGTTTTTAGAAAGTGGGTGGGTCAGGTGGAGCTTTTGTCCAGTGAGGCTACAGATTGACTATTGGAGACTTGATTGCCTGTGCAGATTTTTAAAAACTTTGCTTCGGCAGCAGCTTCCACCACAGCATAAGGATCTTCACTGTGTGACTGAAGGTAAGCTGCAGCAGCCATTTTGTGGCAGCCATTTTGTGGTTGTAACTACCCAACACAGTGGCAGAATTCCAAAGGTGGCCACAGGCTCAAAAAGGTTGGGGACCCCTGCTATATACTCTTGGCTTCTGTAAAAAGAATGGGGGAGACATGTGGGGAGGTAGTGAATTCCATGTATGAATGAGCTAGTTATCGCCTGGTCTTTAACCTGCCCTTTCTAGGCAAAATTATTGAGAGAGCAGTAGGGGATCAACTCCAGGTCTTCTTGGATAACTCATCTACTCTAGACTCTTTTCATTGTGGCTTCAGGCTGGGTTATGGGATGGAGACATCTCTGCTTGTTAATCATTGATCTTCTGTGCAGGCACACATGGGGACTGCACTGAGCAGGCCTGCCATCAGATAGGTCTTTACAGCTAAAAGCCTCCAGGGGGGCTGTGTACAGGGACCGTGCTCCTGTGCAGCAGCACCCCCCTACCCTCAGCTTCTCTTTTGCTGCTGAAGGAGAAGGTCAGGTTTTTGGAGTCTCCAGCTACAGTTGAGAAAATTTATTCTAGATTTGGTGAAGCTACGTTGGCTTCTGAGTCCCTTCCATGGCTCAGAAAGCCCTTTTGAAGAAGTGCTCCCAATGTGGGGTGTTTGGGTCATCTTCACCCCACATTGGGCGCACTTCTTCAAAAAGGCCTTTTGTGTCTTTTGTTTGGGTGAAGGGCATAGTGTCTCTGCATGTAAGGCCTGCCAACGCTTCACCCCTAAAGCTCAGGGGGATAGGGAGTCAAAACTGAAGGCAGCATTGTGAGAGAAAGCCCTTAAAGCCTTGGAGCCCTTGTCCAAGTCAGCCCTGGAGAAAGCTCCCAATTCAGCATCTTTGGAATCAATGTGTTCAGCTCCACCTCCTAGATCTGTATCTCAACAGATCTGATCTCAGTTGTACTGCCCTCCAGCTCATCATGCCTCTTCTGAGCCTCCAGCTATGAAGACTTAAGGGCAAGACAAAGGAAAAGCATAAATCGGCTCCCCAGCAGAATGCTCACATCTGAGCTCCTGAGCAACCTTGCCGGAGAAGCCCAGGAGAATGGCAACCTTGCCGGAGAAGCCCAGGACTCCATCTCTTGAGTCTGAGATCTCTGCCTTTCTATCGCTGATGGGGATGGGGGGGATACTGGCTTACCACATGGCCAGGTTCCACATGAGCCCGATCCAGAGCAAATGGCCGCGGTTCTGTAGTCTCAGTCCCAACCACCTTTACGGTGACCTTCGCATCCCTACATGATGTTGCTGGGATAATTGGAGGAATGGGGTGACAATTTCAGAAGCCCCAGGGATGCGAGTTTGTAACATTACTCTCAATGGGTGTTGTCGTATCCACCTTCCGCTACCATTATACACAGGCCACATTCTCCTATTCCTGCAGCGAGAGGAGAAGAAACAGAGATTGAATCCGATGGCTCCAATACAACACTGGATCTGAGCCCAGACAAGAGGGTAGGTGAGTCGTCTCCTGAATCTCCCATGGAGGATCTGTGAATGTTTGGAGAACAGCTGGTTCGTATGACCCAGTCTCTCGGGATAGAAGTCATAACCCTGGAGCACAAACCCAAGATAAGATACTAAGTCGCCTCTATTCAGAGTCTCCTGGAATTATTGCTTTCCCTGTGCTGGAGGGCCTTGAGGACCTCAAGCAGGAACTGTGGCAAAAACCTGTGACTCTCCAGCCTATCTCCAGAAGGGTAGAACATTTTTATAAGATCAAAAAGGAGCCATTTAACTATTTGACAACTCATCCTCCACCATCCTCCTTGGTTACAGAGGAGATGCGGCCGAAGGGCCGTCAGACCTATCATTCTGCTCCCACACGTAGAGAAGGGAGAAAACTGGATGTCCTGGGTTGAAAATTATATTCTTCAGCAGCCTTAGGCTTCAAAATTGCCAGCTATGAAACCAGTATAGCTGGTTATCAGCTCTTCTTATGGGAGAGTATTCTGCCCTTCCTGGAACTCCTGCCAGAAGATAAGCATCCCCTCGCTAAAGTTCTGTATATGGAGGCCATTAAACTGTCGAAGCGGCAGATTAATGCAGGACAGCATTCTGCAGATTCAGCTGTGTGGGCCATGGCGATCTCCATTGTACTCAGGTGCCACATGTGGTTAAGATCAATGGCCTTGCCTATAAAGACCAGGCTTAAAGTTGAGGACTTACCTTTCGAGGGTTCCACTCTCTTCCAAGATGGACGAGATGCTTTCCCTGATAAAGAAGAACAAGCAAGCATCTAAGTCCCTAGGAGTATCAATTGTCCACGTCCCAGTTTAAGCAGAGGTTTTATGTGAGAGAGTCCTAGAATCCATATCAAAGGGACTACTGCTTTTCTGGCCCCTCAGGGCCTCAGTTTCCTACTCCTAAACCATTTACCCTACAACAGGGTTACCATAGGCATAAGGGTTCCAATCAACTTAGGTTGAATCAGCAATTGCCCTCTTCCAGAGAGGCAACTTCATCCAGAAATTATCTTTCTGACTAAGATTGTTGCCAACCCCTGTTATGTTAGGGGACAGGCTAGCTCAGTTTACTACAGCCTGGGAGGCTATTACCTCCGACTAATGGGTTTTATCCAGAGATTTGGTTACAGATTAGAATTTAAGTCTATCCCCCCTTGCTCCATGCCTTTAAGGGGATCCAACCAAGTAGCTTGGATTTTGCCCAGGCTTTGGCCTCCTTAATTGGCAAAGACATTAGAGGGTTTCTTTTCTTGTATGTGCCTAGTAGATAAGAAAGATGGGGGAGTTAGACCCATTTTAGACCTCAGAAAATTAAATGTTTTTCTTCAGGTTTCTAAGTTCTGTATGGTATCCATTCCTTCAACTTTACAATTATTGTTTTATTGTATCATTATTGATTTGAAGGATGCCTGTTTTCATATTTCAGTCCACCCCCAACATAGCAAGTTGTTACGTTTTTCATATGGGGAGTGAGTTTTTCAGTACACTGTTCTACCCTTTGCTCTAGCCACTGCACCCAGGGTATTCTCAAAGTGTTTAGCCCCAGTTATTACTTGCCTCTGTATGTGGCGTTGCCATATCTCAATGATTGGTTATTGGTGACAGATTCCAAGGACCAATTATTAAGTCACTGTACTCTTATCCTGGAGACCTGTCAAGGATCAGGACTCCTGGTAAACTGGGGTAAATCACAAATTAATTCCATCTCAGAGGGTACAATTTTTCAGAGCTATGCTGGACTCCCTGCTGGGAAAGGGTTTTCTACTTCCCCAAAGGGTACAGGCTATCTTTGCCTTTGTGAGATTGTTTGAATCTCACCAGTTCCAATTGGTTTGAAAAATTCTGCACTTTTTGGGATAGATGGCTTCTACCACCACAGTCCCGCCTATATTTAGGTTACATATGCGACCCCTGCAGCACTGGTTTCTATTTTGTTACAGAGCTGGGGTTCATGCCTTATGGCACAAATTCTCTATTCCCAGACCTGTCATACGTTCTTTATTGTGGTGGTCTTCTATGGATAATTTATCCCAGGGGAATTCCTTCATAGTTTCTGAACCTGAGGTAGTCCTTACTATGGATGCATTGCTCTTTGGTTGGGGTGCCACTGTGAGGGATTGGCAGCTAGGGATACTAGGTTAGAAGATGAGAAGCTGCTGCTCATGAAAATTTTAGAACTGCGAGAAGTTCATTGTGCCCTTAGTAGTTTTCAGATATCCTTCGGAACAGATCCATTCTTGTCCAAAAGGATAATACAGTTATGATATTTTATTTAAACAAGTTGGGACTCCAGGGTTCAGAGGTCTAAGTCAGGAAGCTACCCTTGCATGGGACAGTGAAGCTCAGTGCTTCCATTCAAACTATTCACATCCCTGAGAGTTTAGGCATGGAAGCCAACAGATTGAGCAGGGCTGGCTCACTCTCCCCCAAGTGGTCCATAAGGGCCACTTAGTTAGAACTGCATTTGACCCTCTGGGGAGTTCCAGACGCTGATCTTTTTGCAACGAGAGAAAACAAGCAGGCTGTTCCCAAGCAGGAGTAGGAATTGGTTCCCTAGGGGATCCATTTCAACCGCATTGGCAGCGAGCCCTGTTTTACGTGTTCCCTCAATTCCCGCTCCTTACCAGGGTAATAAAAAGGCAGTATGGAGAGATCGAACATGATCCTGGCAGCACCCTTTTGACCTCGTTAGATATGGTTTCTGATCCTTATGGAGATTTCCTGGGGCCAGTTGTTTCCCCTACCAAACTGACCAGATTTAATCAGCATCAATCAGGCGTTTCATTATGATCTGAACCACCTCAGCCTTACAGCTTGGAGGCTTCAGAGAGAGATCTAATTTTTTCTAAGGGGGGTAACAGCATTCTCCTGCAGTCACGGAAGCCCAACACTAGGAAATCCTATAAGTGGAGGCAATTTTCCCTTTAGTGTAGTGAGAAGGACATGTCATTGGGTGGTGCCTCATTGCAGGGTATATTTGATTATTTATTACCCTTAAAAACTAAGGGTCTGGCATTTTCTTCTCTGAAGGTTCACCTGGCTGCTATCGCATGCTATCACAGAGGAACTGAGGGAGGATCAGTTTTCTCTCATCATTTGTCTGTTTCTTAAGGAGATAGGTAATCTCTGCCCACATGGTACCCCAGTAGTCTCTATCTGTTGTGTAAGCACAGTTAATGCTCAAGCCTTTTGAAGCCCTTGCTACCTGTTGTTTGGCAGAACTTTCCATGAAGATGTGTTTCTTCGTGGCTGTTATCTCAGCCAGGAGAGTGAGTGAGCTAGCAGCTATTCAGATAGATCCCCCATTTTTGAAGTAATTTCTTGAAAGGGTAATCATTCACCCTGGTCTTAGGTTTCTTCCTAAGGTAGTTTCCAGGTTCCATTTAAATCTATATATCTAATTCCCAAGTGGCCACCCTCGTGCGGATATCTAAATCTACGTGGGGGGGCACTTGGGGGGCAGGGAGATTTTCCTGCACATGTGGGGGACACCCCCTGTATGCAGAAATATCTAAAAACTAAAAAAACTTTTGGGGGGGGATATGTAAATCCCCCCAAAAGTAAAACAGTGTTTCCTGTGCATGCGCAGGGAGCACACTTACCTTCTGGGTCTGTGGTGGCGGCAGGGGTGGTGGGTGGAGAAGCCTTGCCAGGCTTGCCAGGCCTCACCGGACCTTGCTGTCGCTGGGGCAGGGGGGGCAGGGGGAAGAGCTCCCCCTGCCAGCTCTTCCCCCACCCCCCCAGTGATGGCGACACCCGGCGAGGCCAGGCCAGGCTTCTCCACCCACCCCCGCCACCAGCAGCAGCAGCCACAGGTAAGCCACAGGCGCGGGCCTTGCAGTCAGTGGGGGGGTGGGGGGCAGGGGAAGAGCTGGCAGGGAGAAGAGCTGGTGGGGGGAGAGCTGGTGAGCCCCACAGCTAGAAGTCACACAGGCCTTGTTGTCACAGGGGGGTGGGGGGAAGAGCTGGCGGGAATAGCTCGCTGGGGCAACCGGGGGCGGGGGGAGATCGGCGGGCCCCTTCTCCCCCCCCACAAGTCCTGGCCAGGTGTACCAATATAGTGGCAAGGGTTGGGTAGACCTGTTCTCTGGAGGCCAGGTCTACCAATACTGTTGACTGGGGCGGATAGACCTGTTCTCCGGAGGAAGAATCGGGGGTGGTGGAATTGCTGGCCCGAGCAGCTGGGGGGAATCACCGGTGGGAGAGGACTTACCTGGGGCTACAGCCTTTAGGAATCCCCCCCCCCGGTGAGTATCGCAGGTCCCCACCTCTTGTACATGTCTAAACCACACCCCTGGCCTTGCCCAAACTCCCTGATAGGATTACCCTGATAAGATTACGCCCACTCCCTGATAGGATTACTCCCTGATAGGATTAGTCATGAGTTACCTTAAACCATAGGTCCCCTGGTGGAACCTGGGTGGCCACTTGGTCTAATTTACAATCCAGCCGGGCTATTGTCTCCCGAAGCAGAGCTCCGGTAGCCAGCCCAGCCATGTGCATTTCTCTGACCACGTGCGTGGTTGCCATTAGGACATAACAGGCTCCAGCACATTAACACCCCCTGGAGGCTTCTAGCTATAAAGACCTATCCAATGGCAGGCCTGCTTATACGCAGTCCCTATGTCTGCCTGCACAGAAGATACTTTGATGAACAATAGATACAGGTAAGTGCAACTTTGTTTTTTAGTTGAGTATAGATGAAGGCCATGCCTCTTTGTTTCTCCTGTTGGACTTACCTGCAGCCTTTGATACAGTAGCTCACACTATCTTGTTGAGGCACTTGGACGTAGAAGGAGGTATGAGGGGATGCCTGCTGAACTGGTTCAAATCATTCCTCAAGGATTGTACTCAAAGGGTTGTTGTTGGAAACCAGCTATCACCGGTGTGGGACCTATCCTGTGGAGTTCCATAGGCCGCAATTCTGTCCCCCATGTTTTCAATCCCTATGTAAAGCCCTTAGTACAAATCATTCATAGCTTTGGGGTTGGTTGTCATCAATATATGGACAACACCCAGCTCCATACATCCTTGTTCAAACCCCTTGGAGATGTGGTAGGGGTTCTGAATAATTGCCTGGCTGTTATGGTAAATTGGCTAAGCATTAACAAATTGAACCTGAACCCTGAAAAGACACAGGTAATACTGGGAAGGCAGAGATCTTGAAAGACATTGTGCTCCCCACTTTTGATGGAGTTCAGGTGACCCTTGCTGACTCGGTTAAGAACCTTGGGGTATCCTGGACCCAACATTATTACTGGAAGAGCAAGTTAATACAGCTGTTAAGAAAGTTTTCTTCCAACTCAGCCTAGCCCAAAATATGGCCCCTTACATTGATGTGGCTGATGTGGCCACCTGGATCCACGCGAAGGTGATATTGAGACTAGACTACTGTAATGCACTGTACATTGGTCTTCCCTCAAAATCAATTTGGACACTCCTAGTGGTGCAGAATGCTGCGGCTCGGTTATTATCGGGACCTAAATGGAGTGTGCATATTATTCCCGTTCTGCAGTCACTCCACTGGCTGCCCATCGGTTACTGGGCTCAATTTAGGGTATTGGCTATCACATACAAAGCCTTTCATGGCCTTGGACCCTCATATCTTCAGCACTGCCTCTCCCACTATGCTCTGCCATGATAGCTGCACACATTGGAGCAAGGTCTTGGGCAAAACCAACAACTGTGCCTACACACTTGTGATCCCCACCTTAGGGAACGGCCGTCCTGAGGACATCAGGAAGGCTCCCACTCTCCTGACTTTCCACAAACTATGCAAAACTGAATTTTTCAAGATGGCTTTTCTACATGGGCAATAGGGTTGCACTGTACTAAATAATTTACAAAGTTACTTGAATAAATTGTTACGGACCTTTGTCTATACTACTGTAACTTGCTAAATCTAGGATCCTACTTTGTAATTTTTGCATCATTTAATGTGTCATGTTAACACTTATGCTTTGGCTCAGTTCAGTTTTTAGACTGCTGGTAGGTTCTACAGTCCTAATCCTATTGCATTGTCTATTGCATAGTCAGTTGTGTTGACTGTTTCACTTTAGGAGGGAGAAACTGAGAACAGAGAAGTAGTAGGGTTTATAACCCTTCCCCTAACCAATGTTTCTTGGTTCCTATTTACCAGACCGCTTTTCCCATAGAGTGGGTGAACTTGAATGCAGTGTGTAGGTCTGAGAATGCTGCACACCCTGTGAGTATGACTGACAAGACTTTATATCTAAAGGACTGATGTCTCTTCCCATTTATCCCCATGGGCCAACTATAATCCTCAAGCTGTCTTTCCCCCGGTTTAAGATAGCCCTGCCCGGCATCCTTACTGCCTTCTGACTGTCCTCACTAGACAGTTCAAGAGAGGACAGGTTGTCAGCTAAGACTGTCTCTGTCTTGTCTTTGTTTAATTCAGCATTACAGTCAAGCAAGCCCTTCTGGGCAAAGGCAGAGGGCTTTTTTCATGCCCAATATAATAGCTTATTGGGCAGGGAGCTGTTCTTACGGTTCCCCTCTGAGTCCCTGATCGGTTGTTGGATTCATAAGAATCCGTTGACCAGACTGCCAGTCTCTCTTCTTTCCCAGAGATGAGGGAGGGAGATGGGGGAAATGACCAATCAGGGAGAAAAATGGAGAAATTTCACAGCTACTACAGCCTAAATGAACTAGTGTTTTGTTTCTTTAACGTCTCCACACACACTTCACCCGGTTCAGAATCAGGTCTGTGCAATACAGTGAATACAGGAATTTTTTTTACACATGTCCGTTTTATTCAGGCACTTTCAAACCCAGAAGGCAGCCATTTTCTATTAGTAAAAAGGGGAAGCCTGAAGGGGAGGGTTCACATTGATATGCATCTCACAAAGAAATATTACTGCTTCAGAGTGAAGGGAAAGGGTCTGTCATCATGCTCTTGTAGGAAAGAGCAAAAGACCAGTAGCACCTTAAAGACTAACAAAATTTGTGGCAGAGTTTGAGCTCTCGTGAGTCACTGCTCACTTCTTCAGATGCAGTGAATCACGAAAGCTCATCCCCTGCCACAATTTTATTAGTCTTTAAGGTACTCCTAGGCTCTTGCTCTTTTCTACTGCTACAAACAGACTAACACGGCTACCCATCTTGATAGTGCACTCGTAAGGAGTTTAACGTAACTCTTTCGTCATTCCTGTCATGTCAAGGGTCACTGGACAGTAGCTTAGACTGGTCTAGGCGTAAGAGGCAAATATTGTAGGTAGTTATTGTTATGATGATTATGAAATGTTATAAGGAATTATATATTTTTTAAAATGGCATAGGTTCATGGTGTTGTGGCGCCTTAACTGGAAAAGAGTATATTTAAGCCATGAAGGGGCTGTGGATTATTGGTAGAGCATCTGCTTTGCATGCAGAATGTCCCAGGCTGAATCACCAGCATCTTCAGTTAAAAGGATCAGATAGTAGCAGGTGATGTGAAAGACCTTTGCCTGGGACCCTGGAGAGCTGCTGCCAATCAGACTGATCTTGATAGACCAGTGGTTTGACTCAGTCTACGGCAGTTTCATTTGTTCAAGCAGCGACTCAGATTATCTAGACAAAATTCTGCTGTCTTTTGTCCAACAGTTCTTTCTGGATCTTTTTCCTTTAGGGGAAAACTGCATACATATTCACAGGGACATCTGCAGACAGATTGGCAAATGCCTCTGGTTCAGCATAACTGCTTTTATCTGTGTCCAAATAACAAAGAACAAATTTGGAGTCAGTACACAGTCATTTTAACTTGGGATTCTCAGATTTTGTTGTTCATTAACTCCAGAAAGTGGCTTTCAAAAACACCAGTTAGATTTACGTGATCCTTGTTGCTCAAGGAAAAGCAGACCAACAGCGAGAAAGTTCTTTAGTCCAAAATGCAGTGACCGGGCCATTTATAAAGGCTGGATACAGAGACTGTATCCTCATTGTGTGGGAAAGCGCCGGTTCATACCATTATGAGCCTAAATGGCTTGCTGGGGTATTCTTTCTGTGTTGTCCCTATCCGTTAAGACCCTCTTCCTAAACCCTGCTCTCCATGCCCTGTTTGCAGAAGGGAAACACATGCCAGTCAGAGAGAGGGCTTTTTTAGTGGTGGCCCCTTGCCTTTGAAACCCCTTGAGGGTTGCCAAGTACCTACTTTACTGTCCTTTATGCTGCTGGCCAACACAGTTCTTTTTACCCAGGCTTTTAACAGAGGGTTTCTGTCATTTTAAATTGTGGTCTGCTTCCATCCTGAAGACTGTTTTATGAATATCATTTTGGGTTGGTAAATTATCGTCATCATTAGTCTGATGGCAGATTACAAGTATGATGAAAAAACCCCTTTCAACCAGTCTGTAAACAGGTTTACAAAATATGATAACATTTGAATCTAACAGCAGTGATTCCTGGTAAGGCAAAATGATCATTGTTTTTACATCCCTCGGTTGTTGTAGCTTTAGTACGCTAATTCTTAGGTGGTTGTTTTACAGTCCTATTGTATTGCCTGTACTTTGTGAGTGGCCTTGAATAAGTGACAAGAGAAGCGGAATATATGTTTTCTAAATAACACAACGATTATTTTTGACTGCAATAGAGAAGTGTGGCTACCGCTCTGGGAAGGGTGGCACAGGCAGCCGTCTATTTTGTCTTGATTGGGAAGTGCTGGGTGGACACGGTTGTTTCCTGTCTGAAGTAAGATGTCTCTCAGGAGGTGTTAAAAAGGAATTCACACCTCAGCTCTTATGGCGATAGTCTCTTCTTCCATAGGGAGGCTTGCCTTACACTCATGTAAACCATGAGAGGAGTCCCAACATAAAATTTACTTTGGCAGGCTTTCCAAACATGTGGAGAACTACAGTCCTGGTTCCCAAATAGTGGCTTGGGACATGGTGCTGAGGCTGCCAGCAATATCAATATTTTTGGCCAATTCCCCGTAAAGAACTGAGTGGAACGTTGTGCAGAACCGGCAGGGCTAATTAGTCCACCACCAAGTCCAGATTTGTTTTGGTGGAGTAAAATGTTTTTATCAAGTCTTTTGGGCAGAAGAGTTTCAGATTACAGTCCACGGACAATTTGTCAAAGAACTGTTACCTAGATACGATATTGTGTGACTTGACAGTGGATGCAAAATGACATTTTAATGTGCTTGCTGGACAATGGAGATGTTGAGAGATGTTATTATATTAGAAATTCTTCATTTCAGATTTGGCAGAATGTTTTGCAGTTTTCAGAAGTAGCAGTTTTCCTGTTTGTCTGCCACAACCAAAAAATGCTTTATGCCACAATAAATTTATGCCATTCCTGGAATGAGTTCCTAAGAAATGCCTGAAAGGGCCTCACTGGTGCTGCTTAAAATTAAAGACTCCAGATATGCGGGATAGTTACTGAAGGTTGAAAATGTAAATAATTCATTTACGTATTTAATAAAAAATAACATATTAACTGTGAAGTGAGCTTATTCAACGACAGTTTCTTGAAAAAGGCCAGCATCCATTGTATGCACGGCCATCCACTAGGTGGCAATCACACCTTTCCCATTAAGGCAGAGTTTGCAACATAGGTTGGAGGGTGTGGGAGGTTTCCTAATGAAACCTTTGATGCTTTTGATAGCTGTTGGTATCTGCATACTGGTGGTTTTTAAAACATGTATATGGTATGTGTAAAAAAAAAAGTGTCTTCTCAATTTTTCTATAAGAGAAAGATTACCTTGAGGAGGAATTCTTGAAGTTAGCTGATCTTAATGAAGGAACGCTGCTTCTTCTGATACTAACACCTTAGCAATGCCAGTAAGACAGTGGCCACATACCCCCTTTCTACCATTTTAAAATATATATTCCAGTAAGTCCAAAATGTGGAGATTGCTGGCAATCATAAGTGAACACCTGAAACCATGAACTTGCATCCGTTAACATCAAAATTTTAATTGCATTCTCTGGTCTGTCTTGTGTTTTCGACCCATTGCCAGTTGCATACAGGACTGTCAACATTCCCTTCTATGATTTACCAAACTGCAATGTTATTTCTCACCCAGTGTCTCAAAGATATTTGGCTCTTTTGGGGGAGGGCTTCTGTTTACCTTCCCTCTTTCATTTACCTGAGCATATCACTCTCTGCAGTAATTGTGCGGTGCTCAGTGTGAAAAGCCTTTCAATCACAAAACACATTCTCAAACATACAGCTGATTTTACAACCCCCCAAATGCTCATTCTGTGATGTGCAAATTCTTTATTGCACAATATGAGCATGACTGAATTTTTCAAATTTGCAGATCTGCAACCTGCAAAATGTTATTTCAAAAATATTGGTAATTTTACAACTTGTTTCTCATCTGACAAAGTCGGCCATATTCAAAACCAACATGTTGCAGGTTGTTATTACTCTTGTGCAACTACACTACAGGAAAGAGTAGCTTAGGGTCAAACACATGGTTCCACGTGTTTAAATACAGAACTGTCTCAAAAATGGAGTAAGCAACAGCAAATGGATACGTGCAGGCAAGTGGTTCAGAGTCCTTGCTTCCACTTCTCCCCACCCCCATCTCGCACTTATTTCCTGAAGCTGAACTCCAGTACTTGAAGTGATCTTGACTGGGCAAAAACAAACTTGGGAAAGAGGTTGTAAGCCACAGGTGCCCAGGGAAGGGGAAGCTCAGTGCCTCTCACCTGCATGGGTTTTTTACAACCAAACCTGTCCTTCTAGGTGACTGAGAAAGTTCCAGTGGCTATTTTGACTAAGTTCAATAACACTACAAAATATGAGTCCAGTGGCACCTTTGTTTTATTCGTTATAAGCTTTCGCGTGTGCACACACACTTCTTCAGATACATTGAAATGGAAATTACTAGTCCATACATATAGGTAGAGGGCAATGCTTCCTCTAAGCTGTGGAGTCTTGGTGAGCAAAAATTCTACTTTGTGAGCTAAAAAACTGTGAGCTAGCTCACACTAACTCAGTTTAGAGGGAACACTGGTAGCGGGTGAGCAGCAAATTAGCATACCATATAATGAAAATGTTTAACAGATGCAAGAACCAAACTGGAATAACAAGCTTAGTTTCCAGTGATCCCTCTAAGCTGTGGAGTCTTGTGAGCAAAAATTCTACTTTGTGAGCTACTGGCATTAAAGTTGTGAGCAAGCAATTTGGCTACTGCATAAATTAGTTTGCTCTGGAGCCATCCTTCCTGAGCTGAGACAAAAAAGTGTGAGTGGAGGCTAAAAAACTGTGAGCTAGCTCACACTAACTCAGCTTAGAGGGAACACTGTGGCCATCATTTGTTTGGATTTAATTCCAGAACGAAACATAATGAAGCAAATAAATATATCAGAATTGGAGACGGATGTGTATATGTACCCTTCTTAATTGTGGAATACTGAGAGTAATTAACTGAGACCCTGGTGTAATGCTCCATCCATTTCCTCTCAAGCATGGAAGTTAACTACCTAACAGCATCCTTTTCTTTTAGGTGGGGTGATTGGTTGTGCAGTGTTATGTCTCCTCTGTCACCAGCATAATATAGAAGGCTTTTGCACCTAGTTAAAGAAGACAAGACTGGATTGCTCCTAATACAAACACTGGAAATGGAACCAGAAGATAATGTGAAGAAAATAAAGACGACGTTAAGCATTGGTTTGCCCCTAACATAACACTGAGCTGTATCAAGAGGCTGACACCTTTCAATACAATAGGATTACTCCTGAGGAAGATTGGGATGAAATGAGCTTGTACCTGGGTGCTCACTGAGAATGAGGGACTTTTCCTTGTAATATTGTAAAGTTTTATTTGTAATATAATGTGATCTTTACTAAAAGTCCTAGTCATCCACATCGCAGTGTTTGCTTGTTTGTTGTATTTCCTCTGTCACCAGACTAGAGAAATACATTCCAGTTTACCATTCCAAATTACATTACATTCATTCATTCCATTACATACATTCATTACGTTACATTACAATCGCTATTCCAATCTACTATTTCAAATAAGAAATACAATAAAATAAAGAGGATGTATAGCCCTTTCCTTGGTGAGAGTGCAGATAACACTGTAAGAGAATCACTTCCCAAAACTCCAGTGTAAGAAGCCCAGCTAAATATACTATATTTAATTCAGCATCATATGTCACTAAGGAAACCTAATAGAAAGTTTTCAGCATCCAGGTCTGTGAGGATAACTCTAATGTGGGTTTTGCATTTTTGCTTCTCAGTGAAATGCTCAGAGCCTATCTATGAAGCCAGTTTGTCTTTGTGCTTCTTCACTGTGATAATAGCCTTGGAAGTCCTCCTTGCAAAAGTTAACCTGTGCACTGCATAAGGATAACAGATGGAAGTTTTGGTGTTTTGCCACTGCATGCGCGTGCGCGCTTGCACACAAACGCGCGCGCGCGCACACACACACACAAGCTCATTCCAAAGGGGAAAAAAAGGATCTTGCATTTTTGTGTTTAAACCTTTGATCTCCTTTCACATCTGAGGGGAAGAGCAGCCCTTTTCGCTGGAGACACAGGGCCACACATCTGTAAAAACACAGCTGTCTTATTGCAAAACAACAAAACCTGGTCGGAGAAAAGAGACAATGGTTTTGCTGTGTCGGTTTACTACTCATGTTGAAATTCTTTACAAATATTTTTTTAGATGGATCTTTTCAGAATCTCTTTTGATTTGCGCTCGTGTTTACTCAAGCCTTTCCCCACTTCGCCCCCCACTCCTGTGGTGAAGTTCGTGGAAATGATTGACACACCAGACATCTGATATCTTGGTTGTTTTAAAGTGGACATTGGTAAAAAAGAATTAACTGTGCCATCCTAAGCAGAGCTAACATTCTTCTATGTCTGTTGAAGTCAGTGGGCTCAGATGGCTCTAAACCTGTTTAGGATTGTACTGTAGACCTACCTAAAGTAGTTCAGTGGAGGATTTCAAGCATGTATAAGATTCCCTGAGAGTGGAAGCAGATCTGTTGCCATTTTCTAATGTATCACTGGAGGATTTTCAGTATTCTTCCATAAATGTGTCAGTTATCTCTCTTCAGATCTTGGTGTGTGTCTCTGTCATGTCGTAGGTATATAATACCTTCATGAAAGTTTCCATTCAGCTCTCTCAGCTGTCTGCTTCAGGTCTCACTTCACTTTTGATGGTAAAACTTCCCTGCATGACTTCAGAATATCTTGGAGAGGCTGTGTAGCTCAGTGGTAGAGCATATAATTTGCATGAAGGTCACTGGCATCTCTGGTTGAAAGGATTCTGGGTGATGGGGCTTCTTGAGACATCTGCTGCCAGTCAGAGTAAAGGTTTCAGTGGCCTAGCTTCTAAATTATGGTGCTGGAGAAGACTCTTGAGAGTCCCTTGGACTGCAAGGAGATCAAAAGTCAATCCTAAAAGAAATCAACCCTGACTGTTCCCTGGAAGGCTAGATCCTGAAGCTGAAGCTCAAATACTTTGGCCACCAAATGAGAAGGGAGCACTCACTGGAGAAGACCCTGATGCTGGGAAAGATGGAAGGTCAAAGAAGAAGGGGGCGGCAAAGGATGAGATGGTTAGACAGCGTTCTCGATGCAATTAACATGAAGTTGAGCAAACTCCAGAGGACGATGGAGGACAGGAGGGCCTGGCGTGATGTGGTCCATGGGGTCGCAAAGAGTCGGACTCAACTGTGCAATTGAACAACAACAGCATAGTAGGTACCACTTTATAGGTTCACATGACAGACATTCCCTCATATGCCTATCCTTGCAGACAAGACCCAATTCACTGTATAGGTTGTCATTTCAAGTAGGTCATTTTTTCTGGGTTACACTGCCAACTTGATCCTTCATAGAACTACAGACTTTCCAGGAATGTCTCTATACCTTACCACCTTTACTCATAGCTGCTGTTTTCTGTCTTTCTGCCACTGAGACATTCTGTGATTGGATTATGCGGTACATTCTGTGATATAATAAATCAAGCAGGCTCCATCCAAAAGAACCTAAGATGGCAGGTCCCGAAGGGAATACAGTCTTATCCTCTTTTCTGTATTCCTTAGAGATATGAAGTATCCTTATAACTAGAAATCTTTATTTGTTTTTTAGTTGTCTTTTCTCTGAACTTAAGAGCCCCAGGCTCTTTAGCCTTTCCGTGTAGGAAATCTTTATGTTATCAGTCACTCTTTGGCCTTCATATATACCTTACGAAGTCAGGAGATCTGGACCATCCAGGAACACGGTTATTCTTGTGCTTTATTTTATTAAATGTGATTAATTGACGTGTTGATTTGAAAATAAAGTGATTTCAATGAAAGCTGTTGCCCAGCCTTATTCCTGGCTTCCTGGCAGGTATTCCTCATGTCCCTTAGGAAGCAACTGACTACATTTGCCCCCCAGTTATCCATCTTTACTATGAAGGAACTATTTCTCTGCCTAGTAGAGCTGCTGAGGATATATTTTTTTACATGTTGCATTGCAATCTGCAGATGGAAGCTAGCTAAGTGGAAAGCATTCTGGTATTGAATAGAGCCAGCCAGAATTTTATAATGTGCACAAACCACAGGGTGGAAATGAAAATGGAGACAGCAGAAGGCTGTTCATTGTAATTTTCTGTGCCATAGATATTTTTTTCATTTTCTTCAGAGGGAACACAAATTGGAAAGGGAACTGCTAGTGTGTGAACGCCTCCCCCGCCATGAACGGCCTCCTAGTTTTCTTCAGTAATAATGACAGCTTCATTAGCAAGCTGACAAAAAGAATGAGAGGATTTTAATAATAATAATAATAATAAAACAAAAACAAAAAAAATGGCAACAGTGGGACCACAACACTGCCTTTGCATCAAGCACCAAGTTTTGTCTTTGAAGTGGCTGCTTTCTCTCCTCCCCCCTCCAGGATGGAAGGGGAAAAAACAACAACTGTAAAGATCTAAAGCGACTGAGGAATGTCGGGGCGATGTCTTTCCTCTCACGTTCCCCTCCCCCTCCTTTGGGGCATGGAGATGAGAAGCCCGGAGGAGCTTTGTGGCACACAAGAAGGCACTGGAATGGCCATCTCTCCTCACGGCCAGTGGGTGGTGGTGTTGACACGGAAACAAGGAAAGAGAGAACTGTGAATTTGCTGGGGTGAATTTGAGGGTAGGGAGGAAAACTCAGGAAATGCCCATTGCATTTCCCCCCCTGAAACAGTGGGTGTCAGCCTCTGTTTGTAAGACCGTGTAAAATATCTCAGAACGGTTGTAAAAGTCTGATGGATTTCCCCCCCAGGTAAAATGAATGAAGCTTGTCATTTTTTGATAGGGTCTCAGCTTATATTTCCATTCAAGGACAAAGAAATTATATCCTCATATTTTTTTTAAAATGTTTTTGTAGATAGAAAGAGAAAGAAAGATCCCTCTTTCCTGGCATTTAAAAATGTATTGTTTTCTGTAGAAGTGTTTCTAAGTACTACTATAGATACATAAGTAAAACATGATTTTTTTTGGTATGCTTATGTGACTAGACATACACCTAAAGCATGTTCGTTCCGTAAGAAAAATGCTGCTTGAACAGGCTAGTGCCTTTAGCTAGAACAATATAGGATTTTAATTTTCCTGTGAATGTCCATATGTTGTAAATGTCCAGTCACATCTATTTGGAACAAACTGCACATTCAATTCCTGTTGATTTAATTGGGAGACTTAACTCTCTTCCGCTAAAATCAACAGGATTTAGAAGTGCTTAACTGTGGGGCTGGATCATGATCACTGTTGGTTTACAATGCAAACCTATGCAGAGTTACTCCCCACCTAACCAATCTGTTTTAAGTGGGTTCTGACCAGAATGACGGCATCAGATCGCACTATTTCCTTTTTGTGTCTTCAACTACCAGTTCTGTTGTAAATATATGTCCCTCTTCCAATATTTCCCATCCATGGCAATTTGCAACTTTTGAAATAAATCCAGTGTGATTCCAAAGCCCCCCCCCCTTACTGGACTCATTGAGATGCAGAAGCATGTTAAGAAACAAGAGAAGTCTTCTGTTTCACAGCATATGTTAAAAGCACAGCTTGACTTTCCCCCAGCATTTGTTAGTCACATCCTGCCGGTCCACTGTTTTTTGTTTGGTGGCCGGAAAATGTTAATTTATTTGAAGTGAAGAGGGTTCGTGTTGCCATTATTATTATTTTTTAAATAATAAAATATCACCACTTCTATTACGTATTTGAGTTATTCGACCAGTCAGCGATGCTTTAATGGAGCAAGCCGTTATGAATACAAATACTTAGCAAACTACTATTGATGTCACATGACAATGGGACTATCAGTCCTTTTCAGTATGTGACAGATAAAATTTAGGGAACTTTTTACTGTATTTCATTGGTTATCCTGCAGGTAACAGCATTTGTATCCTCTGGCTCCCCTCCCTATTAATTTTTGGAGGATGGCTACAGGTCATTGGAAATCACTTGTTTCTTTATAAACTTTTTGCGAATGCCAAAAAAAGAGAAGATACGCTGAACGTATTAGATTTTTGGTGGTGGGAAATGGGGCGGCGATTCCATTATTTTCAGTGTGTAAGGTTTGGAGAGCAACAGAATCAAACAGACTTCTCAAAGCAAAAGTGAGAATGAAATTTATTTGAGGAGCTATACTGGCTGTCCTAGAATTCACAGATTCAAAATGATTTTATGAAAGGAAGGATAACAGAGGACAAACTTATGAGGTTGTTATGGCAACTGAACGACTTAGGCTGGCATGTGTGTATCTCGAATGTAAGATTGTAAGAAACCAGTAAAACAGCCACTGCATTGTAATGGGGGGGGGGGGAATAAATTGAAACATGGTGCTCTTCTGCTCTTCTGAGCCCTTCGCTGATGATTAGCGTAGTGAATCCTACTTTTGCTTGTGAATTATTTTATTAAAATAACCTGCACAGAGGTGATGTTATGTGCCAGTAATTTTTTTATATCACTTGAATTTTAACGCAATAACATTTTATTCTTTATGGTTCTGTAGCTTTGCCCTAAAGACTTAAAAAACATAGTCCTGAACTTTAATAACTTAGTGTCTCTAACTGTTCAAGCCCTACTGTGCAAAGTTACTCCAGCCGAAAGCCTTTGACTTCAGTGGGCTTTGGTCGGCATAAGATGGAACTGTGAGACAAACGTACTTCTTCATCCTCACAGAAACATCATGGTAAGATCACAGTAAAAAGAGCTAAAGACATCTGTGGAAGATTATTTTCTGCCTTTAATTTAAGAAATCTGGGAAACATCATTTTGGAAATTAAATCACAAACAAGCCTATTCTGCTCTCCTTTCAGTTATGCGATGTAAAATCCTAAACTCTTTTCTTGAGAGTAATCACCTTGAATGTCAGTAGCACTCCCAAGGTAAGGTATTTAATCAACACTGGGTACTTGTTTGCAGTCTGTCCCATTTAAATTAATTCTCTTGGACTGAAATTCACATTTTCTAAAATTAATCATGTGACTATCATGAATACTGACAGATATATAGAAGTATAAGGTTTTTCAGGAACAATAATACACCACCATATCCACTGAGGATAAATCTCCTGACATGACTAGTTGTAACGCACTTTTGTTATTCACTTTGCGAGTTTTAGAGTATGGCTAAAAATGAGGCTCTGATGGGTGTGCAAATGTTTATAATCCTAAATTTTACAGCCTAATTAAATGACTTTAAAAAATAAAAAGGTCATCAAGTATATATTTATAAACATATTTCTTATTTGAGCAAAATGGTTCAAAGTATGTGGGAATTCTGAACAATACTTCTGGACCGTAGGCTTTAAAAAATTTAAATAGATTTCTTCCTTTAAAAAATTCATTTTTTTCTACTTTGACATTCCTTCTCCTTCCTCAGATAATGCAGTTGTGTCTTGTAAACTTGGAGAGTACTGAGGATTTGTAGAAAACAATTATTTTTTAAAAAATAGAAAACTAGGTAATAAAAATGTAAATGTTAAAAAAAACATTTTGAAGCAATAGCACTTATTTCCTTGAGGTTTTGATTTCCCCCCTCCAGTTTTACTACATAAAATTGCTTGACATTATTTAATTGGACATGAGGGTATAATGCAGGAATTTCCGTTATGTGATGGATTAATTGTTTTCCTAATACTTAAAAGGCTGAGATCCAAACATTTTCCCATTCTGTTGCAAAATTAACTGCAATAAATCTGTCAGACTCAATTTATTCATTTAGAGAATTCCAGAGTGATTAAATCTGCACATTTGTGTGTATGAGAGAGAGAGAGACAAACACACAGTGAGGGGAAGTGGGTAGGTGAAAGAGAAAGGTACATGTACACAGAAGGGACAGATCAGATCTGCATTAGTTTGTGGGTTTGTTTTAGGTTGCTTCTTATGAAAGGCATAGAAATTAAAAATAAAAATATAAACTAAATATGGTCTGAGTAACATATGTAGGTGGGTGGGTCAGAGAGATGAGTCCACTGAGTATGCTTACACTCTCACGTAGTAAAAGTAAATCTCATGGTTTTTAAATAGATTCTTTTGTGCTTTTATACTTATTATGTTTTACTTTCTGGTAGGTCTTCCATGAATTTGTTGATGTTTTCAAGGTTCCTAAACAAAGTCGCATGTGTTAACAGTCTTATTAACAATGTTAAAATGGAATTAACAGCTTGTGGATACCTCCAGAGTACAATAGCGTGTCAGCCTTCGCTGCCCCCTTATAAATTGTGTCCTGCTGTTTTTCTTTTGTTTCATGTCCAATCAGCAAACTAAACTTCTGTTGAGGCAGCCAGCAATTCAAGGGCTTCTGCTCCATGCGAGGGGTGGAGCTAATGTGGAATTTATCATCTAGCCAATCCAGATGCAGAAGCTGGGAGAATGACCCCCGCACATTCTGAAGAAGGGCTTTCTTGCCCTCCTTGGCTCTCTGACCTCTGACTTGGCATTTTGTCAGTTTTAAAAGACTTTTCCCTATGTTGTAGTTTACTTTTGTCGTTCTTTCAATGCCAGGACAAAAGGTTTTGTTTGTTTTAAGATGTATTTTAGTTTAAATTTCTATTAATCTTCACGATTTTTTTAGAAAGCCTACTCCCCTGAAATGATATTGAATGTTGGCTGGATAAAGGGCTCTGATTAAAATGTAGAACGTATTTTGAAAAGAGACGCTTCTCCTCCCCTCTCCCTTCCCCCAAGTTCTCCTTTACATTTAACAAGCTATTAAAAGGCATAATCCACTGGACCCTTACGCTCAGCTCCCTCTAGTTTCAGAGGGGATTATGCTGGAGAAGCTGCCAGTGGATTGTGCCCACAGGTATTTTACACTCTAGCATTTGAAATTTTTGTATTCAAGGACTTGCTTTTTAAAATCTCTTTCCTCCTCCCAAAATTTATGGTTGAGGAATGCCACCTGTCAAAACCAAACTGGCAAAATCCAGAACTGATTCTTAGATTTAAAATATGAAATTTTAAAACAGAATTCAGACTTATTAATACGGTCAAAGACCAGCATAAATCATGTACACACAGTCACAAGTAATAAAGTTAAATAGAAGAATATCCATATAGTAGAAAATAAAATTTAAATTTGATAAAAGATATCACAAATTAAAATAAATATTATGTTAAATTTAAGAACCACTGCTTAAGATAACTTTGTGAATTTTGCTGGCACCTGCAAAAAACCTTGCACAGGAAGCTGTAATTTGTGGATTCAACCATACCAGCTCCGCGGGGACAAACCCTCTCAAGCATAGGAGTCTTATAAAGCAAGATGATGATTAAACAGCTTGTATGTTTCTAAAAAGACATTACTGTTCCTGGGACTAATTCTGTATCAAAGCTTACAAAAAATTAGACGTATTGATAACTTTGAATCCTGTGTTTTTTTTTAAGAATTGTGAAAGGAGTTTCCAGATCTGAGTAGGGTTGTGTGGTGTGTAGTAAATACCATTCCCATCATGAGCAGTTTGATTTGAGTTCAATAGCACCTTAGAGACCAAAAGATTGGTGGGGGAGCTTTCGAGAGTCAAAGCGGGAACTCGAGAGCTCATATCCCCAAAAATCTTTTTGGTCTCTAAGGTGCTATTGGACTTAAATCAGGCTGTTCCACTGCAGACCGACAGAGCTGTCCTGTGAAACATTTCCATCATAAAGTCCAAGCAAGCTCTGAAATGCAAACAAATGCCAATAACTCGCAGCTGGGCTGATGGAGCCTGTCTGTTGCAGAGGTAAACATAGGCTGATTCTGCATTGGCTTTTCCCTCCGTTGTTTTACGAAACCTATGTTGGAACAGAAATTCCCCTCTGCATTGCATGCTGCTTTCACTTCCTTTGATCATGGGATTTTATGGTAGCCTCCACACTCCATGCTGCTTTCGCTTTCTTTGATCATCGGACTTTACGGTACTCTCCACATTCTATGCCACTTTTGCTTTCATTGATCATCGGATTTTATGGTATCTTCTGCATATGGCCGTTCAGGGGTGACTTTGCGGGCAGTACGGAGTTGCTCCAAGGTATTTGAATGTGGTTTTAAGTTGCACTTTTCCCTCCCAGTTGAGAAAATGTGGAGCAAATGCTAGATTCAGAATTGCCCATAGACAGCTTTCTTTGACAGTCCTACTTCTCCGTTGGTCTGTTCACTGTAGTACATTTTGGAACCTTACAGAAGCACTGTGAAAACAATGGTTGTATTTCCCATGAATCAGTTGGACGTGTGAGGTATGCGGATGTACCTATGGAAAGTAACATTTTAATAGAAATACTGAAATAATATCCTCAAAGCTTACATTTTAAACACTAAAGGAGAACCATATCTCAGAGATACATTCTTTTTCATTAGCTCCTCCCCCTTCTATTCTATCCTAGTTGAAATGGGTGGGTCTGTTCCTTATTCTTCCTTCTTATCATGGAATTTTCTTCTCAGAAAACATGCTTTGGGGAGTTAGATTTTTAAAACATTATTCATAGTTTAGTTTCCTTGAGTGCCTTAGAATAAAAAGATATGCTAGAAATTTTACAAATAAATGCATTTTAAAAAATGGGAGTTCCACCGTCCTCAATACAGAATGCATATTGAAGCTTCATAAAATTTGGGGTATTTTTTTAAATAATCATGTAACAACACACAATAATTGATTTTATATAGATAGTAAAGGTAAAGGTTTCCCTTGCTCAAAAGCCAGCCGAATCTGACTCTCGGGATGTGGTGCTCATCTTTGTTTCCAAGCAGAAGAGCCAGCACTGTCCGAAGACGTCTCCGTGGTCATGTGGCTGGCATGACTAGATGCCAAGGTGCACGGAACGCTGTTACCTTCCCACTGAAGCGGTGCCTATTTATCTACTTGCAGTTTCTTGCTTTTGAACTGCTTGGTTGGCAGGAGCTGGGGTCAGAGATGGGAGCTCACTCTGTCACACGACTCTAGGGTCTCAAACTGCTGTGTGCACTCTCTCTCTCTCTCTCTCCCTATATATATTTAGAGAGAGAGAGAGAGAGAGAGAGAGAGAGCGAGCAGTGGTGAATGAATATAAACTAAAAAATGAGACATATGACAATTGAATTGCTTTTGAATGTCAGAAGGGGAAAAATATGACCAGTCTGGATGGTGGCCAGGGGTTCACAAATTTTGGCTGAACTTCGTCGCCAATCATAGCTTCAAGAAGCCCAAGTTGCTCAGCTTTCATTCCTATTCTACACAGACAAAATGAATGCAGCTTTTTTGTTCTTGAACATCTGGAAGTAGGTCTGTGTATGTGCTTACAGCAACCCTGCCCCTCCAATACATTTTCCTTGCCAGTCACTTGAATTAAATTTAAGGTCACCACTGCTGACTGCATTCCTGGACTCTTGATTGCTCTCCCTGTCTTCATTTGCAGAAAGACAGGTTTGATATCAATTACTTTTTTTGACAAAATAAAATGGAGTGGTTGTCTAAGAAAACCAGTACTGTAGCCAGTGGATGCTAGTCAGAAATGTGCATGGAGTGAGAGTGATCTGTAATTTTTTGCTGATACCTAATATTGAATGTCAATACAAAACTACTTCTGATGGAAAAGTAATCCTGAACTTAAATTTTGATACCCTTGGGAAGGTTTGAACAAGATGGGGTTTGGAAATGTGTGAGAGGGGCTGGCAAACTTTCAGACAATTGCTTCTGATGTTGCAGGAAATTCAGTACACACTACAGCTGGCAATGTACACACTACAGCTGGAGATTATCAACAAGTCCTTCGAGGAGGGACTCTTCCCGGGGGCACTCAAGGAAGCGATGGTCCGCCCACTCCTGAAAAAACCATCATTGGACCTGGCCGAATTGGCCAACTATCGGCCGGTGTCCAACTTGCTCTGTTTGGGCAAGATTTTGGAGAGGGCGGCGGCGATTCAGTTGTAGGGCTTTCTGGATGACACTTCTGTGCTAGACCCGTTTCAGTCCTGCTTCCGGCCAGGTCATGGGATGGAAATGGCACTGGTCACCCTCACGGACAACCTCCGACAGCATCTGGATCGGGGCAGTACGGCGGTGCTGTTGCTGTTAGATCTGTTGGCCGCGTTCGACACGGTCGACCACCAGCTACTGATCCACTACCTCGCCGACATGGGGGTTCAGGGGCTTGCCTTGCAGTGGCTCACCTCGTTCCTCCAAGGTCGGGGACAGAGAGTGGTGCTGGGGGAGCAGACATCCCGGAGGCACCCACTGGTATGTGGAGTGCCGCAAGGGGCGGTGCTATCCCTGATGCTGTTTAACATCTATATGCGCCCTCTTCCCCAGATTGCCCAGAGGCACAGGCTGGGTTGTCACCAGTACACTGATGACACCCAGCTGTATCTGTTGTTGGGCGGCTGGTCTGGGGCTACCCCAGATGACCTAGAGTGGGTGCTTCAGAACATGGCGGGCTGGCTCAGGCTGAGTTGATTGAAATTGAATCCAATGAAGATGGAGGTCCTGTGCCTGAGTCGGAGCGGGCCGGGGGTAGGGATCCCATTGCTGGCCTTCGGGGGGCGCCGTTGGTGCCAGCACCGAGGGTCTGGAGTTTGGGAGTGCTCCTGGATGCCTCCTTAACCATGGAGGCCCAGGTAGCAGCCACTGCCAAGGCAGCCTTTGACCATCTGCGGCTGATTAGGCAGTTGGTTCCCTTCCTCAAACGCAATGACCTGGTGACAGTGATCCATGCAACAGTCACCTCGAGACTGGACTACTGTAATGCTCTCTACATGGGGCTGCCCTTGTCTCAGCTCCGGAGGCTGCAGCTAGTGTAGAATGCCATGGTCAGGCTGTTGATGGGTCTCTTGGTGCGAGACCACATCCAGCCTGTGCTGAGGATTCTGCACTGGCTTCCTATAGCGTACTGGATTTGGTTCAAGGTGCTGGTTTTAACCTTTAAAGCCCTATATGGTCAGGGGCCTGCCTACCTAAGGGACTGCCTTTCTCTATATATACCCCAGAGAGCGCTGTGGTCAGGCATCCAACACCGCCTGACCCTCCCAGGGCCTTCTCAGTGGCGGCTCCTTACTGGTGGAACGAGCTCCCAGATGACATCAGGGCCCTGCGGGACCTTTTGCAGTTCTGCAGGGTCTGCAAAGCGGAGCTGTTCTGCCAGGCCTTTAATTAGGAGCCGCCACTGGGGGAAGGGGTCGCTGGAAAGTGCCGAGTTATTTTCTGGCCCGGATAATCAACTGGTGTGGCCTCCTGGCCTGGGTCTGACTAAACTGCTGCACTGTCTGTTGGAATGCAATGTTGGCCGCCAACTGCTGTGGTTTCTTGCTGATTTTATGTGTAATTTTAAGCTGTACTTTTATGTTGAATTCTGTTGCTTTAAATTTTGTGTGCCACCTTGAGCTGGCTCACGCTGGCTAGGCAGCATATAAATCCAAATAAATAAATGCATTGAAGTAATAATAACCAGATTTATCTCAGATGCAGTGTTTGCAGAATTTGAGTGGGTAATGCTATCCACTTAGCTTATCAGTGAACTGATTTCACTCCAGGGAGGAGGAGGAGGAGGAGTTGGTTTTATACCCTGCCTTTCACTACCCGAAGAAGTCTTGGAGGAGCTTACAATCACCTTCCCTTCCTCTCCCCACAACAGATACCCTGAGAGAGTTCTGAGAGAACTGTGACTGACCCAAGGTCACCCAGCTGGCTTCATGTGGAGGAGTGGAGACTCAAACCCGGTTCTCCAGATTAGAGTCCACCGCTCTTAACCACTACACCAAGCTGGCTCTTGAAAATCTAGTGACTGACCACAATACTATGAGGCCAGCTGTAGCAATCATTGCATTTGCTGCTCAACCAGAGAAGGTTTACAGTCACTGAACTGGCAGTTAGAACTCTGGTTTATAGCGCAATAAGAGTGCCTCCCTGTGCAGAGTTATTCCAGTCTAAGCTCACTGATTTCAGTGGGCTTAGACTGTTTAGGATTGCACTGTGAACATACTACAGTTACAGGGTAACCCATTGCTGCCGAAGATGTGTTCATCTCCCCTCAGTGTTCTATCTCCTTTGAAAAGATATCGCATTCTCCCAAAGTGTCGATTTTGGGTGGGGAGTCAGAGGGGCTTGAAAAACACGATTCTTCTTTCACCTTATGCTGTTAACATGTGATAAGCATTTGCATGTTTGTCATGGGCTTTTATGAGACAGCGCCACTAGTGAGGTCACAAGCATATGCCAAGGGCTGATCCCTCTCTCTCCCAACTGTATGCCATTTTGAGAAAAATTAGCAGTTGAAGGAAGTTTGACCAAGTACAAAAGACACAGTGCAATTCTGTATAGACTTACTCAGTTCTAGATTGAAGTAAGTGTGCACCTATAGACTGGTAAATTAACAAGGCTAAATGCTGCTTTGGAAAATGTTTGTTCTCTTTTCTTAAAGAGACCTTTGTTTATTCGGTTGGGGCTGAGGAGTTCCTTTCCTTTGCTACCACAGTATATTCTTCATCCAGTAGTGGTTTAAGACAATGTTTTCAAAAAGCAGCCAAGCATTTAACAAAGCTGTCCCTTTGCCTCTCATTGCCTTATCATTTCCAAGGCTTCTGTTTGAACCGTTGAGAGAAAGACCCATCCTTTTAGTCCTTTTGCAGCATCATCTGACATCCACATTCAGACTGTATAACCTCAAGGTGCAGTTTTGTGCTGTCTGGAGGAATCTTTTGATTACTTAGCAGAGCCTCAGAAACTAATGTCTGGTTCCTAAATTAATTTTTATTAAGATCTTGTGACATATAAATATATTAAATATGAGGTAGTATAACGTTAGGACACATTATGGGGCTGCAGTGGCTCAAGTGGTTAAGACACTGAACTGCAGACCAGAAGGTCGGTAGTTCGGCAGTTTGAGACCTGAGTGCTACATGATGGAGTGAGCTCCAGTCTCTGGTCCCAGCTCCTGCCAACCTAGCAGTTCGAAAGCAAGAAATTGCAAGTAGATAAATAGGTACCACTTTGGCAGGAAGGTAACAGCGTTCCATGCGCCTCGGCGTCTGGTCATGCCGGCCACATGACCATGGAAATGTCTTTGGATAGTGCTGGCTTTTTGGCTTGGAAACAGAGATGAGCACTGCATCCCTAGAGTCATATTCGACTGGCTTTCGAGCAAGGGAAACCTTTACCTCTACTAGGACACATTGCACTTGGTTCACAATGAATTTGGTCACAAGGGAGTGCTGTAACAGCTACAAAGCTGTAGTAGTGAGAGAGCAAAAGCAACCTGTTCGCACCTTTTGCAATGGCAGCATCTACTTTCCTTTCATAGCAGATGGACCACTAGTGCCGTGTGCTTGTAAAGTCCTAGCTACTGTGCATGGTGCTTAGGTGCACCTACTGTGCACAGGAGCTCATGATGACTGAAATGCTTTTAGAGTACTTTTAAATGAACATTTATCTGCCATGTACCCTGCTTTGTATGCCTTACACTGATTCAGACCATTGGTCCATCTAGCTCAGTATCATCTGTGCTGATTGGCAGTAATCCTCCAGCCCTCCAGGGTCTCAGTCAGAGAAGGGTCTTGCCTAGGGTTCCCACTCCCCAGGCCGGGGAATGTCTGGGATGTCATACAGCGATGCTCTGCTTTTGGAACAAAACTCTAAGGCTTGAGGGCAATTTCACCATAGAGTTTTGCCCAAAATGCAGAGCACCACCACGTGACATCCCCTCCCCCTCCAGAAACGCCCACCAACCCCCCCCCCCAGCATGAAGGTAGGACCTGGCAACCCTAGTCTTGTCCAAATGGATCCTTTGAGGTGTTCATTATTGACTGAATCTAGGACTTTCTAAATACAAGGGATGCGTTCTACTTCTACAACTAATGTTTGGCCCCTCCCCTCTATGTCTTCAACAAGATCTTGTTTTTTAAAAAAAGATACATAACAGCCTGAATTGCTCAGGCTAGCCTGAGCTCACCAGAACTTGGATGCTAAGCAGGGTTGGCCATGGCAAGTGTTTGACTGGGAGACCCCCAAGGAAGGCCAGGGTTTCCATGCAGAGGAAAGGAATGGCAAACCATCTCTGCTCATCTCTTGCCTTGAAAACCCCACGAGGGGTTGCTCTAAGTCGGTTGTGATTTGGCAGGACTTAATTGTTTTTTGAAGGAGATACATGCTAAGAAGTCTTCAAGAGCAAGCTTAATTGGCTTGTTAAATCCTTAATAAAATACACTTTCCTTAATTTTTATTCTTGAGACTTGTACTAAGGACCAGTTTAGACTTGTCACTTTTTCAGGGGAGGGGGAGAGACAGAGACATGGGAATTGCCACTCTCTGTTCCTCTTTCTTCCTAGAAACTTCTAGCTCAGCACAACTTGTGATGTAGCATCTCTGTGCTATGCATTGCACCCCTGAAAGCCAATTATGTGAGAGGTGGGGGCGTGGAAATACACAGCACAACGATGCCACATCACACTGGGAAGAGTGGAGGAAGAAACGGACCCGGTGGAAGCACATGTTTCTCAGGGCATCTGTTTCCTCGCTCATTGTTAAGCTAATTACCATGGTTGGTGTTTTTTTTCTAAAAAAAAATAAACCAGTATTTTTTCACAAACAGAAAATTTGTAAAAAAAAAATTCTAATGGATTTAAAGGGAACTGTCAGTGAGGAAATGGGTTTTCTCCTTCCAACTCACTCAAAAATGGCTAAAGTGTCTGATTGATTCATTTTTAGATAAAACAGATGGGATTCTCAGATCATGCACTGCTAAGCCTTCCTTTGGAATTTCTGCCACTGTGACCAGAGAGCCCAGATGGTGCTTAAATCTGTTGTTTTTTTTAACAACCCTACTTTTTTTGATTTTATACCCAAACACATTGAGCAATTCTTAGTCATTAATTACAGCTCTGGTTCTGTCTGTTGGTGCAGTAGCTCACCAGAATGCGCCTCGACAAGAAGAAAGCCATGAAAAAGGGCTGGGAAAGTGAACCCACGCCAACTAGAAGAGACTTCGCCTAGCAATGCTCTCTCAGTGCCATATCAACTGTGTAGAGTATACTGGAACAATGATGGTCTTAGGCGGAACGAAAAAATAAAGCTCCCAGACGGTATTTTCATATGGGCTTTCTTTTTTTAAACCTTAAATCTCATCCAAACCTTTATGGGGGTTGAGTGAGAGAAGGAAACAGAATCGACATTGGCATTTTAATATGTATATATATATTAATCAGTCATATCCTGCCCTTGCACAAACAAGTCTTGAGCTTCATCAGAGTCTGTGGGCTCCTTGTTTAGCAGTTTGGGTTCCAAGTTGGGAGGAGAATAGATGCCCTGCCCCTTGAAGATCAAATCCCAGGTGGCAGTGTAGCACAAAAACTGAATGGTACATCTTTTCTTCATACTTCCAAAACATTAAATGAGGAGGGAAATCACAGTAGTGCAAACTAGTATATGCCTGACAATGTGTTTGTGTATGGGAAATTCTGGAAAATATGCATGTGAGATTTTTTTTTTTTTGCATTTAGTTGTATTTGTTTCTTATTATCATTGCCTCTCTTTCTCCCCTCTCTTCATTGTTGGTTAGCTTTTGCCTCCATTTGCCCACCCAGTTAATTGTATATTTGTTCAGAGAGGGAAACTTTTTTGTGGTTGCTTAAATTATTTTGTAAAATACCATTTATGTTGGTGATGCTTTAAAGATAAATATTGATGAAACATTGATAATCTTACTACGTGTGACAATATGGCTTCCAGCACTGCACACTGATAGGATTGGCTAATTGGCTAATTGGCTGGCCTTGATAGGCTAAATACACAAACAGACCACTGTGTAAAAAGGCTTTGCCAAATGTCAAATAAATCTTATTGCACCATTCAATAAATGTATGTGATATAAAAAAAAGACTTGTTTATTACTTCTTGAAAATGGTGGCTAATCAGCTCAGTAAATGCACAATGTTGCAACCAACCATCAACCAACCATATAATATGAAAACTTCATAGAAGTTTGTACGTTTACTGAGCTGATTAGCTGCCATTTTCAAGAAGTAATAAACAAGTCTTTTTTATATAACATACACTTATTGAATGGTGCAATAAGATTTATTTGACATTTGGCAAAGCCTTTTTACACAGTGGTCTGTTTGTGCATTTAGCTCTTACACTGTGTTTCCTGTTTATTTCATTTTGGCCTTGATAGGCAACAAGGGCTAAATCTTTGAGAAATATTCTTTCTTCTCATAGCGCTGTATTAAGGGTGTTTTCCTATGAGTAAGCCCCACTGACTAACATAGGACTTACTTCTGAGTAGACCTGCCTAGGATTGTTCCCATAGTTGTAAAATCTACTGCCTTTCCAGAGTCAACTAATTACAGGTATGTTATTTATACTGTTGTGTTTCATGGGGAATGAAGAAACAACAGTTTGTTTGGAAAATAGATCCTTAACAATGACGCCCTGGTTTGGTGTAGATTAAACAATTTAGGGTTCTTTTGTCTGCTTTGAATTATTAGACTGATAGTTAGAAATGGGAATCAGTTGCTTTTTCCTACTGATAAATAATTCTGTTTTGAAAATCCTTCATTGGCATTTCCTTAGAAAAGGTGATATTTAAATGAGTTAGTCTGCTGGAGCCAGGATGGCTGCCTTGCTGTACATCTACAATACTGTTCTTCTGCTGGCCTGTATCTAATCATACCTACAGACCTGGGAAGCAGGTTTTCCTGTGTTCACCTCTCTCCTGCCATCCCCTTTCTATTAGTTTGATTGTGTTGTCCTCTTCAGAAGTCAACACATGCACTTCCAAGATCATCCCTGAGGTTGCAGAACCTATTTGGAGGAATGGTTGAGCAAGCTAGGGCAGTGTTTTTCAATCTTTTTCGAGCTAAGGCACATTTCTTTCATTGAAAAAATCCTGCGGCACACCTGACAGTATCTCACGGCACAGTGTTTGAAAAACACTGAAATACAAGATAAATGGATCATTAGTTGCCTCAGCTCAAGTATTAACTATGACAGTATTACAAATACACGTAATAGCCACTCAACTTGAAATCGTAAGTTACAGATCCAAAGTGTAATGCCTCCTTCCCATAACATTGACCTGAGTTTCAGAAGAAATATAATGTGGATGTATTTTAATACTGCGATTCTGCTAAAGTTTTTCAAATAGAGAGTTTAAACTCTTACTCTTATGTGAACGGCATTCCGCTGACCATAAGTGATTTGAAGAGAAACACAGTACACCCATTCTTCGCTGAGGGACAGTTACTGATTTGAACCCCACCCTGACAGAAACAGCTAGCTGTTACCATCAAACATATTCATGTTTACTGGAATGCCTTGGTGCAAATCACCCCCCCACACACACACACACAACCCAGGAGCCAGGCACTGGAAGAAACCAGCTTACTCTGCTGGAGAAGTGAATGCCCTTGGTACCAAATGTTCCTGTCCTCTGTATTAACATCCACAGGTCTAGCATGACTCTGATTCAGCACACGAGTCCTCCTCATTCATTTAAAACCATCTGCCTTGTGTGAGCCTGCCTCCGGCCCCCACGAACTGGATGCTGCTCGAGTCCGCCGCCTCGCCCTGCTCATTCTCCAACACGCAGGCAGGCATCACCCGACTGCCGCCGCCGACACACAGCTTGGAGGCAGCCAACATCAGCGCCAGGGCCAGAGATGGAAAAAGAGTAGCCGTGAAGCGGGACCCGCGGAGGCCCACCTCCACCTTCCGAGCTGAGAGGCCATGCAGAAGAAGACAGCCCTCACCTGGAAAGGCTCAGCTGCCCCCTCCAAGGCTCGTGGGGGGGGGCACAGACGAGCCAGGGCGTTGGCTCCATCGCAGCCAAGTGGAGGCTGCGACGGTGGGGCCCGTGGGGGCCGCCATGCGTCTCCTGAGGAGGACCCCCCCTTCTCCTCCTCCTCCCCCCCCCAGCCACTCACCGCTTTCATGGCCGCGGCCAAGTCATCGTATCTCTCCGCCTGCTTGGCCAGGCGGGCTCGCTGCAGCAGCTGCTCCCGGTCGCTCATGGCTGCTGCCTCCGTCGTGGCGCTGGCAGGTCGGGTGGGCGAACAGACAGAGCCCCTCGGCACTCTCCCTCCCTCCCTCGAGTCCTCGCAAGGCCAAGGGGAGCTGCGCCTCAACGGCGGCTCTCTCTTACCTCAGGCTGGCCACAGAGCATGCGAGTGGAATCAGTGAGAGCGCGCTACTGTTCTTTCTCGCATGCACAAACGCGTCCCGGAAGGTCAGCCCGGAAGGCACATTTCTTTCATTGAAAAAATCTCGCGGCACACCAGTGTGCCACGGCACAGTGGTTGAAAAACACTGAGCTAGGGCACTGCAGGAAAGGGAATAAATTGCCCCTTCTGTCCCCTTTGCAAGCACAGCTTCACCAATGGAAGAGCAGAGTTCCCCAGCCTTCATGGTTGGGAGGAAACCACATGATGGGCCCCACAAGAACCTAAGGAATGATCTTTATGCAAATAGGAAGGGACAACCAGAACAAACAGGAAGACGGGGAAACTCTGTGTGCCTCCCATGTATGCACTGTTGGATATATGCCACTGTTTTTTTTTTCTAGTATAATATTATGTGAATTCAGGAAGGTGCCCTGAAATCTCTTGAAGAATGTTATATAGGGCTGCCAAGTCCGGGTTGGAAAATACCTAGGGACTTTGGGGGTGGAGCCAGGAGAAGGTGGGGTTTGGGGAGGGGAGGGGCCTCAGCATGGTACAATGCCATACAGCCCACCCTCCAAAGCAACCATTTTCTCCAGGGGAGCTGATCTCTGTCAGCTGGGGATCAGTTGTAAAAGTGGGAGATCCCCAGGCCCCACCTGGAGGCTGGCAACCCTAATGTTATATCTTCTGCTCACACGTCAGCAAACCTGTAATAATCACAACAGTAATACATAGCTTCATTTGTCATATGTTTGCACCTTACCAATTCTTGTGGGAGCTGGGAACTTTATTTTTAGGACCTAAGATTCCCATACTTCAGAAAGCTGGTTTGGTGCGACACAGAATACCCTACAGTGGCATACTCCATCCCACTGCAGATGATGGCGGCTTGCTGGTAGGCCGTAAAGATTCCTAACTCCAGCTTGGGACTGTAGTGAAGTGTGGATGCCCAAGAGTGGTTGAACACTTGCAGTGGAAAACCCCGTGGGGATATGGTGGTAATGTCCTAAGACTCCTGTAGTTCACTCTGGTGATGGCTTGAATCATTCAAGTCCATTGCTGCGTTTTCTAGGGAAGGTCTGGAAATAGTTTCCTTTACCAAATTACTAGCGTGCAATGAAATAGTATGTCCCTCTGTTTTTCTTCAAGTGATAGTCTTTTCTTTTTTAAAAATGCCACCCACACCTCCATCCCTGATGTTTCTCTCTTCAGGATGCTGTGATAATCTGTGAAAGAAAACAATTTTATCATGCGTTAGTTTGTAAGCCTTTCCATAATGAATTTCCAAGTGTTTTTTGGCTATAGATATTAAAGCTTGTGTATTTGCAATTTCTTTGGCAAACTGCCTTTAGTAGAGAGGATATAGTGTTTTCTTGGTACTTTGCCCAAAGTAATTTTGCAAAAAGACTGTGACTGTATTTTAGTATATGTCATTTGTTTGAGACTAGTTGTTGTAATGGCATTTGATCACATTCACTTTGTGGTTGTTTATTATGTTTTCATGCTACATCTTTATTCTAACTTCATAGCATAATTTTAATGGCTACTGTTTTACTCCTACATAAAATATTTTATTACTGTTTCTGTACAGTAGCCATCAGGTTTCAATCATCGTTGCTCCACAGAGAGTGGGAAAAGTTGGATGAAGAACTATCAGAATCTTTAACTACATAACTTTTTTTATTTCAGGTCGCCTTCCCATAAAAGATATTAAATGTATTTTGTGGTTTGTTCTGCACGTTACAAATTTTAGTAGTGTTTACAGTGTTTTTGGAAAAGTATATGAAACTGAGAAGTTAATTCACTTAAGATGTTTTACATTTCAAGTAGTTTTCCATTGAAAATGTGTTGCTGGCATTTTACACGCTACATTGACAATCGTTTTTAAAAATTTACTACTCCTTTACATTACTAGAACATGTGACATACAATAAAACACATTAAAGTGACATTATTCATATACTTTTTAAATAATCCATAAGAGGGCTTACCTTGTATATCTGTGATAATTGCTAAATGTGTGCTAAATGTATAACATATTACTTGCTAATTAGATAATAAATATAAAAGCATTAATTAATGACTAAGATGTCCCCTATCTCAGCTGGTAGTTCTTCCAGGAATTTTCATCTATGCCATGTCTAACAATAGATCAAGATGTCTGGGTGGCCAGGTCTGTCTTTCTGTAGCAGTGGAAAAGAGTAAGAGTCCAATAGTGAGCAGTGACTCACGAAAGCTCATACCCTACCTCAGATTTTGTTAGTGTCTAACAATGTACTTGTTTTCTCACTGTCTACTTATGTGTATGTGTGGGTGTATATATCACATTCTGCCATTTGTCCAAGGACCTGATGATAGCAGACACATCCTTACCTCAATTTTATGTTCATAATAACTAGGTGAGAAGCAGGTTAGGTTGAGACAATGAATGGCAGGTTTAGGGTCATCTCGTGAGCTTCGTGGATGAGTATGGTTCTTTTCACATTACCGTTCTAAACCGGATGATATTAGTTGTTGGCCCAATTTCTATTAAAGTGATACAGGGATGGGGGTTTGATACAGCAAATTTCCTTGCGTTCATGAGCCGTTTCTAAAGTGCTATGGTAATTTCAAACAGTGCTGCTTTTCCCTCTGCCTTTTTTCGCGACACAATCTTCCTCAGACTTTTAAAAAACATTCGAAGGTGAGCACTATATGGTGAGCACTATAGCAGTTTAGCGCTATAGCGTTCACCTTAGAACATTTAAAAAGTCTGAGGAAGATCACGTGGTGAAAGGGGGGGGGCAGCATTGTGGGAAGCACTATGGACATTTTAAACAGCATACCACAGCCCAGCGAAGCACAATGAAGGGGTTAAAAACAGAAAAAAGCAGTTTCCCTCAAAAGCAGCTCAATCACGCTTTGCTAACCCAACACAAGCAAGTTTGTATGAACAGGTAAATAAATTCTACTAGCAGCCAATTACTAAAATGGTTCTGTCTGAAATGAACCAGTTACTAAACCAGTCTATTAGGATGACAGTCTCTCTCTCTCTCTCTCTGTGTACTGTCTGTAGAACTCTACATATACTTTCTAAATATGTTTTGGTTTCTAAAGTATTTCTGAAGTTCTCATTTGAAAAGTTTAATTAAGGGGAAAACTTTGACATATTGTTGAGAGGATTAGATTGCATCCCCCAAAGGTGAGATAAAAGACATTTTAATTCTAATTCACACCAATTAAAACATGCAAAAGAATTTGCACCAGTCAATTGATAATTATGCATCACTTTACCTTTCCTGTGACAAAAAAAAGCAAATTGTGTTCCATTTTGTTTATGATGTTTAGAAGTAATTACCCACAAATAATTTGGGGGAGGGGGTAGCACGCTTCAAAAGCAATCCTTGGAAGAGGGGAGATGAGGTTTGGGGGATGTGCATCACAGGTTCCTCCTCCGAAACAAACTTTCCTCTCTGGCTCCTTTGAGCGATTATTAAAGGTCACTGGAGAAAGAATCCTGTGTGGGGGAAATCAGACTCTGAGTCATGCTCCCATGCTTCTTCAAGGATGATCATCTTTTATCACTCTTGGCCTTTTCACACCTATAAGATCCTCCTCATGGCTGCTATAGAGGTGAGTATCAAGGGTGCTTTTCTGCAGCTAGATTTCTCACTTACTGGCTAACCAAAATTTGCATTTGTTTGCTGGATGGATATGCACCATAAAATTAGCACCTGGTAGTGTTGCCAACCTCCAGGTGGGGCCTGGTGAACTCTGGGAATTGTGATTGGTCTCCAGACGGCATAGATCAGTTCCCCTGGGCTGCTTTGCGTTATGGCATTATACCCTGCTGATGTCCCTCCCCTCCCCAAATGCCACTCTACCCAGGCTCATGCCCAAAGCTCCAGGAATTTTCCAACTTAGAATTAGTAACCCTAGCCATCTCGTTTTATTGTTTCGTTTGGGTCAGAATTCATTTTTCACATGCTTCTCCCCCCAGTTCACTGGTACATCAACAATTCCACAGGTAGCTACCCACTCTTGACTTATCTTTAGCATTGGCCAGAGCCCATTCCTTTTCTGTTGTACTTTCCACTCTGTTGAATGGACTCCCAGAGGAGATGAGGGGGGTGCAGTTCCTAGAATTAAATTAGTTGGGGGGTACCCCTGCATACACACCCCCAAGCAAGCAGCCCCGCTCCCGCCCTTCCCTGAAACTAATGCCTCAGTGGGTCTTCTCAAGCCACTCTGCATGGAGCAAGGCATGAGGCAAGGAGGGAGAGGTAAGCCGAAGCTCTGGGTGCTGCTCCAGGAAGGGGAGTCGTGTCATGTCACCCATGCGGCGGACAGGGCAAGGGAAGCCATTCTTCAGGCCACCATTCTAGTTGTGGCTGCAGCTGTTGACACAGGATTGCCTGCCCAGTTTCCCGGGGCCCGGCTTCACCCTGTCAGCTCTGACCACAAGCAAGCAAGCCTCCAGCTGGGTGCAAGCCTTCCTTGGTTCTGCTCGGCAAGGAGGGTTAGCCAGTGTGCCGGGGCATGAAGCTTTTTGTGGGCAACATGCCCAAAGAGGCATTGCAGGTGGAACTGTGCGAGTTATTCAAGGCAGCGGTGGCTGAGCCAGGTGCTGTGCTGAGCGTGGCCCTCATGAAGTAGTTCGCCTTGGTGCACATGTGCAACAAGGTGGCAGCTGAGCACACCGCCCTCAAGCTTAACAGACAACCACTGCATGACCACCCGCCTCATGGCCCTGAGAGTTGGGGGGCCTGGGCTGGATGGGAAGGCAGGGGGCCTTGGCAGAAAGTCAGGGGGGAAGGCCCCGAGAGGCCGCACCATAGCTGCAGGCCTGTCCTCTGGGGAAGTTCATGCTCTATGGCGCCTTCCAGCATTCCACAGTGTATGTAAGGCTGCTTCGTTTCATGCAGGCTTTGGTTAGTGTTACGAACTGGGGAGCAGGCTAATGCTTTAATCCTTCAGATTGGTTTGTCAAGTCGATGTTTTAATTGGTTTTATTGTTTTATACTTATTGCATTTATTTGTATTGTGTTTATATTTATTGCATTTTAAATGTTGTAAGCTGCCCTAAGTCCCCCATGAGGACTGGGTTCAGGGTATAAAATAAATAAATAAATAAATATGAGGATGCCCTGGGGATAGTGCAGGGACTTATTGTGGAAAGGGAAGGAGATGGATAAAGTGAAGGGAAAGTCAAAGTTGGGGGGGGGATGACAGAGAGGAAAATAAAAATATTTAGGGAGGGAGATTAGGGAGTAGCAGAGATCTAAAGCAAGCAAGAAAGGATTGTTTAAGTTCGCTCCCCGTCAGCTCCATAATTCATGCTGCTTGCTGCATTTATCAGGCTAAATTTATGGGGTACATGCAGAGAAGACTAAAAAACAATCCACAGAATTTTGTTTAGGGGCCCCCACTTCTTCTGAAATGACATAAATAGACCCCATCACAGTGATAGGTTTTTCAGCTGAAGATGTTGTCTTCTCGATCTGTGGACCTCATTAATTTGTACTTGTTAGTCCCCCCCCAGTTGGACCTAGCCCGGATTAGCCATGGCTCATGGTCAAGTGTACGCTTAGTGGAATACCAGGATTGTTGCCATATAACATGCACAACAGCTCTCTGTGTTAAATTTGAACAATTACCAATTAGGATTTTCTAGAATCAGATTTCTGTGCAGAAGGTCTGCTTTGGATTGCATCTTGTTCCTGCCCTACAAAGAGAAGTTTACGATTCATTCAGCAATTCCACAGCAGTGCAAATGTTCCCCGGTATCGATCTTTTTCAAAGCAGTGTGTAGGTAGCCAGATGAGTGATGCTGCAAACAGTCTGTTAACCATGAAGCCTTGTATATCTGTGAATACATTTATGATATGTGTTGAACAACCAGATGGAAAAATGCCCATTTTGTGGAGGCATAAACTCTTCTCATACACTGCAGATTTTGTTTGTTATTTTACTGTTGTTATCCCACCCTATCCCACAAGCAAGCTCAGGGCAGCTTACAAAACATGTTATAGAAACCAATAACAATTCCATAAAACATTGATTCATTAAAACATTAATTTCAATAATATTAAAAAATAATAACTAATTTAAATACCTAATGGCAGCTTGGCAGTTAATTACATTCCACTGTACACTGAGCTCATGCCAGGAAAGGGTGGTGGGAAATCTAATGGGATAGATCAGCCGCTCCTGGTGCCCATAATGTAAGTAGCGCCATGGAGCACTTGAGGCACTAGAAGTGGTGGAGGCTGATGTTATTTGAAGTGCACTGCCTCAACCAGAGGCCTGGCAGAACAGCTCCATTTTAGAAGCCCTTCAGAATTGCAGCAAATCCTGCAGAGCCCTGATCTCAATCAGGAACCTGTTCCACCAGGTCGGGACCAGGGCCAAAAAGGCCCTGCCCCTGGTCAAGGCAAGGCGGATATCTTTTGGGCTGGGGACTACTAGGCAGTGCTGGTCAGAGGAACGCAAGGCTTTTCAGGGCACATATGGGGAGATATGGTCCCGCGGGTGTGTTTTGTATGTTTTTTCTATCCCAATGAAAGCTACAGCAACTTACCTCTTGGCCAGTAAGGCAGGCCACTTGGACATTCAAGTTTTTAATGTCCGAATGGTGTAGTAAACCCAGCTGTTTGTTGGTTTCAAAGCGTAAGAGAAGCTATTCAGGCTTCAAAACGAGAACATTTCCAACTCGGTTGAAAATAAGGGACAGAACAGACGAATAATTTTTTTTGGGAGCATTGACACATTTTTATTAATAGTTAGAAATGCTGCGTGTGGGATTGTATGAAAATTAAACTGGTTTTTATTGCTTGTGCATCATTTCTGTGCGGGCGTTTTAAAGATGGGAATGCTCAATTTTCATGTTTCTGTATTTGTGCCTAAAACGTTACACTTCTGCAGCTTCAGCTGAAAACAGCACTATTATATTGTGGGTTTTGCTGTCTGCTGTTTTCTTCAGTGATGCCAGTTTGAAACTGATTTGAGACTGATTTGGCAGTGCCCACAACACAACCAAACAGGGAGTTTATCTATTATTTTTTCCCAGCGTGCCTGTTTTCTTGCTGTGACTTTTTAAAAATTTAAGTATTCTAAGAGTGTATTGTTATTGGAACGAAAACTGTGTGATCCTTTACCCTTGTGCCAAAGTGAAACATTGGGGGACCTTCCCCAGATTCTGAGATGGCAGCTGTTTCACTGTCACCAGGTGTCCCCAGCCTTGTTGAATCCATAAACAGTCTTGGAATGGTGGCCATGGGACGTCTGTGTGTGAAACCAATCATAAAATGGCTGCCATGAGGGCTGGGTCCAATCAGAAAACATTGGAATGTTCCACAAAATGTTAGGCAGCCTCAGGCCATGCATTCACCTAGGATGGAGGCAGCTGTTTCCAAATGGATGCCCCCCTCAGACACAAAAGTGATGCCTCCTAGGGTCTTCTGAATTCCTCCTACCCCAGTCAGGTGGAGGAAAGCCAGGATTGGCTCTTTACTTTGGGGAAGAAGTAAAATGGTACGAGTAAAAGGATTGGTGTGTGCCTTGTGGAAGCTGGGAACATGATAGTTCACTGGTGCCTTATTTAACGGCTCAAAAATCTTGCAGTATCCTGTTGGGAAGAAGTGGTTCTTTATGGTTCCTTCTTCCCATGCTGTATGTGCGTATCCATCTTGCATCCTTATTGTTGCTTTGTTCAAAGCATCTGTACTGTGCTTAACCAAGGAAATCAGCCAGTAGTGTGTTCATTAGCATGCATAATATACATTTGGTCAATCATTTTTCAAAAGCAGTTGCAATCCTGTACACATAATCTGTGCTCCTCAGTGAATTCTTTTAGTTCCTCAACCTTTCCTTGACCCTCTTATGGAAGCAAACAATTATTCTGAAGTGTCAAAGTGATGCATGGAGATTTAGCTGTGTGATGCCCATTAAAGTCAGTAGGAGCCGTGTAGGTAAAGACCAATACAACCCACAAAACATATTCCTGGTGTGGTAGAAAGTAGTGATGTAATTTTCCAGACATGGTTGTGGAATTTGCAGCATCTTGGTTGGGATTATATATGTGTGTATGTATTTGCATTCATTTTATGTCTTCTCCACATATTGACACAGAGGGAGAGCATTTTCCTTTAACGGCAGTATAGTTACCTAGGCAAAGACATTCATTTTATCATAGAATCATAAAGTTGGAAGGGCCCTCCAGGGTCATCTAGTCCAACCCCATGCACAGTGCAGGAAATTCACAAATACCTCCTCCTCCACACCCACAGTGACCACTGTTCCATGCCCAGAAGATGACAAAACAACCCTCCAGGATCCTTGGCCAAACCGGCCTGGAGAAAAATTGCTTCCAGACTCCAAAGTGGCAATCAGCATTTCCCTGAGTGTGTAAGAAAGGGCCACAAGAACTAAGAACTGAGACAACACTTCCTGCCCTCCTTCTCATGATCTGCCTAAGTTCACAGAATCCTCATTGCTTTCAGATGGCCATCTAGCCTCTGTTTGAATACCTCCAAAGAAGGAGAGCCCACCACCTCCCGAGGAAGCCTGTTCCACTGAGGAACCGCTCTAACTGTCAGGAAGTTCTTCCTAACGTTTAGCCAAAAACTCTTCTGATTTAATTTCAACCCATTGGTTCTGGTCTGACCTTCTGGGGCAACAGAAAACAACTCAGTATCATCCTCTATATGACAGCCCTTCAAGTACTTGAAGATGGTTATCATATCACCTCTCAGTCGTCTCCTCTCCAGGCTAAACACACCCAGCTCCTTCAACCTTTTCTCATAGGACTTGGTCTCTAGATTTCTCACCATCTTCACTGCCCTCCTCTGGACACGTTACAGCTTGTCTATATCCTTCTTAAACTGTGCTACCCAAGACTGAACACAATACTCTAGGTGAGGTCTAACCAGAGCAGAGCAAAGTGGTATCATCACATTGCGTGATCTGGACACTATACTTCTGTTGATACAGCCCAAAATCACATTTGCCTTTTTAGCAACCACATCACACTGCTGACTCATGTTCAGTGTATTGTCTACTAAGACCCCTAGATCCTTTTCACATATACTACTGCCAAGACAAGTCTCCCCCAACCTATAATTATGCATTTGATTTTTCCTACCTAAAAGTAGAGCTTTACATTTATCCCCATTGAAATTCATTAAATTTCTTTTAGCCCAGTTTTCCAGCCTGTCAAGATCATCCTGTATCCTGACTTTGTCCTCTACCATATTTGCTACCCCTCCCAATTTAGTATCATCTGCAAATTTAATAAGCATTCCCTCTATCCCTTCATCCAAATAATTGATAAAGTTGTTGAACAAAATGGGTCCCAGCACATATCCTTGGGGCACTCCACTTGTCATTCCTCTCCAAGAAGATGAGGAACCATTCACAAGCACTCTTTGGGTGTGATCCGTCACTCAGTTACAGATCCACCTAACAGTCATAGGATCCAAACCACATTTTTCCAATTTGTCAACAAGTGTATTATGTGGAACCTTATCAACAGCCTTGCTGAAATCAGTCTGTAATCAAGTGTAACTTTTGTTTTAAACATGTTGATTTCTCAGGTTGAAACTAGAAGTCATGGGTGATGCATGTCTAGTTCTCAAAGCTGCAGCATCTTTACCTTCTCTTTCCATGGGTCTGCTTCACAATCTGATCTTTGTGGGAACAAGGAACTCCTAAGTGCACTGATGTTACACCATAGATTTTGTATTGCTAGCTGTTATCCCAGAAAAGAGAAGGAAAGGGATACGTTCTACAGTGGTAGCCCCACAACTTCTGGAACGTTTGGTTCCAGTCTCATTTTATATGTTCTTGTACTTTGACAGTGACACTCAAAAAAACAGGTGTCACTGCCAAAGTCACATGAAGGCTGAAGGACACACACATGTAAAATTCACTGTCCATCTTTTTAAGATGCTCAGAAGAAGCAGCTTGGTATTTTATTTCAAAGTGGACTTATGCAGAATGTTGTTGTTATTTATTAACTTCCGTTGTCCCCCCACCTTTATCCCCAATAGGGACTGAAAGCAACTGAGTGTTCTCTTTTCTCCATTTTATTCTCACACCCCTGTAAAGTAGACTGTGAGCGTGTGACTGGCCCAAGGTTGTCCAGCAATCTTCTATGGCAGAGTGGGGATTCGAATGTGGGTGTCCCGTATCCTACTCCAAAACTCTAACCGCTACACCACACTGATGTCTCTCTCTCTCTCTCTCTTTGCATGTGTATACTGCACCAACTTGATGAGAGGAAAATAGGTACAATATATGAAATTATAGCTGGCCTTGTGAGGTGCATAAATACATACAGGCAATCTATGTATTGGTCAAACCATTTCAGGCTGCCAAAGGCAGTGTCTTCTCTGTGAACAGTAAATAGGGCTGCCAAGTCCCCGGGTAGGGCGGGGGAAGCACCGATTTTTAAAGCTTTCCCCCGCTTTTTCAGAATTGGCCACCGGGGGAGGCAATGGCTGCCAGCAGGGAAACGTCGGAGCCTGCCCTGGCCTCTTAAAAGGGAAATGTCTGCAGAGAGCCTGCCCTGCAGTAAAAAGCCTCAACAGACATTTCCCCTTTAAGAAAGAGCAAGAGAGTCCCGCCCAGAGAGGCTCTTTCTGCTGAAGGGCCTGCTTTTGCATGTGGCCTGCTGCTGGAGTAAGCTGCTTGGGGTAAGCTGCTGGGGTCTGCCTGCTCTTTTCCTTCTCTCTCTCTCCCCCTCCCCCTTTCTTTCTTTTTTCTGTCTGTCTGTCTGTCTCTCTCTCTCTCTCTGTCCCCATCCAGCAGAGGTCTATCAGTGGCTATTATAGCCACAAGGTCTAAATGGAGCCCTTTGTCTGGGGCAGTGATGCTCTGCATTCTTGGTGCTTGGGGGGCAACAGTGGGAGGGCTTCTGGAGTTCTGGCCTCGCTGCTGGACCTCCTGAGGGCACCTGGTATTTTTGGCCACTATGTGACACAGAGTGTTGTACTGGATGGGCTGTTGGCCTGATCCACTGTGGCTTCTCTCCTGTTCTTATGATATGAAAATCATATTTAGCACTTGTGTAGCACTTAGTGCTTCATATTCTGCCGAGATGAGGAAGGATTCAGTAGGGCCGTTGCTCAGTGATAGAGCATCTGCTTGACATGCAGGAGGTATCAGCCTCTTCAGCTAAAAAAGGATCAGGTCATAGGTGACATTAAAGATCTCAGCCTGAGACCCTGGAGAGCCACTACCAGTCTGAGTAGTCAATACTGACCTTGATGGACCAATGGCCTGATTCAGTATTAAATAAAATGATTCCATGGCACTGCAGGGTTTTGAGCCAGGCTCTCCCAGATCCCAGCCAAACAAACTGACTGCTACATAACACTGACTCTTGTTCAGCGACAAAAAACAGTGGCATAAAAGTCACAGTCTGGGTAATGCTGCTTGCAAGCCTATAAAGCTCAAGGCAGCAGCAGAAGCTCAGTATTAGGAAACTTCATGAGTTCATGTGTCAGCATGTGGAAGCAACATCACAGGATGTGACATCACAAAATGATGTCACTTCCTTTCTCCTGGCTCCACCCCCAAAGTCTCCTGGCTCCACCCCCAAAGTCCTCAGATATTTCCCATGTTGGACTTGGCAGCCCTAACAGTAAATAACCTGCTTTCATACAGTACTTTTCATACAGCAGCATGGTGTAGTGGTTAAGAGTGGCAGACTCTAATCTGGAGAACCAGGTTTGATTCCACACTCCTCCATATGAAGCCTGCTGGGTGACCCTGGGCTAGTCACAGTCCTCTCACAACTCTCTCAGCCCCACCTACCTCCCAAGGTGCCTGTTGTGGGGAGAGTAAGGGAAGGCTGCTTTGAGACTCAAGGTTGAGAAACCACTTTGAGACTCCTTATGGTAGAGGAAACCTATTCTTCTGCTTCAAGTTGCCCCATTCTTTGCCTTTTGCGCAGTACCAATTCATTTCTCGGTCATGCTGGCATATGACCAATGGATACTTTTAAGATGGAAATCAGAACATTCCGCCTTAGGAGTAAAATATTTCATACTGTACAAACTAAGCCATTTTACCTACAGGTATCTGGGGCAGCTGAAGAATTTTTTTTAATGTTTTGGCTTTTTTATTGTTTGTATGTTGCTGTTTCTATTATTTTATATTTAGCTCATGAGTCACCTTGAGCAAGTCTCAGGAAATGCAGCATACGTAGGGCTGTCAGCTCCTGCTTAGAAAATATCTGGAGATTTGGGGGTGGAGTCTGTGGAGGGCACGGTTTGGGCAGGGGAGGGACCTCAGTCGGGTATAATGCCATAGAGTTCACCCTCCACAGCAGCCATTTTCTCCTCGGGAACTGATTTCTATAATTCCGGAAGATCTCCACCCCCCACCTGGACACTGGCAACCCTAGCCCCACACATTTTCCATATCACTAATCAGTAAAACAACAGCAGCCTGCTCACAGAACCAGTGTTCGTCACATGTTCTAAGAACAGGGACTTCTTGTTCTGTCGTAAGAGCTTGCTTACAGGACAGCACGATGTAACATTTTTTTAACCTTGAAGGGGGTTCATTGAAGTTTTTCAACAAACTTGTATTATTTTAGTAGTTTCCTAAGATCCTAGGCAGTACTTCCCACTTTTGTTCTTCCAGCCTAAGAAGCCTGCCCCCAATCTAAGGCCTATATTGCAGGAATGTTCCTTTAGGTTGGAGGAAGTCTTCAAACTCTGCTTAGTTGGAGTGGTAGGAATCAGGCCACGGACATGTCTGTTTATATATAGTCAACAGACAGGAAACAGCGAAACATCCCAGAATTCTATACATAGGGCGCGATCATACGCACCCATTAGCCGTGCGAGAGGGACGATTCACCGGCGGATCAAAGTGGCGCGATCACACCGGCACATCTGGGAAGCGTCCTGCAGCCGTCGGCAAGTCGTCGCAAGCTGTTTTGATCCGCCAGAGAAGTGGAGTAAAAAACTACTAGGGAAACTCCAGTATCAAATGGTTTGCTGCGGGCCACAGCTGGACTTTCCCCATGTGATCGCACCAGTGCAAACTTATGGCGTCGGGGATAGTCTGATCAGGCTATCCCGATGCCATGTCTGTTGTTTTTCCCCCCTTCTCAGTATGCGTATCATCGCATACTGCCAGTGGAAGACCCCAGGTTAGAGAGCTGATTCATCAATCCCCTGTTTAAGTGAATAAGCTAATTGGAAACGAATGACAAAAAAAAACCCCAACTCGCCCGCAGTTGCATCTGATCACACAGCAACGAGTTGCGCTGGCAGCTTCACCGACCTGTGTGATCGCACAACTGCAGGGCAAATTGCTCCGGGGCAAAATAGCCTCACTCCCCCCCCCCCCGGATTATCTTGCTCGTGTGGCAGTGGCCGTAATGTTTTTCAAAATGTTACTTTTTAGGTTGGAGAAACAACGACTGAGGGGTGACATGATAGAGGTTTACAAAATTATGCATGAGATAGCGCAGGTAGAGAAAGAAGTACTTTTCTCCCTTTCTCACAATACAAGAACTTGTGGGCACTCAATGAAATTGCTGAGTGAGCAGTCAGGTTAGAATGGATAAAAGGAAGTACTTCTTCACCCAAAGAGTGATTAATGCATGGAATTCACTGCCACAGGAGGTGGTGGTGGCTACAAGCATGGACGCCTTCAAGAGGGAATTGGATAAACATATGGAGCAGAGGTCCATCAGTGGCTATTAGCCACGAGGTATAGATAGGAACTCTCAGTCTGGGGCAAGTGATGCTCTGTATTCTTGGTGCTCAGGGGTGGGGAGGAACAATGGGATGGCTTCTAGAGTCCTGGCTCCACTGGTGAACCTCCTGATGGCACCTGGTATTTTTGGCCACTGCGTAACAGAGTGTTGAACTGGATGGGCCAATGGCCTGATCCAACATTGGCTTCTCTAATGTTCTTATGTTCTTACATAAAGTGATCCTCAAGACTTATGGACAAATTATTCTTAGCTCTTAGTCTAAACTCTTGGCCACTGTTCTGAAAAAACTAAATCACTGTATAAAAAAAGAAATCTAGCAATTATAGTGATACCTATCATGTCCGTCAATATGATTTTGAGGGTTATGTTTCCCAGACTATCACTTCCTGTCCTATAGTGTATTGCAAAATGTCTGTTTTTAGAAAACAATGGCTAGAATGTCCAATTTGAACTTTGGTTCAAATAACTACCCCGTTGTGAAGTTGGCTGGGCATTGGGAGACTTTGGGGTAGGAATTTCCTTTCAGCTTGAGTTGCATCTGTGTGTATAAAGTGCTGTCAAGTCACAGCCAGATTATGGTGACCCCAGTAAGGGGCTTTCAGTGCAAGTGAGAAGCAGAGGTGGTTTGCTTTGTCTTCCTCTGTAGAATCTTTCTTGGCAGTCTTCCTTCCACGTACAGAGTGACTCTTCTTAGCTTCCGAGATCTGACAAGATCAGGCTACCCATGCTGCCTGCCCTCCCTTCAGCTTGAGTTGATAAATATTAAATAAATAAATATTTGAAGTGTGTGTATCCTGCCTTATTGTCCTAAAAATCAAGGTGGCTTATGAAACACGGATCTTATATGCTACTCAGGGCCAGACTTCCCTTGGAATGTCCAGTACAGAATGGGAATTAAAGGCTCCTATTCAGCCGGAGGATGCATGATATTCTTGAATACTATATAGCAATTGAAAATGTCATTTTGGTGACTCAGCTAATGACTGGTAATTTCTTTATAGCACCAGCATAATAATTGCAGTGGCTTTTCAATTTTGTACCAAAAACTATTAAGGGAAATTCACAGCTGCACAGCAAAAGTGCAGAATGAAATTATTTTCCGTTCAGACTTAAAGACATGCTGGCCTATGACCGTTCTTTTTTTTAACAAAACAGAATTGAATGTTCCCACTTTCTCCGCTTGAGACTAACCTAAATGCTTCTTGAAGCAGTTTTTTTGGGGGGACAAGAGCCCATGGGTGAATTGTCGTGCGTGCAAATATGTATTAAATGCTTCTCTCCTGTGGGCACCTAGATAGATCAGCTCCTTGATTTGCTATGTTAGGCATAAAGCATCTCTTCAGCTTTCTAATGAACTTTTCCACCAGGCTACTAAGCCCATGAACAATGCAAATGGAATTGCCCCCTGATGGTGAGGAATGGGGCCCAGATGGCCCTTTAAAGGTGATAATTAGGAAATACGGCATATCAGAGCAGCTAGAGATGCAGAAATTTGTTAAAGACAGTCAATCTGTCTGGAGCAGGTATCTTTCTTTAATTGTATATGTAAGCTTTTTAATATGCTTTAAAGGAGATACCTCATTTTAATACAGAAGACGCTGATTTCTCTGCTCTGTTTTGCATTACTTTTAATTTCTTCCTTGTTTATATCATTTCCTGAATGTCTGGTAGTGTAATGATGAGCATCTATGTTTAAGGCAATCTGCTAGGCCATGTTTACTTATTTTGCATTGGACGCCAGAGGTGAATGTGTGGATGTCAACCAGTTTGGTCCCATAACCATCCATGGTCTTAGAGGACATGAAGTTGCAGGACTGGTTTCACTTTGATTCTAGACTGTATGAAATATTGGTATAATATATGGGAAATATATGCTCTGCCTTATTTTTAGAGCACTCCTTGTAAGGCAGCTGAGATGACAGTTTAAGCAGAAACTAATTACCCCCTCAATGGTGTTTTTCCTCTGTTTATCATATTTGTAATGTGAACATTGCTTACAGTTTACCTACAGTGCCATTGGGAGTGAAGGCGGCATCGTATCGCCCACTCTTATTAGCTATCATGAGCAGAGCAGGAGATCACCAAGGAAGGCTCTGCAGAGGAAGGCCATGGCAAACTACCTCTGCTTTTCACTTGCCTAAAGGTCACCATAAATCAGCTGCAACTTAATGGCATTTACGTGAACATACATGAGCTGCCCTATACTGAACCAGACCATTGATCCATCAAGGTCGGTATTATCCATTCAGACAAGCAGGGGCTCTCCACAGTCATAGGTAGAGGTCTTTTGGTCTTGTTGGTCACTAAGGTGCTACTGGTCTTTAATCTCGCTGTGTTAGATGTATTGAGGAAGTATTAAATTATATTACTATATTTTGCAAAGTGTAATTTGCTCTTCATACTGCATGAATACTAAGCGTTACACAGTGAAGGAGGCTCTTTGCAACTGGGGGAGTTATAATTTTTTTTTTTAGTTTACGTAATGTAGCCATGAACTATTTCCTCAGTGAGGATTTAGATTCAGTTGTTGAACTGTTGGCAAATACAACCCAGTCTTGGAGGAATCAGTAGCTGCTCCCTAAGGTTAGGTCATATACATGATCCCCACATCAGCTTGCACCTAGAAATGCTGGGCAGTGCAGTTAGAAAAACATGACTTGGATTGTACAGCTTGTGGAGCGCTGTCCTCCATTGCACAGAATGTCCCTCCAGTGTGAGGCACTTTAGGCATCAGAGGAATGAGCTGTACAACTAGGGTTGCCAAACTCCAGGTGACACCTGGGGATCTCCCACTATTACAGTTGATCTCCACATGACCAAGATCAGTCCCCCTGGAGAAAATGGCTGCTTTGGAGGGAAGATTCTATGGCATTATACCCTGCTGAGGTCCCTCCCCTCCTCAAACCCCACCCTCTCCAGGTTCCACCTCCCAGTCTCCAGATATTTCCCAACCCAGAGCTGGCAACTCTACTATGGAGGCAAATCAGAGGGAAGGTATAAGTTGCAAGCTCATAAGATCAAAGCAGCACTGTTGTTCTCGGTAATAAGAAACACAACATAGGATATTTCAGAATTACAGCAAATGAATGAAATTTACCCTGTATCCATTGGCAGCGGTAAGAATTCAATTGCTTGGTTGTTCAAAAACTTCAGCTGGGGTACAGGTAATAGTCAGCTTTCTTTGTCTGTCTGCTTGGTTGAATTTCCAGGTGCTGAACTGTTCAAAGCAGGAGACCTGTTTGCTGACTCATATGCTATAAGTCTGTCTCTTACGTTTACCAGCCAGTATCTTAACATGAAGTCAGCTCTGCACAGTGACCTTACATCAGTATAAGGCATAAGTGACTGAACTCACAAAGGCCTTGTAGAATAGTCAGTGTTTTCTGCACCTTTTGAAAATGCTTTTTTCTAATGCTCTGCAAATGGGATGATTCCTGCCCAAAGAATGTGGTTTCCTCATATCCCCCATTCTGCTGCAGCCCAAATGCCCCGTCAAGAGCTTTTCCATGGACCCAAACAATTATTTGCTGACAAGGCATTAAGAAAAGACTTTCCTCAAATACCAGGTGAATTGGAACAATTAGGAGTGGCATGCACATTTTTGTGCTTAACGTTAAATATGAACACAATTTTGGAATGTTTTAAATTGAAATATTGTGGGGGGCAAGAGAAGAGAGGGTGTATAGTTAAATAGTTTTTAAATAGTTTATTTACTTTGGAGATATAGGCAGCATGTTGGGATGCAGGAGAACCTAGTAATGTGCTTCATTTCAAGCTCCGAAAACCATTGGTATACAACTCTCTGTAAAGTCTGTGAATTCTGAAAACTCCCAGCATGACAAAAATTATGCACGTTTAACATCAGGTGTTAAATCTACATATAAAACGGAACTATCATGATTTGGATCCAGTGTCATGGTTTCTGTGGGCGCAAAGGCTTCTGCCCACAGAGGAAGACTTTCTCACCTCCCTCCTCCTGCCAGAGCTCCAAATGCACCCTGAAATGCTGTTCCCAAGAGTGTGTGTGTGGGGGGGAAATTGGGGGCTGCAGCAGAAGGGGGGGGCAAGAAAGCTGCATTCCACAGTTGGATCCAAGACACAGTTTGAACTGTAACACTCTGTTTTCATAAAGTTAATTTGTTTTATGAAGAATTAAAGGACAGGAAGTTGGTATGAAGGGCAACGGAAGGCTGAAGTGAATTACCAGCTACTGATTGCTAGTTTGAAAAATGGTGCTTCTCTGTACTGAGACAGTAAATCAGACTAACTTGCATGCAGCTATTCATGAAGTTACATGACTGAGATTGATAATAAGAACTTCTCTGCAAATCTTGTGACACCACTAAATCGAAACTTCAGTTAGAAGAACCCAAATGTGATCTGGACTCCTCCTGGCATTTGGTGCAGGGATGCTTAATAATTCCTCTGTTCTGATCACCTTTTGACTGCAAACCATGAAGTGCATCCTCAAATTTGAACATTTTTTTTAACATTCAAAATTGGATTGCAAATACTTTGCACATGTGTATTCTCAACTACTTTCCCCATGTGAAGGTGAACAAAAATCAGTTTGTTGTAGTGGTTAGGAGCACGGACTCTAATCTGGGAGAACCAGGTTTGATTCCCCACTCCTTCACATGCAGCTGTTGGTGTGACCTTGGGTCAGTCACAAGTTCTCTCAGACCTGTTCTGGAAAGAGCAGTTCGTGAAAGAGCTCTCTCAGCCCCACCTACCTCACAGTGTGTCTGCTGTGGGGACAGGAAGGGAAAGGAAATTGTCAGCCACTCTGAGACTCCTTCCAGTAGTGAAGGGCGGGGTATAAATCCAATATCTTCTTCTTCTTAAAGTAAAAAGGGATGTTTTATTCTTACTGGTAGTAGAAAAAGCTGAGTGGCTTGTGTCATTTTGCCCAGCTAACTTGATGTTTGATTATGGGATCACTGAGATACCGTCACAATACTGCACGCACGCACATTTTCATAGAACTTTCCCTCTACCTTTTCCCCTCTGCCACCCATCTTCCCAACACACGAGATAGAAAAAAAACAATTAGCTTACCAAAGAGTGTTCCTTGGTTGTCTTGCTGGGGTGGGGGTAAACTGTATGGTTTCTCCTTTCAAGGATTTGGGCCTTGGCCATTTAGCTCCCTGCTCCTTTGGGCATATGTAACTCAAGCAAGCCAATAACTGTGAACAGAGATCAAAAGCAGCAACCTAGCCTTCAACTGCACCAACAAAGCCACTTGAAATGCTCTTAACTTTGAATTTTGAACAAATAATTAAATTGATCGTACGAGGTGTTTGATTTGACGAGCAAGCAGGTTTTGCAAAGGGGGGGGAAGCTGATTTTCCAAATATGTGTTTTGCAAACTATGAATAATTCCTGCTTAGGTGTGCTATATAACGTTGAAATGAACCCCTTGGGGCTGCTCAGGAAGGGAACAGCGGTCCTAGACTGCACATCATATGGTCCGATTCTACGTTTGTGCATTATCAGCTGGAGAAACTGTGCTACCTAATATAACAAGTGAGGCAGAAAATGTCAAACTTCAAGAATCTCAGTGGTCTCTTTTTATGGTTTGAATTTTTGTTATATGGAAAGTTACAAGGGTCTGGGGTACTTTAAGGATAAACTGCAGAGACTGATAGAATTCTTTTTCTTATTTGAAAAATGTCTGGAATACAACTTTATGAAGGGTAAATCGAGCTGGCATATTTATAGTGCAATCCTATGCCAAGTTACTGTAGTTAGTTATTTCACTGGGCTTAATCGAGGGTAACTCTGCATAGGCATCCTATGGCGCTGGAAGTCTGGAAGTGAAAGGTGGTGATATCACGTATTAGAAACCCATTCTTGTATCTAACTAATTAATTAAGCCCTGAGCTGGAGGGCCAGGCTGGCCCAATCTAATCAGATCTTGGAAGCTAAGCGGAGTTGGCCCTGGTTAGAACTTGGATGGGAGACCACCAAGGAAGTCCAGGGCAGGTTGACTTGAAAACCCTATGGGGTTGCTGTAAGTTGGCTGAAACTTTATGGCACTTTCCCTCAACAGTGAATTAAATCATAGTAAGGAGGACCTAAAGCTGAGTAGAGAAAAACGTTTCCAAGCTTGTGAACAGCTGTATACTAGAAAGTCTCCTCAGTAACACAGCTTCTCTTTCAATAGGCGGCTTCAAAACACAGAAAAGGTAAGCACTGAGGAATGATTTAGTTGGGGGCTTTTTTTGTCCCAGGGCTGTGGACTGCCTTGACATTACCTTAAACTGAGTTGAATCCAACCAGCTTTTCTGCTTCTGAAAGTAGGCTTGATCACCCAAGAATATTATGCTAGATATTCATACCTGACTTTTCTCCACAACAGGGGACCCTAAAGTGTAGTTCTATATCCAGAGCATGCACCTCAGTTCCTCCAGGCTGTTAGTGTTGCTTTGCATAAAGCATCTTTCCATTACTGATTGTGTTGAATCTCACAAAAAAATCATACCAGTGAAGTTGCATGTTACTAAATGTGATGTTCCCAGTGGTGAGTTATTTTTGGAGTGGTTCTGTAATATTGTTATATCTTTGTAGCAGCGTGTAAAGTACTGATTCCAAACTAGTGGAGGCTACCTAAGGAAGGCTAGAGACTTGACTGGCAAGTGTGAGGATTTTTTTCTTCTTTTATCCTCATCTATGAATAGTTAAGATTCAGAATTCCCAGAAGTGCAGGGAGGGAAGAGGTGTTTTATAAAAATGACTTCTGCAGTCCAGTTATATGAAAGAGGAGAAGCTGTACAGGAAAAGAGGATGTATAGGAACCAAAGGGCTTCTAGTGTCCTGGCCCCACCAGTGGACCTCCTGATGGCACCTGGTATGTTTGGCCACTGTGTGACAGAGTGTTGGACTGGATGAGCCATTGGTCTGATCCAACAATGGCTTCTCTTATGTTCTAAAGGCACGCAGGGTGGAATATAGGGACGTGTGTGTGTGTGTGTGTGTGTGTGTGTGTGTGTGTGTGTGTGAGAGTGAGAGTGAGAGTGAGAGTGAGAGTGAGAGTGAGAGAGAGAGAGAGAGAGAGAGAGAGGGGCAATATACCTCTTATGAGGCTCCCCCACTCCTGAGACAGTCTCCCTGCTGTCTGCCATCCCACCACTGGTGCGTAACTGATCTACCAACCTCAGAATTGGGAAGGAGAGATGGTTCCAGCACCCAGATCCTCTTCCTTTCCCAGACTAGCTCTCCATGCTGTCTCTGAGCTCAGTCTGTTACTTTCCCCTCAGCCAGGTGTGGTGCCTTCCCTTTTATAGGATTCCATGCCCCCACCTGGCCTGTCTTTAATCTCCTCCCACCTGCTGCATCTGGGAGACTATAAAAGGAAAGGGAAAATATTTCCTGCCTTTTCCTTCTGCTGCCTGTCTCACTGGCCTGCACCTTCCCCTTGGCTGCCTCTTAGCCTTTCCCATTCTGGCCTTCCCTGAGTCCAAGCTCAGCCTTGTCTTCTGACCACACTCCTCTCCACTGCCACCTGGTTCTTGGCCTTGTTCTCAGCTGTGTCAGAGTGATCTGCCTGGGTCCTGACCACCTGCCTCTCCCGGCATTCCTCACATGGATGATTCTGGGCCTCGACTATCCTCAGCTTGGATGGTCGAGGCAGGGTCAGGTCAGGACTGGGTGTTGGCTTCCGACACTACTGAAGTTTTTAGAATGAGGGTGCAGATGCAGGGCTCTAGTAAAGTTATGGAAAGATATGCATGATTTTGTAGAGTTTCAGAAGCACGGTGTGACATCGATTTACAAATCCAGTCAAGAAACACTCATGGGAAAATCCATATTTGCTGAGGAACTTTTCACTTACTTTTCAGAACTATAACTGGGATCCCACCTAAAAGTCTGTAGGCAGGAGGGGGGATAATTTTTGCTGATTCCTGTGGCTAGGTTGCCAACTGCACGTTGGGAAATATCTGGGGGACTGGAACTTCAGGAGTTTGGAGAAGGGGGACCTCCTTGGGTATAATGCCACCCTGCATCACCTGGGGATCAGCTGTAATTCTGAGAGGTATCCAGACCCCACCTGGAGGTTGGCAGGCCTACCTGTGGGAAACCCTCAAGCCATTCCTGGGAATCCCGCATCTCCCAGGAGCAGCATTTTAGGGGCATTTTGGACTGCAACAGGAGACAGAGAAGTTGCACTCTATGGACAGAAATCCTTCAATCTGCAGAAATTTTAGGTGGAATCCAAGTCTGTAGGTAGGGTTGCCAGCTCTGGATTGGGAAATACCTGGAGATTTGGGGGTTAGAGCCTGGGGAGGGCAGGGTTTGGGGAATGGAGGGACCTCAGCAGGGTATAATGCCATAGAATCCACCCTCCAAAGCAGCCTTTTTCTCCAGAGGAACCGATCTTGGTCAGCTGCAGATCAATTGTAATAGTGGGAGATCTCCAGGTGTCACCTGGAGGTTGGTAACCCTATCTGTAGACCCAACAGCTTTCAATTTGTATTCTCATGACTCCTCAGTGTTCAAAATCAAAATGTTTTATAGCCTCTTCATAAGCGTGTTCAGAAGCATTCTGGCCATTTTCTTCCACAGAGAATGCCTTCTTTGTTCCCGCCACAGATTCTGGAAGTGCCTGTCTTGGATACTTTTTGTTGTTGTAATCTAATTGGTGTAAGTCAAATAAGGAAAACTGACTTGGAGGAGGAATTCAACTTGGTTAAAACACACACAGAGAGATTTTCTGTTGTATACTATTTTGAATCTGTTTTATTTTTATTTATTTATTTTCTCTCAGCAATAGATGATGAAAACCAGTCTTTCTAGGCCAGTGTTTACTTTTAAAACATGCAAAGTAAAATTTTAAAAAATATTGTTGGCAGCTAGAACAGTCTTATTACAAGTAATTGACAATATAAGTAATTTAGCAGCATTTTAACTTTGCACAGCTTGCAAGACAAGACAGAATTGGATGGAGACTTTCTTGGGATCAATAGGATTATTAGTGTGTATCCACTATGTTTATTATAATGGGTTAGGAATGGTTAGACTAACAGCTGCTTACAATTTTGTGCTGATATTTATTTGGTGTATTTTAGACTCTGTCTGAACTATAAGCACAAAGGCCTTCTAAAGAATTAATATAAACTTTGCTTGTAAAATCCAAAGTTTTATGGTGCAATTTCTTCGGAACAGATCCTTTTGTTTTAATAGGGTAGATGTTACTTAAAACCAAATCACATGTTTCTGATATTTTCCTTCTGTATTCTTGGGATGGAATGAATGTGCACTCTTTCAGTAGCACGGTAAGGTCCATTGCCATTACTTTGGTTAGCGTTGTCTGTCTCTTGAATATGTCGTTCAGTTTTTGTTGCAGTGCTTCATTTACAGTCTGCCATCATAAAACTCTGTTTATGAGAATTTCTGTGTTCAGTTCTAATATGTCAGAGCTAGGGTTGCTGGACCCCCAGTCCGAGGGGGGTTCCCCTGATTTTTGGGGCTTTGATCTCACACTGGCCAGCAGGAGGAGCCCCATCCCTGAACAGGGACATTGCTGGGCAATGCCCCTGATGTGATGACGTCACCCAGAAGTGACATCATCATGTCATCACTGTCAGGGGGGTGACGCTCTAGTTTTTGGGCAAACTCTGTGGTTTTGAAGGCAAAAACCCCCCATTGAATTTTGCCCCAAAACTAGAGTGTCATCCCCCTGACGGCAGCGACATGATGTCACTTCTGGGTGACATCACTGCACCGCACACACTTTACACGCATGGCAGAAGATCCCAGGCAGGACCCAGGAGTCCCCCACCAGATCGCAAGTAGGACCTGGCAACCCTAGTCAGAATTCATGATAAAAACTGGGCCTATGTCTTTTTTGTTGTTGTTATTACTGCAGGCCAGTATGCAATAGTATGCATGACATGTAGAGTGGCCAGGTTTCCCCGTCTTCCGGCAGGGGGTGGGAGGTAGGGTTGCCAGCTCCAGGTTGGGAAACTCCTGGAGATTAGAGGGTGGAGCCTGGGGAGGACAGGGACATCAGTGGGGTACAATGCCATAGAGTCCACCATCCAAAGCATCCATTTTCTCCAAGGGAACAGATTTCTGTAGCCTGGAGATGAGCTATAATTCCAGGAGATCCCCAAGTCCCACCTGGAGGCTGGCATCCCCAATGACATGTTGATGTGTTATTCAAATAAATGTGAAATTCAGCATCTATTTATCCCACACTGCACCTTCTTGGCCGCCAATGTCCCCCTAGGATTGCCAGGTCACAATTGCCTTTTTCAGATATTGAATTTTGGTGCACAAAACCACATACAACAGAAATGTATGCTATCTGTGATCCTCCTCAGGTTGTCAGTTGTAGGCTCAGGGGCAGGGATATTAGGGGCCCATGACGTCCAGGGTACTTCTATGTCACTTCTGGGGAGTGAAGTGGGGTAGCTCTAGAAATCACTGGAAAATCTATGTAATTTTATAAGAAGAAGAGATTGGATTTATACCCCGCCCTTCACTCAGAGTCTCAGAGCGACTTACAAACTTCTTTCCCTTTCCCTTCTCCCTCCCCTCCCCACAACAGACACTCTGTGAGGTAGGTGGGGCTGAGAGAGCTCTTTCAAGAACTGCTCCTGAGAGAACAGCTCTGACAGAACTGTGGTTTGCCCAAGGTCATCCAGCAGCTGCAAGTGGAAGAGTGGGGAATCAAACCCAGTTCTCCCAGATTAGTGTCCACGCACTTAACCACCACACCAAACCTGTATCTTGCTACCCCCTTAGTTGCCTTTTTTCTAAACCAAAAAGTTCCAGACGCTTTACCCTTTCCTCATAGGAAAGGTGTTCCAGCCCCTTAGTCATTACGATTGCCTTCATCTGCACTTTTTCCAGCTCTGCAGTATCCTTTGAGATCCTTTGAGTCCAGTGCCAGGTCTGGAAACTGGAACCCTGAAAAGGGTCCGTAGCTTTGGACCACCTTGTTAGTGTCATACTTCCTCTGTGCCTTTGGAAGCCTCTTGCTATCTATGCCTTTTCTTATTTCTTCTCCAGGCTTTACAGGTCTCGGAGTTTGAGGAGAAGCTTTGGAATACCAGCTTCTTGCTCAAGGACTCCAACAGAAGGCATTAGACCAAAAGTCAAAAAGGAGGCTGTTTGTTTTAGGTTTGAGGATGGATTTGCTGTTGTCTTAGCAACCTGAACAGCTGAGTTTGCCCCAACCTCATCAGGGCTTCAGAACAAAGCGGGGTCGGACACAGTCAGTATTTGGATGGGAGACCACCAAGGAAGAGAAGACAGGTTGCTACACAGAGGGAGGCAGTGACAAACTACCTCTGCTCATCTCTTTCCTTGAACACCCCATGGTTGAAGTCACTGTGAGTTGGTTGCAACTCAATGGCACATTCTTGTTCTTCTTGTCATTTTGTTATTAACTCTACCCTATATCCATCAGGCACCATCTCTGGGACACCAGCACATAAGTTTTGCCTCATGCCATGTACTGCTAAGCTTTTTGCTTGTCACACTGTTTTCCGCCTTATCTCCATGTCCTGTCAATACTGCCCTTCTTCAGGTATCAGCAGCTTCTATGGCCTTGGCCTAGTAGGCCGTGGTAAAGGTGGCTTGATGATACGTTTTGATTGCCAGATCTTGCTGCTTTTGCATCCCCTGAAAAACCAATGGCCACTAAATGCTAAGCAAAGATGGAAGCCTTTTTCCAATCTAAGTAGGCTTCCTCCAACATAAATAGCTTTTTGTCCAGTGAAAGAGCCACAAATTGGAGAAGGACTCCTTAGGCCCCAATTGCTGGGGGGGGGGGGGACTTGTAATGAATTTTCCTCAAGTGAGTTAAAGGAAAAAGTGACTGCAGATCCCCACTGTGCTGTTCCTGAGGGTCTGTTTATCCACAAGAACAACATTTCAGGGGGATTCAGTGGGAAATGAGGGGGATCAATGTTGCCTCTTTAAAAAAAAAGTATGGCTGGCAGAGTTGACAGCTTCAGGTGGGAAAACACTTGTGATTTTGGGGGTGGAGTCTGAAGAAAGTGGGATTTGGGGAGCAGAGGGATTTCAGTGAGGTATAATGCCATAGAGTCCACCTTCCAAAGTGGCCGTTCTCTCCAAGTGAACTGATCTCGGTCACCTGGAAATCAACTTTAAAAGCAGGAGATCTCCAGCTACCACCTAGAAGTTGGCAGCCGTAGTGGCTGGACAGGTTTATACGATGAGCAAAACCCTAGTAAAAAAAGGGTTCCTGGACTGTACGTCTTGTTAGACATTGGATGTTTAAATTCCAGAGGAAGCATTACCTTTTGATACCAACCTACAATGTCAAAGAGGAAACATCAGTCCAGACTTCTCACTCATTTGCCACTATTCAGTGATCAGAGGGATTTTCGCCCCATACACCAGTTCACCCCTTGCAGCCTGGAATGGTTCTGTCCAGGCAAAGCTTTACCACTGGATTCTGTTCTCTGCATAAACTGGCTTTCAGGCTTAGGATTTTCCTGCTTCTATAGCATTTCACAAAAATATAATACATGGCCATGCCTTGACTAATGCAGAAGCTTTAAAGAAGATTATTTCCAGAACCTAAGAAACCCAGGCCGGCATCCTTCCGATAATAGCTCTAGTCAAGCCTTTGACACACTGTGGTAATGATTTCTAACATCTATTTAGTTTGGATTTAGAGAGAGCACCAACTTACACCAGAGTCTATTACTGTAGTCTCACTTGCAAGCATTGTGTGGGAGGTTTAAAAACCGATTATTTTAAGAACTGTACAAACCCGAAACGGCATTTTTATTATCGCTTTAAAAGAAAATCCTTTACGCAGACAACAGTGGTGAATTCTAACATCTTTTTTCCTCCCCAGTTTGGTTTTAGAGTCAGACCCAACCTACGCTGAATTGGCTTCCTTTGATGCTACAGTATTGACGGAGGGGAGGGACAGATGGAACAAAAGTCCTAATTGCCCAAATTTACAATAGGTTCTCAGCGGCAGCTGCCGCAAAAGAAATGTTAATGCCTCACAAAGGTAAATGGAAGGAAGCTAAATCCAACTTAGGGACAATTCAGAACTTACACTGAGTTATTTTTAAACTCCTTCCTGTACATTGTGAGCCCTGCATTTTGTCATAAGAAGAGTTTTCTTTTTGTCCCAGGCATTAGTCATCACTCCTCACGTCCTACAGTAGCCTTGAAATAAAATCATAATGTGTAGGAAGGTGGGAAAAGACAGAAATGCTTCCCATTGCTTTGGTTTAGCTTCCCTGAAAATCATCTTGATCCAAATGGACAATATTTCATTTGTGTGTTTCTTGTTATATTACTTCCACTGGAAAGTGTGGTATTGTTGTTAATTATTATTATTAATTATTACTCTTTCCCTGGCAATAAGGATGGAAATATCTGCCACTGTAACAGATGGCTGCGGTGTTTCCCCATGTTTCAGCCATGAAGCCAGGCCAAAGGGTCACCCGCCAAGCATCCATACCACCATCGATTCAACAGCATCATGGTAGAAGTGTTCACTTATCACATTAATGTTTGCCCAAGATTGTTTCCCCCAGTACCTTGTACAGACATCGTTTCTCTTCTGTGCATGATCATCTTTCCCATGTCTCTTTTTATAACTGCAACTCCCAAGCTTGATGTTGTAATTAGTTAAGAGCATGCTATAAAATTAAAATTGCTTTTCAAGGAACACGTGCTCCCCATTTCATGCTGTGAGGATCTCCCTTTAATTAAACACATTTTAAGGCTTGGGTTTGCTTCTTTTTTTTTAATCTCCCACATACGCACTGAACATTATTACCTCTTATGATAATCAGTGCAACTGGGGATTGCCATTTTAGTTTTTTGTACTGATTTTATTTACAAGTGATTCTTTTGATTTCTTGTTGATGTGGGAGAGGGCAGTGTGCTTCATAAGCTTGTTACATTTCACAAGAATTGCTAGCCGCATGAGAATAGATTAAAAGTCAAAATGTGTTTGAAATTAAAGAGAGAAGGAACTCATCACCCGTAACCACAGAACCAAGCTAGTACCAGTACCAGAGACTGAACAGATCTGTGGTCAGATATAATATAGAGGTCAATAGTTAACTGTATTATAAAGGTCAGTAGCTAACTGTACATACAGGCAGCATAATACCTTCTTCTCACACTGTGTTGAATGCGTCATAGGTTTATTATTAAGGCTACAACGTTAAGTCATTTATAGCACCATTCTAAGCACGGTTACACCCTTCTGAGACCATTGCCTTCAATGGATTTAGAAGGGTGCAAATCTTCCCAGGACTGCATCGTCAATCACTTAGTTTAATCAATTTAAACCCCTTTTGTAACTGATTAAAAGGGTTTCCGTGTTTTACTAGGAAGCAGATTTTTAACAGATTAGTCAAGATATTCCCCCCCCCACACACAGGTGCCTTTCCTTAAATTGTGATTGCTATGCCATTTTTTAAAAGAAACAGTGTGGGTAGTGTGTCAGAGTAGGACTAGAGTCCTGGATTCAAATCCCTGTTTAACCAGTGTACCTTGAAATAATCTTCATAAACTACCTCAAAGAGCTGTTTTGAGGATAAAGGAGAGGAACCATAAATAATACTATAATGGCTCCTTGGAGGAAGGATGAGATGATCAAATAATTAACGTATAATAAATAATAAAATAAGCACTGATAAATGCTGAAATGACTAATCTGGTAATCATGATCAGAAACCAGACCTTTGGCTGCATTTTCCTTTCTATAAAAAATAGACTAACTGTTAATGTTAAGATTCTAGAAACAGTCTAATCAAAATTTCTTAAATCTCTATTTAATGCACCTAGATGTACTCCTAATGTCATTCTTAGGCAGGAAGCTGGTTTGCCCAGAGTCGAATTAAAAATCTAGGAACCTGTCATCTATTACTGGATAAAAATTCATCTTGAACCAAAGGGCTTAATTCCCCTGTTGTTAGCTTCTGACCCTTATCCTATATGGTGCTCAAAGACAGCTGATAAAATTAAGCTGATTGGTTTGGACCCAGTAGCCCTTTTTGACATGGGACTCAATAACACAAAAGCTCTAATCACCCAAAGACTAATTGATATAGAGTCCAAAAATGATAAAGCAATACTTCCTTCAGATTACAAAAGCCTAAGAAGAGGACTGAGCTACACTGTATCCCCATACCTTTTGGATATTACAAACAAAAGATGCAGATCGGTCTTCTCTAGAGCATGGTTTGACACATTTCCTTCCGCAGTTTTGTATGGGAGATTCTCCCACCTGTCCTTGCAGCAGTGTTGCTGTCCCTGTTCAAATAAAGTGGTTGAATCTATCACACATATGCTTTTGCACTGCGAATTTTATCAAGAAGAAAGGCTACAATTAATTATCCCATTACTCCGTAGATTCAAACCACTACAGTATTATATAGGTTTTAGCCCTAAACCCTTCAGGTATATCTATTAGATGATAGCCAGAGAACTATATCATATGCAGTAGCAAAATTCTGTGTGACAGCACTCAGAAAGCGGTATCACTTGACGAAGGAAACGTCTGTTGCTGGGAAATAAATTAATGAAGTGTGTGGTTTTTTTACTATTTTTATATATACACAAGTTTTTCACCTTTTATGTGTTTACCCATTTTAAAATTTATAAACTGTCCTTTTTATCTGTACCTATTGTAGCTGGTCTTATGACCATAATAAACTTTTTGACTTTCTCTTCTGTACATTTTTACCACTAATCAAGAGTTCTTTCTGCAGTTGTTTATTTCCGAATGAAAGGACTTTTACCACAGAACACTGCATTCACCATGGGTGTCATGGTGCCTGCCGACACACCTTCCCTGGTGCCTGTCCCAGCAAGGCTTCTGATTAGCCAAGGGAAATTTGGTTGACTGTGCAGATTTTTAAAAATGCTGCCACCACAACACAAGAATCTTCACGGTGTGACTGAAGGTATGCTGCAGCAGCCATTTTGTGGCTGGCGCCACTTCTTGTGGTGGCCATTTTGCAGCAGCAATTTTTTGGCCTTGCCCTCCATGCAATGTCAGAATTATTCCAAAAGTGCCTGTAGGTTCAAAAAGGTTGGGAACCCCTGCACTAGCCGACAATTGAGTGACCCCTGTTTCCATCCACAGCATGGAAGGGGCAGGACTACTCTGCATGAGAATTTGCCAAATATATAGGCACATATGATAGATATCGTGTGCACAGACTCTGAAAAGGAAAAAAAGAAGGGTTTTCTCTTTAATTTTATCTCACAACTTATTTTACCCATCAAACACATTAGTTTATTGTTTACTTTCAGTTGTGTGCATTATGGAAATTAGAGCAAATATGCACATGTATAATGCAGGAGCTAACTGACAGGTGTTAGTGCTATTTATTTTTATCATGCCATAAGTGTTATGTGGCATTTCTCTGGATTGCCAGCTTTGGCCTGGGAAATTCATGGAGATTTGGGGGCAGTGCCTTTGAAGGGGAAAGTCTGAGGAGGGATTTAACAGATAATCTACAGCATACCATAGTGTTTGGCCTCTGAAGGTGCCATTTTCTCCAGGGGAACTGATGGATCGCTAGTTTGGAGAACAGTTGTAAAATTCCAGGCCGCACAGTTGTAAAAATTCTGGGGAAAACAGTTGTAAAATTCTGGGAAAATTCCAGGCCTCACTTGGAGGCTGGCAAACCTACATTTCATTTATTTATTTATTTATTTATTCATTCATTCATTCATTCAATTTGTAGTCTACCCTTCCCTACACAGCTGGGCTCAGGGTGGGTAACATCAGTAGTGGAAAAACATGAAAACAATAAATATAAATTAATCATTAAACAATAAGACTCTTAAGTAAAACAATCAAAACTGAACAGTCAGATGGCAAGCAATATGTCTCAGTGTAGATTGTGCATCATGTGTGTCTGTGGGTGTTGGAATGATAATATAGCTGGTGGACATATCCACAAAGCAGGGGGAGTCTGATGTTGATGGAATTTTCCGCCACCTCAACCATGGGCCTGGTAGTAATGTAAGTAAAACAGAAAGATCTTTCCTTTTATATTTACTATCAAAATTGTAAAGGGGCCTTGACCTGGATAGCCCAGACAAGCCCAATCTCATCAGATTTCAGAAGCTAAGCAGGGCCACCCCTGGCAAGTACTTGGATGGGAGACCTCCAAGGAAAACTAGGGCGGGGACACAGAGGCAGGCAATAGCAAGCCACCTCTCTGAAATGTCCAGGCCCCACTAGGGGTCGCCAGAAGTCAGACATGACTTCCAGGCACACATACACAAAATTGTAATGGTAAGGGAGACAACAGAGGGAAGGGAAGAGGCAAGATTATAATGAGATAATAAATCTACACAAGTGGAATTAGCCATAGGTTGCTTCCACAATATTACTATTTAACCTCACACAGATAATTCATTAACTTAGTTTGTACTTAGAGGTTAGGGTCCAACGATGTGTCAACATAAAAGAAAATTTGCTTAGTGCAGTTCTCCTTGTGAAAAACAGCGGCACTGTGGCTACAGCAACACTTCACATTTTAATATTTTTAACAAAGTAATAATGTGCTATGAAACAATGGAATTAGGGCTACCAGCCCCCAGGTGGGGCCTGGGGATCTCCCGCTTTTAGAGCTGATCCCCAGCTGGCAGAGATCAGTTCCCCTGGAGAAAATGGCTGCTTTGAAGGGTGGACTCTATGGCATTGTACCATGCTGAGGCCCCTCCCCTCTCCAAACCCCACCTTCTCCTGGCTCCACCCCCAAAGTCCCCAGGTATTTTCCAACCCGGACTTGGCAGCCCTAAATGGAATATAAAATGGATGGTTCACATGATTTCATTTGGCTTCAAAATTGTATCAGAAGAAATGTGGAAAGAATAGTGGCTTTCACTTAACACAAGCAAACAGAGAGGTGTAATTTTAGTGCTTCCATTTGCACACATCGAAATCTTTTGTGAGGTCCAGCTCAGTGGCATTGCCAGTTCTTTCCATTCTGCTGTTGTATTTTCCTGATTCTTCTGCCATCTTTTAAAAGCCTTGCTTTGTTGTGGAAAGGTAGTTACAGTGCTGGCCTGTCTAGGCTGGATGGACAAAGCAGTATTGATGTTACTCTAGAGTGTTGTGGTTTTAAATTTTGACCCTCAATTTTATAACCACTAGCCTGCTTATTTTGTTCCTATCTATTAAACTTGTGGTGCCTATGGTGTCAGATAGAGGTGTGCATGCGACTCTATCCGAGCTGAAAAAAAATAGGCAGAAAATACTCTGTACATTAACTGTCTGTGCTGTGCTTGCACCCTCCCTTGCTTGGATCTGTTGAACTGGCATTGCCACAGTGGCACTGGTTCTGCTGGGAACTCTGTACTGGTTCTACAGGGCTTGGGAAAATCCCCCCTTTCATTTTCTACTGCAGAGACTCTCTAGTTTGACATCAGTCATTTTTTGCTGGTTTTGCCCCACCATTGGAAACAATGGGGGATGGGGCATTTTCTTTGGGGGCCCATAGAATTGCATCCCCAGGTCCAATCTTTTTGAAACTTGGCAGGTCTTTTGAGGAGATGCATTAGAAGCTACCCTGGAAATTTGGTGACTCTACCTCAAAAAACAGCCCCCCCAGACCCCTGGATACCCCCAGATAGATTCCCTTTTACTATAATGGTCCCATAGGGTATAATGGAGCCAGAAAAAAATGGGATTTCCAAAAAAACCCAAATCCTAATACTATACCTGTATTGGAATCCTGATTTTTTGGGGGGTTCAATGTATCTGAATCCAGAAAATCTCGATTTTTTTTGTGTGTGCATACCCCTAGCATCAGGGCTCATTCTTAGGGGTTGAGGGTGACTTTAGCTACTGTTTTTCTCTTTGCAGCCAAACAATTGATTGTTTATTTTGTACTTGTGCAGTTGCAATAATAAAAAAATGAACAAGCAATTGCTTTGGCTGCACAGAGAAAAGCAGCAGTTAATATGCACTTTCACTCATACATGCTAGTAATTGTGGATAATTTGAAAATGCTGTGGCCACTGTGAGTGAACAGAAAATAAATAGATAAGTGAAATAGCTGTAAGTCAGAGGACAGACTTTCATGGGGTAATTGCAAGGAGAAGCAGAACATTTTCTTGAATGGATCTTACATCAAAATAAATATGTAATAGTATCTTTCCCTTGAGACTGGTATTGCCAGATTATTGGGAATATAGTGCTATGTTAACTGCTCTGGAGTTTTAATGACACTGGATTGTGGGATACTCGACAATGGAAATCCATGTGGAAGAGACCATAAGAAGAGTAGATTGATGCTGTAAACAAGTGTTAGTAATTTTAGCTGTGGTCTGCTAGGACTTTTCTAAAATTATGAAAAGGACCTTCAGCCCTCAGTAGTTCATCACAATACTGGATAGGAGAGGGGAGCTGTTAATATCCCATGCTTGACATGGTTTCTGTGCACTACCTTTTGGATAGTGTCACTAAATCACAGTTCAATGGCTGTAGTTATGAAAAGTCAGAGGTTAAATGAGCTGGGAATAAAATGTCATTTCATGGAAGTGAAATTAATCTTCTGAGGCTTGTTGTACTCTTGGGGGTTTCTTTTCATTTGGAGGACTTTAGAGTTTAGTAATTTTATTAACTGAGGAAAAGGGAAATAAATATTGCTAGCTTCTCTTTCCATCGTAATTGCAAAATTTATTGTGTGTTGTGTTTTAGGAATTTTAAACCGACGAGCTGTGAAAGGTAATGAAAGTAAAATAAAATTACACACTCTCTCTCTCTCTTTCATAGGTGTTACTTTAAAACATTGTTTGGCTAGTAGTTGAAAAGATTAATTGTTGCTTATAACTAGACAGATGATAAATTTTATAAATTATGTTATTACTGGGTATCGACACAAAAGCTTTGTATCCCAAGTGTGTCACCTTTTTAGGATTTTTTTTTTGCTGTTGACAAGGTTCACATTTTATAGCACACCAGCAGAATGTGTTGACATATATTCAAATCGCTGATTAAATGTTTAGAAACGTGTCACTCAGAAAATAACCCTGATGGTTTTGGAAACCAGCTTTTTAGAAGCCTCTGCACTTATGCCTTGATCTTGCATGCTGTAGGAGCAATATGTGCCTCTAATTAACACAGTGCCTATGTATCATGATGCTATTTTAAGAACATGACTTACAGGCAAACTATAAAAATTCACTCAGCTTCTCCTATTTTTGTTTATAACCTTTAGGAAACAGTGTAAAAACCAAGTTGCAAAAATTGTCTGCCTCCTGCCAACCCTTCCCACTGCTGCTGCGCCAAGGATCACACTAGGTGTCATTTCACCACCATTACATCACTTCTGGTGTGACCTGGAAGTGACATCATTGTTCTGGGTGATGGTTAAATAATAGAGTTTGGGGCATATGCTAGATTGTAGCCAGCAACATGTTGTCTCCTAGCTCCAGTAGACACCACAGTAATAAATACAAAATGTAATCTGTTGTAATATATTACCTCCAAAGTTAAGACATTTTCTCTCATTGTTCATTATTTAACTCAAGGTGTTTTATAGGCTCATGAATTCATTTCAACAGATTAGAGGTATAGACTTCAACATATTGTACTGGAAATATGAACAAACTGTTTTTAAAAATTTTAATCCAAGTTTTGAAATTAGTTTGAGATTCCTTCCTGAAAACCAAAAAGCAGCCAGTGCAAACATGCAAACACAGTGTGGATCTTTCTTCTTCATTCTTCAGCTAGTAAACAAGCCTCAGTATTCTGTAGCAGTTGGAGCTGCTGAAACATCGTCAAGGGCACTGCCAAGTAAAGTGCATTTAATCTATATTAGAAGTTATCAGTGGGTCATCATCTGAGAGAGTGGATCATAGTTTATGGCTAGCTAGGCGGGATATAAATCCAAATAATAAATAAATAAATAAATTTATCAAATAAACTTACTATAAGGCACTCCCAGGTACCACTACTACCTACCAATCCAATACCACTGTGTGGGTCATTCAATCAGTATACATCCCTGCTCATTCAGCAGGGGACATCTGAAACAGGCAATACTCCAGTCTCTCATTTCCTGACCTGCTAAGCATCTGTCTTGTCTTGATGGATCCATCTTTTACTGGCCTTCATGCAACCCAAGTAAGTGACCAATAGTGCAGTCCTAAGTACAGTTATGCTTTTCTAGGCCCATTGACTTCACAGGCCTTAAAAAGCTGCCATTCTGCTTCAGACTGCATTGCAGTAGTACTCTTGGATCCAATGTAAATGGACCTGGCTGTCCCAGGCTAGCCCAATTTAGTCTGATCTTGGAAGCTAAGCATGGTCAGCCCTGGATTATATCTGAATGAGAGACCACCAAGGAAATCCAGGGTTGTGATGTGGAGGCAGGCAATGGCAAACCGCCTCTGAACATCTCTTGCCTTGAAAGCCCTGCGGGGTCGCCATATGTTGGCCGCAACTTGAGGCTATTTGAGGCTACGATGTTCATTATCTTAGTTTTCTCAGATTTGCCCTCCAAGGATTACAATATAGGAACAAGGTGACAAGCATGTAAATCTTGGTAAAATCTACAAGAGAGACATATGTGGTCCGTGTCTCCAATCTCCTTTAGCCCACAGGGGCATAACCTATCCGAAAATGGTATTTTTAAAAATCTCCCATATAGCACAGCTGAGGAGAGCACATTGAAACGGGCCAGCATAAAAACCCTTCTAATGTGGGGATCAATCAAACAGGAAAAATACTCTGCAAGCAGTCCGTTAAAAGAAATCCCCCAATAAATGGGAGAACAGTGCCCAGAAGTAAGACTTCTATGTTCTTGCATTTCTATGAACTTGATGATACTTCCACCATGATTGGTGGGTCAGCATGCACTGTTTGTGCTCAGTCTAGTCCTGCATGCTTATATCTCTGGATCAGAGCACAGCTTGTTTAAGAAATATTATAGAAATGTTATAGAAATATAAAGGTGGACCTTTGGATATCTACATTATTTCTAACCTATCAAAATGTAACCTGATACCCATGTTATGTGATGTTATAATCAGTTTTATAGAACTTGAACTTTCCTGGCTTCACTTACCAAAATATATCTTCTGTCAAGATTTCTGTTCTTGCTTACAAGTTTCACAGGTTAGATCTGTTGTACCAGTATTGTCTGAAACAAGAAATGATTAATAGTTAATCATAAAGAAACTTTTTATCATGGAAAGTCAACATGCCCATCTGGAAGAGGAGTCTGCACTGCACAGTTGTGTTATGTAATTGCTGGAGCAAGGGAGGTCCCTTTGGAACAGATACTACATGGCTTACAGTTTGACAGGCTCTAAATACTCCAAAGCAACTGAACATAAGAACATAAGAGAAACCAATGTTGGATCAGGCCAATGGTCCATCCAGTCCAACACTCTGTCACACAGTGGCCAAAAATACCAGATGCCATCAGGAGGTCCAGCAGTGGAGCCAGGACACTAGAAACCCTCCCACTGTTGCCCCCCCCCCCCCAGCACCAAGAATGCAGTGCATCACTTGTCCCAGACTGAGAGTTCCTATCTATAGCTTGTGGCTAATAGCCACTGATGGACTGAGATTGACCCATCCTGTTATGTCTTCAACTCAAAGTTGATTACCATGATGTAGAACAGAATTCACCAATTAGCTAATGTAAACTAGCCATCAGAAGACTGAAATTCCAAGCACACACTTCTTGGAAGCATGTTCCATTGAAACTATCTGGGTTTGCTTCTAAGTATTATGTGGAGATGTATACTATAGTTTTTCTCATGGGAAATGTTTGGGGGGTTTTGAGGGGATATTTTGTGTGTGTATGTATATGTGTGTGTATGCCTGGAAGTCATGGTTGACTTATGGCGACCCCTAGTGGGGCTTGGACATTTCAGAGAGGTGGCTTGCTATTGCCTGCCTCTGCGTTCCAGCCCTGGTACTCCTTGGAGGTCTCCCTTCCAAGTATTTGCCAGGGTCAGCCTTGCTTAGCTTCTGAGATCTGATGAGATCGGGCTTGCCTGGGCGATCCAGGTCTGGGTTCTAAATGGGAAATATTTGAGGATGGTTAATTTGCCACATTCTAGCCTTTTTAGAAATTGAAACTGGGTTAGTCCATACTTGAGTGAAGATTTTGGGCTGGATCCGGCACAAAATTTCCTCTTGCTGAAGCAGAAATGCAAGGAAAACTACTATGGTAGCCATGGTGCTAAATTAAACTTGCGTCATGACTTACGTTTCTGCTTGTGCGAGATTACTGTGCAACAAATTTCTGGGCACTATACTATATAGGGAGGAAAATGCTATTTATTTTCCCCTGCTTTTTATTATTAAAGCAATTTGTACATTTGTTACAAACTAAAAAAAAAATATTCTTTTTGTAAGCTATCGAGAGGATCGACAGATGCATATAAATATAATATGATAATAAATATACGAAAAAGAATATTCTGGTCACCACACCTTAGAAAGGATATTATAGCATTGGAAAAAGTGCAGAAAAGGGCAACTAGAATGATAAAAGGGTTAGAACATTTTCCCTATGAAGAAAGGTTAAAGAGCTTGGGGCTCTTTAGCTTGAAGAAATGACGGCTGAGTGGTGACATGATTAAGGTTTACAAGTATGCATGGGATAGAACAGGTAGAGACAATACAAGAACTCATGGGCACTCAATGAAATTGCTGAGCAGTCGGGTTAGAATGGATAAAAGGAAGTACTTCTTCACCCAAAAAGTGATTAACACATGGAATCTACTGCCACAGGAGGTGGCGGTGGCTACAAGCATGGATAGATTCAAGAGGGAATTGGATAAACATATGGAACAGAGGTCCATCAGTGGCTATTAGCCAAAAGGTATAGGTAAGAACTCTCGGTCTGAGGCAAGTAATGCTCTGTCTTCTTGGTGCTTGCGGGGGCAACAGTGGGAGGGCTTCTGCTATCCTGGCCCCACTGGTGGACCTCCTGATGGCACCTGGTATTTTTGGCCACTGTGTGACAGAATGTTGGACTGGATGGGCCATTGGCCTGATCCAACATTGCCGTCTCTTGTGTTCTTTTGTTCCTATAGATCTCTAGAACAAAGTTTGAATCCAATAGCAGCTTTAAGACCAACAAAGTTTAATTCTGGGTATAAGCTTTCGTGTGCTTGCACACTTCTTCAGTAAGAGGTGTGCATGCACACAAAAGCTTATACCCAGAATTAAACATTATTGATCTTAAAAGTGCCACTCAAACTTTGTTCTGTTGCTTCAGACCAACATGATTACCCACCTAAATCTATACATTTCTAGTTAGGGGTGGTGGTGGTTTGCCAAGTCCTATCTGGTCAGGATAGATCTTTTAAACTATCTAAAAGTCATGCAGAATGAAACTATGTAGTAAAAACAGAGCTGAGCTTTCTCATCAAGTGTATTATGTGCCGCTCCATGTACTATGCAATACATACTCTGTGTGTATCTGAATATGCTTTTCTACTTATATGAAAGAGGAGAAATCTGCTATGGTTCTTCCAAAGGGTTCTGTGTTTTTGTAAACTATTTGATTCCTTACATGTTCATTGGAGAAAGTTTTCATTCTTAAACCCAAAAGCTCCTCAGAGAGGAGAAAGCATTAATCAAAACATTAGATGTAATATTTCTATATTAGGATTATGCCCTTTATGGCCAAAAGGCTAACTATGTTCTTGAAGACTTTTTGCTGGATGCCTTGTTTGCAAAAATTAGGTGTTTAAATAATAATTTCCTGTCAGGTAGGGTTGCCAACTCCAGATTGGGAAATCCCTTGAGATTTTGGGGTGGGGCCTGGGGAGGGCAGAGTTTAGAGAAGGGAGGGACCTCAGTGCCGTATAATGCTATATAGTCCATCCATCAAAGCTACCATCCCCCCCCCCGCCCCGAGAACTGATCTCTGTCATCTGGAGCAGTGGCGTACCTAGCCTGTTTGGCACCTGGGACAGATAATTTTTTTAACACACCCCTCCTCTTTTTCTTTCTTTCTTTTTTTGCCATCAAGTCACAGCTGAATTATGGCGACCCTGTAGGGTTTTCTAGGCAAGAGACATTCTGAGGTGGTTTGCCATTGCCTGCCTCTGCGTCACAACCCTGCTTAGCTTCTGAGATCTGATGAGATCAGGCTATCCTGGGGCTATCCAGGTCAGGGCCCCTCCTCTGTATGACCCACCCTTTGTATGCCACTGGCGTGGAGCTGAGTTGTAATTCTGGGAGATCTCTTGGTCCCATCTGGAGGTTGGAAATCCCAAGTGTCAGTGGCCAGGACACCTTTTCTCAAAAGGACTGCTTTTGATAATTGTGCAGAAGAGAACTTTAGGCAGTGCAGCTTTTCTCTCGCTTTTGTGATCAGTTTCTCCAGCTGAAATTCTGTCTTTTACATAATTCTGAGCAGGGCTATTTTTGGGCAGGAATGCACAGGAACGGAGTTTCAGCTGGCTTCTGAATTGGCCACGCCTACAGCCTCCCCCTTCCTCCGGGTTCCCCATGCACCTTGCAAGCCGTGGGGCACCTGGGGAAGCCGATCCAATCCAGGGAGGGAAGGCAGTTTAAACTGCCTCCCCTCATCGGCTTCCCCATGAGCCCTGCCAGCCACGGAGCACCTGGGGAAGCCGATCCTAGGAGGGAGCAGTGCTGTCAGGGGTGTGGCCTAATATGCTAATGCATTTCTGATATTGGATGTGGCCTATTATGCTAATGAGTTCCTGCTCGGCTTTTGCTACAAAAAAAGCCTTGATTCTGAGGAATACCTGGCCTCTACCTGTGAGGTAGGCTGGACTGAGAGACAGAGTGAGCGACTGGCCCAAGATCACACAGTGATCTGCAGGAATGAGGGAAGTTTTGAACACAGTCTCTCTGGTCCTAGTCTGGCAATGCACCCCTCTGGCTGTCCAGTAGATTCTGCCCAATCTGAATAAATGTATCTTAGGGTTGCCAGGTCCTACCTGTCTGCCAAGGAGGGATCAATGGTCCTTCCCAGGAGCTTCTGCTGCATGGGTGCACGATCATGTCACCTAGAAGTGACTTTATTGCACCACTGACATTGCCCATTGACCCTCTACTTTTTGGGCAAAACTCTACAGTTTGTTCCTGATCTTACTATAGAGTTTTACCCAAAAACTAGAGCATGGCTGAGCAACATTGGTGGCGCAATAACTTCACTTCCGGGTGATGTCATTGTGCCACGTTTTGGGGCATTTGAAGGTTGGGTTTCCCTCCGCTGGCCAGCTGGTCGACGACAGGGAAAAGCCCACAAAAGCGGGGGAATCCCCGCCTGGACTGGGGGAGTTGGCAACCGTGTCAAGGAGTAAGATAAGAAATTTTTTTTCTGGTTGTGTATTCTGTATGGAAAAATTACAAGAAATGAAGCAGGGAGCTCAGGCAAAGGTTGTCTACTGAGGCCTTCCTCCTGTAGAGGAATTTTAGATGTAGGACTGTCTTTGGTCACAGTAATTTGTTCTTGCCTGGCAGCAACTTTCTGGATTTTAACCGGTCTGTAATTGCTTCTGAGAAAAAGGTAAGGGGTAGAAAGAAGCCTTGTGAAAATTGCCATGACCTTACGAAGCAAAGCCCTGCATGAGTTATGAATGCCTTTTTGCCGAAGTTCAGCTGCCAAAAGGCCTGCATTTAATTCTTGCTTCTGTGGGTAACAATGGTTACGATAAAGAATATCTCTTCAAATTGTTCTGGAGATCACGCTGAACATTCCGATACTAGCAAAATAATAGAAAATAAATGGGCCTTTTTCTAAAGCTGTTGGAAATTTATATTTTTGCTAAATAGTTTTTTAAAAAACCTACTGGACGTGGATTGCTACACTTCCTTGGTTTCCACTGTATACTTTTATGTATGATTTCACTAGACAGCACGAGGATGACAAGAGTGGTTGAGGAGGTGCAAGGTTCAGATCAGAAAAACTATAACCAATGCAAAAACAACAGGAACAATCAAGTAATTTTATGTTATAGTTTTATTATTTGCACCCATTTTTCACTAAAATGTTTTATCTAGTCTCCTTTGATCTATCCTTCCATTTTTTTATGTCTTTTCTTTTTCCAGAATGTTGGATGGCATGGCAACTTTTGTATTCTAGTCTCTCAACTCTTAAGTGTTCTCATTGTTTGGACTGTGGGCTCTTGACTTTCTCATTTTAGTAATCCGAGCCTGTGTCAAACGGAACTTCCTGTTAATCTTCCATATTCTTCTGCTGCTCCTTTGGCTTCTTAATCAGCTATTTACTTACTGAGTTACTTACTTACTTAATTTATACCCTTCCTTACCCTTTAGTGGGGACCAAAAATGGCTTACATCTTCCTCCATTCCTCCATTTTATCCTCACAGCAACCCTGTGAGGTAAGCTAGGTTGAGAATGTGTGACTGGCTCAAGATAACCTGGGTCTCCCAGAGAGAGCCAGTTTGGTATAGTGGTTAGGAGGCCAGACTCTAATCTGGGAGAACCGGGTTTGATTCCCCACTCCTTCACATGCAGCTGCTGGCGTGACCTTGGGTCAGTTACAAGTTGTTTCAGAGCTGTTCTCTCAACAACAGTTCTTGGGAGCTCTCTCAGCCCCACCTACCTCACAGGGTGTCTTTTGTGGGGAGGGAAAGGAAAAGGAGATCGTAATCCACTCTGAGACTCCTTCAGGTAGTGAAGGTCAGGGTATAAATCCAATCTCCTCCGCCTCTTCCTCCTCCTCCTCCTCTTCTTCTTCTTCTTCTTCTTCTCAAGTTAAGAACATTAAGGTGTGATAAAACTTTGGATCACCAAGACCACAATGTGCTTTTCGATCAATAGCCATAGGTTGTGTACCAGCCAAAGAATGCATCTTTGCTTACAGCATCATACACCACTTACTTAAATTCTATACTGATCTCAGGTTTCTCTTCCTTCCATCTGCTGTCTTAGTAATCTTCTTGCAGCATGGTTGTATGCAAGTTTATTCAAAGTAGGTCTCACTGTACTGAGTTTTACTACCAAGTAAATAGGATGTTTTAATCTCATTTTACTGTGTGTCTGTATAGTATCATTTAGGCTGAAGCTGTGTAAGGGTTCAGCATAACCCAGGGGTCTGTTGGGTCCGGAGCGAAGCGGAGCAAAGCTCCACCAGCTCAAGAGTGGCCACCAGGGCAGCCAGGGGCTGAATCAGATTCTCTGATCTGATTCGGCCCGCTGCTGAATTGCAGCTGAAATTCGGTGGCAATTTTAAAAGCCACTGGAGGGGAGGGGGTTTGAGGGAGAGGCTCCAAACTTGCAGGGTAGCTGCTGGGGCCTCTCCTTGAAATACCCACCAAGTTTCAAGAAGATTGTACCAGGGGGTTTAATTCTACGGGCCCCCAAACAGGTTGCCCCCATTCCCTCCATTGTTCTCTATGAGAACAATGGAGGGGATGGGACAACCTGTTTGGGGGCCCATAGAATTAGATCTCGTGGTCCAATCTTCTTGAAATTTGGTGGGTATTTCGAGGAGAGGCCCCAGCAGCTACCCTGCAAGTTTGGAGCCTCTCCCTCAAACCCCCTTTCCTCCAGCCCCTCATATACCCTATGAGTTTTTGCCATTGATTTCAATGGCCCATAGGGTATAATGGGGCTGAAACTGACATTCCCTTTCTGACACACTTCTGGTGATGTCAGGGGACGTGGCATATGCTAATGAGTTATGCTAATGAGCTCCTGCACCTCTTTTTCTACTAAAGGACCCCTGGCATAACCCCATATATACAACCCTATGCTGCCTGGAGGACAAGCGGGAGTTAAAAGATTGAGCTTCCTGTTGCAAGCACAGCTAGCCTGATCTCATCAGATCTTGGAAGCTAAGCAGGGTCGGCCTTGGTTTGTACTTGGTCAGTACTTGGATGGGAAACCACCAAAGGAAGTCCAGGCTCGCTACACAGAAGCAAGCAATGGCAAACCACCTCTGAACGTCTCTTGCCTTGAAAACCCCATGGGTTACCCTAAGTTGGCTGCAACTTGATGCCCCCCCCAATCAGTAGCAGTGTTTGAAATGAATCCACTGTTATGTTGGATTCATTAATATATAGTTCTTTTAAAAAAAACACACCAAGAAATGCCCATTTATTTTGCCTCAAACCCTCAAGAACCAGTGACCACTTAAAACTGATTTAGTCTTCTGTTTGCTGGCTTCCTCACTGGAACTATCTGTAGCAGCGGATGCTTCTTCAAACGGTGTTGATCTTCTGGTGGATTGCTCAGTGGTATTTCCTCAGAAGCAGACACACGCTGCTTGCTGGTAATTCCGTAGTTCTACAGGCATTCACTTCTGCCATGGAGGTTCTTTGTATCATGGCAACTAGCAAATAAGCATAGTCTGCATGGAGGCAAGATGGCTGCTCTGGTTCTCTTGTGAAGAGATTTAGTTTGACCTTTTTTTAAAAAAATAACAGGAGTGCCTTGTCTTTGTGGTACTCTGTATCTGCTTTGTGGTAATGTGTGTACCAGATATTTGCCAGTTAGAGGAAGCAAAGAAAAAAACAGTTATTGTGATCCTGTTTGTTGTGTATTAAATCTAATGTGTATTAAATGTGTATTGTAGGAAATGTGTAGGAAACCCTCTTACCTTTCTACTGCATTTTATTGCTCTGTTTGCCATTTCAACTTTTCATTTATTTTCAATTTCAGTGAAGGTTTTAAGTTATCTTATCTTGAACTCTGAAGTAGTTTTGTTTTGGTTTCTAATTTTAACTTGAATCTCTAGCCTTTTTTGGGGTACATTTTTACTTGTATATTAACATTTCATGATAAAATATCACACAAAATACTGAAAGCAACTTAACTGCAGATTAGGCCCCTGAAAAAAAAAAAAGGTAGGAATAGTAATATTTACGGCACGGTACATTTAGTATGCTCGGTGAGATTTCATAGTGTGCCAAACATCATCTTTTTTTACCTTTCGCCAATTTATGGCAGCAAAAAGTTAGTTGATAAACTTGGCTTGAAGACTCGTGTTTGAACCCATAAGATCATGCCAGATGTCACATCTGTACTCTCAGACATTGTTACAGAAGGTAAAGTTCATTCTTTAACTGAATGGCTTGGAGAACCACAGGAATCCTGCTCCTCAACAGGTTATGCTCTTGGACTGTTTTACCCTGCCGCTACTGAAATGCAAGATGTTACAGAATTTGTATGCCAGTTTCAGTCAAGATGAATAGAGCTGCACTGCCAAATAGTATCCCATCCTTTTACACAAATGTTGGGCTCATATATGGGCCAGCAAATGGCATTGTAATGAAACAAGGGTCTTAATGACTAGTGCCATCTTGGTGCTTCCTGCTTCCAACTGGACCAGTCTCCTATGTTGTCAGCCTCCGTCATCTCACACCCAGATGGTCCTGCTGTGTGCTGAAGATTATGTTGCATGGAATTGCACATTCAAATAAAGTTGAGAGAAAGGACAGTCCAGCAAGTGGGATGCAGTTAGACAGCTAATGAAGATACATAACTGGCTGCTCAGCCTCATTCCAGGGCTCCCGTGGGCCCCATGTTGTGCATTGCCATATGAGATTGCTAAGTGTCGAGCACAGCTGGAATAGGGTCAAGATGTGTTCATCCTGAGTCTTCGGCTGATTCTGCATTGGCTTTTCCCTCCATTGTTTTACAAAACCCAGAAATTCCCCTCTGCATTGCATGCTGCTTTCACTTCCTTTGATCCTCGGATTTTATGGTAACCTCCAGACTGCATGCCGCTTTGACTTTGATCATCGGGTTTTATTGGACCTTCTACATAGATTTCTGGCTGTTTTATGGCTGTTTAGGGGTGACTTTGCAGTCAGTATGGCTTTGCCCCGAGGTATCTGAATGTGGTTTTGAGCTGCACTTTTTCCTCCCAGTTGAGAAAATGTGGAGCAAATGCAAGGTGCAGAATTGTCCTTTGTTAGAGATCACAGCAGAAGTGAGTTCTACAACTCATCCTTTAGGTTGAGAATGTGGCACTTTAAGTCTAAAAGATGTGTTCCAATATCTGATGACGTGAGCACTGGCTCAAAAAAGCTGATGCTGGAATAAATTTCATTAAACTTTTTTATGGTGCCGCTTGACTCTTGTTTTATTTTACTTGTTCATATGCAATTTTTTTTTCATGTTTAGTTCTTAAAACCAACTATTTATACCCGGCACTAAGACAAATAATGCACCCCCCCCCCAGTTATTTATTAATTAACTTGATTTTTTTAGTCGCCACTCACCCGAAGAGCCTCATGGCAACTTACAACATTAAAACCAATAAAGTAAAAACAGCATAAAAACAAATAGATATAAACTATGAACATTAAAATATTAAAATATTAAAATACATGGCTATCACCATGCCACTATTGAAACAGCCCAAACATGTGGTTACCTTCCAAAGGCCAACCTAAACAATTCTGCTTTGCATGACTTGCGGAAACTAAACAAGTCCGGCAGAGCATATCATCCGAGAGTTCATTCCGCAGGGTATGGGCCACAACTGAGAAGGACCTTCCCTGGGTGACATCTAACCAAGCCATTCTGGGGACAGGCACCTGCAAAAGGCCTGGACAATGACTGAAGGGATTGCAGGGGGTTGTAACAGAAGAGGCAGTCCCATAGGTATGAGGGTCCCAGACTGTTAACGTCTTTAAAGGTTAATAGCAGCACCTTGAATTGGATCTGGAGACTAGTTGGTAGCCAGTGCAGTTGCTGCAGAATTGGAGTAATATGAGCTGACCATGGTGTGCCAGTCAACAACCTGGCAACTGCATTCTGCATTTGATCCTGGCAAGAGGGTGCATATATATGTTAAATAACATCAGAGAGAGGATCGAACCCTGTGGGACCCCACAATTCAGGTCTTGTTGAGAAGACCTCTCCCCCCATAGGAACCCTCTGAGAGCTTCCCTGGAGGAATGAGGAGAACCAACTAAGGGCAGTGCCCCTTACCCCCAGGGAGGCAAAGCAGTTGATCAGGACCAAATGGTCAACTGTATCGAATGCTGCTGATAGATCCAGAAGGATCAACAGGGCCAGCATGCCTTTATCCAGATGTGAACGGAGATAGTCAACCGAAGTGACCTGTGCTGTCTTGGCCCCAAATCCTATCAACATCTGCAAGGGTGAGCGGGCCAAAAGAGTCCAAAAAAGAACCAGACGGTGCAAGCAGAGCCCCATCCTACTTACCGTTATCAAATTCAGCAGCCAACTCCAGGCGGAACTTAGAGACTTTATCCACAAAAAAGTTTGCAAATGAACCATAGCTGAGAGCTAAATCAGTTTTAGGACACACCATAGGAGTGATCAATTGTTGAACCAATCTGAATAATTGAGCTGGTTGCAAGCTAGCAGACGCAATGGAGGCAGTGAAAAAAAATTATTTTCACTGCTTTCACTGCCACCTCATAGGCCTTCAGTTGGGCTCTATAGTGTCTCTTCACAGCTTCATCCCGTGTTCATTGTCAGTTCCCCCTAGTCATCTGAGCAACCTCTTTAAATCTCTTAGGCTCTCATTATACCAAGGAGCCACTGAGACACAAGGGCACAGAGAGCGACAGGGAGCAATCCAATTGATAGCTTCCTAAAGATCTCTATTCCAAATCTGGCAGATCCAGATAAATCCCACAGAGCATTTTGGAAACCATTGGGATCCATTAGTCTCCAAAGGAAAGCATAAATACACTTATTGCCTCTGCAGGGGGGAATGGCCACCCCAAACCAACCCTTACGAGGAAGTGGTCTGACCATGGCACCGGTTCACAAACAACCACACTATACAGATCAAGCCCTGCACAAAAGATCAAATCTAGCATGTGGCGTGTATTATGTGTGGGGGTTGATACAACCTGGTAGAGTCCCAGAGTTGCCATGGCAGCCATGAAGTCTGAGACTGCACCATGTAATGTAGTCTTTGCATAGACGTTAAAATTCCCCAAAACCAACAATCTAGAGAAACACAGTGTCCACTAAGCTACTGCCTCTGATAGCCTCAGAAGGGAGTCCCCTGGTGAGCTGGGTGAACAGTGCACCAGCAGAACTCCCACGCTCTCCCCAAACCCTCTCCCACCCTCTCTCCAACACTCTCTACCACTCTCTCCCCAACACTAAGCCAGGCCAACACATTCAAAGCCAGTGAAGTCTGGTGCAGGGATCCTCTGGAAGGGAAAGACAGTGGCTACCAGGTGTCTGATTTCCCCCTCCTCTGTTTTTGTTTCCAGTCAGGCAACAAAAACAGGACATGCCCCAGGTGGGCCACCATACATGGCTTTCGGCCTGCGTTCAGCTTGGTGGGTCATGAGTTGTGAGGGCCCGATCAGTACAGCAGTGACTGCAACAACCTGTAGAAAGGGAGGCTGGGTGTGTGCAAAATTTATGGTTCTCAGCAAACAGAACAGCAGGAACTTCAGAGTGAACAAAGGAAGGAAGTCTAGGGTGTCTTTTGAAAGGACAAAGAAGTGGGAGGATAATGGAGTTATTTAACCGCTTCACATAGCTTGGTGCGTGAAGGTGGATTGATGAGTCCTTCTTAGAATGTTTTTTTGCTGGTGGTTTAATACACAGCGTCATTACCACGAGAAAAGACTAAAGAACCACAGAGGACAGGACCCTGGGCTCAAGGTCCCCCCCTTCTGTTTTTTAAGAAAAGCGTGTCTTTGATGAGATATAGCTGTAGGCCATTTTACATTTTATGCCAGCTACCTTTTGTCAGAGACTCATTATCGATGCTGCACTCTCCGTTTTAATTCACACTTCTTTTGCTAATCAATTACAGCGTTGATCCATTAATCAGGTATCCTGACAGGGTCAATAACTGCTCTTCAGTTTTGTCCAGCTACTGCACTGTTATTCAGCAAGTGGCAATAGTCAGAAGATTAGTTTAGAGCACTATTGTTTTCGCCGGCTGGTAGACATCTGGAGGAGTCAACGACATCTAATGAGTTTGGAAGTGATTATCTTGTTCTTCAGTTTTGTGCCCCCCAAAAAACTGAGGTATTTTACAGAAAGCAACATGGCCATCATTGCTTGTTTATTCTGCGATCCTCTCTCTTTTTCAGGATATGCATCTTCTAGAATGTGCCTGTTTGGGTATATAATTTATAACAGATTCAGGCTCGGCAGATTATCTGAGGAATTAAAGCTTTTTCGTTTGAGCAAGCAGTGTAGATAACCAAGGGGGCAACATTTAATTGGACAGTTACAGTTTTGGTAGTTAAGTTGCCATCCATAATGATGGTAACAGGTTTCAATTATCCTTTTTATGACAGATGTACCAACATTTAATTGTTTCTCGTCAAGTGTGGAGATTCTTCCATTCTTCTACATGTCACTTAGCTGTCTACACTATTGTGCGAGCTCTTTTCTCTTGTGTCATTCCCTCATGATCAGCACTTTTGTTGTCTTTGTTTTTCCCCGCACCTCAGAAGGTCATCTTTTCTTTCATCTCCTTCCCATTCATGCATGAGGGAACAGTTGTGCTCTGTTGTGGGGATGTTCCGCTGGATTTCCAACAGTAGGGTTCCCTTTTATTCTCTTCTAAGCAATACAATGGGGCTGAATGTCTGCTGCAGAATGCACACACTAATATGCCAGGTTATTTGGTTTTTAAGAAGTCAATAAAAATGGTGCATTTAAGTTGCCACGCTTGGCTTGCTTTTTTTTACTGTTTGCCTTACTCATCTTTGGTTATAAATCTGTTTGTTTGTTTCTGATTATAAAATATAATCCTCCAAATTAAATCCAAGCATGGAATCAACAAACACTTAGGGGGAGAAAAAAAAACACACACACCACATTACTGGCAATGGAATATTTTCACACTAGCTGATTTGGCAAGATTTGCATCATTCCTGATAAGGAAGTGAAAACTCCCGCCAGCTCTAATTAATGGGGCCTATTAACAGGAAGGGAGTTGGAGAGAAAGATGTGCTCATGAGTTGGTTTTGGCAAAAAAAAACAAAACCCAATGCTTGGCTACTTTGGAAACTTTTCAAAGTTCTCCATTTAGAGGGAAAAAAGCAACTCGAAGGGATTTGTTTTTGCATGGTAGATTTCCTTCTGCAGAAGTGCCTGTCTTTTCTGAACATCCCTTCAAAAGCCATCGCGAGAGCAAAGAACTCAAGAGATGTTAAGAATCGTAGAGATGGGGTTGGGAGACACTTTGTTCTAATATTCGGGAACCATCTTCAAAATCCTTGCTAATGAGGTCATAAAGGGAAAAAAAATTGAACAAGTGGTACTTGTGTACCTCTCTGGGATGTGTCATTGAGGTCACTTGCCACTTGGTTATCCCATTTGAAAAGGGATTGGGATAGTTCAATCAAGCATTGCACTAAGAGAGAGACTTTGATTAATTCCTTCTCTTCTCCATTGTGTTGCAGATAATTTTGGTAAATTTGGGAGACTTTCTTCTTAGTCAGTGTTGGGGGCTTAAAGTTCTTGATGTGTCATGCTGAGTGTTAGCATTTATTAGGCCTTTTGGGCTCTGGTAAAGAGAAGTGTAGGCAGTGGACAGCCCTTGGATAATCTCTGACAAGCGAGGCTGTGCTTTCAACATTATTGCTATCTTGGGTCGTATGGAGAGAAGGGTTCTTTTGCAGGTTAGTCTTTGGAACAAATACTGCATTTTTTTTTAAAAGGAAAAGGCCCAGGAATAAACAGTAAGTAGGAAAAAAAGATTAAATCAACAACAAATAGGAGATTAATAGCAGGTTGCATTTCGAAACTTGCGCTTGGCCTTTTACTTAGAGGTTTATTATTTGAAGAGTGTTATATCTCTGCTTTGTGAGCCCATGCAACAAAGGAAAGGAAAAGTTAAGCTTCTACTCTGAACTTTAATAGCAGAGTGAGCACTAGTGTTACAGTTGAGCCTGGTATTCGAATTCAGCTTTTATTTTTAATCATACATGTAGCGTAGTATTTTAAGTAACTTAATTCTGTTTTCATTTTAAGCACAGCAGAAGTGTATTTGCAGTGGGTCACACTGCACACAAGAGGCCAGGAGTTTCCTAAAAATACCAGTTTATAGATGCATTTACATGCAGTTTCAGATCAGAAAGGTGCCTTTTGAGGCATTTAAATCATTAATGATTTATCTTGCTTTGTACCCTCTTTCTCTCCCCCCCCCCCCGCCCCATCTTCACTCTTGTTTTGAAATGTGCATGCTAGTTACTTGGGAGACCTGAGCCCCATTGGTTGAACACATATTTAGGTGCTCTTTAAAAAGTACAATTTTGACCTGATAGACCGTAACGGCTCCCAGGGTGCCACTGTGGTCATTGTATAAATCAGCTTTAGTTTTCAGTTTACTGACTTGATATACTGTAATGGCTCTTAGACCCGTAATGGTCTATTGCATTAATCCAGATGCTGCGCATGTGTATGCCGTTCCGGTGCCTAAAAGAAGAAAAGCTCAAAGGCATTTTTGTTGTTGTTGGGGAAAGTAGGATACACGCTCAGAATTCCTTCTTTCTCCATTGAATTAAGCAGAGGCATTTTACTGTGTTGTCAATGGCTTGCCGACATGTAATGTTAGAAAAACTAACCAGCTTTTACATTCATTGTTAAAATATTAACTGAAACTATTGGGGAGGGGAGGGAAGTCCAACAAACTCATCAAATGGCACATTTGCTAGATGTGTTCATCAAGTCTTGGGCTGTATAAGATGGTGAAGAAAGTTAAGGAGGAAAGTTACATGAGTCAAGGCCCAAAGCTAAATCAGTGCATACTAGGGGATCCAGTGTCTGGAACAGTCTCTTCAGTTGTCATTGGAAAGGATAGGATTGCAAGCTGTATTATAAATGTCAGCTTAAACCTGAGTCCAAACAACTTATACATTATCTACAGCGCCTTATACAGTGCCTTTGGTCTGTCTAGTTTAGTACTGTCTACACTTACTGGCAGCGGCTCTCCAGGGTCACAGATTAAGGAACTTCTTTCCCAACACTTGTTTCCTGAGATTCTTTTAGAGCTGCCAGGACCTCAGGGCCTTCTGGTAGTCTACCACTGTGGAGTGGCATCGCTCTTCCAAGCAGATGTTTGACCATTGATCCACAACACCTCCCCTGAATCACTTGCCAGTCTGAAGGGTAAAACCAAGTGCCAATTCAGATGGAGACTTAGACAAGAAAAGTATATAACAAATAAATGTGATTAGAGACCATAGGAATAATGGAGTGCACAGCAAAAGGTAAAAGTGAACATGGATGAGTCTCGTAAAATGTGGTGCACCAAGCTGATCTATAGAGAGTGTATCTGCTTCACATTGCTGGATGATCTGTGTGTGATTATGCTTTTACTGAATAAATATTATGTGGTGTAAATTTACATATATACTTTAAACGTAACAGGATTATTAGCAACTAACAGATTTTTTTTTCTTACAAGCATGTCATACTGGCAAAGCCTTAATGCCTTTATACATAAGAAGAAAAAGTGAAAAACAAAAATGCAGTAAGAAGGGAACAGGGTTAGATTCCTGGTCCCCTTTAAAAATACCTTTCCCCCCTTAAAGTAGACTTCAGGGATTGAAGACAATGAAGGAAGGAGAGTATGGTATGTGAAATTTCTTGAAAAAGTTGTAGGGAGAGGGGAAATTTATCTCTTCAAGAAATATAGCTCATACTTTAAATTTCTTTGTATTGAAAGCCATTGGCCCATAACCCTACCACCACTCAGTGAAGTTCCTCCAGCCCAAGGAGCTGAATTGTCCTTTATAGAATGTCACATTTTTAAAAAAAAAAGCTTTGGCCATAATGAGCGTTCATCACACTTACTGACAATATGGTAGGATCAGGTTTCTGTAACTCCTTCATATTTATTGCATTTGTATCCTGAGCATGGTTCCTTGGGGTACTACCATTTTACATGGAATTATTTTAGAATGTCTCTCCAGTCTGCATCCAACACTTTACCCATTCAGCGTACTGGATTTCATATTGACACCACCTCATGTGGCTGTAGTATGATCCCATAAAAACCACACTCACACTTGAATGTTGCTTTATAAATAACATTTTAGAAGCACAGTGGTGTTTGAAATTGTCAGGACGTTTACATCTTCATTTAGTAATAGATTTCCGGTTGTTTTCCATGGGAATGGGAAGGACTTCCCATTTATCTCTTGCCTTGAATAAGAGTCATGAATCAGAGCAAGTAAATGTTACATTTGTAAACTACAGTTGTCTTCTGTTTCTGTTCTGTTTCCGTTGCCTATAACACAAGCGTTTCCCCTTCATTTAGTTCCCTTGTAACTTCTACTCTACAGTCTATAGCGTAGCTTTCCTTAATCCAGTTTTTTTACAATAGTTTTGTTTTTGCTCAGTCATCTATTCCTCTGTTAATTGTACTGCTTCTCTGATCTCTACCCAACCCACGGTATTGTCAAAATGGTTATCTAGAGTACTGCAACTTAAAATATCTTTCTCTGTCACCCCCCCCCCCCCCCCGTGATTGCAAATATTTCATTGGCATAGTAGTCAACAGAGATGATGACAGCAAGTTTACCTTGTTTATTTACCATGTACTTAAAAAAAAAACATTTAGCATAGTGGGAGTTCCCATGCCTCTCAATTCATACCTGATTGTAGAACTTAGCTTGGGCATGGATCTGTGGTTGGCAAGATACAGACATGCAAATTGATCTTGCAAGACCACTAGTGCATACTGAATTTCTGGCAGGAAATAAGTGACAGCAGCAAATGTATGTGATCTATTGATGAAAATGTCTTTCTCTGAGATGTGGGGGAAATTATATTTTCAAGTTAATCTTTTTCTTTAAATAAGAGGCAGAGGTGTGGCCTCTGACCTCACAGGACAGTTGGCTCAGAGGAAATGTTGGGGTGTTGGACTTGGATTTGGTGAGAGGTTGAAATCCCCACACCAGGTCTAGCATTAACTTTTTAGGCGTTTTGATTAGAAAGGGAAGGTATTGGATTACATACTGATATTTTTAGAAAATCCATAGATGCAGACTCTTTTTTGCGAGGTGATAGTTTCCATCTTTATCACCTGAAGAGAAATTTGCCTTTTTCTCAGATGTTGAGGATCAGAAGAAACTGCAGCTGTGGTATAGATTTCTGTAGACAAGCCAACATCTTTATGAAATCATCCTGCCCTTTCCTTGAATGCTATGGCTCTTTTGGCCACAGCCTTAAGCCTAATTATGGAACAATTAAAAGACAGAGGATATTCTTCCAAAATTCTCAAACAAGCCTTCTATAAAGCTGAGAACACACCCAGGGAATCATTATTGATACCTAATATTTGCAATAACAACGCTGACAGAATGATTATTCCATTAACTTACGATGGCACTTTTACTGGCGTGAGATATATAATTGAAAAATGTTGGTACCTTTTGTCTGACATCCCCCAGATGTAGATCCAAACCTCTGTTTAGTTTTAAGAGAACAAAAAATCTTAAAGCTACGTTGGTCAGGACTACACTTAAAGAACGTAATTCAGATGATACCCGGACAGGGGTTGGGCACAGTCCAAAAGGCTATTTTCCATTTGGCAATCTCCACCTTACCATGAAGAACACTGGGTAACTAGTTAGCCTAACCTGCCTCACAGGGTTGTTGTGAGGTTCATCTGTTCCCTTCTGTTGCCATCTGCTCCCAATGGGTGAAGACTTTTTGGTTTTATTCAGTGTTCCCTCAGTTATCCTTCCTTTCTGCCGTACGTTTTAATTGTTGTTCTTGTGTCTGTACTTTAGCTTTGATTTTGTTTTAATGATCTATGTTTGGAGGGGCTGGTTTTAATGGTTTTAAAATTCAGTTCCATTGTGTACATTTTAATTTGTTAGATGCATTGGTGGCCCTTTTGGGGGTAGAAAGGTGAGATATAAATTCTGTAAAATAAAATAAAATAAAAATGAGGAAAAGATAACCATATATAAAACTCCAAGCTCTCTGGAGGATGAGTGAGATTAAAAATGTACTGGGTGGGTAGTTGGCTCATTTGATTTGCTTACGTTTGGGACTCCTTTGTGCACAAGCCTCTCTGAAAATGTTGTCATCAAATATTTGGTGAATAGATAGATATTTATTTAGTCCAGACATGGATAAGTACAGTAGACTGTTTTCTTGGCTTCAGAAGTTATTCCTGGTTAAGAACACCACCATCAAGTAAATGAGTTGTTAAAAGCAAATAATTTTAAATGGATCTAGGTCACTTATTAGATAAGGAAATAGCCAAGTGACCACAGCTCAGTTTTGTACTACAGTTCATATGATATTCTTAGCCCTTGTGTGTGACAACCAATAAACTCTGTTATACTTCTACATTAATTATGTAGAAGGCAGATGGTTAGCAAGGAAGGCCATCTAAAAGATCTTACTATAAAGTGGTTCTTAAGCACACGGGCAACATGGTCAAGGATGTGTCAAATAATTCCAAATGATTGAAAGTGTATTTCCCATTTTTAATGCCTTATACTAAAGCTACAAATGACATCATGATTTACAACCTTTTCTTTGACCTCTCTCTTTAAAATATCCCTTTTCTGTTTCCTCCCTTGTAAATATGGTCATGATTTTTGCTCTTGCCATATACTCTGTGGTCTTCCTGTTTCTTCTACTGGAGCTGTAGACTGTAAAAAAAACAGGAAGTTTTGTTAAAAAGGTCTCCATTTGCAGTGGTAGATATCTATTTTACAGTTAGTTTCAGGTATGGACCTGTCTTGGAAAGTGCACATATTCTAATATGGCAATAACGTTAAAATAGTAGCTTTTTGCACCACCCCACTTATCTGACCTTCCTGTGTCACATATCAGAATGTATATTGATGTTGTTTCTATGGTTTGGGGGGAAGAAGGTTAAGGAATCAGTCTATAAAAGTTAAAATTCATTTTAATAACTTTTATATTTTTAATAAATATTTATTATTGGTGTATAATTTTCATGTTTTTTTCAGGTTTATGCTTTCAGGTTTATGCAAGTGATGCACTGTATTTTTGGTGCTGGGGGAGCAACAGTGGGAGGGCTTCTAGTGCCTTAGCCCCACTGGTGGACCTCCTGATGACACCTGGTATTTTTGGCCACTGTGTGACAGAGTGTTGGACTGGATGGGCCATTGGCCTGATCCATCACTGGCTTCTCTAATGTTCTTAAAATGCTTTAAACTGGTCAGTGAACGGGGGGATGACTGTACAAGTTAAACATACTGTGCAGAGTTCATTTTCCCCCGACTGGTGGAGGCTGCAATAAGGGAAAGAGGCAGAAACAGGCAAAATTGTACTTGCAAGGAGGAACTCTCACAAGAGGTGAAGAGCTATGAAAGGGCATGTGCTTATAGTACCACTTTTTTAAAAAAGGGACTGTGGGCAGGCGAAGATAATACAGGTGGCAGTCTTTTCCAGGCTGTGCAAAACAGGAATTGATGGTAGAAGGAGAAGGATCAAAATGCCTTCAAAGTTGCTCCCCTCCTGGCCTGAGGGGACAGTGAACAGCTGTAGCCCAGACATCAAGGCAGGGCTTTGGCATGCCCGGCTCACTCACAAAATACCTGTAGACTTGTCATTATTTTGCATATATAACCATTGTCAGTTTGCAACTGACTGATGGTGACCCCAGCAAGGGGCTTTCAAGACGAGTGAGAAGTTGAGGTGGTTTGCCATTGCCTTCCTCTGCAGAGTTTTCCCAGCTGTTCTCTCATCCAAGTTCTGAGCCTGCTTAGCTCCAAGATTAAATGAGAGAGGGCTACAGCATGTTGCCATCCTTCCCGGTCATTGTTGTGCATACATATAAAGATCTAAAAAATGACTTATGCTGCCCTTCACCTAATATGTTCCCCATAATCCAAGCACAGCTCAGTCTTGAAGCAATGGAGAAGAAGTCATCCATTGGTTCCAAAAAGGGCATTTTTTAGTATTGTGTTGGTCCGAAGGATACAATTTTATGGGTTTTCCCCCCATTAACCATCATTATTAGGTATGTGACTCATGAGGTTTTCTAAAGGAAAATGGGGGGGGGGGGGGAATGTTCATCTGGAGGAAACAGATGCTGAATCTACAGCTGCACTCAAATCTTATCAGTTTTTTTTAAATAAAAACAAATTGCCTCTTTTGAAAAGTAAATTTAAATAAAACATAGAAATGTCAAATGTGATGGGAAATCGGTGGCACCAAAATGCTGAATTATTAGTGGTCCAGAGATATGTTGACTAATTCTATAATTCAATAGTGTCTTCAGATTAGTAAGGGAGAGACATTCCTGCCTACGCTGTGGACAACAGAAGTAATTCCAAATTAAGCTCATGCAAAAAGTGTGATGTATATCTGTATAGAGTTTGGGAAATCATACATAAGACTGTTCAAGATTTTGTCATTATAGACAGCTGGGTCACTGAAGACAAAGAAATTATTGAAATGATATTTTTGGCTGAGCAGATTGGCAAAAATCAGTATAATGTCTTTGCTGAGGAAGAACTTGTTAAAAGTAGCTGTACCTTAGCTGAATCACACACAAAAAATAGTTTGTTCAGTATGCCAGGCACGAGTCACGATAAAAATGCTACTCCAAGGAAAGGTGTTCACCTGTTTTCAAACCTTTTGTGACATGGATATTGAACAATTCTGTCTCCAGTAAGGAAGAAGTATCTATGGGCCCAAGTCAGAGTTTGACGCACTACCAAAATCAGCATAATATTAATATCTGTAACATTTCAGGATAGCACTTGCTAATATTTTGAAACCACAAACCTTAGATAGTCCAACACTATTGCTTTAACACTACTCAGTCATCCAAGACATTGTAGAAATGTCTCTTTGATGAACTGACCAATATAGATAACTTAAAGTGTATAGACCAGAGCAAAGAGAGGTGCTAGGATCAGGAGGAGTTCTCTAGTTATTATGACAAATTTCACAAAGAGGAACTATTATGGCTTCTTGAGACCTTGTGTTAAACTATATATATGTTTAGATAGTGACTGTTTATGGATGTTTATGTCCAAGGGTGCAAGACTTCACTGGCTTGGGCCCTGTGCAGTGCATATACCAAAACTGTTTCCTCTCCCACTGCAGCCTTCTATATCCATGATGCTGTGTCCCTGTGGTTCTGTAGACCCTCAGGAACATCAGGCAACTCAAATTTGGAGGCTGTAGTGAGAAGGAAGAATGGGTGAAAACCACTCTCTTATGTGAGTGGAATAGCCTCCTGCAAGTGGAAAGGGAGGTTAGGGATCCAAACCATGGTTTGGAACAACTTGCAAAGCTTCTGATGCAACAGTGGAGGTGGTGGGCAATTTGGCAGGAGGGGGTCATTGTCAAAGGCTTCCTTCTTCCCACCTGTCTGCTTCAAATGCAGCAGCTTCATTCCTGCTTCTCATCCACCTGCTACCTCCAGTGGCTGCACTTCCAGAATGGAGGGAGGTGGAGGGGCAGCAGAGGAGGTTGCTTTCTATGCACCATCTGCCCGCGTTCTCCTGCTCTGGACACTGACCGCGTGGGTTCTGAGGCAGTTTCTGTTTGGGGCTTTTTTTAAAAAACCCTCACCATTTTTGTCTTGGGATTTTTCTGCAAACCTGGGGTATCCACAGATGGTGCAACAGTGAGCATTAGATATCTTTATGTGAAATTGCCAAACTGTAGAAAGAGACACATGGGGGAGGGGGGTGTTTGCATTTGTGTGTGTGCATGTGTGTGTGTGTGTGTGTGTGTGCTTGTGCCTAGAAGTCATAGCAACCTCTGACGACTCTTGCTGGGGCACAGAGGACATTCAGAGAAGTGGCCTGATAGCATGCCTGGGCTATCCAGGTCAGGGCAAAAAAGGCATTCCATGAGAAAGGGAGACATGAAAGCTACATTAGGAGTCATTAGGCTACAACAGCATTTATATCACTTTCAACCCCACAAAGTTCAATTGGCGATTCTTTAGCATTTTATCATCCATTTGTATAGTTATACAAGTGACCATGGCAGTACGGATGAAGCAAAGCAGATACTAGCAGATACTTCCATCTGACAAAGGAAGCGTTGACTCTTGGGGCTCATAACCCCCAAATTTTTGTTGGTCTCTAAGGTGCATTCTGAAGGCTGCCTCCATGATGTTAACCAACCAGTCACCCTGGAAGGCCTACTAAGACTGAGCAATATGGGGTGCATTCCATAAACTCATAAATGTGCTTGCAAAAAAGTATGAGGAGAATCTGTAGTTGTTCAGCAACCAAGACTAAGATATTGATTTGTGAAGCCTGCAAAGGCAATTGATGAATCTTCTTCTTTGTTTAAAACATAAGCCTGTATTAATGACATTTTCAGATAATACCTTCCATTCATTTAAATTCTTCAGTGTGTGCGTATGTCTATGTGCATATATATACATTATACATTTTATTCTAATGTAGGAAACTGCCTGTTCAACATACTTTTCGTGTCTGCTCTTATGTTTTCAATTGTAAATATTTCTGACTTTCCTTCTTATTGTAGTAAGTTGAATCTACCTATACATTATGTAGCGTGTTCTTTTACTGTTTGTATAGAAATATGTTACACTAAAATTGTGTGGATACAAATAGCTCAGGTTCAGATTGAATCAGAATGTACTGTTATTTGTGTTGACAAACCAATTCCTCAGCCTCAGAACACCACAGAAAAGAAGCTATGGAGGCAATCCTAAGCAGTTCTGGGCCTGTAGTGATGGTGGGGCATATTGGGACCACGCACCCTCAATCAACAGCCATGCCCCACAAGCCCACCAAGCAGGAAGAGCCGTGCTGCAACACCACCCTAATCTTAAACCACAATTTTAGCCGAGTGCCACCCTGGAAGGAGGCCCGAAGGGATCCTCTAACCCTTATTCTGGCTCAGGGCACAGCTAAGATTGCAGCTTAAGACTGGGGTGGGGACAGCGCAACACGGCTCTTCCTGCTTGGCGGACCAGATCAGTATTGCTTAAGCTATGCCGCCAGCAGCTGAAGCAATTTCTCTAATCCTCCTTCCTTGTTGCAGCTCTTCCTGTGGATGGAGGAAGGAAGGAGGGTTAGCGAAATCGCTTCAGGCTGGCACAGTGGCAGCGTGGCTTCAACAACTCTGGCTCGGCCCACCAAGCTGGAAGAGCCAGGGTAAGCAGCTACTCCACCTCTCCCTCCCCTCTGTGCCTGGAGGGGTGGGAGAGCTTAAGCAAGGGGGAAATTGGGGGGTAGGGGCACTGCTCATTTAATTAAATAGCTGTGCCCTTGTGCCCCCAGCACTCCCCCCCCCCCCCCAAAATCCTGGCTACAGTGCTGAGCAGTTCTACTCAGAAGTAAGGCCCATTTTGTTCAAAGTGGCTTCCTTCCAGGAAACTGCTTTTAAGGTTGTAGCCTATAGGTAGTTTCATAGGTGTTATGGAAAGAATTAAGGGTGAAAAGGAAAAAAGGGCCTCTGTTTTTACATAACCATGATACTGGACTCTAAATTTTTAAAGATGGGCTCACATCCGAACTAATTGTAGAACTGATCTGTGTAAACCTGTGGGAAAAGGATGTCCTTATGACAATATGCAGTTTTCAGTAATTTCACTTAGCATGTGTAATATACAGAACTGCAATTATCAACTAGTTTCATCTTGCAGCTATGTTTATTCTAGCATTGCTTATAGTAAAAAAGCTTATTTCTGGCTCAGTTTTTCCTCTTGGATTCCAGTCAGGCTTGTCACTGTCTTATTTTACAATTTTCTTTCTCTTCATAATTTATTTCACTAATTCCCTGGAGCTTTATGCTTGCCCACCAATTACCTAGACTGAGTTTGGTGTACCTTAGACTTCTGTGCTATGTTAGAATTCTTCATGCTAGTTTTATCCTTGTTGTTTTTTAATCTCTCCCAGTCCCATTTTGTGAGATTCTCTCTCTTCCTGATTCTTCTCATCTCTTCCTTATATATCATCATCATGAGTTCGTCCTCATTCAGCTGATGGGGAAATATTGTTAACTTGCCTTTCTTAAAATCCACAAATATTTTCTTTTTTCTTTTCATCTCAGTGGTGAAATTACATCTTCCCCCCCCTTTTATTGTCCTGTTCTTCCATTATTGCAGGGTTTATACTCCTAATATAACTCACTTTCTATTGCTCTTACTGTAGTAAAGAGAAGAAGAAAGAGCTATACTACAATAAGAGCAACAGAAAGGATAAACTAAGGTAACATATTGAGCAGGGCTGACCCTGCTTGGCTTCTGAGATTGGGCTAAAAAAAGACAAATTATATGTATAGGCCAGGTGTAAAGAAAATTAGGTGTGAGGATATGCACTGTGATGAATCATTCCAGTATTTATCTACCCTACCATCTGTGTTTATGTATGGACATACATCCCATCCCATCCCATTCTAGAAGGACCAAGAAGAAGAACTCAGGCTAAAACTGTGTACTGAGGCTTGATTCTTCTTCATGGCTGGGGTGACCGTGGGCAGTGAATATGTCTAGCCACTACCCCAATTATTTCCTTTTGGTTTTCTTCTATAAAAGTGAGTAGCTGCTATTATTCCTGGATGTATTGGCCAGGATTCAAATAATTATTTTAAGCTGGGCAAATATCTTGAGTGCACTGTGGAGTTTTGGATTTGTTTTCCCCTCTCATACAGTAGACCGATGCTGTATCAGGTGCTGCTTTCACTGTTCCCCTCAGCGTTGAAAATTAGGGCTGCTATTTGAAAAGTGTAAATACCAAGCACCCTTGGGTGTGAATTACCAGTGAATTACCAGTGTGGTTCTTTATCCTGGCTGGCAATAAATCTTATCAAAAAACACAGGAACCTATTTCTGGGGTAGTGTGTTTGGGAGTAGGAGTCGCAGATGTGTAGCTGCATAAATCACATTGTATTCTAAAATTTCTATTCTTCGTCTTTTGTTATCCTGTCTTACCCTTTTCACTTTAAATTAATGACAGCAAATGCCTAAAACTTTGAAGAGTTTCTTTCTGTTTCTCTGCAGAGGTTGGATTTTTTAAAGAAACATTTTATTGGGGTGGGGGTGGCGGCGGCAGCAAATGAACCCTGCCGTTAAGGCAGTGGACTTGCCTGCTTCGCTCTTTACACTGCGGAACACCTAGAAGAAGCGGCGCTTGCCTTTTATGAATCTGGTGAAATTTTTTTGTAGATAAAGAAAAAAAGAAGAGAAGGAATTCAGATATGGGGAAAGATGCTGATGTAGAACTTTTGCCCATACTCCCCCCCCCCCCCAATAAGAGAAGATCTAGGAAACTGAGCCCCACTGGGCACAGCGCAACTTCATGGTCTTAATGTTTAGGGCCAGTTTTGAATGGTTTTTCTGTGTCGCAGTGTCCCTCCGAATAGATGGGGATAAGGTAGTGGCACCCGTGAACGGCAGAGAAGAAACACCTACTGTGTGCCTAATATAGAGATACACACTTTTGTAGGTCGTCGTACAAAAATGGCTGTCAGAAGGAAGTCAGCTTTTGTAGCTGTTCAGTTCTATTTTTAAAATAACCTCTTGAGCACAGAATTACATCTTTACTTATTTGCTTTAAAAATAACAACAACTGCATTAATTTTGATAGCTGCAGATTGGATTGAGCCCAGGCTACATTTGCATTTGTGCTCTGTTGTGCCCGGATGCTGTAAAACCCCCAGGAACAAGACAAAATGACAGGCTTTTATGTGGCTGAATATGCTGAAAATGTTCTGATTTGGCTACAGAGGCTGTAGAGCTACGAAAGGCACTTGTCAACTAGCAAATCCCTGGATGCAATCTTGCCATGATTCATGCTCTGGCTTCAGGCAGGCCTCTGGTTCTCTCAGCTTTTTTTACCTGTTATGTGGGATCAATAATAATGACCTACCTTACAGGGTTGTTAATAAGGATTACTAAAATGGGGAGTGCATGGGGAGACCCTTGCAGCAAAGCAGTTCTAAGGAGCACGGATAAACATACAAAGACATAACTGTGTATTACCTTGATGACATCACTGGGGTTCTTAGGACTTTGCTGTCCACATCCTAGCTAAATGGTCTGGGACTATCATACCTAAAGGACTGCCTCTTCCGTTATGACCCCCCATGGTGTCTTCATTCAGCCACACGTGGGCTTTTGGTTGTGCCTGGCCCTTGATTTTCCCTACTGAGTGCTACAAGGGCGAGGGCCTTTTCCACTGTGGCCCTGACCTAGTGGAATGCTTTGACTGAGGAGACTCGTGCCCTGCAGGACTTGACTGTATTCCACAGGGCATGTAAGACAGAGTTATTTCACCAGGCATTCCACCAATGTAATTCTGGTGGACTCTGCTATTTGCTCATTGTGAATTTTTATGCCGAAAGCTGTGTTAAACTAACTGGATTTTAATTGAATTGAATTGAATTGAATTTTATTAGAATTATGGTTTTATTATTGTTACTGTATTGTCCTGTTGTGAGCTGCCCCAAGCCCTGCTCTATGGGGGAGGAGTGGGATAAAAACCTAATAAAATAAAATAATAAAATAATGATTGGAAAGGGCCATTCCTTTAGATGAACAATTAAAGCACTAAAGGTTTCTACAATTATTTAATTTTAGTATAGAAGTCTGTTCAATTGTAAAGATATAATTATCATTAATAGATTATCATTAACCTTAGGAAAGTTCTTGTCTATTCTTTAAAGAGAGAATCTATCCCAAGTTCTGTAATTCTGTAATATTCAAGTTTTATTGTTTGCTCTTATATTTGAAACATTTCTGTAATACATCTGATTTTACTTCTTGTACATAACAATTCATAATACTTTAAACATTTGATGAACCTATATTTCTCCCCTACCCCTTTATTCCTTCTGTATTCCACCCTTTTAAGAGAAAGTAATAAAAATTCATTTAAGGAAGAAAGGGGCATTCCTAATGCCACATTGTTGTTATTCCAGCATTGCAAAGCCCATGCTCCAGTGGGACGCTTTTAGATCAGGGTGCCCACTTTGCTCCTCATGTAAAATGAGCCAAACCATCCATCTTCATAAGCATCTTTTGGGGCTCCATTAATTCGGGAGCCCTAATGCCATAGTTGTCTTCATTACTGTGCCTGTAATCATTATGAAAAGAGTTCTGCAAACAGTCAGTGAAGTATGAAATGTGTAATAAACTCCTGGGATATCGTATCATCCTTTTTCCTGGTTAATGTGACTCGCATATGATTTTCCATTTGTATAATTAAATGCCCTGGAAATTAATTGCAATGAGGGACTGACTCATGGGACTGAACGAAAGAGGGAGGATTCTTCTCTTTTTTTAATTGCTAATTGAGAATTTAGCTGCCTCTGGGACTTGTTAAGATACTGTTATACTGTACTTTAGACTCATTAGATAGAAATGATACCATAGTAAAGATGTGTGGATATTGGTTAATAATGACATTTCTGGTTTCCAGCCTTTGATATCCAAGACTTATTAAATAGACCTCCTTAATTTAATTTTTTGAAGATTTTTTTTTTTTTAGCAGAAAACAGGTTTTCAAATTACTTTGGCATGGTGTAGCAGGGCTGTTGCTTTATGTCTGTAGGCACACGCCTTCCTGGATCATGCCAAAGTCTATATCTTCCAGTATTCTCTTTCCAAAAGCGATCAGCCAGATGCCTCTGGAAGCTCACAAGTAAAGTGTGAAGGTGATGACCACCCCTGTTTGTTGCCACCATCTGGTTGCTGGAACCACAATTCCATGGAATGTGGAGGAGGCTGCATTGATTGGAAATGGCTAATAGCTGTTATTAGATCTAAACCTGCATGGGTCTACTTTGGTGGAGTGGTTTGGAGCATGGACTCTAATCTGGGAGAACCGGGTTTGATACCCCACTCCTCCACATGTAGCTGCTGGTGTGACCTTGGGTCAGTTACAAGTTCTTTCAGAACTGTTCTCTCAAGCTTTTAAAAATACGTATAAAAATAATTACAGCATCATTTAAGCAAAATATATAAACAATTAAACACATAAACAGGAAGGATGGTCAGCGAGAGAACACCAAATGTAATGGATGAGTCTTCACCCACTGGTGGAAGAGAGTGATCAAGGAAGACAGACAGAATATCTCTGGGGAGGAAATTCTATCCTTTTAATGTCATAACCAAGGAAGTCACCACCCAAAGAAGACCTTCCGAAGATGACTGCAGTGTCGGTGGGTTCATAGGGGAGCAGATGGTCCTTGAGATATGTTGGTCCCACACTTTAAGTGTGTTTATAATGAGATGAGTGCGGCAGTCTTACTTTTTCAACAAAAATAGCTTGTCTCAGTCTTCTGTAGCTAAATAACAGTCTTTCTTCCAGCACTCCTCAGTATAATAACACATTATGAATTGCTGTTCTACTAAATGATAGTTTGGCTAGAGCAAAATGCATCCAGAAAGCTTGAGCCTGTGCATTTTCAGTGGGCAAGCTGAAATTTCTGAATTGAATTGTGGTTTCCAGTTATCCTTTTGAAAGGAAAAGCTGGTCATGATGCTTGCAGAGAGGCCTTAGAGGTTTGCAAACCAAGAGACAGTATTGTTGAGATAATTTACTTGATTCCTTAAAGAAAGGGTTGGGGAGGTTGGGGATGGTGGGAGGAGCAGAGCTGGTTAACCATTTAACCTGTGGTCTCAATTTATCATTTTATGGTTTGTAAGTCTGTTATTTTAGATTTCTCCAGATGGTCAGCCGTGTTGGTCTGAAGCAGTAGAACAAATTTAGATCACTTTGCATAACTTAAACATCATCATGTTACATGTTAATTTGCTGTTAAGTCCCTGCCTATACATTTAGAACATCATCTTCCATTTGAAAAAGTGTGTCTTGCGCATGAAAGCTCATTCCTTGAATAAACCTTTGTTGGTCTTAAAGGTGCCACTGGACTCTAAATTTTGGATCTCTGGCAGTTTAGTTCTAGTATTCACTGGAAAGTTCCTGTCTTCCTATTTCTAATTATTTAAATTTACTTTACTGTGACATCAAGAGAAAAATAATCTAAGATAGAATTCTATGCAGGCTAGCTTGGACTTCAGTTTCATTTAACATCCATGGGCTTACTGACCAGTAAATGTATTGAGAAGGTTTCAGAACGGCTACAAAAAATTCACAAAGTTTTCCAATAAATTTATACTAATTTTTCAGTTTGTTGTTCACTTTTTATTTTTTTAAGGCATCAGTAGTTCCTAATGCATACTTCCTATCCACAGTTTATGTGCTCCTTCTCAGCTTGAAACAGCATGTCCATTTTAGCAGCTGATTGCAGAAGGTTGTTGGTAGTCCTCCATCTCTCTCCGCTTCCCCAGCAGTTTCATCCAGTGACCAACTTCTTTCTAATGTGGCTTATTTTATAACACAATCCTAAGTGAAGTTCTGAATCCATTGACTGCAGAGTTTAGGACTGCAGTGTTAACTTGTTCTTTCGGGAGCCAGGATTTGTCATCATCAGGGTTAATGTGTTAATAGCTAGGGCTGCCAAGTCCAACTTGGGAAATATCTGAGGACTTTGGGGGTGGAGCCAGGAGACTTTGGGGGTGGAGCCAGGAGAAAGGAAGTGACATCATTTTGTGATGTCACATCCTGTGATGTTGCTTCCACATGCTGACACATGAACTCATGAAGTTTCCTAATACTGAGCTTCTGCTGCTGCCTTGAGCTTTATAGGCTTGCAAGCAGCATTACCCAGACTGTGACTTTTATGCCACTGTTTTTTGTCACTGAACAAGAGTCAGTGTTATGTAGCAGTCAGTTTGTTTGGCTGGGATCTGGGAGAGCCTGGCTCAAAACCCTGCAGTGCCATGGAATCATTTTATTTAATACTGAATCAGGCCATTGGTCCATCAAGGTCAGTATTGACTACTCAGACTGGTAGTGGCTCTCCAGGGTCTTAGGCTGAGATCTTTAATGTCACCTATGACCTGATCCTTTTTTAGCTGAAGAGGCTGATACCTCCTGCATGTCAAGCAGATGCTCTATCACTGAGCAACGGCCCTACTTAATCCTTCCTCATCTCGGCAGAATATGAAGCACTAAGTGCTGCACAAGTGCTTAATATGATTTTCATATCATAAGAACAGGAGAAAAGCCACAGTGGATCAGGCCAACAGCCCGTCCAGTACAACACTCTGTGTCACACAGTGGCCAAAAATACCAGGTGCCCTCAGGAGGTCCAGCAGCAGGGCCAGAACTCCAGAAGCCCTCCCACTGTTGCCCCCCAAGCACCAAGAATGCAGAGCATCACTGCGCCAGACAAAGGGCTCCATTTAGACCTTGTGGCTATAATAGCCACTGATAGACCTCTGCTGGATGGGGACAGAGAGAGAGAGACAGACAGACAGACAGACAGACAGAAAAAAGAAAGAAAGGGGGAGGGGGAGAGAGAGAGAAGGAAAAGAGCAGGCAGACCCCAGCAGCTTACCCCAAGCAGCTTACTCCAGCAGCAGGCCACATGCAAAAGCAGGCCCTTCAGCAGAAAGAGCCTCTCTGGGCGGGACTCTCTTGCTCTTTCTTAAAGGGGAAATGTCTGTTGAGGCTTTTTACTGCAGGGCAGGCTCTCTGCAGACATTTCCCTTTTAAGAGGCCAGGCCAGGCTCCGACGTTTCCCTGCTGGCAGCCATTGCCTCCCCCGGTTGCCAATTCTGAAAAAGTGGGGGAAAGCTTTAAAAATCGGTGCTTCCCCCGCCCTACCCAGGGACTTGGCAGCCCTATTAATAGCCCTTCTTTAATATTCTGTGTTGCACTCTCCAAATTATGCATGTTCTTGAACTTCTTAATGTTGCTCTGTTTTAAACAGTTTCGAGATGGAGACGCTGCCTTTAGTGCTGACTTTGCTTGCAGCGGCTTGCACTGGTCTTTTGGCTCCATCAAACATTCTTTCTGTTTACAGAAAACGCAGTCAAAGTGACATTTCGTACAGAAGAATTAAAGCAGTTTTCTAAACTCTTTTTGAAACTGTGGTTTTAAAACCCTCGGAGCCTGGCTACTATTATTCCATTGTAACAGTCTGCACTGTACTTTGTGATGGGTAAAAGCATCCCCCCCCCAAAAAAAACCCATTATGGGGACTGTCTTGTTTGTGTAAGAAAAAAAGGAGAAAATCCATATGTAAAGATGTATGTTTGCTAGCGTGATCAGCATGGTTCTAGGTTTTCATTTCACTAAGGAGTGAATTTTGATGCCTTTTGGAGTTCACTCTTGCCAAACATCTGGTTGTCAAACTTGTTGCTTCATTAGTTGGCACCCCACCCAAGCAGTGTTTTCTTTAAATAACCGTTTAAACCTTGCAAATGAATAGTAGCAGGGTGTAAGTGATTTTAAAAAAAAAGACAAGCAGAGAACACATCCCAAAATTCTTTTGAATTTCAGTTTCTCTGCAACAAACATAATTTCAGCAATTGAATATCCTGATTAAAATGGTTAAAGATGGTTAAAGATTGATTCTTACATATTTTGTGTGTTTATAATGGCAAGGAACTGGGCCTTAAAAAAAATCAAACCTCAGTTTTGCTTCTCGTGTTTTTCTCTTTCTCTTGATATTTTTATTTCCCTTTCACATGGCCATTGTCACTTCAAACATTAGAAGTCCCTCCTCTTTTCTTTTGCTTTTCAATACACGGTAGGAGAGAAGCTCTCTCTCTCTCTCTCTCTCTCTCTCTCTTTCTCTGCATATTCCTTCTCTTGATCTGTGTGATATTGTCATCCTTGACCAAATTTAAAACACTGCAGCATTTAGGATCCCTGCTGTGCCATTTTACATATTTGGACCTGGGAAGTGCCCCTAGCAATAACTACCTGCATTTCTTTTAATTACACAATATAGCTGCATTTACTTAAGATTCTTTTTGACTGACTGCTGTAAGGCAATTGTAACCGTGGATGATGAGATTAAGTGCCTCTTGAAGTGACTTTAGCTTCTTGGGGGAACAAAGGGAAAGGAGAGAACACTTAGCCCCTTTTTGAGTGAGCAGCTCCCTCACTCTCTTCTCCCTCCCCCCTTCAACCAGTGTATAAAGAAATACAATTAACAAACATTATCCCCAGAGGTAAATTGAAATGTACAAGCAGACAAGTGCTGCTCTTGACTGCAATTAGACATATATGATCTGAGCTATTTCAGCCATTCATTAGTGCTAATTCTTTGAGAAACAAGCCATCGGAACAAAACGATGAAAACGTTAGGCTGATAACCGGGATTATTAGCATATGACGATCTACATATCCTACGATAAGAGACTGAAAAGTAACTTTGAATAGCCAAGTTTTTGGGCTGGCTTGGCTGTGCAGGCTCCCAAGACCTGTTGGCATTTCTTACAATTTAAGCCTTCCTTGGTTCCTTAGAGGAAATTATTGGACAAACTTATTTTTGTATACTAACTGTATTGTTATATAATTACATGATAGGGTTGCCAGTTCTACAGGTGGGGCCTGGAGACCTTCCACTTTTACAACTGATCTCCAGCTCACAGAGATCAGCTCCCCTGGAGAAAATGTATGACAAAAATGAGCCACACCATGCTAACTTATGTCAAAAATTCTCTATTGTTATAGAATAAATGATGAAATGTAGCTTAAATGAACTTAAAGATACTTGTACATCTCATTGCCCTCCTGCGTATGTAACAAACTATTTTGAAGACAAAAATACAATTGAGACAAACGTGTAGTTTTTTCATCTGCAGCTGTCCCTCATGGCTTGACTTCAGATATAGCAGTCAATTCTTCTAAAATCCAGTTTCAGCTGGCTGACACGTTTCGAAAATTTTCTTTGTCAAAGCCAGTAGAAAAAAAGCCCATATCACTAAAGAGTCACCCAACTTTTACAGCAACAGCCTGCAGACAGTGGGGCCGAGGACAGACTGGCAGTCTGGGCCGCTCTGCCTCCGCTTCAAAAGTGGAGGCAGAGTGGCCGTTCAGACGGCCGCATCTGCCCCGAGGAGGCGGCCCGAACGCATCGCGTCCGGTGCTGCGCTTCTCCCGCAGCAGCCGGGCACTTAAAAGTGGTGCCCCAGCTGCTGCAGCGCGGGTTCCACCCACCTCTGGCGGGTATGAATGCATGCCGGGAGGGGGAGCCGCACGGTGTTCGCACGCTGCCGTAGGAAGCCACCTGCAGTCTGAACGCTGCGGGCGGCTTCCTTCCAGCGACATGTGAACGCTGTGCGGCGGGGGCAATTCCCCCTGCCTTATTCTGCCGCGCCGCGGAGGCGCGGCACAATACAAATCTGTCCACAGCCTGGGTTCCAACTTGTGGCATGTCTTTTGGAGAAAATGGCTGCTTTGAAGGGTGGACTCTATGGCATCATACCATGCTGAGGCCCCTCCCCTCCCCAAACTCCACCCTCTCCTGGATCTACCCCCAAAGTCTCCAGGTATTTTCCAACCCAGAGCTGGCAAACCTATTTCATGATGGCTACTATTTTATTTTTGTATGGTTTTTATGTTGAAACATATATGTTTGCAATGCATCCTGGAGGGCCCTTTGGTGGGAAAGAAATGATATTTTAAATAATTAAATATTTTAAATAATTAAGGACCTGTGAAGGAGGGGGTGAAAGGAAACACAATTAAATATCTAAGAAATTCTTTTGATGATGACCAAAACTTCTATGTAAGAAATAGTATATGTGCATTATGCTGCCAGTGTATGAACTCGCAGGCTACATTCAAACCATGATCGTGGTTCATGAATGCAAGTTACTCAACAAACTGCGGTGTGTAGCAAGTACTAAACCTGGATTTTAAACCACAGTTTTTATCTCCTTTGCTGACTCTGGTTAGTTCTGAGGTACTAATGTCCAAATACAGAAATCCCAGTTTCTTAACTAATATTGCCCCTCTCAGCCTCCTGGATACAGAATTGGCTGCACAGAGCAACAGGAAAACATAGTCATTCCAGCTCCATTCGACTATTATTCATGCTTTCCCAGAATACTCTGTTCTGCACTCTGACTTCGTCCACAATGTCCTCATCTCCAGTTATTTGTTCTGTAGGACTGTACACCTCCCTGCCTCTTTGGAAGAAAAATGCAAAAAGCAATAGGCCAAAACATCACGACAAATTCTTTTGTTTTTACCTTTTTAAAAAAGTTGGAGATATGGTGAAGCAACAAGGGGAAAAATGGTGTAGAGGGCTATAAAAGACTTGCTGTATTTTGTTTCAGAATTTATTTATTTATTTATGGCTGTATGTAATTATTTATTAGATTAAATTTTTAGGTCGCCCTTCCCTGTGAGCAGGGCTCAGGGCAGCTTACATCAGAAAGGAACATACAATAAAATAACTAAAAGTTAAAAACTTACAGTAAATATATACAGTGCATATATCAGCAAAATTCCGGTCATTCCAAGATGCTGAGAAAATTTCGGATTTCACAAGCCTCCTGGGAGGGCTGCGGAGAATGGAGGGTATGTGTCGTCTCTGTCCTCAATGGAATGCCTGGCAGAACATCTCTGCCTTACGTGCCCTGTGGAAAGGTAACAAATCCCGCAGGGCACAGATGTCCTCCGGCAGAGGGCAGCCAGATCTCTCTTGGGCCAGGGACCACCAGGAGGTTCTTAATTCCCGAGCATAACACTCTTCTTGGGGCATACTGAGAGAGGCAGTCCCAAAGCTATGTGGGTCCCTGACGGCTAAGGGTCTTAAGGTAAAAACCTGCACCCTGAACCTGATCCGGAAGCCAGTCCAGCTTGTGCAGCACAGGTTGAATGTGTGTCATCTGAGGGGTCCCCGTAAGGACCTACATGGCCACATTCTGGACCAGTTGGGTTCTGGGTCAGTCTCAAGGATAGGCCTGTGTAGAGTGAGTTATAGTAATCCTGGAGGTGAGAGTTGCATGGATTACCATGGCTAGTTCAGAGTGAGAAAGGTAGGGAGCTAGTTGCATGACTTGGTGTAGTTGGAGAAATGCCAGCCTGGCAACCTTCATGACCAGTGCCTCCATTGATAGGGAGGTGTCCAGAGGCATGCTTAGACTCCTGGTGGTCAATGTCGGTGTTAGGGGCACTCTGTCATGAGTCAGGAGTTGGCACCCCAGCCATTGCTCCCCCCAACCCAGCCACAGAACCTCCATCTTATCAGGATTCAGTTTCAGCCAACTCTGCTTTTACCACTCTACCACGGCCTCAAAACCCTCAGCTAAGTTCACAGGAACGGAGTCCGGTCAGCTATCCATCAGCAGAAATAGCTGGGTGTCATCAGTGTACTCTCTCAGTATATACAATGTATTGCTGACACCGAACCTGACACTTCACACCAGCTGGGCAAGGGGGCACACTTAAATGTTAAATAACACTGGGGAGAGAAGTGCCACATACTAGTGAGTACCTTGGGAACACTGTCTTTCCCAGCGCCACCCTATGTTCCTGACCGTGGAAGAATTTGGTAAACCATTGCGAGGCTACTCCATGGACTCCAGCTTCAGCGAGACAGTGGATCTATAGAGCATGGTCAACCACATCGAACACTGCTGTAAGATTGAGTAATATCAGCAGTGCTGACCCACCTCGATCCAGCTGCCTGTGGAGATTGTCAGTGAGGGCAACCAGTGCTGTCTCCATTCGGTGGCCAGGGCGAAGCCAGATTGGAATGGCTCTAACACCAATATGTCATCCAGGAATTTCTGGAGCTGTTCTGCCACCACTGCCTCAATTACCTTGCCCAGAAATGAAAGATTCGAGACTGGGCAGTAATTGGCCAGATCCATAGGATCTAAAGTTGTTGTTTTTTAAGAGCAGGACAAACACCACCTCCTTCAGTCCTGCAAGAAAGACCCTCAAACCCAGGGACAGATTGATGATATCTTCCAGGGGACCTCGTAGTCCCTTGCAGCTGGCTTTCACCAGCCACAATGGGCACGGATCTAAGAGGCAGGTGGTTGGCCTAACAGCACTCAGAATCCTGTTGATGTCAGCTCGGGAGAGCCAGATGAAGTTCTCAAAAACTGAGTCCAATGACAGCCAAGGGGCCGCCAGTTCATGTACTGTATCAAATGGGAGGTTGTGGTGGAGCGACAAGACTTTATCTGCATAAAAGCTCACAAATGCCTCACAGTTTATAGCCAAATTACTACTATTCTGAGTCCTCTCTGAGAGGACTGAATAATCCTCTGAGGTCCTGAATAATTAAACTGGGTGAGAACTAGGAGACGCAATGGAGGCTGTATAAAATTCCTTTTTAGCAGCCTTCACTGCCCACTGGTAGGATTTCATAAATGTCCTGAAACATGCTCTTGTAGTTTCATTGTGAGCTCGCTTCCAAATTTGCTCTGGTCATCTGAGTTCCCCTTTCATCCCCCTAAGTTCCATAGTATACTGGGGGGAGGGGTTGGCTGGGGATGGAGAGGACATGGAGGGGGTGGTGATTTCATTGATGGCTTCAGAGAAATAGGAGTTCCAGTCCTCTATCAGCTCATCTAAGGAATTGCCAGAGGGCACTGGTTCCCACAGAGCATTCTGGAACCCAATTGGGTCCATTAGTCTCCACAGGTGAGCATAAATCCACTCACTGCCTAGACAGGGAGGGGCAGAGACACCCAGCCAGACTTTCAGGACACAATGCTCTGACCATAGCACCAACATCTTGGCCATAGATCCATATCAAACTCCATGCTGAAGATTAAATCCAGTCTGTGGCCTGTATGTTGTGTGGGCCCTGATACAATCTGGGTGAGCCCCAGTGCAGCCATGGATGATACCAGGTCCAAAGCCTGCTGTGAGGAGGCAATGTTAGCATGGACATTTAAGTCTCCAAGAACTACAAGCCTTGGGAATTCCAAGGCCCAGCTTGCCACTGCCTCAAGCAGGCTTGGAAGGCTGTTTGCTGGCACGCTAGGTGGACAGTACACCAGACAGATGGCCAACTCACCTCAGGCCTACACAGTCAATGCCAGTAACCTTTGGGATGGGGAGCACCCTGAAGGAAAATCCCTCTCAGCCCTCGGGTGAGTATCACCACCCACCCCATTGTTCAGGACTGATGGAGAACTGAGAAACCTGGCAGGAACAGCTCTTTCAAGGCGACTGTTTCACCTTCCCTCATCCAGGTCTAGGTCACTCACACCAGGTTCACAACCTGTGCTGCAATGTAATTTTGCAGTGTCGAGGTCTTTGAGATCATTGTCAAGGGGGGGATATAAATTCCTAGCCGTGGAACAACAAAGCTTTCTCATGCCATGCTTTATAGCATTTTTTTTTAATTTAATGAAGTTATTTCTATGAAATCAAAGTTTAATGCATGGGTGGCCAAGCTCTAGGTTATGGTTGCTACAATGACCATGCGTCATAGGAGATTGTGGTATGCACGAACAAGAGATGGATAGCATGCAGGCCTGACCAAGACATTTGACTTGTATCCCTGACTGCTGTCGCCTGTTCCATACAACAGTGAACTAAAAGTCTAACTGCATTCAAAGTACCGGAGGCAGTCCCAGAATGACACTCTCCTGCTTTGTCTTTGACTTGGGGTTCCTTTACCCAAAAGATCAGCCACCATTCCCGTAATACGTCATATCCAATGTCATTAAGAAATCTAGATTCAGGTGGGGTAACCATGTTGGTCTGAAGCAGCAGAACAAAGTTTTGAGTCCAGTGGCACCTTTAAGACCAACAAAGTTTTATTCTGGGTATAAGCTGAAGACGTGTGCATGCACACGAAAGCTTATACCTGGAATAAAACTTCATTGGTCTTAAAGGTGCCACTGGACTCAAACTTTGTTTTATTAAGAAAACTAGTTAGATAAGCATCCTACTAGGATAATGGGTTGGAGCTAGTGCCGCGAGGGTCTTTGAACTTCTCAGCTCTTCCCTCCTCTCAGTAGGCTGGGAGGTTCCAGTGGGGATGAGAAGGGCAAAATCACTCCCTTCTGCCTCGTCCATCAGCAGAGCTCCACTGACGCAAGAGGCAGAAGGACACAGTTTTGCCCCCTTCCCCACTTCAGCCTTCTTACCCGCATGTCTATTGCTCCACTTGACTCCTGTGGATCCAGGAATAAACTTTCCTGGGGTCAGAAATACAGATGGACTAGAGCCAGTGTGGTGTAGTCGTTAAGCATGGCGGCTGCAAGCATGGATGGCTTCAAGAGGGAATTAGATAAACATATGGAGCAGAGGTCCATCAGTGGCTGTTAGCCACAAGGTATAGATAGGATCCCTAAGTCTGGGGCAAGTGATGCTCGATATTCTTGGTGCTGGGGGGGGCAACAGCGGGAGGGCTTCTAGTGTCCTGGCCCCACTGGTGGACCTCCTGAGGGCACCTGGTGTTTTTGGCCCCTGTGTGACAGAGTGTTGGACTGGATGGGCCATTGGCCTGATCCAATATTGGCTTCTCTTATGTTCTTAAGACTAATATCTGGGAGAGCCAGGTTTGAATTCCTGCTTGTGCCATGGGAAGTTCACTGGGTGACCTTCGGCCAGTCACATTCTCTCAGCCTAACCTACCTCACAGGGTTGTTATGAGGATAAAATGGAGGAGAGGAGAATGATGTAAGCAGCTCTGGGTCCTCATTGGGGACAAAGGTGGGTGTAAATGAAGTAAATAAATAATAAATAAATAGAAGGGTATAAATCTGTTTAGGATTTGTGTGTGTGTCACTCTCCCTGTTTCCATCATAGAATATATTTTAAAGCTGTCTTGACCTGGATAGCCCCGGCAAGCCCAGTCTCCTCAGATCTCGAAAGCTCAGCAGGGCCAACCCTGGCAAGTACTTGGAAGGGCGACCTCCAAGAAATACCAGGGCTGGGAGGCAGAGGCAGGCTACTCAAGCCACCTCTCTGAAAAATGTCCAAGCCCCCCCCCCCCCCCCAGTAGGAGTCGCCAGAAGTCAACCATGACTTCCAGGCAAGCACACACACACACACACACACACAAACAAATATTATATAGATAAAGAATATATTTTAAAACTCAGTTTAACACACACACATGTAATTTACACAGACACTCAACTATCCTGGAGCAAATTTGCTAACCCCAGTTAATTTTGGTCATCTCTAGTGACTTGCAAAAGAGAATTTTAGCATATATCAGGTGTGGTAAACTGTGTGGTAAAATGAGCACCCCATGTCTGTTGAGAAACTGTAGGGTTGAATCCTACAGAAATGTTCCACTGACAGTTGTGGTTTCCTCCAGGAGACAGAGCATTCCACTGGAACAATACACATTATGCTAGAGGAAAACACTACGGATGGGAAAGTTCTGCTGGATTGAACCTTATATGAAAAAAATATGTATTTTTAATAATGTTTGTTTTGGTTTTATTTAAACAAAGTAATACAGTGTTGTGGAGCACAAGCGAATGCTCTGTAATATGTGCTGCACTGATCAATATGTTTTTGCATGTTTAAGATCTAAACAATGATTCGCATTGATCGCAGCGTAAGCATCATGGGAAGGAAATTCTTAACCCTTTCCCTGTGGGTTGATTTTGCCACCTATCTCCCAGGGTTTTTGTGAGGATAAAATGCCACTTGGGACTCCTTGGAGCAAGTCAGCTTGTGAATGTTATCAAAACAATCATTTACTGGCAGTAGTAAAAGTGCAGCAAAAATTTATGGGAGCTTTTAAAGAAGAATTTTTAAAAGTAGTGCTGCTGGAAGACTAATGGAAGCCTTGTTTCTTTACAGAAGGAATTCTCATCTGCCTGTTGCTGTCCTGAAGCTTGGTGTTCAGTTGACTCAGTCTCGCAGCTATATACCCAGGAGGGCTGTTCTCTATGTGCCTGCTGATGATGAGAGAAAAATACAAAAAGTTCCATCTCTTAAGGTGGACTGTGCAGTGCTGGACTGTGAAGATGGTGTTGCTCTAAATAGAAAGGTAAGAAGTATATTATTCATAGAGTTAGGCGTGATGGCATTGGCAGTTGTCGTTACATTATGTCAAGGCAGAAGATGGTGCAGTATATGTAGTTTTGCTCAAACACCCTGCCATTTCAGCTAACATTCTGCTCTGCAATCGCAAACAGGGAACTGGCAAGCTATTTGGACATGTTCAAGCAAATCTGAATGAATCCAATGTGCATATTTACACTTTCTCACATGAACAGTATCATCCGCTGCCACTGCCTCCAGTTTTAAAAGACATAAAATAAACAAAGGGGAAAGTTTGGTATTTTTAAGTTGAGGCTTACTACTTATGTGTTTTGTCTATTTGTGTCTTCCCATGAACCCAACTAATCACAATCAGTTTCTGCAGTAGCTTCTTGAATAAATACCGTTGACTTTTTTTTTTTGCCTTCAAGTCATAGCTGATTTATAATGACCCTGTAGGGTTTTCAAGGCAAACGATGTTCAGAGGTAGTTTGCCATTGCCTGCCTCTGCCTCCTGACCCTGGTATTCCTTGGTGGTCTCCCATCCAAATACTAGCCAGGGCTGACCCTGCTTAGCCTGCAAGATCTGATGAGATCAGGATAGCCTGGGGTATCCAGGTGCTATACAGCTGACTGTACAGGTGCAAAAAACAGGCAATGCAATTCGTCCAATATTGGTCATTTAAAGGGTGCATATGACTGGCACAGGAGAAAAGACGGAATGACCTGGAGACAATTCCGTGCTTTACAAAAGTTGGTCGATATTATGACCCGGGCCATAAACCGATAGGATACTGCTCCTCCTGCTTCAGTAAATGAGATGATTTAGCCGTTATGACTGGGCATCAGCAGCCACAAGCTGTAACCATCAATCAGCAATGGGTACAGAACTTCTGGGGACTTCCCTGGGGACAGCAAGGTGATCCAATCAGGAGCTCACGTCTCATGTAATCATAAAATAAGTCCGAATGAGGTAAGTTTGACTGACAGTCTTTTTTCATGCTGAAATTACATATTGGCTAAGTATAACTGCATTGAAACTATGTCAGGCTAACCATGTATGTCCTAGGACAATCTACGTTTTGTCCTGTTTCAAGCCCTCACAAGAGGTCACAGTACAGGAGCAGAACTCTGCAGCTCTCTTAATCCAGGTGTCCTTTGATGTACGCTGATTTTTCCAGTGACCTACAAAAATGTTAAAGTGCGGACAAAGCCTTATTATTGCCACTAGTCTTCTCCCTTTCCTGCTGTTCCTTGTGATCTTTACCCTTTTCAGATTAGCCCTTATATTGAAAGAATCTGTGAACACAATACAGAATGAGCAAGACGTTGGGTTAACGCATGGTGCACGCCTTACTGCTGAGTTAGCAGGGGGAATAATACAATTTCTTTTATGAACCCCTCCACTATTCTGGAATTTATGGGTTTGGATCCAAAGTACTGCCAGTAAACCAGTGCTTGTAGAACAGGACTCTTGCATTCCAGAGAAGGAATTCTGCTGTACCTGAAGGGGCAGCTGTTTTCTGCAACCCAAGTCCGGTTCTCTTACCAGTCTGTCCACGTTCTTTGTATAGTGAAGAAGTGAATGAATTCTCTGATGGATAACGAAAGGTTAAAACTACGAGGAATCAAATTAACATGGTGGGAACAAATTCAATTAAAATCAAGATTTAATATAGATAAAAAGACAGGATTTTATAACGACTGGACTGAATTTGACAAAATATGGCTAGTGATAAAAGAAAAAGAAATACAAAAAATATATAAAAGTTTACAGGAATTCAAAATGCAAGACGAGTTGGTAAAGACAAATATGATTAGATGGGCACAATTTGTAGGCCACAACATACAGATAGACGAGTGGGAAAAAATATGGAAAAGGAATATTAAGTTTACGAGGGCTACGGCATTCAAGGAAAATTTCTATTTATTTTATTTTTGGCATTTAACCCCCGAAAAATTGGCAAGATTTTCTAAATCTAATTCGAATACATGTTGGAAATGTAAAAGGTGTAAAGGTTCATATATGCACATGTGGTGGACTTGTTCACAGGCATGAAAGTTTTGGTTATTTATCCAGAAAGTATTACAGGAGATTACAAAATGTATGGTGCCATTGACCCCGGAACTATATCTGCTCAGCATGATACCAGATGAATACACATATATAGATAGGAGAGTGATAATCCATGCTACAACGGCGGCAAGGATGCTCTTCGCGAAATACTGGAAGACTGATAAGACACCAAAAGAGGAAGAATTTATACATAAAATGTTGGACATTGCGGAAATGGACAATCTAACTTTAAGGTTAAATAATAAGCAGGAATCATACAAACCAATGTGGGATAAATTTTATTGTTGGTATGATGAAAGATATGGAAAAACAGTAGCGTAATAAGAAAGCTATAACATGGTTTATATTTTGTGAACAACCGGTTTTGTTTTCCAATATGTAATATACATATTTTGGCATGATTGGTAAGATATATAAAATAAATAAAAAATATTCATGAAAAAAAAAGAAGAAGAAGTGAATGAATTCTGTACCCTTGATCATACACATTTCACATACAATGAATGGCGCCATAGCTCAGCAGTAGAATATACCCTTTGCATAAGATATTCAGTACCTGAGACTCTGAGTGAAAGGCAGGGTATAAATCCAACTCTTCTGCTGCTGCTGCCTGGCCACCTGGATTCACATCATGGTAACATCAAGATTAGTAAAGGGAAAGGTTTCCCTTGCTTGAAAGCCAGTTGAATCCGATTCTAGGGGGTGGTACTCATCTCTGTTTCCAAGCCGAAGAGCCAGCGCTGTCTAAAGACATTTCCGTGGTCATGTGGCCAGCATGACTAAACACCGAGGTGCACGGAACATTGTTACCTTCCCACCAAAGCAGCAGCTATTTATCTACTTGCAGTTTCTTGCTTTCAAACTGCTAGGTTGGCAGGAGCTGGGACCAGAGACGGGAGCTCACTTCATCCCACAGCACTAGGGTCTCAAATTGCTGAGCTACTGACCTTCCAGTCTGCAGCTAAGCGTCTTAACCACTGAGCCACCGCGGCACCCCACATCAAGACCAGACTACTGTAATACACTCCACATAGGTTTCCCCTCAAAGTCAACCCAAAGTCCCCAGTTGGTGCAAAATGCCACAGCTCAGTTATTATCAGGAGCTAGGCAGAACGTGCATATCACTCGCATTCTGGAGTCATCCCATTGGCTGCTTATCAGTTACTGGTCTCTGTTCAAGGTATTGATTATCACATCCAAAGCCCTTCATGGCTTTGGTCCGTCATATCCGCACCTCTCCCCCTATGCTGTGCCAGGACAGATTTGCTCAGCAGAGCAGGACCTCCTGCAGGTGCTACCTTGCAAATGGGCAGAATTAACAACTGCTTGTACACGGTCATTCTCTGTTTTGGCCCCCACCTTATAATGAGGTCATGAAAACTCCCACTGGCTTCCTGTGAACTGCAAAACTGAATTATTCAAGAGGACTTTTTTACACAAGTAATAGGGCTGTACAGTAACAATATGGTTCAGAAGGATGTTTTGGTAAAGGGGTAGGGACTGTGTATTACACGACTGTGTATAGCGCATACTGTCTGTGGCTGTGCGTAGGATCCTACCATGTAATTCTCCATCGTTTAACATGTTGTACTAATGCCTAAACTTTATTTTTGCTCCAGTTCAGATTTCTGCTTATTTTCAGCTTTCTGCCACCTAAACCTTATTTCTTTGTTTACTAGATGTCCCATCCTGTGGATTGTGTTTGACTTACCCTGTTTAACCCTCCTTGAGTCCTGATGGGAAAGACGGACTATAAATTTGCTTTCATAAACAGTGGCCTCACTTCTTGCTCAGAACAATGATTTATTTCCTCATCTATGGTCACTTGCTTGCCCATGTGGCAATCAGACGAACACCTAATTTGAGGTTCAGAATAATAAATTTAGAACTCTGGCATTTCTTCCTTTGTGACTTTACATACAAGCAAATTGTAATAATAGAAATAATATTTATCTGATTGCCAGGACCCATCAGATGACAGCCCTTTAATTATCTGTTTGTAAATAGCTACATAGGGCCACGGTGACTCAGAGGTTAAGGCACTGAGTTGCAGACCAGAAGGTCAGTAGCTCGGTAGTTTGAGACCCTAGTGCCACCTGATGGAGTGAGCTCCCGTCCTTGGCCCCAGCTCCTGCCAACCTAGCAGTTCGAAAGCAAGAAATTGCAGGTAGATAAATAGGTACCGCTTCAGTGGGAAGGTAACAGCATTCTGTGCACCTCGGCATGTAGTCATGCTGGCCACATGATCGTGGGAAAAGTCTTCAGACAGCGCTGGCTGTTCGGCTTGGAAACGAAGAGCACCGCCCCCTAGAGTTGGATTCAACTAGGTTTCAAGCAAAGGGAACCTTTTAAAATAGCTACATGGAAAATTACTTCTTTCTCCTGTAGCCTAAACGAGAATCAGTTTGCCCACCTTCTGAATGTGTCCTTATTTTTCTTTCTTCATGTGTTCATATTTAACAGTACCTGTAAGAAGATCTTCACAGTTAAGAGCAGAACCATCAGCATGTACCATGGTTTTATCACCAGGTTTTACCACCTGGGAATTCCTTTATCTGATCCTAGAACCAACAGTACGCTTCAAGCAGAGCTCCCTGTCTCTTGCTTTACACCGTTCCCTTTCCTACAGCCCTCCAACTTTTCTGTTCTTATTATGACTGATTCAAAGGCATTGAACAAGCATGGTGTGTAGGAGATGAAATCATAAAATGGGTCAGTTGTGATATATGTAAAAACACTTGTGATCTATGTAAAACTTGCAGGCTAGCTTACTGAAAGCTTTTCCAGCATCAATAGAAAAAGCTGTGGTGGGCTTCCTAGATCTCTGGCTACTTCAATTTAAAACCAACGGTTCTCCTGTATTATGTGATGATAATCTGTTTATAACAAAGCTAAATGGTTGGGATTTGTCAATGTATTAGGTATTTCTCTGGGCTCGTAGTGAGAATTTCAACGAGCACTTCACAATGAGAAACACTGATAACTGAAGTATTTTACAAGGTCTTTGCTGTATTTATTATAAATTAGTGCAGCAGTTAATTGTACTCCACCTACACGGAGAAAAGCTAATTGAGGAGAAGACAGGGAATGATTAAGCATTCACAGGCTCATGGTGGCGGGGTAACATCTCTTCAAATGACACAGAAAATTGAAATGGGAATACCACTTCCCCAGGTGCCTTGCCATTGTTAAAAGATTCAGCAGCTTGGGGGAATTTCGTCAATCAGATTTGGGGAGTCCAAGAGTCTCTCTGGTAAAGCATAGGCGAGCTCAACTGTACAGATGAACTCTGAAAGCCTTTTTTTTTTTTTAATAAAGAGTTTTGATGACTCTAAGTTTTTGTAAAGGCTGTATAGTGTTTTCAGCCCCTTTATTAATCCCTGTATAGCCCTTGAGCTTGATGCTCCAGAGCAGTAATGTTGACCATAAATGTTTTGGGAGGGGGGTGGGTGGGGGTTGTTTGTCCTTTTGTTTTGTTTTGATTGTTTTAGTCAGCAAGATCTTCCTCCTGTGAGAATCTGTGAGTTTTTATGGAATGGTCAGAATATGAGCAAGTTCCTTCATAAATGGGGTTAGGCAAAAATGTGTGTGTGGGGGTTTCCATTCATGTTGGATGGGTATCTTTCTATTACTATTCAGTAGTGGTCAATTAGTTTTCAATGGGGCTCTGTTTGAAATTCAAAATAGGTGGCATTTTAAAATGCTTGGCTGTCATTTGTTTTGTAAAACTGACATGTATTTATCGAAAGTTTGAGTCCAGTGGCACCTTTAAGACCAACCAAGTTTTATTCAGGGTATAAGCTTTTGTGTGCAAGCACACTTCTTCAGATAAAGTGAAAAAGAATTTCCTCAACCATTACATGGGGGGCTAGTTGCCTCAACCATTACATATAAGAAGATGGAGGGGGCCCGGTTAGTTGCCAGGAAGTCCCTTCTTGGCAACTGACCCCCCCATATGTAATGGATGAGGAAGTTCTGTTTCACTGTATCTGAAGAAGTGTGCTTGCACAGAAAAGCTTATACCCTGAATAAAATTTGGTTGGTCTTAAAGGTGCCACTAGATTTAAACTTTGTTCTGCTACTTCAGACCAACATGGCTACCCGCCTGAATCTATGTATTTGTTGATACACATTTGCCCAGGGGAATCAGGGAGGCACACGTTAAATTATATCCCTCCATTTTTACCCTCACTACAGCACTGTGAGGTATAGAGCTGCCAGTCCCCAGTTGGGGGCAGGGGATCATCTGGTTTTGTGGGCTCCTGTTCACTGCCAGCCAGCTGGCCTGCAGGAGGAAATCCCTTCCCAACAGCAACGTGGAGCGACATGCCTACGTCACCTGGAAGTGATGTAGGCATGTTGGTGATGTGAGGTGTGATGCTTTAGTTTTGGGGCAAAACGCTATGGTTTGAGGGCAATTTTACCTTAGAGTTTTGCCCGAAACCTAGAGCATCTCCCCTGACATGCCCACGTTACTTCTGGGTGGCATAGGCACGGCGCGCAACATCACTTCTGGGGACGACACTTCTGGCTCTCAGAGTGTCCCCCCCATCCCCTCGCCAGTGTCTTGAAGGGACCTGGCAACCCTAGTGAGGTAAGTTAGGTTGTGTGTCTGTGTGACTGGCCCAAGGTCCCCCATCAAGTTTCATGGAAAAGCAGGGATTGGAATTTGGGCCTCCCTGACCCTAGTCCAGCACTTCAACCACTACACCAAGCTGGCTGTCAAGGCCTAAATGTCTATACACTGTGCTTGAGTCACTTTACATCTTACTACTGACATAAAGATGATAAATAACCAGCCTGATCACTTTGTGATCTAGAAAGCTGAACACAGCCTACCAGTCATGGTCTGTGGCCTGCCAGTTGCATAAGAACATAAGAACAGCCCTTCTGGATCAGATCCACCATCAACCAAGTTCTCCAGAAGGCCCACAGATAGGGGCAACTACTGGTGCTGTCCCCCAGCTATTGGTATTCAGAGGGACATGACCTCTGAAATGGAAGTTGCTTCTAGCCTCAATGGTTAATAGCCATTGCTGGACCCATCCTCCATGAGTTTGTCTAACTCCACTTTCAAGAAGGGTATAGTGGCGTTACTATATCCTGCAGCAGTGAATTCTGCAAGTTATGTTTTCAGTCCCAGCAACATGGTGGTACTTCTTTGTCTCACTAGGTTAGGACTGCAAAGCAGAGCAGTTGTGCAATATTGGCTGCAATATTTCTTTATTTAAAATATTTATGTGCTCTCTCTATATACAGTTCCAACCAAGCTGACTGGTGGGCTGCACTAAGTTTCTCAGGGAGGTGACATAACTTACACAGGCCTCTCTTTAAAGGAGGCCTAACAGGAGATATCCGCCTCGGCATCTAGTCATGCTAGCCACATGACCACGGAAACGTCTTCGGACAACGCTGGCTCTTGGAAAGCTTGGAAAGGGAGATGAACACCGCATTCCTAGAGTCGTATTCGACTGGCTTTCAAGCAAGGGAAACCTTTACCTTTAACAGGAGATATTTCTAAAGCTCCCAAACAGCAGATGTGTGTGTTTCCTCTTCAACAAGACCGATTTCACGCAAGCCGCTGCTCTGCCCCTGCTCTTCCCTTTCCCCTGACTGCACAAGTCAATTTCCCATTATATGCTCCGTGGCTGCATTTTGACCCACAGCTTCGCCCGATCTTTTCCGCATCTTCTAGATCCTCAAAAACTAGGATCGCGAAGACATGGAGGAAATCGGGTGAAGCTGTGGGTCAAATCGCGGCCGCGGAGCACATAATGGGAAATTGACATGTGCATTTGGGGGACAGGGAAGAGCGAGGGCGGAGCAACGGCTTGTGTGAAATCAGCCCAAGTGTCATTGGAGGGGAAGCCATATTTGTTAACTCTTCCTTCCACTGTAGGCCCCTGTTCTCTTCAGGAGGAGGGTCTCCTGGTCCTCAGGAGCAGAAGAGAAGGAGAAGAAGAAATTGGATTTATACCCCGCCCTTCACTACCCAAGGGAGTCTCAGAGCAGCTTATAAACTCCTTTCTCTTCCCCTCCCCACAACAGACACCCTGTGAGGTAGGTGGGGCTGAGAGAGCTCTGACAGAAACTGCTCTTTTTCAAGAACAGCTGTGCCAGAACTATGACTTGCCCAAGGTCATCCAGCAGATGTAAGTGGAGGAGTGGGGAATCAAACCCAGTTCTCCCAGATTAGAGTCCACGCACTTAACCACTACACCAAACTGTGGAGATCACTGAGCTGCACCAAAAGGCAGGAAAGGTCCATTTCACACACTTCATTCTTCTTACGGTGCACTGAATGCAATGCAGTACCTTCTAAATAATTTTGAACATGGGGGAAATGTGGTGTCCCTGGTGAGTGCTTCTCTGCTGATACCTTTATTTTTATTCTCCGTGGTAAGCAGAGCTTGTTATGGCTTCCACAAATAGGATGGAAGAGAAAGGTGTGGCTGGGCTAAAAGCCAGGGGCTCTCTGCAGCTCCCACCTCTCACAGGGCCAGGAATGGGTTAATGAGGAGGATTGCAATCACCTTGACTGATAACATTGTCCACCTTAGGGTTGGTTCTCTGGAAAGGGCTGTTGGGCTCAGAGTCGGTTGTTTCAGCTGTGTTGGAGCTGGAAGGCCTTTCTTTATCCAGCTTCCAGCAAGTCACACACCGGTCCCTAACATTTGTGCCTGGAGCTCATACAAGCTTGAGCTAATGGAGCCTGACAAATATGCAGTGCCTTATTGGGGGAGGGGGGAAGGGAGGGAAGCAGTCCTTGTTGCTTCTGAGCCTGCTCATCTCCTCCCTCTGGCAGCATCCCAAAACTGTGTCTGGCCGGGACAGGCAGGTGTTCTTTTCTTTCAGACTGGTGGGCGAGGGAGGGAGAGAGCGCTTGGCTCCTTATCACGTTCATCTTCCTTCTTGCCTGGTTCTGTGTTTCAAAATGATAAAGACTGGGTTCCTTTTAGACATATCTTACCGGGGCCAGGATTTTGCTCGGTCTCATCTCCTGTTGATTCCTGAAATGTTCACTGATAGTAGTGGCATTCCCTGGCTGCGCTACGTGCCCCTGAATTACCTTTCTGACATGAGGCCACTGCCTGCCTGCTATGACTGTACATATTGGACTTGTTCTCGGGTGCCATACGGCTTGCTTTGAACCAAACCAGTTAGCAGTAAGCTGAGAGGATGATCAAACAAAACCACACCTAAGCGAGGGAAGAAATAACATTCTTCCTTTTCCCCTCATCGTGATCATCTTCTGTTTAAAATGAACTGGGTTTATCACATTTTAGCAGAAGGTGAGCACAGTAAAACCCTGGGCTTTGAGCTAAATTGGTGTTTTCTGAGCCACCCGAGAGAAAAGCTGCACTTGGTACCAGATTTCATATAGTAAAAATTACACGCCAACCTTCCCTCAAAAGTCGAAGTGACTCTAGTCTGTTGCGTTCAGACATATACCTAGACATGCATATGTGTTGCCCATTTTGCACTGCAGGAAAATGCATGTGGTAATCTGGGCCTTTGCTTGGGAGGTCAAGCTATGCAGTTTCAAAGCTTTGGTTGCTATTGTCGAGAAGAGCTCTTATCTCTTTAAAGGTGCATGGTTTTGGTACAATTTTCAGTGTTTTAATTGTACTCTTTTATTATTTTTGAAGAAAGAAACAGCTTGTCTTCGTTTCGCAGTTTCCATGGAGTAAAAAAAAACCCTGTACTGGTGATCATTTTTGATAGCATTTGATCATTTTCCCAAAGTGATAGCACATGTTAGTCTGTTTAGAAAAAAAAGAGGGTGTTTGTGGTACCTTAAAGAGTACAGACCTCTTTGGATGTTACTTTTTGGGAGGCGGTCCAACTGCATATACCATGTGCATGCTACCCGTGATGGCCCCCATTTTGTCTGAACAGGGAAATGCACATATTTTCAAGTTTTGGGACGCACAGATTACTACATTTTCCACTGTATGGGGTAGTTGATACTGAAGCTGGAAAATATGTGTGTTTCTCTATTCAAACATAATGATAACCACTCATATAGGACGCTTTGCAGGTAGCACACACTCCTCATATGTGTGGTCGGACTCCTCTAAAGGTAAAATCTGAAAAGGTCCCTTTCTTCAGATGCTATGAATACATCATCACTACGTAGGACATTTTATGTAGGAAGTGTGGCTGGGGGGAGTGAGGGGGGCAACCAGCAAGATCAAAGAGCAATGAAATGCAGGAAGCAAGGTAAAATGTAATTATGTAAAATTCAAATCTAGTAAAGGACAATACAGAGACCATTTACAAGCTAATACCTGCTGGATGACCTGCTGGATGACCCTGGGCAAGTGATAGTTCTGTCAGAGCTGTTCTTGAAAGAGCAGTTCTCAAGAGAGCTCTCTCAGCCCCACCTACCTCACAGGGTGTCTGTTGTGGGGAGGGGGAGGGAAAGGAATTTGTAAGCTGCTCTGAGACTCCTCCGAGTGAAGGGCAGTGTATAAATCTAATCTCTTCTTTGTCTTCTCTTCTAATGGCCTGGCACTCCTCATGTTCTTAATATCCTGAACAACATCTTTTAAGCATTGATTTGGCATCAACAAGTCTTGCACGCGAACAAATTTAGAGTCCAGTGTCACCTTTAATTACAATAAAGGTTTATTCAAGGTATGAGCTTTCATGCGCATGCAGCACTTCTTCAGATACAATAAAATGGAAATAGAAATGACAATCATACATATAGAAGGTGGATAGTAAATTAGCACAGAGAATAATGAAGTTCTGCATGTGTTATTTTTTTGCATACAGCACATATTACTGTGGCTGAACACACAATGCATGCCCTCCTTAAATCCCACTTGTTGCTTTAAGTGGTCTGCTGTGCTGGAACTCTAGATGCCTGAAGGCTGACAACCATTTCCTTTCTCTCCAAATACGGTATGGGGGTATGGGGAGATGAGAGCCTTAACTGTCTTCCTGTGTATTGTAAACAAAGTAGCCAGCCTGATAGCAAAGTCTGATTAGCACTTTGCACCTTTTGTGAAAGGATCAACAGAACCCCCTAGGGTTCTCTGTGTTTGACTCTAATTTGCATCTTTAAAGAGGCTTGACTGCAGCAGGATCCATGTTTCAGCTTCTCAGTAGGCTGGGTGACAGTTAGTGACAATGTGTCGTATAATTACCCTATTGTAATATATGCATTTTCAATGCATTTTACAACTGGCAGTTTTACTGTGTGAAACAGGGAAAATCCACTTACAAACGATCACTAAAGTGCATTGAGAGTGGATTGAAAGTGCATTATTCAGCATGTGTGAAAACACCCTATTTTTGTAATAATATCACTTGTAGTCAGTGAGGCATAATAATCCAGTTTAGTTTATTCCTAAAAACTAACATTCCATTATTTCTCCAGATCTTTGTATTTGACATGTGCACTGTGCCAATCACACCAAACTTTCTTCCTACATATGTACTTTTTGTTTTTCATTTTCTGTCATTACATCACTAGTTGCTCCACTGTCTTTTAAAGACAAGTAGTGCTTTGGGAATCATTTGCTGTAGTTAAGTGGAAAAGATCTTGATCTTCTGAGGCCTGGGACCTTGGAGGGAACTGTAGGACTGTGTCTCAGAGATCCTGAGAAGAGAACTCTAATGAATCTTGCTGTCTCTTGTAGTTCCTTGCCTTCAGAGTGGGGTCAGGGAAGATCATAACAAGATCTAACAGGATAATTAGAGTTGTCCATCAGCTTTTTAAATTGTGGCAATGCCAGAGCTAGTGGTCTAGAAACAGGCATTTAAAAAATAGGGTAAGTAGTGTGTGATGATTGATGAGTTGCTTAGTCCAGACATAAATATACCGGTTATACAGGACCAGGAAAAATCTTAATGACCTTGACTAAAATTTGACCTAGTAGTTTTAATACTACTTCCTGTCATCTCTAGTGATGACAATGCAGGAAAGTCATCCCATCCTTTGGTAAATTACTATGGTGGTACAGATATTAAACTCTGTGTAGGCAGACTGCACCCTTTGGGAGCTATGATATACTATAGGTGTTTTTATTTCCTTTTAGCCAACTTTGTTCTGTTGCACCATGGAAGCAATTTGAATGACTCTCTCGCAGCCTAAAAATACTACAGGAGATGAATGTGAGTCATCATTATTGTTCCTAGTGCACTTTATTCAAAATTGTTTGGCAGTTCTCATCTCATTTATCATCATAATTATCAAGCTATGCCTTTAATGTTATTTATTAGAATCATGGCAAGAGCCCACAAGAGGAGACTGGTGGCTTTCTGTCAGAAAAGCCCCATTTATACATGATGTTCCTGTTTTAGAAAAATAAACACTCTTAAGTAGGAACAATGTGTGTACCTATATTGTTTTCCAAGAATAATCTGAATGACAAGTAGGGCTGCCAAGTCAGCCCGGGGGGCGGGGGATCCCCCGCTAAAGGGGTTCCCGATCCGCCGGCCAGCATTTGGCCAGCTGGGGGAACCCCACCCCCGACGTCGTCCAGCAAGGACGACATAATGACGTCACAGGAAGTGACGCAGCACGTTGGGGGCATTGCCAGGGCGATGCTCTGACAATCGCCCCAAAACTCTATGATACCATAGAATTTTGGGGCAATTGCCAGAGCGTCACCCTGGCAATGCCCCCAACGTGCTGCGTCACTTCCGGTGACGTCGATGGGCGCGCGCCAGAAGAAACTCCCGGCGGCAGGAGGGCTCCCCCCCTGCCGGTGAGTTTTCAATACTTGGCAGCCCTAATAACAAGTATGAGCTCAAACAGATAGAGGTGGTACACCACATCTCTTTAATAAAGTAGATACGAAAACTAAGCACAATTGTTCCCTGGTTTGAATATAGGACTAAGAAGCCTTCCTGTGCCCAAAGAAAACAGTCATGTGCAGGTCCTGGGGCCAGCATGCCTGTTGTACCACAACCATACACCACTGGTGATGATACCTCCCAGTGTGAAATTCTGCTGGTGAGACCCGGCTGGAACCAATCATGAACTCTGACCTCTACGAGAAGGTCAGAATCCATGATCAGTTCTAGCCAGGGCTAGTCTCTTATTAAAATGTTGGAAGAGGCCACTGTACTCTCCCAGAGAGCAGGGTGAGTTCCTGGAGTCAGGAAGGATTGAGCAGTTTGACTGCTTGGGTCTCATGAATATGTGCTGGTTACAGGATTCAGGGGTGAGGGCAATTTGTTTGAATACCCTTATTGGATGCATGAATTCCATTAGAGGAAACAAAACATAAAACCATTTCTATAGCCATTTGATAAATACAGGAAATGCAGCTCATTATCATTTACATTTTTAATAGTGTGAAACGGAGAATAAATGCATGTAAACATGGATTAATCCGTTTAAATAAACTTTCCACATAACCCTTACCATATGTAAACAAAGTTTGTAAGGCCTTAGAGATGATGCAGCGATTGGACCCGAGAGACCCCATTTATCCTACTGAACGGTTGGTTTTCCTTTATCACTTCAAAGGAATTGTATATATTTACAGCAGGAGCAGGATGTTAATCGTAGTTAGACAGAAATTGTGCTTCAACTGTGTAGTTAATGCCAGTAGGGCTTAAATTAGATTTTATAGCTTTTAGTAGAAGCCTGTTTTGCAGCTAACAAGTAAGGTTTTTTTTACAAATCCTTGGAAACATAATCCCATTATAAAAATGGCAGCTGGTTTAACATTATCTAGGAAGCAAGTCTTTGTGGATTAATAGATGTGTGTTTTTTCCTTAAATTTAATAGAGGAAAAATGAATGGCTACGAGATGATTTGTTGCTTTGCCCAAAAAGTTGAAAAGGCGTCATATGACCAGATAAAAATCAAAATTTCCCAGCTTGGAAGTACCCTGGAAAAATAACACCGGGTAACGCAGGTCCTGACATAACAGAATCCAAAGCAAAAGAGATTGCTGCTGCTAATTACCATGTAAAATCTCACACACTAATTTTTGAGATGTTTGCAATTAATATGTAATCTCTGAAGGTTACTGTGCTATAATAGTTTAAGGCTTAATATTATAAGATGTGAAGAGAATCTGATCACCCTTTGGGGAGAATTTAGCACCTTTTAGAAGATGCCCAGACCTTTATTAAAATCTTGTGATTTAGCTTGAGGGATTCTGCAACTCTTTTGGGGGGAGGGGTTTCTGGAAGATGTTATCAAGCTGTCAGTGGATTGCTGTCATTTAGAAATAACTTGTCCCCAACCCCTCCCCCGTAATAGTTTGGAAACCTTAGCTTTGTATACTGATAGGGAACATTTGGACCAGTTCACAAATTACCTTCATAATGAGATACCAAATGTATGAAAGCTTCCATGTTCTCCTTGGATGCAGTGATGGGACCTGATGGTCATTAGAGGCTGTGTAGTCCCTCCTTCATCCTCTCTCTTGCACTTTTTATTCATTTAGATATTTATACCGCACTTTCCCCTCTGCTTAAAACATCATTCACTACTAGGTGTGGTATTTTTCAGTTCGGATATATCAGACCTGAATTTTTTTTGGTATTTCCGAAAAATTCTGGATTCCAAAATTGGTATGGTAATAAGACCTGGGCTTTTAAAGAAATCCTGAATTTTTCGAGTCCAATAGACCTGAGAAGAGAAGTACTGATTGGCGTCCGTAGCACATTTTAACTGTGGTGCAGGAGAAACTGGCCTCAGGATCCGCGTGCAGCAGGGAGGTCTCTTCACGCCACAAGCAGACCTGGCTGGGAGGGCTTCTCCTGCAGCATGGCTTAAACTGTGCTGCAGGAGATGCTGGTGCCAGGAACTGTGTGCAGCGAGGAGGCAAGAGAGGATCAGCTGGAGCGGTGCATAGCTCTCAGCTCCCACTGCCCTGGCCGATCCTGGGCTGGCTCCTCTTGCAGCTTGGTTTAAACTGAGCTGCAAGAGGTGTCCACCAGCCATTTAGTATAGCTGAATATACCCAAATAAAAGCAAAAAAAATCAGTTTTATTTGGGCTCAGCTATATCGGTAGCCAAACAGATTCTCTGATTTGTATTCGGCTTGAATAATTCAGTAAAGTATTTTTCAGGTATTTTTTCAGGTCAGTTTATGCCGAACATGCAGCCATATTCTCTGCTCTTCCCTTTTATCTGCACAGCAATAACCTTGTAAAGTAGATTAGGCTGAGTTGAAGACTGACTGGACCAAGGTTACTCAGAGAGTTTCCGTGACAGAACAGGGATTCAAACCTGGGCCTTCCAGAACATAAGAAGGACCCTGCTGGATCAGAGCAGTGGTCCATCTAGTCCAGCTTTCTGTCTCACACAGTGGCCAACCAGTTCTTCTAGAGGTCCAAGAACAGTGCATAAAGATTACAGCTTTTTCCTCATGTTGCCTCCTGACACTGATATTCGGAATGTGGAGATTCCCTTTAGTCACCATAGCTGGGAGCCACTGATAGACCTATCCTCCATGAATCTCTTTAATCCTTTTTTAAAGTTGTCTTTGCTTGTGGCCATCACTTAGGGTTGCCAAGTTCCCCTGAGGGGCAGGGAAACCACCGCTTGATTGGTCCGTTCCCCGCTGGCCCGGATTGGGCCACTGGGGGGAACCCTGCCCCCATATTGCTGGGCTGCAGCGACGTGCCCGGTGCGATGACGTCACTCAGAGGTGACGTCATCCTGTCAGGCACGTTTTTTGGGGGGGACGCTCTATAATTCGAGGAAAAACTCTGTGGTTTTTCCTCAAATTACAGAAGTCCTGCCCCAACGTGATGATGTCACTTCTGGGTGATGTCACTGCGGCATGCACACAAAGCGCACACACCAGAAGACTTCCGGGCTAGCAAGGACTCCCCCCCGCTAAACAAAAGGTAAGACTTGGTTACCCTACCATCACTACATCCCCAGGCAATGAATTCCACGTTTTAATCACACGTTGAGTATAGTAGCACTTTCTTTTTGTCTGTTCTGAATCTGTTGTTGTTGTTTAGTCTCACAGTTGAGTCAGACTCTTTGTGACCCCATGGACCACAGCATGCCAGGCCCTCCTGCCCTCCACCACCCTCTGGAGCCTGCCCAACTTCATGTTCATTGCATCGATAACACTTTCTAACCATCTCATCCTGTGCCATCACCTTCTTCTTTTACATTCAATCTTTTCCAACATCAGGGTCTTCTCCAGTGATTACTCCCTTCTCATTTGGTGGCCAAAGTATTTGAGCTTCAGCTTCAGTAGTTCTGAATCTACTGCCCATCAACTTAATTGAATGCCCTTGAGTTCTGTTATCTTGGAAGAGGAAGAAAAAGTTCCCTTTGTCAACTCTCTCCACCACATGCATAATTTTATAAACCTCTGTCATACTCCGGCTCTCTGACCACTTCAACACAGTGGCTCCCCTGCCAAGGAAGAAGCCACCATACATGACTTGTTTTTTCTTGCTGTGACCTGAAAGCAGTGCTTGAAGGGCCAAATATTGTTTGTGTCTCTACACTGCATCCCCATCTCATGTAGCTTTTTGTCCACTTCTGGGCTATGATCTCCAGCATAGCAGTTTTAAGAGTCTTGCACCAATAGAAAAGCTGGTAGGATCCAGCCTAAGATTTAGATCCTACCAAAAATACCCACAGATGGATTTCCATCAACAGTGCTGTCTTTCTTGCCAGCTCCCTCAGGCTACTGCTTAAAATGTCCTCCCAAATGCTGCTTCAGGGGGACAGGGAGCTCCCCAGGCACGGATTGGAATTGGTAAAAATTGCTCCCCTTCCATCAGTGAAAAGCAGCAGAAATCCGTGGGATCCAGCCCTATAGATTGTAACATGCTTCCATATTCTTGTATTACAAACTTACCAGTCCTTTGCATGCTCATGTGCAAAATGTTTTGCAAGAACAGGGTTTTGTGCATTTATTGGAGATTGCATAGCTTTGTCACAACTTTGTAAAAAATCAAGCACAAAACTATTTGGTATGAATGTGCAGGAGGTATGTGCTATCACCCTATATGACTCCCTTTGTCTTTCTCAGTCAATGGATCAAGGTATCTTTTACATTAAGCTCAACTTGAGACAATCTGAATCCTCAGTCATCATGAATACAAGGCTAATTTCAGCTTTCTGTCATATAACTATCTCTATTTCTGTTGATCATCTATCTATCTATCGATCTATCTATCAATCTATCTGGCTTTGAAATTTTATTGTGTGTACACATGTGTCAATCTTGTGTGTAGATGTGTGTCTATGTATCAATCTTGGCTAATCTGTTATCATAACTACACACACACACACACACACACACACACAATCATAGATCAGCCAAGACTGACACACAGACACATATCTACATACAAGCTTGATGCAAATCTATACACAATAAAATTTCAAAGCCACATAATAAGCTCATTTGAATATTACAGACATAATTAATAAAGAGACTTAACCAGCTGTTTCCTTTTTCAACATTGTTCTTTCAACTATGAGGGGCAGTGTCCCTTGCATCTTAAAGGACAGGTTGTCACCAGGTTAATGGAGAGAGCCTGTTTGAAAGTGGGTGTATCTCTCGTGGGGATATCAAATTATAGTGCTTCCTAATGAACTGGAAACCCTGGAATTTGGTCCACATGAAGCCCAAGGTGTCCCAATTACTAGAAAAATCTGAAAGTATGACTTTGGTACATTTCACCCTTGTAGCTAGGAAACAAATTGCACTAAAAACAGCTAGGGTATTTCAGACCAAATGGAAAGCTGAAATTTGACACCCACATAGCCCAAGACATGCTGACTACTACAAAATGTGGAAAGGAACACCTTTATAAGTTTCTTGTTAGAAACAAGGGCACAAAATATACCAACAAATGCCTAAAGTATTTTCAGACTATCGAGAAAACTGAAATTAGGTAGGAAAAAAGTTCAAGATGTCCTGATCGTTAATGAAGTCTAAACTTAAAACCATTTTTGACAGCTTAAAAAAAAAGGAAGCATGTACCTAATGCATGCTAGTGATTTATATGAACTGATGGGATTAGTTCTATATAGTGTATTTTGATAATGTGTAACTAAAAGAAATAAGGTTTGTTGTTTTAGAGAGCAAACCAAATCAGGTGTATATAGTGGGGCTTTATTACAGCTTCCCCAGGAAAGTGTTCTTAGCATTGTACTGTTAATATCTATGCAATTTACAATATTTATTGTATTGTATATTGTGTTTATAATACCATTTACTGCATTGTTTTCTAAATTTGTAACCCAACTTTACTACACTGTTATTGTACTCTCTCTCTCTCTCTTTTTCACACACACACACACACACACACACACACACACACACACACACACACTTTTTGCATTGTTCTCCTGATTTGTTACTCTTGTTTTACTGGATTGTTATAGGTTTTATGTCATTGCTTTTATATCATTCTCTAATTTCATAATTCAGTTATAATGATTGTATGTGTTGTGTTGTGTTGTCTTTTATTACATTGTTAAAATTCCATTGATTGCATTGTAATATGCCTTGGGTCTCAATGAGAAAGGCAGACTATAAATGAAATAAGTAAACATTGTTAGAAATGAAGTAAACACTTGAACATTGATTTCTAAATATATTAGCCTTAGAACATTTTCCTGATGGAAACAGGCCCAGGACACCACAAGTTTTTGGAATGCCATCTTGTTTATTAGGGAATTTGGAATGGTTTCCTTATAGTTTTTTAAAATTGATTGACCTATGCTAGTATTTTTTGTGTTGTGACCCACCCTGAGCCCACCTGTGGGGAGGGCAGGATAGAAATCAAATCAATAAATAAAATAAACATTTTTGGGGCAGTTAATAGTATGTATTTTCATATTTTATGTACAATATTATCATACCTTAGAGACCAACAATCTTTTTGTGGTATGTATTTTTGAGATACCTGATGAAGGGAGCTTTGATTCTCAAACGTTTATATGCCAAAAATCTTATTCATCTCTAAGGTGCTACTGGGTTTGAATCTAGCTGTTCATGAACTAGGATGTAAGCACATTTGCAAAGATCAGGCATCATTCTTCTGATGTTCAAAAAAAGAAAGCCCCCCCCCCCAAGTGGGCCAAAACCATTTTGACCAAAAAACAAACAAACCACTGATCCAAAGACAGGTGACTTGACTCAAGCCTGGACAGAAGAGGATGTAATGAGACAAGAGATCTGAGGATGTAATTTACAGAGCTAGTTAATACTCATCTGTCTCACATTTGCTTCAGTTCCAATTAAGTAACTGAGTTCACAGATCTACCTTCTCTGTCACCCCACACATTTTATAGCCTTCCATTATACATAAGGGAAAGCTGCATAGGATGAAGGTTTATGCTCTCAGGCAAGCAACGACCACAAACGCCCATAAAGATATTATGCAACATTAGGACCCTTCTGTGGTCAGCAAAAGACAAATTATTATTATTTATTATTAAATTCAACTTGTTAGGCTGCCCTTCCCTGCAAGGAGGGAAGTTTACATCAGAACAAACACAATAATAATCCAATTAAATAACATTAAAACTGCTAAAAACAATATATTACTCAGGCGATACATTACAGTGTCTAAAAGAGAAATTTCTGTTCCCACAAGCCTCCTGGGTGAAGGGGGTGCGGAGGGCTGAGTAGGAGAGTGCCCGCAGTGACTGTCCTAAACCAAAGGCGTGGCAGAACAGGCCCTACGGAAAGGTAATAGATCCCGTAGGACACAGGCCCTTGCAGGCCCTACGGAAAGGTAATAGATCCCGTAGGACACAGATATTCTCTGGCAGAGAGTTCCACCAGGCAGGGACCAGGGCTGAGAAGGCCCTGGCCCTAGTCAAGGACAGCTAGACCTCTCTCAGGCCAGGGACTACAAACAGGTTCCTATTGCTGAAGCATAGCGCTCTTCCAGAGACGTATTGAGAGAGGCAGTCCTGAAGGTATGTGGGTCCCTGACCATGAAGGGCCTTAAAATGACTTCCTGAAGGTGGCACAAATCACTATATGATTGGAGAGACTGAATCTAAATTCGGAGGTTGTATAATGCTAGTTAACACAAAGGTTGTGTTCACACATCACACAGAAACATGGTTTAATGAAACTAACTAAGGTTCAACTCCTCCCTCTGCCATGGAAGCTTGCTGGGTAATCTTGGGCCACTCACAGGCTGAGGGCAGACTGGCATTTTGGCCCACTATAGGTTTGCTTTTCAAATGGATGAAGAGAGCCCATTCAGACAGCTGCAGCTGTCTGGCGTTGCCTTCCTGCACTCACCCAGTCTTGAAGTGGTTTCATGGCACTTCAAACAGATACTCTTGGAAACCAGTGCCAAGCTGGCTGGGTGCACGATCATTCCGCCTCCTGGCAGTGTGGACACAAATGAGCTGCGCATCAAGTGGCACTGATAATGTGAACCTGCTGTTCCGGCGGATGCGCCCGTGCGCATATGTGCATATGCGCGGGTAGGCAAAACAGACCAAAGCTGTGCACCACTGCGGCGCAGCCACCAGGGGCCGCCCCACAGTGTGAACACTCTGTTCCACCTCCTCCCCGGTATGGTCCCACGGCGATCTCTGCAGTGCGAACTGACAGCCTCGGGACAACTTGGCCTGGGGCTTTTTGCCCCGCTTCCCTTGTGCTTCATTTTCCTGGTCTGTCCTCAGCCACACTCTCTCAACTAAGCCTCCCTCAAGCAAGAACATTGTGAGGATAAAAATGAAACCATGGAAGTTGTATTGGGTCCCCATTTAGATCTTGTAACCAGGTAGTCGTAACTATGTGTGGTCAGTGGTTTTAGCATAGGATTTCTGGTGATTCCTAGAGAGGACTGACATCACATATGGGTTTTCTCTGGAAACGACATCATGACAGCATGGATGGCATCTCCCCATGTCCTGGCCCCCTCCCCAGTCTTCCACTGGTTGCCTGGTCATGCCTGTTGGCATCCCAAATGGGTGCTTGGGTAACATGTGTGGTGAACCAACTCTGAACTTTGCCAACAGTCCCCCTGTCTCCCCTTCTCTGCTGCTACTTTTTTCTTTCCCTCTACTATTTAGCTTGTAGGACTTCGAATCCTGAAAGTACTTAGAGGGACATTTTAAAAGTGAATTGAGGAGGAGTGTGATTTGGGGGTTGTAGCTTCTACCTAGTTATATATTGTATTGCAGAAATTTTAAAAAGTTAAATATTAATACGACCCCTTCTCTTCAATGGAATTATTCACTCTGATGGTTCGATTTGACTTCTTTTACCCACATCTGCCATTTTGGTAGCAACATGTGGTTTTATTAATCCTCCTCCTTCCATTTGTTCCTTCCTTTGCCAGACATAGTTCTTCAGACCTATGTCACAGTATTTGTTTAATAAGATTTTCATTCCAGCATATTAAAAATGGGATTCATTTTGCAGAATCTGCATTCCCTTTCCTTGACAAGATAATTTTTAAAGGGAGATCGGAGCTCAATTTTTAAAATCCAGTCAAATCTGTTTGTCATAATCTTATATTCATTTCTCAATTTGGGATTTCTCCCACTGCTGAGGTCATTAATTCCAGGCTCCGTGAAGGTAGCAAGGAGAACATGGTAAAAAAATTGCAGGCGACGAATGATAAGGGATTATATTTTGTGCTAAAATTGTTATTTCAAAAGGCAGCAGTGATTTCTGTAGCAGCAGCCAGTGACCCTGAAGAAAGCAACCCAGGACCAATTAAAATCCATGGGAGCTATGCTGTTGACTTCAGTGGGATATGAATTGCACCCGAAGTATCCTTACTTATTGTCCAGGAAGAAAATATGCCAAATACCTACAATTAACTATTTCATTTCCAAGATTAATTCCAAAAGGTCATGGCAGAGAATCTGCTTTGCATGCAGAAGGTCCTGCCAGGTTCAGTCCCCAACATCTCCAGTAGGTGATGTGAACGATTGCTGCCTAGACCCTGGTGAGCTGCTGCTGGTCTGAGTAGACTTTGATGGACTGATGGTCTGATTCAGTATAAGGTAGCTTTGTATTTCTCCATCAGAAGAAAATTTAGTAGATGAATTTATTTTATTTTATGTTGAGATTTTTAATCTACCCTCCCCAAAGCAGGCTCAGGGCAGATCTCAGGAGACTGAATTCAAATAAATCACATTAAAATAATTAAAACAATAATAAAATTGCACAGGCAGCGATTATTTCGTGTAAATCTGTTAGGGCCACAAGTGGAATCAAAAGAGCCCTTTCAGCGGGTTGGGGACTAGAGCAGGGAGGCCAACTGAGATGGAGGCCCACCGCCTCACCTGAAGGCCTGGAGGAACTGTGCCATTTTGCAGGCCCTGCAAAACAGTAGAAAGTCCTGCAGGGCCCTGATTTCCAGTGGGAATTGATTCCCCCTGGCCCTGGTTGAGGCTAAGTGGATGTTCTTTCAGCTGGGGGTAACCAGTAGGTATTGGTCCTGTGAGTGCAAAGCTCTTTGGGGCACATATAGAAAGAGATAGTCCTTCAGATAGGTCAGTCCCAGGTCGCATAAGGCTTTGAAGGTTAATACCAGCGCCTTGAAACAGATCTGGTAATCAGTTGGTAGCCAGTGCAAGCGGCACAATATTGGCCAAATGCATGGCCACACAGGGAATGCTGTCAGCAGGCATGCCGTCACATTCTGGACTACTTGGAGTTTCCGGCTCAGTCTCAGGGGCAAGCCCCCGTAAACCAAGTTGCAGTAAATCAAGCCTGGAAGTGACCACTGCATGGGTCACTGTAGATAGGTCCTGGGGGGAGAGGCCAGTTGCCTGATCTGCTGTAGATAGAAAAAGGCAGACCTGGCAATTACTGGATTCAACCCAGTGAATTTGTTTAATTATGAAATAAAATATTTCAACATATTTCATACAAATTAATCTTAACACAACTATTACGGTTGCTGGGTTCCCCGGCCACCAGCGGGGGATGAGGGGATAGGATTGTCGGATCCAGGTCAGGAAACTCCTGGAGATTTGGGGATGAAGCCTGGGGAGGACAGGGACCTCTGTGGGGTACAATGACATACAGTCCACCCTCCAGAGCATCTATTTTCTCCAGAGGAATGAAACTCGGTAGTCTGGAGATGAGCTATAATTCGGGGAGAACCCACCTGGAGGCTGGCATACCTAACAAGTATACATTCATAGTAATTCTTTTTGTCTGACATTCCCTTGCTGACCATCCTTCGTGTTTGTTTTTAATTGCTGGTTTTATGTATTTGTACCATTTTTTAACACGGATTTTAATGTCTTGTTCATTGCTGTTCACTGCCTTGAGAGCCCTAATTTGGCGGAAAGGTGGGATACAAATGTTTTAAATAAGTTAAATGAATAGCCAATTACCATTCAATTACTAGATGTACAAGAACTAATCTTAAAGATCTTTTTCATTTATTTATGTTATTAGATTTGTATCCCACCCTCCCCGCAATCTTGTAAAAATATTTATTAATCAGTCTCACAACAATTACCAACTTACCCTTCTGTTCTTTATTCTTTCTACACTATGAGCTATTTATTTCCAAAAAAACCCCACCCTCCCTCCCTCCTTTCTATGTGTACACATATTGCGTTCCTCGCTAGAATTTGCATGCCTATAACTTCAGAATTACTGCCTGAGATTTGGGATGTGTGTGTGGATATGCAGTACAAATTGTTGACAGGGAGAGAAAATGGTTGTCATGGGTCCTTATCGACAAATATAAAGAGATTATCGAAACAAACTTTTCCAGATTGATTTTAAGAATTTGGATCTCATTTCATTATAAATGCAGTATAATCAATAATGTGGTTCTGGCATCACATGTTCCATTAGCTTTACAAATGCTTAAATGATACCAGAGATTTCTCTGTTTGTTCTGGTGCCTTTTCTAGAATGTTCACACCAGTGACAGTTCTAAGATGTTTTCCTTGGATTTTCTCTTCATTTAGAAAAGCTTTGGAGTATCACTGTAGTTTGTTCAGTGATTTCAGGCATTGATGTGAAGGAATACACACTTGTTTATAAGAGTGTGTTTTTAAAAGTAGAGAAAACTCGAACGTAATCAGAATGGATAATTTTCTTTTGGCAACTAAAACCTGTTAATAGTTGGAAAGTTATGTTTTTAGTGTAGATGGTTAATAAAGTACGCCTCTTCATGCCAAAACCATGCCATCCAATTATCAACATTTCTCCCCAGTTTCTCTCTCCTTCGCACTCACTCGGCATGAGCTTTCTCACAGAACTGGAATCACTTCTGCCTATTTTGTTCGTAGACTCTGTCAAAAAATATTTTCTGCATCTCTAATTTCATTAAGATACGCTTGACTGAAATTGTCAACATCACCAAGAAAGCAGAGCTTGTTTTGAAATTTCCTTCGTCTCTCACTGCAGCAGTTGAACAACCCAAAAGAAAGCGTCTAAGAATTGTGATTCTGAATATGATGAGTATGCAAGGGAAGTATTCTCGTAACTTCAGCATATTTGGTTAACAGAAATTCCAGGCTGTCAGACTATGGGCTTCTTTTCTCAGTGTAAGATTCTAAGACTGCCAATCTCCCAAGGTTTTAGCCTTTATGAAAGGACAGAGAAACAGATATTTCTGGTGATTAAATTAAAGGTGTCTGCTTAATTGAAAGTAGCCTACAAATGTTTCTATGGGCTTTTCAGGTTATACACCTATTAGGTTCAAACAGATCTACTTAAGGAAAATTTATAACAAAACCAGTGATTTCTATATTCACATTAAATCAGTTTTTGTTGAACTGAAATCAAATGAAGGTTGTGTATGTAAGGTAATTTAGCTCACAACCATATGGCAATTGGATCCTGAAGGTAGATTCATAGACACATAGTTCATATGTATGAGTTGCATGTGAGGTGTTACATAACACTCCCCCCCTTTCAAATTCTTTACAGTTCTGAAGCTTTACGTAAAATATGTTAGTCTTTTAGGAAAGAATATGAGCTGTGATTGGCTGGGCTGGATAAGTATCTAAACAGCTATTGCTGACACTAATGTGGGATCTAGTCCTCAAACCATTTGGACAAGAGCAGGTCCCATTAGGAAAACAAAGCTGTCAAAGGTTCCGGTCCAGTCCTGGGCCAAAAATCTTTGTTTAAGGGCCGCAGAACACAAAATTACAAAAACCCTGGGGTGTGACTCCTCACACACCAGTCTGGTAGTCTGCCACCAGCCCTTTAGACTATCCCAACTGAAGAATTTATCACTCAGTGACCCCCAGATGAATCTGGGCATTCAGTTGAGGCCAACTGAAAAAATTATGTTGTGTTGTGAACTGGAATGGAAACTCTCACAGGCATCTTTCAAACTGCACCCACCTTTCATGTCATCCCTGCTGTTGTTGCAGTTTTGACTATCACACTTTCATTGCAATCAGTTCACACTCACACTTTTTCTCGGGTTTTCCGCATCAGGGTTCCGTCCATTTTCATTCACAGTAGATCAATTTTGGGGGGTTTTCTTCCTGGGTTTTTTTTTAACGTGCACTGGGGCATTGAAGCAACCCAGCAAGCTTGAAGGGACTGCATTAAAGACCAGTTTCCTTCCCTCATATGTCACCTGAGCTTTGCATCTGGAGTAGGTGGCTCTACACTGATTGGTTCTCTCTCCCTGTGGTATAGTGGGACCTCTGATTGGCTTCCTCCTGGAGTTTGAATTGATTTACCTCACTTGCATTAGGTGAGCGACTCACTACACCACACCATAGCAACGATAACGGCTGATCATGCTTATTTTACTCTGGCACCTGATAATGCTTGTTTTTGAGAGCAGCCTAAGACTGTGCATTACTTAGCAAAGAAGCACCCACAGTGGTATCGCCTCTTGCGACAGAAACAGGCACGTATGGGTTACTGCAGAAATTCAAAGGCAAATCCATGCACTGCAAAAGTGATTTCAAAAATGGCACCTAAGGTCCCCAAAAAGGTGCGCTTGAGTGCAAATGGAGAAATGCAAAGGAAGGCAATGATTGGATGCTGGTCTTGGGCCTCCAGTACAGGTGCCCTCCAGCGCTGAAACACTGAAACACTGGCAAGCAAATTAAAATTTAAAAAGCCTCCAAAACCTGCCCCTTCAGGGCAGGCTTCAGCGGGCAGGTTGCTTTGGAACATCGGAACAAAACTTTGTTCAGATTCCCAGCTTAGGCCTTTTTTGCGAATACATTTCACTTGCCCAAAAAAATTGTGGGAGAAACCAGTTATTTTAGGAATGGGGAAAAAACAGGGAAGGAATGAAACAGCGGTGGGGTGTTTTTGAAGCTGTGTGAACATGAGAAAAAAATGCATTTACATTGGGTAATATAAGCAGGTTTTTAAGCCAGTGTGGAAAACTCCATAGTATTTCTTTAATTTGTGATGTGAGCTTCACATATGTGAGAATGCCATCATTTGGTACTATAGTCTTTGAATGGTAGACCTGCAGATGTGAACTCATGTTAAACGTTCCGGAGGGTGCTGGAATATTTTGCCTGATCAAGCTGTGTACAAAGTATTTTGGGTTTGATAAAAACAATGGATATGAGACAGGCTTCTTGGGATACATTTGCTGTTTCTCAGAATGTGACTAACTCAGAAAGTGCTCACATTAGTCTTGAGGCCTGTTTTAATATACAGGTAAAGTATTCAACGGGGTTTCTCCATGACAACAGTGTCAAAGTTTAAAATTAAGATTCTTCATGTTGTTATGGCACAGATTCATGACCAATCAAGGAAGGTATGTTTCACTGATCAAGATACTAGCTTGAGGGAACTTGGGAAGGTAATTATGAGAGTATATACAAAGTGTCTGGACCCACTTCAAGTGACTTTAGTGACTGGCTAGTACTTAAATTACTGACAACTGAATTGTTCCATTGATTTCAGTGGAACACTTGCAATTAACTTCAGCTGGATTTGGTCCCCTAGGATTCTTAAATCTTGGAACAAGGATAATTTTTGCCCTGCCTTCGTGTTGCACACAGCAAATGTATCCATGCCTATATTGAATTGTATACATAATTTTGCTTTCACTATTCTTCTGTCCCGCTCCCCCAAGATTGATGAGCTAAATACTGCACTGCATATTTGTACACAGAACAACAAACCATAGTCTTTTGGTAGGCTGCAGTGTCCCTCCTGCAGTCCCAGCTAATCTGACCTGGGATTGGCCATAGGCTTCTTTTACCAGGAGTGGTTTCAACCAGTCTATCAGGCCTGAATGCTGCTGAATTTTTCCTTAAATTCTCAAAGGCAACAAGGACTGGATCTGGAGCAGGACCCGGAGTGATTTCAGTTACCTGGTCCCTGTTGAGTTGGTAGCTGTTGTGTCACCTTAGAATCATGGAATCATAGAGTTGGAAGGGACCTCCAGGGTCATCTAGTCCAACCCCAACCTTTCTTGCCTATTTGTAGCTGTGTGAATCCTTCTTGCCTATTTGGAGCTGTGGCATCTTGTTCGCTACCCTGGTGGTTCAGAAAATAAGACAATTTTGCTGCCATAGTTCCCAGTTTGAGACCCGTAGTGCCATATGCTCTGAAAATATAGACCATTGTAACTTTTATGTGGTGTTTCATCAAACCAAAAGCTTCTCCTTCATGGCATGTAGTACCCCTACACTGCTACCCCTTAAGAACTTTCTCTCTTATTGCTCTCACTCTGACTCTTTGATATTGTATAGTTTTATTTGCTGTTAAATGGGATTGCAGTGTGTGCTTTATTTAATATTATTGTAAGCCACCTTGAGTTTTGGAAGAGCAGAGTATAATTTTTAAGCTAAATAAGTATGTTCCTATTATACGGTAATAGTAAGTTTCAGAGATCATAAGGATCCATCCAACCCCTGAATGACTTAAATCATTTACTGCTTCTAGAAATATAATGTAGCCCAATGAAGCAAGTTAATCCTTTTTATAATGGCCCTAATTGTCCAGGATTAATTTGCTTCAGCAGACTTAGCCAGGAAATCAGGATTGCTGGACAATTGTTTTGGGATGAATCACTTATTAAATGTGCTTTCGCTACGGCTCGTTAGAAGTAACTGAGTTAGAAAAGACTTTACATTTTGTGTCACATAATACATATATACTCCACTGCTGAAAACATTCAGAAATTTTAGTTCTAATTTTCTGTTCTGCCAGCATAAAATATTTGGCAAATGAGCTGCTGAACCACCTATATTCCAATGCAAGAATTCCGGCTAATAATCCAGAATTGCAAAAGGTACTCACAAAGCTGGGCTAAAAGTATTAATAGGTGCAGAGCCTTTTTGTGTCTTTCATTATAGTGACTAGGTTAGTGACTGACATTTTCTGGAGTTTCATATAAAGCCATTGATTCCCTTGGTCAAATTGTTGGCTCTTTAATACATGAATATTTAACGGATGTTTCGCTTATGGGGTTGTTGTGAGACTTAGGCAAATAGGCATTGTAAAACAATCCACGCACTTAAATCTTGATATCTGAGAGAGTTAGAGAACTGAGGTTTTATTGCAGCTGTATTTTCATTCGTATTAAGTCATAACTGATATTTTAGCCCAAGACTAGCCCAAGAGTGTCAGAGCCTGGAAGCTAAGCAAGGTCAGTCATGGTTAGTACTTGGATGGGAGACCTCCAAGGAAGACCAGGGCTGCTATGCAGAAGAAGGGAATGGCAAACCATCTCTTCTCATCTCCTGTCTTGAAAACCCATTGAAGGGTTGTCATAAGTCAGTTGTGACTTGACTGATCATAGTTACTATAATTATTCAAGGGCAAAAGAGTTTCCTAAAAATTTCAAATAACCTCCATGGGCCATAACTTTGTGGTACCTACTATGAAAGTGCCCTTTGTGGGGTTAAAAACTAGAAAAACATGTCAAAGTTGTCTTTTGTCTCAGTGAAAAACAAAACAGGAAATTACTGGCTTATTGACTGTCTTTTTTTCACCAAACCAAAAGTCACCGTCCTTATTTCTGGGCTTTGGTGCTTGAGCGTACGGGCATTGTGTGTGTGAGGCTCTCGGTGTGTGTCTCACCATCTCCAGATTCCTGTGGGAGTCCTAACTGGCTCTTGATGGGGACGACTTGCTGTGACAGTGACATGGAGCCTCGACAGTGGGGTACAGAAGGCTGGGGGAAGTCTCCTCTCCTGTGAATCAAGAGCCTGTGTGAAGGCCATCAACCCTCCCAGCCAAGAACGAGACAGAGGTCCCTCAAGAGCCTGTCAGTCCTTTTCAGTCCCTTCCCACTGATCAGCCAGAGGGCTAACTGTTGAATAGAAACATGGCACTTTTCTCTCCCAAGGGCCGACTCAGTGTGTTGTCTCCATTGCTCTCAAGCTCTGCCAACTGCGGGAACAAGATGCTGAGACTGGAAATCAAACTGTGGTTTTCTGCATGACTGTTCAGTATGTTCTACCAGCAGGCCATTTTATAAATATTATATATAGGGTTTTCCTGACACTGAGTGGGATTGTTTTCACCTGCCACTGTGGCTAATTTCCCCCCTGACCCTTACTCTCTTTTTGCCAAAGGCATGCATAGCAAAGGAGTCTGTTTCTTCACTGTTAGAAGCCTGGATGTGGCTTTCGAGGCTTTGTCCATCTTACTGCATTGAATGCATCGCTTACGTGATTTAGTCATACTTTGAGCTGCCTGGGAAGTGAGTTCCACAAGAGCTGGCACAACAGTAATTCTTTCTCATTTTTGTGCTTAGCACTGGCTGCTGGGACAGTAGGCAAGCTTCTTCTTAACACAACATTTAAGAAAAAAATGTGAAGGTGTTTTTTTTTGAGAGAGAGAATTGCCTATTTCTTTTTGTGATGATTGACAGCAAACTGATACCTAGAGATCATGCCCTGCTCTATTCATTCAGAGGGGAGATGGTATGGTGCAAAAGTTCTCCAGCAAAGAGAGGGCATTCCATGGGGTTGCCAGCCTCCAGTCGGAGCCTGGAGAACTCCCAGAATGATGACTCATCTCCAGACTACAAGATCAGTTCCCTTGAAGAAAATGGCTGCTTTGGAGGGAGGACTATATGGCATTGTACCCCCACTGAGGTCCCTCCCCTCCCCAAACCCTGCCCTCCTCAGGCTCCACACCCGAATTTCCAGGAATCTGCTAACCCAGAATTGGTAACCCTTGTATTCCAGAATGCCAGTACAGCCACCATCTTCATGAGATAACGAAGCAAGTATAAGATTATGCTGAGGCAAGTTGACAGGGTTATGCAAAGGCACTATATGTATGCTCTCGTTCATTATGCAGTAACTGGATGGTTGTGTACTAAGGGCAGAACTACATCTTATTATCAACAAGCGGAAACTCAACCTGATAGTGATGAGTGCAGCAGGAGAATGCATAGGGAGGTGAATTTTCAGGGGGAAGTCAGTAGTCAGCAAGGAGATGATTACTACTTCCCCACCTGTCTACCACTTGTCTCCTAAAAATGGGTCCCCTTGCCCCATGTTTGCCCCACCTCCTTTTTGGACTTGAGTAGAACTTGAGTTTGTTGAAGATTGCCACCCCCAATTTGGAAGAAAGAGATGGACATGAGCAATGCTCCCTCTAAGCTGTGGAGTCTTGTCAGCAAAAAATCTATTCTGTGAGCTATGGGCAATAAAGTTGTGAGTGAGCGATTTGGCTACTGCATAAATTAGTTTGCTCTGGAGCCATCCTTCCTGAGCTAAGACAAAAATGTGTGAGCTGGAGTGAGCTCACACTAACTCAGCTTAGAGGGAACACTGGACATGAGGCTGGGGTAAATAAAGGGCCACTTTATTGAACATTTACCCAAAGTAAGCAGCAAGGGCCAACCTAACAGTGCAGAATAGGTCAAGGCCAGGGGCCGCCCCGACACCTCCATTGCCATATTGGGTGAGCCACCATACCCTTGGCATGAGCCATTCTTATGTGGCTCGGACCTGGCTGGCTTAGCAGGCCGCCCCCCTGGAGCTCCAGCCCCCCAAGCCGCACAACTTGAGAGGAGGACCTATCCAGGGCAGTACGACAGGCAGTCTGCATTCCCAGCCCACAGCCACACAACCCAGAGGCTGATTCTAACAGATTCCATGTCCCCAAAAATGGGGGGGTGCCAAATGGTGGTCACTGATCTGTGTTTCCTTTTTTCCTGCCCTAACCTGCCACCACCAAGGCCAAGCTTCTGCTTAGGCCTTGATTCCCACTGAGCAGCATAAAGCTGCCCGCAGCCTTTACTGCAAACCATCCAACATATCATAGCCCAATCTAGGATTCCCTGCTGAGCTACACAAGATAGAGCATATCTACTCCTCTCTACAGCAGGGCCTTCTCTTTACCGTATCTGGGGATCCATCCCACCGCAGTGTGAGGTGGAGGATACTAGCTTCCATTCTGCCTCAGGGGCTCCCTTCTTGCCAGGCTGAGGCCATCTCACCCAAGAGGATCCAAACAACCAGCAGCAGATGGTGCCAGGCCAATTCAAGCCCGTTCTCACCAGCCACTCAGCCATGTGCAGACTTGTGGCGTGGTGGGCAGCCTCCCTTCCACAGCAGGGCCTTCCCCTTACCAATGTCTGGGATCCCCCACCGGGCCACGTGAGGCCCCAAGAACCTTAGTGCCGCCACTAGCTATATATAGCAAAGTGGGTAGCCATGTTGGTCTGAAGCAATAGAACAAAGTTAGAGTCTAGTGGCAAAGTTTTATTCAAAGTGTGAGCTTTTGTGTGCATGCACAAGAAAGCTCACACCTTGAATAAAACTTTGTGGGTTTTAAAGGTGCCACTGAACTTTAACTTTGTTTCCCTTTCATATATACAAATATGTATACATACTCTTGCCATCTATGCTGTACAGTACTCACAGAGCCTGGATGTGAATGACCCACTTCATTAGCAAAGCATAGAGTTCGACTAGGGTTGCCAGCCTCCAGGTGCGAGCTGGAGATCTCCCGCTTTTGCAACTGACCTCCAGCTGACAGAGATCAGCTCCCCTGGAGAAAACGGCTGCTTTGGAGGGTGGACTCAATGGCATTGTACCATGCTGAGGCCCCTCCCTTCCCCAAACCCCGCCCTCTCCTGGCTCCACCCCCAAAGTCTCCAGGTATTTTCCAACCCAGACCTGACAACCCTAAGTCCGACTACAATAGACCCTCACCATTCATGTGGAGGTTCCATTCTGGGACTATGTGAATGACAAAGTCTACAAATACTGGGAGGCAGGGGCTGTTGTCTCCAGTAGTAGGACTGAGAGGCCAAAAGGCCCCTGGAAGGGTCCCTCTCCTTCCTCACACTCCACCCCAAGGAATGCTGTGGGTCAACTGTACTCTTTTCTTTAAGATCTTAGTTTTCCTCTTTTAAATTTGACTGTCTCTTTTTGGACCCCATGTTTAAAACTATGTATTTTTTTAAGTAAAAGGTGCATTATGGCACATTGTTAAGCATTTGTGGCATTTTAACACATCTTTCTTTAGCAAAAAAGAAGATGGCATCCAGCAGTTACATACTTGAGCCGATAATTTAGTGGACTGGTTCACAAAATGGAACATAGGTCTGCAAGGAATGAGACAGTGAGTGACAGGAGCCAATGTCTTGGCAAGATATATACAACCCAGCTTATTATTTTACTTTGGTTTGGTGTAGTAGTTAAGAGCAGCAGACTCTAATCTTAAGAACCAGGTTTGATTCCCCATTTCTTCACATGCAGCCAGCTGGGTGACCTTGGGTCGGTCACAGTTCTCTCAGAGCTGTTCTCTCTGAGCTTCACCTACCTCACAGGGTGTCTGTTGTGGGGAGAGGAAGGGAAGGAGATTGTAAGCCACTCTGAGACTCCGAGTGAAGGGCAGGGTATAAATCCAATGTTTCTTCTTCTTATATTCCACCGGTGTCCCTTGTGAGTTTTAAATGGAGAAGAGGAGAACGATGTAAGCTGCTTGCTGCAGAGCCATCATAACATTATACAGAAAGAGGCAATAGATTTCTGAACTGCACTCCATTCCCAATGTATATTTGAATGCTCCCCATGTAATAATCTCCCTTCATATAGTGGACTAGCATGTCTAGATGAAATGTTTAGTGTAGCCCTCTGCTTGGAACACCAGTTTGTTTTATGCCGAAAGCTATTTACATGGTAGCACTCAAAATACTTGAAGTATTACAGTCTGGAATTCTTCTACCTCATTAAATAGTCCATGCTCATTAACGTCCAGCCTTATGTACACCCTCTTTAGAAATTCTGGAGCAAACCCGGAAGAAGGAAGATGAAGAATACACAACTGGAAGCTCTATAAACATTTCTAGGAAAGAAACATAGGCATTGTGATTGGGTGATAGAGCCAAACAACACCCTGGAGGACCATCCGCCTGAGTTTCAGGTGTTCATGCTTGAAGGAGGCACTAATCAAAAGATTCTCCTTTGTATGTGAAACAACATTTCTCTTTCATTCTGTTTTGGACATCACGTTTTTAAAACAATGAAACACTATTGCTTCTTACTTGAGACTGTGTTCTGAATAATCCTAACAGGAAACAAGTCACATTTCTACATTTTGATTCCAAGATATTGTCAGTAGGGACCTGGGAATATTTCATTGTCTGTGCTGGCTCTTACTTCAGGCAACACAGACTGGGAATCTGATGGGATGAAATGCACTATAAGGAGAAGAAAGGGAATTTAAGATGTGAAAAGGAAGAACAAGTTTTAAGACTCATATTTGTATCATACTTCCTAGCTACGAGGCTGTCTGTATGGAGAAATAAAATCTTTTCCCTATATTTGTCTGTTTGTCTTACTCATCTCCATCCAATTACAATGCAAACACAATAACCTGGTTGACGCCTGCAGAGATGCCAGGCTTTGGTATCTGGTCCAAAAATTAGCTTTGTACATATGCTAAATTAAAGATTGGCAGTAGCAACAGCACAAATCCCATATTGGCAGCAGTTTGCAAATCCCATATTGGCAGACTTCTCAACATAAAAGAAATAAGGGAAGCAATACAAAGGGCAAAAAGCCCAAGAGATTCATTCTCAAACATCAGTGACTGCAGCATTAGAAACTACATATAAGAAAAAACCCAAACCTTGCTTAAATCTGAAAGTCTTTATCTGTCACGGGCACAAGGCAGGTACAGAAGTGAACTGTCTCGTTCTCTTTTGGGGGGTGGGGGAGCTTTCCCATTTGTTCTCAGTAACCTAAATATAGCTCTAGCATAGGCTCCAGGAGTCTTAACCTATTCCTATAACTAGTGTTCTGCTTAGTCAAAGAAACAAGATACTGCTTTTCTTTGGACTCATGTAGATCAAGATTCACAATGTAGAAATCATTGTAAGTCTGCTTCTTTGTAACTTTTGTGTATTATGAAAAATTGCATCTGAAATTTCGAGGATAGTGCATTTCGCTAGTTTCCTATAAATGTAATGGTCTTGGCCATCTATTGCCACACTCAGATATCTTGCTTTTATCTTAACTAGTTGTTATCTTTATGTAGCTTACATTTTGAAATGATCGTAGTATCTCTCATTTTAAAAAATCAATTGCTAGGGGTTGGCTTTAACAGAGGATGCCTGTAAACAGAAAATGGGGCAGCTTTCATCGATTCCAGACCCCTGACTCTCCTGCTCATGCTGTTCCTGGGGAGTCCCTGTTCCCCAGGAGCAGCACTTGAGGGTGCACTTGGAGTTGCAAGAGAAGGTGGGGAAGACCTGCCGTGTTGATAGAAATCTGTTCCATCATTGGAAATCTTTTTTGGCAGATGCCAGTGATAGGGTGTGAATGATAAGCAAACTTTTGTTGCTCCTGAGAAGAAATCTGAAATCTGCGATATGTCACATCGTAGTGAAGGTTCTCTATTTCCCCCCTCTTGAAAAAAAAAAAACAATAATAGAAATGTCATAGGAAGGAAACAAGCCTTGTTCCATTCTGGCAATAGGCTGATGTGGAAAGAATAATGTTAATATGAAAGGCATGTGGATGAGTTGAAGTATTGATGGTGACTAACAAAGAACACTGATAGAGTTTTCATCACAGTGAAATGTTGGAAAACAAGCTGCAATTTCTCTGCAGTCATGAGAGAAGTTAAGCAGAAAGGTTAGGTTTGAGTCAAGAGTGAAAGGGTGAATTATTTTGTGATCTCATTTAGGCAGCAGATCCAGGCTCAATGTTGTATGCAACATTTCTCTGGTCCCACACAATATATTAATTGATATTACGTGCTCCTAACAACAGGATCTGTCTAATGCATTTTTATCCCATCCTTCCTCCAAGGACATTAGAATGGTATACATGCTTCTCCCTTCACCAGTCGATCTTTGCATCAACTCATCATGCATGAAACATATACCTAAATTCATTTGCAAGTCCTACATCTGTGGAAGTCAACAGCAACTCAAGTTGATTTTAATGTAACAGGATTGCCATAATAGGCTCTCGTTACCTGACTCCAACCATGATGACTTGCAGCTGAATACATGAGCTGCATTCCATTCAAAAACATTGTCAAGAGTAGCTCTGTCTGTTGAATTTAAGCAGTGATGGCTCATTCACTTTGTGTTTCCATCAATACATACTGGATGTGCATGTATAAACCAACTCTAGAGTATTATTGAACAAGGAAACCAAAGTGGCGGTTATGAGAACCACAATGTGTCTTGTTTAAAAAAATGGCCTAAATTACAGGTGCTTTCACACACACTAAATAACACACTTTCAGTCCACTTCCAATGCACTTTACAACTGGATTTTACTGTATAAAAATCCACTTGCAAACGTTTGCAGAAGTGGATTGAAATTGCATTATTTAGCATGTGTGAAAGTGCCCATTATCTTAAATAATCAAGATGTCCTACAGTCTGCTCTGCTCAGGTTTTGGAATTTGATATTTAAAGATATGTAGAACTGTTTTAGAGTCATTGTTGCCTCAGCAGATTGATTCACCTCTTTTTTGTCAAGGGTTGGTTAGCATTGGTGGCTGCACGTTTGTGTCTTCTGAACTACCTGCACATTTCTGTCTTCTGAAGTACCCTGTGATGAAGCACCATGAGATGATTCTAACGGAAACATAACAGTGATTTTCATCCAGTGTTCTTGCATGCAAAATTTATTCTGTGTCCTTAGATCTGGGCTTTTGCCTTCTATTCTTTTCTTTTTTTTAAATCTCCTGTAAGAATTATGTAGTACTCTGCTCCATGGACTCTTTACTTACAGCAGATGAATTACTTTGTCATATGACAAAATTTTGTGTGAGCAGGGCAACACATGGATTTTATTGCACACTATAACCCTGGTACAAACTACACAAAACTCATGATTAATATATTATGTATTTAAAATGGAACTACCACTTTTGCTCTAATTGGACCTTGTTATATTTCTTCCATTATGATGGTAAGAGCTCTGCCTTTTATCCCTGTATCTGTAGCCACTGAAGAGTCATCTTACTCTCAACTACACCAGATTGTCTGTAGACTTCATTGTGTAAATCATGTAGCAGCAAGACTATACATAAGAACATAAGAGAAGCCATGTTGAATCAGGCCAATGGCGCATCCAGTCCAACGTTTTGTGTCACACAGTGGCCAAAAACCAGGTGCCATCGGGAGGTCCTCCAGCAGGGCCAGAACTCCAGAAGCCCTCCCAGTGTGGCCCCCCAAGCACCAAGAATACAGAATATCACTGCCCCAGACATAGTTTTCCATCTGTACCTTGTGGCTAATAGCCACTGATGGACCTGTACTCCATATCTTTATCCAATCCCCTCTTGAAGCTGTCTATGCTTGTAGCCGCCATCACTTCCTACAGCAGTGAATTCCATGTGTTAATCACTCTTTGGGTGAAGAAGTACTTCTTTTTATCTATTGTAAGCCCACTGTTCATTAATTTAATTGCATGTCCACAAGTTCTTGTATTGTGAGAAAGGGGAAGAGGTACTTCTTTCTCTACCATCTCTATCCCATGCATAATCTTGTAAAACCCTATTATGTCTCTTCTCAGTCATTTCTACAAATTAAAGAGCCCTAACCTGTTTAACCTTTTTTCATAGGGAAGGTGTTCCATCCCCTTAATCATTTTAGTTGCCCTTTTTTGCACCTTTTCCAATGCTATAATATATTTGGGGGAGGGGGTGCAGTGACCAGAACTCTACACAGTATTCCAAATGAGGCCGCACCATAGATTCATACAGGGTCATTATGATACCGGTTGATTTGTTTTCAACCCCCTTCCTGCTAATCCCCAGCACAGCATTTGCCCTTTTTATTGCAGTCACACACTGAGTCGACGTCTTCAGTGAGTTATCTACCACGACTCCAAGATTTCCACTGTGTTCCCTAAAAATATTTCTAGTCTTTTGTGACAAAATGCAATTGTGGAGAGCTGAGAGAAATCCGCCTGCAAACAGTCCAAATTGGAATAATATCACCCCCACGCAAGACCATAACAGTGGCAGATGGACAAAGGAAGAAAAGTGTATATAGTCATATTTCCTGCCATTATAGCATAGACCCTTTCAGATTGCAGCAAGCAACTCACCATCTGCAAATTTTAGTCTTTCCATTTTTGTTGAGGCACTGGTTCAAGATTAATGATTTATTCTTTTTCTTCCCAAATCCTAAATGCTACATTTTTACCTTAAAAACAAGCATCAAAATTTGCCAACCAAATCTTTCTCCAGCTCCCCTTCTGCAAATCTCTTGAAAATCACTAACTGGCAACAGCTGAGCCAGTAAAATCATTGCCCATGCACTTTCCCCACACCTTTCTTTATTTCATTTGTCTTTGTCTAGAAGACTGGAGGCTTGAAGGTAAGGCAGGAGGTGGTGCTAAGAACTGCTTTTCTAGCACATTTTAGGCCAAAGATGCAGAGAGCTTTTCTTGAGGTCTCTGGTTTCAAACCTGTATCTTCAAAAAACACCACAAAAATAATAATTGCTTTGGATGTATTCCAGAATTTCAAAGAAACATGACTACATAGGTAAACCAGGCAGGCCTAGGATGCAGGCTTTGCAGGGTGCCAGATTACTGTAGTGAATTTCTTGTCTCTATGTGTGTGTTTTTTTAAAAAAAAAACAATGTTATCTCTTATTTTTCTCTATACTGCATTGTGGGAGAAGCAACATCATAGGTTTCATAGGGTGCTAGAAAGTCTTGGACCAGACCTGGTCTCTGTGGGTCCCCCAATCTCTTGCACAGTCTTTCTGGTGGTCAAAGTGGGGGGCTCCCTCCTCCAGCCAAAAAAAGCTGGTAGGACTCAACTTTAAAGAGACAGAACTTCACTTGGTGCATATTGGAATGTTTATTTCCTTGTTGGATTTGATTTATTTTCCACACCACTTCATCCCAAAGGTTCTGAGAGGCTTCCAGAGTAATTGAGAATTTGTGTTCAAGGTATCTTTTTGCCTGCTGAGTGTAGTCAGTGCCTTTTCTTCCAACTCTCTGTCCAACTGTGTATCCACTGGTGTTCATACATAGCTGAGCAGACGTTTGAATCTAGATCTCTTCACTTTATTTACTGCCCCAATAGGATGTTCAGATAAGACTGTGGCTCAGTGACAAAGCCTCTGCTTTACATGCAGAAGTCCCAGGTTCAATCCCCAGCATCTCCAGTTAAATGGACCAGGTAGTAGGTGAGATGAAATACCTCTGCCTGAGATCTTGGAGACCGGTTGCCTGTTTGAGTAGACAATACTGACCTTGATGGACCAATGGTCTGATTCAGTATAAGGCAGCTTCATGTGTTCATCGTATGTTCAAAACTAGCATTAGGACCCCATGTACTACCCAGTACAGGTGCTCAGATGTCAAAGATCTGTAGCCATTACAGTGCTCCCCTACATAAATTAAAATCCTTTACTCATTAGCAAATTTATATTTACTGATTCCTTCTTATGCTCTCTCTGGCTTTTTTGAAGTTTGCCAAAGTGGGAGGATACGTCCTCTTTTGTCTTTGGAGAAGGAGGGAAAGAAAACAGAACAGGGAGGGAGTGTCACCCTAAAGAGAGAGAGGAGGAAGCTCTTAAATATCCACAGAAACAATTCTACTTTAGAGAGGATTAACTATTTTGAAAGTGGATGAGAACAAAGAATCACAGCAAAGGGAATTTTGGTAGCTGCGCTGCAACAATGTGCTGGAAGTGGTCTGAATGCAGATTCCTGTAAAACAAATGCAGAAGCAAGAGGAAGCCCCAACACAAAGTGGAAATGAAAGCGACAGGAAATGCAGAATGGAAGAATAGGATGTGCTCAGAAACTGAGGCAAAATATGGGTGTAGAAAGGGCCTTTAAGAGACTAAATGGGATATATTTGGTGGGTTACATGAGGAGGAAGAAGTGTACTGGAGGAGAGGTTTTTAATTTGTGAAAATGGTGTTCAATTGAGTTTGTAGGATATTGTGAGCTGCTCTGAGCCTTGGAAGAGATGAATAGAAGTAGTTTAAACAAAAATGTAATGGTGGTGGAAAGTTCCATCAAGTCATAGCCGACACGTGGTGACTCTGCAGGGTATTCACGGCAAGAGATGTTCAGAGGTGTTTTGCCATTGCCTGCCTCTTAGCAAGCTTGGACTTCTTTGGTGGTCTCCCATCCAAGTATTAACAAGGGCCAATCCTGCTTAGCTTCCAAGAGCTGACACGATCAGACTAACCTGGGACATCCAAGTCAGAGCAAACATGTAATAAACCCAGTTATACAATCAGTCAATTAATTGAAATTTTTTTGACTCTATCTTATCCTACACTAAAGGTAGTTCATATAATTACAGAAAACCTGCAATATAAAATAGTAAAAAAACCACACAAATTAAGCAGAAAATAAAATTGCTCACTGCCCATCCATAAGATTGAATCAAGTAGTTCAGAAGGGACTATCAAAGAGGTTTGTTTTGTAAACCCTGCAAATGGCTACCACAGGGTCAAACTACACTTTAACTGTTACATGATCTGGATCGGGGTTCCTCTGACTCAACTACATCTTTTTGCAGAGCAACACAACGTCAGGGAACTAACATTCCCAAGCATGCTGGGGCCTGATTTAACTCAGGAATATGTTGCCGGGGGGGGGGGGGGGGGGGAGGGGCTTCAGCCTTCCTTTTCCCAAGCTGAAACAACCTCTAGAGGGCATATTTGCCTTGCTTTAAGGTTCCATGTGCACATATTTCAGCATGTGGAGCCCCACAGTGAGGCAAATATGCCCCCTGCAGCCATTTTGGATTGGGCAAATGCAGGTGGAAGAAAGCATCACTAAGTAATAGTGCCAACTGCTCCTACAGATGCAAGGCTTCTTTCCAAAAGACCCCCCCCCGGATTCTCTTGTGTTGTCAGAGAGGGACAATCTTACCTTATCTAAAACCATCAAGTCATTCTCTTTCAGAACATAACCTCTATGCTGCACTTGTGCTTGCTTGACTTCTATTTCAGATTTTCCCCCCACACATACTAGTTATTTCTAGACTGGACAGTTTTAAAGCATTCTATATGGGGCTGCTTCTAAAAAATTAGTGGAAATTGCAACTGGTCCTGAATGCCATTGCTCATCCGTTGACAGGGACAAGTCACTTTGGGTGAGGTCAGATGAGCACTTTGAATCATTGTCATTGCTTCTCACCAATAGATTTAAATTGCTTGTTCAAACAGCAACATCTGTATCCCGTCCCGCAGTCATCATTCCCCTGTTCTCACCCCCGACTTTCCTGACATTGGATAAAGGCCAGTATTTACTGAACCTACCGGGTTCACTGCACATATCCAGATGTCTGAATGCTCCGTTGCACACTCAAGCTGTTTGGGAAATCTGAAGCTTCTATTTCATGGCCAGCATATATTTTTTTTACTCAGCAATGTGCACATAAGCACATATTTGTGCCTGGATTGTGAATCACCGCCCAATGGCAAATAAGCAAAAAGGAATTTTTGAAAAAGATGGTGCCTGAGCATCCGCTCTATGATTACCACAGCAGTAGTCTGAAAGGTAATCCACAGGGCGCACAGTGAGGCAGGATAAGGATGGTGTGTTTAGACAAAACTCTCCAGAACAAGTAGTGCCAACTAAATTAGAGGCACGGTCAGACTGCACCGAGTTTTGACATCCGTCCACAGCCTTTGTATTAATCTAGTTTCAGTCCAACTACTGTCTCCCAGTTAGCTTCCAGGCTCAGTTCAAAATGATGGCTTTGACCTTTAAAGCCCTAAAAGGTCTGGGATCAGGGTATATGAAGAACCAGCTTCTCCTGCATGAGCTTACCTAAATACTTAGATCACAGAAAAATCCCTGTCTCTAGAGACTCCGCATGTTCATTGGATGGTCAAACCTAACAGGTCTATCTTGGTAGTAGCATGAGACTTTAGAACTCCCTTTACTGTGAATACACTTACCCGTCTTCCTTTGAGAGGTCAGAATGTAGGCAAAGATTATCCTTTTTTGGCAGGCTTTTGATTTTGTGTTTATTCTGGAAACAGTTTGATATTTAATTTGAACTGTCAACACTGCAATTGCTTTGCTAATTTATCTCTTGATTTTACAACCCTGAAGCTAAATGATTTTTGGTGGGGGGCAATGGGGGCATGACATCACTTATAACATCACAAAATAATAAAATAAAATATAAAATAAAAATCCCAAGGAAAGGTGGCAGCCCAAAAGAGAAAAGTCTGGCCAAAGAGCCTGGAGAAGAGTGCACCCCCTGGCCCACCAGCCTCCCCACGCCATCACTTTGCTAGTAGCCAGGCCAGGTGGCCTGGAAGAGCAGAGGTGGCAAGGGGCAGAAGGCAGCTTCATGTGTTCATAAATCCCAATCCTACATTAGGGAACTCCCTAGCCAGACCTTGTGGCTGCTGGCTGCACCAAGAAGCCCCCACTGGGGTACCTGTTTTTCCCTCCTCCCCTTTCAAACCTGTCTTGTTGGGCCAGTTGAGTCAGAAGCCACCCACCCATCTGAGGAGCCAGTCCCTTTCTCATTCCTTGCCCATCCAGGTGAGGCACCACCAACCTGCCTGCTGGAGAGGAGGATAAGGATAAGCCTGAGAGAATCGTGTGCCTGTCCCTCTGACGCCAGACCCTGGGGAAGCCTGAGAATGATGTCTCCAATACTGGATATGCCATGAGCTTGGGCCACCCTGTTGAGTTCTGCTCTGCCTCACAGCTGCTGCTCCTCTGAAAGCTGTCCCCCAGCCCTGCACCCCAGCCCTGCCTGCTCAACCCACCACCTCTCTCCTGGGGTGGACTCTTAAGATTCAGTGGGGGATGTTGGAAAATTGGGGGTTGTTGGAAAATCGTCCCTTGCTAGCTATGACTCTGCTACTGATAGCCTGGACTTTTAATTTCAATTTATGTTATGCTCTTATGGCAGATGGCTTTGGTGCTTATATCCCCAAAATAGGATATAAATTTATCAGTAAATATAATGCAATATGCAGGATAAGCACTAAGCCTGGAAGGAAGACGATGCCCCCAACTTAGTACTTTCTTAAATGAGCTGAGGTAGTAAGAATATCCAACAGCTGTTCCAGTTGCATTGAGAAACCTTGTGTATCCTATGGAAAGCAGACCAGTCAAAAGAAGGGGAAGCTGCTACCATGCCATTACTCAGTCAGATGTGATCAGTAAGCATATAGCTGTCTTGATTGATCTGGTCTCTCAGTTCAGAGCATTTTGTGTTCCATCACTTGCCTTGTTGCAGCGAATATAGAAATGCCTCACATACTGAAGTATTATAGAATGTATGGGCAGCAAGAGAAACCAGACAAGTCAAAAGACTGTGGGACCAGAACCAAGTCCTCCCGTGGTGCAAAGAAGATTGGTTACATCCAGGGCAATCCTAATAATGCACTTAAAAGGGTGTAATTCTGCTTAAGATACCACTGCTAGAATTCTTCAAGCCTTCTGAAGATTCTTTCTTTTGTTATACATATTTTAAACCTCAGAGAACCATAACAGAGCGCTTTCTGAAGTGATGGTCTTTACAAATGGATATGTATACCTTTCAGTGACTCAGCTATGTAGAGCAGCCAACAGTCCAGCTGATTTAACATGTGTGAACTTGTCAAGAGTGTCCTCTGAGGAAGCTGTCAGGGTTGTAGATGATATAGTTAATAGTAATTTTGGGTTGGATCCTGTGACTTTTTTTTTTGCTAAGTCTTCCTTCAAGGTAGAAAGTCTTCCTCCAATGGAGAATCACCTTTTGTAACTGAGAAAACCTTTCTCTGATGGAGAAATGTCTTTGTTTCATGAAGGCTTGGTGGAAGGGAAACATAGGTTACAACTGGTTGTTACTACCTTGTGGATATTTGAAATTTATACCTCATATGTTCATATTATTAAAATAATTATATACTCATGTACAGAGCTACTAAGGATCACCAGAAAGCCGGACAAAGATTTCCTCTGCCTCCCCTCACACTACTCAGTTCCAACCCAAATATATAAAAACAAATTATAACTTGTTTAGCTCTATGGGGTTCCAGTGTGATTGTATCCTCTCCTGGATTTTTCACCCGTATTGTCCATTCTCAGAAGCCAGCTGATTTGTGGTTGTGCGTACACTGTGAAATAAGCCATCTGAATTTTCATTGCCAGGTCAATTTAGAGGTCAGAGTGTTTGGTTTGGATCTGGGAAATGTGTATTCCAATCTCGCTTGGAGACAAAGGTCCCTGGGTGGACCTGAGTGAATCATAATTTCGTAACATTTACAGGATTGTTGTGTCAATAAAGGTGGTTTGATCAGTCAATTTATAAAATGTTAGTCACTTACTTATAAAATACCCAGCCCAATAACAGCGCAACTCTAATCAGAAGTACACCTTTCTAAGTCCATTGAAGTCAAATGGACTTAGAAATATACATCTCTGTTTAGGATTGCCCAAGGATTAAAAACAACATATTTTAAAAGGCAAGACATAAAACCAGTGGTAGTAAAATACCCACCCTGACCTCAGTGGCCCAAGCTAGCCCAATTTCATCAGAATTTAGAAGCTACGCAGGGGTGGCCCTGGTTAGTATTTGGATGGGAGACCACCGAGGAAGTCCAGAGTTGCTATGCAGAGGCAAGCAATGGCAAACCACATCTGTTTGTCAAACCCTATGGGGTCACCAGTCTCACCATAACTCAGCTGTGACTTGACAACACTTTTCACCACCAGTAAAATCCCTATTGATATTCAAACATAACTCAGTAATACTCCCATGCTATTTAATAGGTCACTGAGAATAAAATTGTTTCAACTTGATGGCAAAGAGCATACAAGGATAAAGCCTGATCAGTAGATTATTAGACATAGTAATAATATTGATAATAATTAGTAGTAGTGGTGGTAGTTTAGTAGTAGATTATAGGAGTCCCCAACAGAGAAAGCCTTGCTCCATGGCCTCCTATTTCTAACTTCAGTGAAAAAGGGTGTATCATGTGAAGACATGGATGCCAAAATATGCTAGTAATGGATTTGACTTTTTCACATTGAAAACAAACCAAAGTTGTTGTGTGAGCTGTTCCCACGTCTTCCAAATTTAGACTGCAATTATGGCACTTAGATAAGTCTCACTTGGTCCATGGTGTCCTGAGATTTGGCTTTGGAGATACCAAAACTGAAAAGTGTGTCCACTATTAGATGCATATTTTGAGGGTCAGTTCCAGTTAATTCCATAGTCATGTCGAAGAAGAGGAAGAGGAAGAAGAGGAGGAGGAGGAGGAGGAGGAGGAGATTGGATTTATACCCCACCCTTCACTACCCTAAGGAGTCTCAGAGCATCTTACAATCCATTTCCCTTCCCCTCCCCACAAGATAAACCCTGTGAGATAGGTGGGGCTGAGAGAGCTCTGAGAAAGCTGCTCTTGGAGAGCTCAGAAAGAACTTATGACTGACCCAAGGTCATACCAGCAGCTGCATGTGGAAGAGTGGGGAATCAAACCCAGTTATCCCATATTAGGGTCCACGCTCCTAACCACTGCACCAAACCACTACACATGAGTAGGGAAGTATATAAAAACGGTGAAATGGTATGCTAACTCTGCAGAACCTTCCTTAACTTCTTCTTGTGGTACTTAACAGTAGAAGCATGACAGCTGACATGATGTAGTAGTTAAAGTGTTGGTCTATGAACTGGGAGTAAAAGAGCAAGAACAACCCAAGAAAACAATATGAACATGTATTACAAGTGGAATATGAATACAAACTTATAGGGCAGGCGCCTTATACAGCAAGCTATTACAACATATGCAAAATTTGTTTGATAAATTCACTAAAATGTAAACAAGCCTTACTGCCACCACCATGATGTCCAAAACTGTATGCATAAACTTGGGCTACATGAAATGAAGCTGGTATGGTGTAGTGGTTAGAGTGTTGGTTCAGGATCTGAAAGATAGACCTGACCTGGATAGCCCAGGCTAGCCGTCAAGTCGCAGCAGACTTGTAACCACAGGAAGGGGTTTTCAAGGCAAATGAGAAGCAGAGGTGGTTTGCCATTGCCTTCTTCTGCAGAGTCTTCCTTGGTGGTCTCCCATCCACCTGCCCAGCTTCTGAGATCTGATGAGATCAGACTATACCATGCTGCCTTCCCTCCCCCTCTACAGGATCTAGCCCACTAAATCAGGAATGATGACCTCATAGAAAGTGTAATTACTAGTACTTTGCTAGGCCAACCAGAAAAAATGGAGCAGCCTCTTCTATAATAACGGTTTATAAAACATTGGAAATACCTATGCAGTGGAAACCTTGAAGTTTAAAAACCAGTGAAGAGTCCAGCAAACTTCAAAAAGGGGCAACCTTCTGCAGTCAGTGCTGTTGGATCTACAGATTTCGTTTTGGAACGCTGATTTTGCAAACTGTTTTAGTGTTCATGTGTCACTACCACGATTGTGCCAGCTTGCACCTGGCATCAATATAAACAAAGCGTTGGCAAGGGCTCTTTCCTTTGGGATGGAGACATCTGATTTTCAAGCTGAAAACATGTCACTGTTGTAAGACACTCCAAATAGCCTGGTTTCTTTCTTCTTCTTCTTTTTTTTAAACCAGTACAGTAAATTAACCCGCCTAGCATAGTGTTAAATGCTTTGCAAACACCGACTGGAGGCAAGGGGGGAAATGGCAAAAACAAACAAAAACACTTCAATAGATGGTTTGCCCAGCCCTCGCTGAAAGCAAAATAGCAGAAGCTAAATAAGGATGGTGGAGCTTCCTGGAAATACAAAAGACAGAAGGGCAGGATGGAAACGAGGCATGTCTTGGGCCTCTGCCTGCTTTCAGGGAATGCAGTGTGTGAAAAGGACCCACAAATTGCAACGTGCTAATATTGAATGAATTAAAACTACAAAGAAGATGGAACCGGCCCCTTCCAAGTTGAGTAGCAGCAGCAGCAGCAAGCAGCTGAAAATGTAAATGGACTAAAGAAGCAGACACAGCGACTGCTGTACATGGCATAATTAAAAAGTCTGAATCCTCGAAACCGTTAGACCAGCAACCATGTCAACCTGCTAGATCAGCAGCAGAGAAAACATCAAATAAATGGAGCTGAACTGAGCTCTTAGTTCACATGCACAGCAACTGGGAGGGATGCAGTTGGAATAGATTGCAACTCTGCTGGATAGAAGATGTTTTCCTCTCTTCCAGCAATGTTCTGCAGCAATCTAAAAATGCTGTAAGGGAAGTAGATGAAAATTATATACGAAAACCCACGCTAGGTGTTCTTCGCAGTGCCATGATCGCAGTATGGAAACATATTGGCATTAGGGGACAGAACGTAAGGTCTTGAAACCCCAGCTTTTTGTTTTTAAAAAGCTGGTTTGTGCCTCTGAAGAAATGTTTTCAAGGTGTGTGGGAACGGCTGGTAAAATCTGGGTTAGGGCAGACATACCATAGTATATAAGGAGACATCACAGTAGAATCTTTAGCAGCAGTAGGAGCTCAATTGCACAGTTTCACAATATACAATGTTATACAATATAGAAATTACACACTGGATTAATATTCCACTTGCCCCTTCCGTAAGATGTCCCGCTGTATTTTTTGTATTTTTTTAAAGCAACATATCTGTGTCTTTTTTCAGCATACCTTTGTTTATTTGTTTGGGAGTAAATGTCTTTGTAACATCAGCCAAGTGGCATTAGTGCCAGGTGAGCTCCCCAGCTTCTGTTAGCACACAACTGATACAGGATTTGGATTTACACATTTACTCAGTGAACATTTGCAAAAAAGCTCATCGGTTTTCTATAAGTTCTCTCCCCATTTATAACACTGGTTCAAGTACACTGGTAATGTTTTGCACTGAACACTGTGGTGTGAGATGGCGGATGTGCAGGTGAAACCACGGACTAGCCGTGGTGGAAATTCAGCCGCCATCATCTACATTCAAACACCCCTAGGGACAAGCCATGGGGGACAATAGCCATGTACATTTAAGTGGGGGAGCCCAAACAGAGATGGTACCTTCTCAACAAAGACTGCTTAGTAAGGTGATTCGGTCATGTAGTTCACAGCAATCAGTGAGGGTTTAATGGAGAATTAGGGATCAATTAAAGGACTGCTGAGCACCCACCTATAAAGCAGCTGGTTTGGGTTGCCTGGTCTTCTTAGTGCTGATCTCAGTGAACATTCTGAGTTGGCAAAGGACTGGAGAAAATGGTGCTCGGTTACTGGTATAGCTAAATTAATTCACTGACAGAATTAGAGTGCATTCTACTTTTCTTATTGGCATTTACCCTCTGATTAAAATGCCAAGGTATTTTTTTCTGCTGATAATACCTAGGTATAGAAGGGCATTTATGTTAGCACAGTTGAATGTGCACCTAGAGTTTTATTGGCAAGATTCCCTGGTATAGCATTCCTTGACAGATTATGTACCTGCAGTTCAGATTGAATAGATTTGAATTTGACCATATAGTTTTAGATTGTCCTGTATTTTCAGATTTAAGATCAAAGCTAAGTCTCCCGTTACTTGGAGCTGACTCTGATTCCTCAAATGAGAAAATGTCTTGGTTATTAAGAGATGCAGAAAACTGAGTTACTGTATAAGTGTCCAAACATTTGGCAGTAGTTATAGCAGAGTGTATTTAAAGAGCCACCTGCCTGGTTCGTTTTACCTGCTTGGGTGCCCCTATTCATGGCAATGGTTGAAGGAACAGTGATTGGATTGGATTGGACAGAACTAGGTAATTATGAACTCTGAGGGGAAAATTACGTTTCAGGTATTCTGGATTTTATTCCTGCACAATACCTATTATGGGCAAGTTTATTAGTAATAATTTTGGATGATAGCACCAGCAAAGTTCCTTTCCCCCCATTTTGTACTAAACCACAGTCAAAACTACAGCACTGGGAGAGGAGAAGTCATGTTTGTACTAAATATAGTGAAGGCACTTTCATACTGTTTCCACTGCTAAAACGTTCTGTCTCTCTCTGCGTTCAGAAGTCAGAGAGGGGCTGATCAAGATTTTGCAGATTTCTAAGAGTATCTATATATCTAATAGCTGAGATGCCCCCTCTGTGTGGATATCTAAATCCACACATCGGGAGGGCCTGGAGGGTAAACAGATTTTCCTGCACACTTGGGGCACTCCCCAGGTGTGCAGAAAAATCTGAAATGTAGAAAAAATTATACGGGGATACTTAAATCCCCCCAAAAGTAAAAGAATGTTCCCAGTGCATGTGCAGCAAATGCACTTACCACTAGGAACTATGGCAGAGCCATGCAGGGCTCACTGCTGTTGCTGCTGGCCATGCTGGTGGCAGCGGGGGGGGGGGGGGGGGGAGAAGCCTGGCCAGCCGGTGGCTGGGAGCCATGCAGGGCTTGCCTCAATTGCTGCTGTCAATGGTGGGGGGAAGCTTTGGCGGGCCGCCTGCTGGACTCACCTGCAGCCACCTCCTCCTCCATGTGAAGCTCCTGCTGCTTCAGCAGGCTGGCCACCCAGGAGCCATGGGGAATGCTTCCCCGCCATGAGTATCACACATCCCGCTTCTTGTATTATCTAAAATAAACAAGTGAATGCAGAATTTCTTGGTTTGCATAATGTTGTACAAGTTTGATAGTTCTGGGGTTTTTTTCAGATATAGCCTTAGCTTAAACCACCTAAAAATGGTTATGAAACTTCTGCTGGAATAAATTATGATGATGGCAAGAGAATGGGTCACATCTAGTGTGATGTAGTGGTTAGAGTTCTGGATTGAGTTCTGGGAGACCAAGGTTCAAATCCCCAGTCTGCTATGGAAACTTGCTGGGAGACCTTGCCTAACTTACTTCACAGTGTAGTAGTGAGGATAAAATGGAGGAGAGGAGAAGGATCTGGACCTCTTATTAAAAATTAATAAATAATACCATAATCTGTGGCCATCAGCACCATCAGGTGGATCATGGGATCCAAGTCAACATTTTGAAACTGGGAAGAAGGTTCTGTTGATGCTTGAACAAAGTGAAGATCTGGCATAAAGGTCAAGTGAAAACCAGCCAAAAAATGGCCAACAGAATTTCCATTTCCACCTTGATCTGGATAGCTCAGGCATGCCTGATCTCATCAGATCTCAGAAGCTAAGCAGGGCTGACCCTGGCAAGTAATTGGAAGGGAGACCTCCAAGGAATACCAGGGCTCAGGACACAGAGGCAGGCTATCAAGCCACTACTGTGGAAAACATCCAAGCCTCCAGTAGGGGTCACCAGAAGTCACCAGGACTTCCAGACATGCAAGTGCACAGGCACGCGTGTACACATACACACAAGTATCTACATTTCTGACATAACCAAGCAAAAAGACAATCAAATAAACAAAAGAGGATGGATAACCTTACCCTGAATGTACATTTTACATACAAAACTGTGTTGGAAAAGGTGATACAGAGGAAAGGGAGTAGCTGCACTCATTACTGAAGATGAATGATGGTAGTAAGAAAATTAAATAAAGCAATTAATGTCATTACTTTCAAAATAACAAAGTTCATGATGTCCCAGGAAAAAGAGAATGGAAGTATTTGACCACCCTGAAATGTTTTTTAGAAGAAGAGGTTAACCTTTTCCAACTGATTTTCAAGGTTATCCAAGATTTGCAGACCTCTTCGGAAGCTAACAGCTTGAATAAGAAACCAGGGGAAGAAAAAGATATTAGAGAGACTGGTTTAAGGTATATTTTACTGACCCTCCCCTTTATTCTTTTATTATTTAGTTCCCTCAAACTTCACAGCGCTCAGCAGGATTCAGAGCAAGAAGATCACAATGTTCTTGTTTGAGTGATCTGGGAGCCCATTCCCTTTTGAAGGAAAATGTCTTAGGAAGTTTATTTAAGTGTAATGTGCCATGGCATACAAAATGAATGAGTTGGGAGAGGTGCAAGGTTGGGAGTTTAGATGATAGTGGGTCAGCTCTTAGAATTTTGCAGGGTTTCAACCACAGAGGAGAAACTTAGTTCTCCAGACTTCATGGAAACCCCTTGTTGGGTTGTTTCGGAAGCTACCAGTGATGCTGGGTTGGCTAGAGTCCACCTTAGAGCAAGAAGATAATATGGGAAAGCTATAATGAAGAGATAAGTAATAGTTTTAATGCATGGGTTCCAATCTAGAACTGACCTCACTGTGTTCCTGCAAAAATTTTAAGACTCCTTGAAGCTAGAGACAATGGACCACTGATGGTTAAGCCAGTATTTGATTAATCAGTATATTTGTCTGCCATTTTCATTGTAAAGTTAAGAGACAGCCAGGCTCACCCCACAACTGAGAGATATGTTTATATTATATCTGTCTTCACTCTTAAGGTCATCTGTCTTCACCACGGGGACTGATATAACCTGGGCTGATTCTGCACCAATGGGTTGTGCTCCGTTCCCCCCAGGTCTAGTTGGCTCAATTCTGTTGAAGAAGAAGAAGAAGAGATTAGATTTATACCCCGCCCTTCACTCACTTGGAGTCTCAGAGCGGCTTACAAACTCCTTTCCCTTCCCCTCCCCACAACAGACACCCTGTGAGGTAGGTGGGGCTGAGAGAACTCTTTCCCAAGCTGTCCTTGAGAGAACAGCTGGTACAGAGCTATGGCTTGCCCAAGGTCATCCAGCCAGGTGCAAGTGGAGGAGTGGGGAATCAAACCTGGTTCTCCCAGATTAGAGTCCGCGCACTTAACCACTACACCAAACTGGCTCTCAGTTGAGGGAGTTCTGCATTTGTCGCCTTGCCCCGAATCTAGCATCCCCTTCCCTCTCTTCCCCAAGCGTGATTTCCCCTCCCTTTCCTGCCCTGGTGCAAGCGGTTTTTGGGGTTTTTTGTCCCCCCATTGTTGCGTTACGACATCACAACACAACACTGATCCATCATTTTTGTGTCATGGCATTGTAACGCAATGATGGGGGGGACAACCCCCCCCCGCTCATGCCAGGGTGGGAAAGGGAGAGGAGAGGTGAGAAAGGGGAGGGAAAGAAGCAGAGGGGCGTTAAAGCAAGAAACCCCATTTTGTGAGTTCCCCACTAGAATGCCCCGAATTCAACCCCGTGGCAACCCCCCCCCCCCGAAAATCCCTGAAACGGAAGATTCGGGGGGGAATGAGGATTAGATTCGGGCCAACTGCTGACCCAGGACAACAAGTGGGGAACTGTTGCTCTGCCGCGGATTTTATCAGGGGACAACACCGGGGCAACCACTGGTGCAGAATCAGCCCCAGTGACATAATGTAGAGACTTAGCAGTACTAGCAGCAGGTTAACATATCTGTATATTGCTGTATCAAGAGCGTGGTTTAAAACTAATGGAAGAGAAGCACATTTATGAGCCTGTGGAGCTGAGGATAGCAAAATTAGATAACAAAAAAATCACTGTAATTCAATATTATTCCATTTCAGAATGCCTCTTGAGAGTGCTCTGTTGAAAATTGGTGATGGAAAGTGCTGTCACAGCTGACTTATGGTGACCCTGTAGGGTTTTCAAGGCAAGAGAGGTACAGAGGTGGTTTGCCATTGCCTGCCTCCACGTCATGACCCTGGTCTCCCATCCATGTACTAGCCAGGGCTGACTCTGCTTGCTTTCTGCAATCTGACGAGATTGGGCTAGCCTGGGCTATCCGGGTCAGGGGCAGGGCCTGTTGAAAATAATTAATACAGAAAAATGATGTATGTGGAGAAATGCCCTCCGCCCAAGAATTCACTCTAATTGTAATGTTTGACTGTGACATGTAACCCTCCTTGAACCACAAGGAAATAAGTTTACCTGATCTGTGTGTTTAACACTGAAGAACCGCAACATAAAATGAGTTCATTGGCACCTCACAACCGTCAGACTAAATAATCATTTATAGAATAAATGCTTTTCAGTGTTATAAAAGTCAGCTATTAACACTAATTATTGTCTTCACTGGAAAAGTAACTTGCTCCATGACATACTGAAGACTAGTATTGGAAATGCTTTGTCAAATAATAAATGATAGGATTTGGAATCCAAGAATGGGACTATTAAATCTTGGATTTCCCTTATAAGGCAGTAGACATCATTCATCAGAATCTGTTACCAGCGGCAAGGATTGTTATGGGGTAGAAGGAGGAGGAAGAGGAGGAGGAAGAGGAGGAGATTATGTGTTAGAAAAGGTTCACTGTTGCTGAGATGGAAAAATAAAATAATCTTGCTAGAAATAGGAATTGATTAAGGATATGGACAAACTTTGTGGTTGAGACACTATTTGTGTTTGGGGAGGTTGTGTTTTTTTATATGTGTATGAGTGTACGCGTGCATGTGAATGTGTGTGCACCTGGAAATCATGGCGACCTTTGGTGACTGACTGTGTGTACCTGGAAGTCATGGTGACCTCTGGAGACTGACCCCTACTGGGAGCCTGGAAGATATTCAGAGAGGTGGCTAAATAAAGCCTGCCCCCATCTCCTGCCTCTGGTATTCCAAGGAGGTCTCCCATCCAAGTACTTGCCAGAGTCTACCCTGCTTAGCTTCCAGATCGGGCTTTCCTGGACTATCCAGGTCAGGGCTCTCAATGAGACACTATTGATTATTTATTGATACTGGAATGCAAACTATGTGTTACCTAAACAAAAGGGAAAAAACCCTTTGTTTGGCAAGAAACTTAATTTTAAAATGAACTAAAATCAAGGCATGCTTGAACCTAACATTTATATTTGGGCCAATAAAACCAGGAAAAAGTTGTCCTCCTAGAACATCACAGTTTGAACACTGTGTAACAGTAGTGTATGTGAACGTAAGATATCTGTAACCCAGTGAATGGTTGTTGGGTAGCAATTTGTAAGTGTCAATAGCTAGCTTCCGGTCCAGTGATTATGGCTTTTCTGCACAAATCAGATGGAACAGCTGTTCCTGGACTGTACTACTACAAAGGGCAAGTGGGGGTTGTATATGGACATGATTGAATTCTCCTGCAAAAAAGGGGAGGGATAGCATAGAAGTTTCTGCATAGAAACCTACACTTTAGATAGAACATAGCCTAATTTTCTAGGTACAGGAACCTTTGTTGTTGTTAAGGATATGTTCAGATTTGTGAAATCTGCAGTTTTCCCACATGACCAACTGTTTCTGTAGATTAGACCTAAATATTGGATATGTGAGCTGATAATAAAGAAGGTGTCTTTGAGCTTGTTATAGTTTCTATATCACCGATGAGGAGCTAATCCAACTACCAGCCCTGTATGTGTGTGTGTGTGTTTGTGTGTGTTTTCTGGCACTGATAAGAAATACTTCTCTAGATCAGAGGATGGTTTCATTTAGGTTCATATAAGAAATGTATGTTTGGTCTTTGTTCAAATCTCTGTGTTATCTCACCTTTAGAAGTCTGGGACAAAATTAAAATTTCTGTTTGTTCAACTGTATCTATTTCAGGAGGAGCCATCTATTGACACAGAACACTATGTCAGATTACCTTGGTATGATTTAAAAAGGGGTAGTATATGAACAGAACTGAAATGGGTTGTTTATTTGGAGACCAATGCATACATGTAAGAAATTACTAAGCAGTTAAATAATGGTAAAATAAAGACATCTGCCATTAATTTTGAACTGCTTCTAAAAACTATAGATAAGTGCTATTAACATTTATTATATCCTGCTAGATAGTGAAGATAATAAATTTAAGCTAGGTTGCACAAAATGTTAAATACTTATATATGTGACTCTCTGAAATATTGTGTTGTGCATGTGTTTTCACCATGTCTTATCATGTAAGAAATTGTTATACAGATAATGGTTGTATGGTTCATATTCAACACATTATTACTTAAGTAAAATCTTTCAAAATAATTAGGACAGTTTTTTAGAGCTTCTCTGGTAAACATTGATTTTCTTCATATGTGGTGGGAGTGCACAACGATCCAATGCTTTTGGAAAGAATTATTTTTATCATTAAGAAAATGTTTGGTTATAAAATATGTGTAGACATTACCTAGTTATGTACATTATCACCATTACAAATTGGTTTGGAATTTGTTAATGTTCCCCAAGATCTTAACTGGCAAAAAATTGGAACTCTTTTGATCCTCCCACTAGGTATGAATTTAAAACAGCTAAGGAGCAAGATAAGTTGAGCGTGACAGGGGAAGTACCAGAGAGACGATTGATGACTTGACCAGTGGTAGCAAGAACAGGCATCAACTCACCCATTGCCTCCTCTTTTCCCACTGTTTGCTGGATCCAAGCCACGGACACTAAGCTCAAAGTGGAAGTATACATGAAGCTGCCTTATGCTGAATCAGACCACTGGTCCGTCACAGTCAGTATTGTCTACTCAGACTGGCAGTAGCTCTCCAGGGTCTCAGGCAGGCAGGCCTTTCAATTCACCTATTACCTGGTCCTTTCAACTGGAGATGCAGGGGACTCAACCTGGGACCTTCTGCATGCAAAGCACAGGCTCTGCCACTGAGTCATGGTCCAGGAGAGATGGCAGTGGCTGAGCCAACACCCATTACCACCATTAGCAGAGTCTGAGCCAAGTTGCCCTTGTGGCACTGTAGGCATCATGGAGACTTTGTTCCTGCCCACCAGCAGCCTTCTAGAGCAGTCATTCACTGGAACTGGTATGTTAAAGATCCAATTTGCCTCTTCCTCCAACTCTCTCTGACTAATGGAGTCATGGCAAAACAGCCAAGATGGCTAAATTTACTGATACAGTTTGAGGGAGGAATAATAATCCATATAAAGAACATTTCAGCAATTGTGGAAGCCTTTTATTCTCTTTACAATGAAATTTAAAATCTGGATTTTGGAATATATAGATCTACTGTCATTTTTATGTCAGTATTGTTGTTTGGTTTGTGCTGCTTTATATATAGCACATGGTTTGTGAGGTGTTTTTGATGAATGCATTTTTTAAAGATGTGAATTCTGAGCAAGCGTAAGACTGACCAGCTGGCATTTTAGTTAGCCTTTCAAACTAACTATCCCAACCAAGTTCCATGATTTAAAGAGGGCTCTCACATTTCCAAGTGCCATGGCAGTAGCCTTGCGCTGACTTGCACATAAACCCACAAATTTGCTAGGCTGCCTTCGCACACAAATCCAAGTCACGGTGTAAACAAAAAAGAAAGAACTTCTATGGAGCTTCTATCACCTGGAAGCATTTCACTTCCTAGCAGCAATCAGGTGTGTGTATGTATGTATTCAATTCAATTTATTAGGCCACCCTTCCCTACCAGCAGGGCTCAGGGCAGCTTACATTAGAGCAAACACAATTATAATAATCCATTAAATAACATTAAAAACTGCTAAAAACAATATATTACTCAAGCGATATATTAGATTGCCTAAGATGATGAGAAATTTCTGTTCCCAGCATCTCCCTGGGTGGAGGGGGTGCGGAGGGCTGAGTAGGAGGATATGAGGGTGGAAACTGTCACTGTCTTGGTACATAACAAAAGTTTCTTGCACTGTGTATTTCTTTCCATGCAATTCTGAACTGACAAGTGGAGACCTGCAAGAAACTTGCGGGATGGTTATCCCATTCATCACACCTTTGCTTCCTCTCTTCTTCCCCTCAGTAATACTGAGTTACTGCTCATCTCCAGACTACAGAGATAACTTTCCATGGAGAAAATGGATGCTTTGGAGGGTAGAGTTTATGGCACTGTACCCCACTGAGGTCCCTGTCCTCCCCAGGCTCCACCCCCAAATCTCCAGGAGTTTCCCAGCCTGGATCTGGATCCGCTGCTGGTGGTCGGGGGGGGGGGGGTACTTGGCAACCCTAGACTGCTGCCAGTCAAAACCCTGCCTTTTACTGACAGAAACAGTTAGAACCTCCCCCCCTCCCCCAAACATTCTAATCTCCTCACAGTTGACGCCTGGAGCTGAGGCCATTTCAAAATGTATTTTGGGGGATTCTACGGTCACTGAAGGGTTTTTTTTAACTTTTCCGATTTTTCTGCACACGGGGGGAGTGCCCCCCATGTATAGGAAAACCTCCCTGCCCCCCCCAGGTGCCCCCCCGCGTGGATTTAGGTATCCGCACGCAGGGGGTGCCTTTGGAATTAGATATATAGATGTCATGCTCACACTGATCTAGCAAAGGGGAATCTGCATGCATACGCAGCTGTCCACACATGTAGCTAATGTATGTTTGAATGCATGTGTCCATCTGTATCACGATGCTAATCTGAGACATGTTGAATACGCTGGCTCTGTCTTTTGATGCAAATCATCTACATCCAGAGCCACATGGTACCAGTTGCCTATAACAGCATTGGGATTGGAGTCTTTGGATTTTACTGCCAGGGTCTATTAATGCAGATGATAACTGTTACTGATGAACTGCTTGGCAGCAAGAATGTCTTAGTGTTCACAAGATGGAGATTATAGTCCTTGCTCATGTGATTTACAGTGAAATGGACACGTCAGAGTGGAAGAAGACACAAATGTTTGATAAAGCCATTCTGAGGATAAGGTAGGGAAAGGTTAACTGGTAGCTGTACTTCAGCATCCTTGGGGGAATGGAAGAGGTAATTACAGGACAATAAGAAGGATAACACTTCTCCTCTCATGTTTGACGCAATAGATTGATGTCTCACTTAAAATTATTCTGACAATAACCTGCTGTTGAAGATGGAAGTCGGTTTTGTTCACACTTGTACATTTTTCACTGACATCGCTGAACTGAAAAGTTAGGAAGTGGCTATAAATATCAAAAATTCCTTATGCAAACAAAAAGCCCGGGAACATGTAAAGATCATGGCAATTTGTCTTTGCTTTTAAGTATTTTAATTTCTGTTACAGACACAGTATAAAGACACACAAAAGAACTTGTTCAAAAATGCCTGTTGGAATTGATGCCATAACATCTTGCAGCTTGTTTTGTGCTTACATATCCTAAGCATTTTTGTGAGAGTATCATATTAGGATATTAGGATTGGGCTGCACTGCAGTATTTCCTAAATTAAAATAATGTATATTTTACCCTCAAAAACTGTGTTACCCTAAAAAAAAAACCTGCTACCCTTTTCTGCCTTAGAAAAGAAAGAAAAGGAAGGTTTTTTTCCAGTAGCAGCAAGAAATATCACAGAAGAGCAAAGCTGCACATACACTAAAAGAGATCATTCATACAGAAAATGCCCTATGGGTTTAGAGCACAGCCTCCTCATCATTGTGCAAAGTTACTCACTCAGAGATCTGATAGATGGTACTTCCCTGGTTAAATGTTAAAGGCTTCTATAGATTTTGCCCCATAAAGCAGCCCATAGGATGCACTGTTTTGAATGAACCATTTGAGAGTCCCTGCGGCGCGGTTCTTCTACAGTGCTGTTGATGCCATCGCAACACTGGTCACATCATGTCAACATCAGCTCATTCAGACTGGCCAGGAAAATTAATGAACATTCAATTTCCCTGCCTTATGCCAAGCTGCCAAGCAAGAGGTTTGCTCACTCCAGTATCTGTGGAAGCAAGGAGGTCTCATAGGACTGTTGATATTTTCTTAGCTAGGTTTGTGTTAGCCTCTCGTTCATGAATGTACAAAGGGCAGATTGTACTCTCTTGCATAGTGGGTGGAGAGGAGAATGTGGGGCTGTTCTCTTAGATCCAAATCAACTATGGCCTGTGCTAATCTATGGTTTTGCTGGTAGTTTGTGGTCACTGTGACCCAAGACATTTGCAGAAGTGCATTTGCAGATTGGGTAGTCATTATGTCAGGGGTGGCCAACCTTGCTTAACGTAAGAGCCACATAGAATAAACGTCAGATGTCTGAGAGCCGCAAGACAGGAACAAATATCACACACATGTTTTTATTTTAAAAAATATGCAAATTTGCTTTTTATTAACATTAAATGGGACTGCCAAAAATAAAAACAAATGAGGAAAACCGGTTATTGATAATGATATTACTTGTTTGCTAATGATATTGAGAGAGAGAGAGAAAGAGAGAGAGATGGAAAGAAAGAATTAAAGAAGTGGAAAGAAAGAGAGAGAGAAACTAGGAAAGCAAATAGATGGGAGGGAGGAGGGAAGGAAGGAAGGAAGGAGGGAAGGAAGGAAGGAAGGGAGAAAGAGAGAAAAAGCATGCCTCCCCTTTGCTTCCCCAGCCGCCCTGTCAGGAACCACACAATATGTGTGAAGGAGCCGCATGTGGCTCCTGAGCCACAGGTTGGCCACCCCTGCATTATGTCCTGGTGTCTTTATTGGGCACATGTGAAATGTGAACAAATATTGTTTTGACGTAAGATCTGTCCGAAGGCGATATCGGGAGGGGCTCTGGCTCAGTGGTAGAGCATCTGCTTTGTAAGCAATAGGCCCACTGCCTATAGCATCTCCACTGAAAAGGATCAGTTAGGTGATGTGAAAGACTTCGCCCTGAGACCCTGGAGAGCCACTGCCAGTCAGAGCAGACAAGATTGACCTTCAGAGAACTGTGATCTGGTTTTGTCTAAGGCAGATTCATGTGCTGGTATTGTAACTGAGCAGCCACAAAACAAAACCAGAGTGACCTTGTATACTACCAAAGAGCTATGCACATTTTTATCATTTCCAGAATTCATTTCTCAGGGCCAGGCTGTATGCTACAAAGAATATGGGACTACTGCTGCAAACATCCCCTTTCAAAAGTCAGCCACACTTCACATCCTGACATGATTATGATCTTTTCCCTCTTCCCACTCCATTTGGCTGCTCTGTATCTCTTGCCTGCCATTTTTGCTCTCAGTACTCTGGCTTTGTTTCTTTTAAAAGAAAAATTATATAGCAAATGAAAAATTGTATGAAAAGTATTCCTTTGGGCGATTAAAACAAGAGAAGTAAAAGGAGAGGGGATTGTTTTAATCTGGTGATAGTTTTATTAAATTTACAAAGACCACCTATTTAACTATTACTGAACAGCATTCACAATCATAAAAGTTTTTTGTTAGAAAAAGGGAAAGATGAACAGAATGAGGACGTTGTTTCTTTTCACTGAGGCAAGATTTCCAAGTTCAGTGCTGAATAGTTCCTCTTCTGAATATTCGTCCAGAATATATAATGAATAGCCATTACAAACTGTGCTTTGTTACAAATTTCAGGGAACAAAATTGATAAACCCATTGTTTTGCATTGATCTCCCCTTCCCTTTAGCTTCTTTGATTATCTGTTCTGGTCCTGTTCTCAGCTAGAAACCTGAAACAAAAATGACCTGCTCATTTAGACACGTCTGGGAAGGAGTCACAGCCTATAAAAGAAGTTCAAGTTCTTCCCTCTTGGCACAAACGAATCATACCAGAGAAATGACCCTCTTTAGGAAATCTGTGGGCTGATTTTGACAAAGAGTATGAAATCCAGTGGATGGTGGAACTCAGTGTAGACAAGAGACAAAAGCACCAGCAGTGTCAGTCTGCATAAACAAACCACTACAGGGGCCTAACATTAAATCATAATTGCATGTTTTATCATGTCATTTCTGTCACAAAACAGCTAACTCTGACTGCTACTACAGTAATTAATTTTCTACTGCCGTGTGAGATGTATGGAGTTGCCCTTAATGATCAAGCAGAAGCTACAATCTGCTTGCCACTGTACTAGATTGGATTTTTTAAAAAGGTCCTGTAATTAACCAGGCGTGGCTTGGTGCTTTGTTCAACAACTTGAGCTTAGGATCCCAATTCAGTTAGACAATGAAACACATTACTTTATTATTTTTAGCCTTTTTAATGTGTGAAGTGCTTTATGATCCTTATCACATTCGTCCTCAAAAAAAAGTCATGTGATATAGATTTTTAAAAAACCAAGCAACCAGCAACTGTGCATGTATTTTATACAGGTGAGTGTGTTCTCTGTAGAGTTCAAGATTACTCTATCTAATAATGGAAACTAAAGGGACTTTTGAATTTATGTCAGAACCTTGATTCTGTAATTAATCGTAAAAATTGGCATTATTGACAGAGCAGACCTGCTTAAATATTTAAATAAACGTAGCCTCAACCACCTTTTTAACAGTGAGATGGGATATACATGTTTTGAATAAATTAAATAAACACAATTCAGATAAATTAGGACATCTTAACAAAGTCTTTTTTGTTTTAACTATTTGGATGCAGGAAGAATGGTATGTGTTGGACTAGCATATCTAAAAGGAGAAAATATGTGTTCTCTTTTTGTTCCAAGTCCAGGAAAATAATGATCAATAGTGACATCTTTCTCAAGCCATTTTCTGATGAAAGTTGTGTGTTTTATTGTGCTTTTCAGTTCTAGCAACCTCCTTTTAATTCAAAGGTTTCTCCAGCATAACTTTTTTTAAGGGTACTAATTCAGACATTTTGACTTTGAAGCAATGCCATTATTTGAGGTATTTGTTTAGGGGATTTATACTTGGTAGTTTTCTAAAGTTTAAGGGGCTCTATCTTAGTAGTCACTTTCTTCCTCCAGTCTGTATTATGTCTGCCTTATCCTATCCGACAGTAGAATTGAGACCACTCTAATCCCTAGAAGTTTGGAACTAATGAACTAACTGCTGCGCTGATGCCACGGAGCTTGGTCCCAAGCTATACTGTACTTCACACTCGATTTATTCTCCAGATGGCGAGTCTCTGCAGCCCCGCTGCGAGGGACCACCTCTTCCACTGGAGTGTAAAAGTGGAAGGATGTTGTTTTCTTTGCAGATTTGATAATTCAGAGCTAGCAACTTGTGAAGATGATTAGTTATTAGCTTTAATGGATGCCAGTTGAACCAACTGCGCACATATTCTCTTCTTTAATTTCAGTGTCTGTTCGTTGTGGTGATGCTTGATTTATCAGCAGTGCCTGTGTCGGTGAATTCACTGTCTTTCCTCCATGTGGAAACGGAAGTCACGGTGCTCCCAAGCTTGTCATCAATTCAGAGTTAAATATTAAAATGGAGGCAGTAATGTGATTATTGGCATTGGTTTACATCTTTAAGCATCCCTTAGAACAGATTATAAATAAACATTCTATCTCATTAATCTATGACAGTACTTTCATTAGAATCGGCATCTCCCTTTTTCTCTACCTCCACGTTCGTTCTGTGCCAAGTCAATATGGAATCTAGATGCTAATTTTCACAGGCTCATCCCAATTAATTTATGTTGCAGTGATCTGACCTGCTGAATGAACCATTTCCACTGAATATTTATCTGTTTAGACAAGTTACAGTTCTAACTTTAAATACATATTTTAACTGTGTCAGAAGGGGTTTTGGATTCTCCATGGAGTTTGTGGCATGTATGTTTTTTTGGGGGGGGGGGTGTTCTGATGATATATTGGAAAAAAACACCAACTAGTTTAATTCAGATCTGAAACTTGCATATACATGATGTACAGCTATTAGTGACCTATTGAGGAAGATCTGCCAGCATTAGTAGAGAAGTAAAAAGATAATTGCTCATTTGCATATATACATTTAAATATATGCAAATTCTAAATTGCTTATTGACTAGTATTGATGCTACATTTGAGTAAAAACCTGATATAAACCTGATAAAAAGCTGATATAAAACTGATCAAATATAAGAATAGAGTTTCTTCTCTATTTATATTTGTATTTGACCATTCCTGTAACCAGGCCAGCAAAGCGTATTTGTGGGGCTATCATGCCTGACAATGCAAAGGTAGGTGGGCCAATGTTTAAATTCAGTTTACAGCAGCTTCATGTTTCAATGTGACTGATCCAGGGTTATGAGGCAATGTAGTATAGTGCTTAGGGTGTTGGATTAGGAGTGGCCAGAGAATATCAAGTTCTAATCCCGCTTCTGCCATGAAACTCCGAGCAGTGCAATCCTAAAGACACTTTCCTGGTAGTAAGCCCTATTGAATGGATCGTAGTAGAATTCAGAGTAGACCTGCTCAGGATTGCTCTCTAAGGTACTTTGGGCCAGTCATTGTTCCTCAAACTAATCAATGTGAAGATAAAGTGAGAGAGAACAGTAGACTCCATCCTGGGTTCCTGAAATAAAGGGCGGGATAAAAAATAAAATAAACATGAAGAATGTTAGGTAGTTGTCCAGGGATTTTCTAGGAATTTCTTCCTCACATCCAGATCTTAATCATATTTTTAAAGAAATTAATTCCACTTATTTTGGAAGGCATATTTTCAAGTGTTTATCATCTCGATCTCACAACTGCTGTGGACTTCCCTAATGTCCAGAGCTGCTCTGTCCACTCAACTTTGCACTGAATGGGGACAGGCTTGTGTGTAGGGGGCGTAATATGTGCAGTGGAGCTCCTTTTCTTACCAAAGGATTGGAGCATAGATAAGTAAAAGAACACATTCTGGCTTTTTCTTAGCAAGAAGGATCGAGTTTTGATTTATGGTGTAAAATATTTCCTAAGTCTAAGTTTACATATACATATTTGCAAGCCGTCACTGTTTTAATATACTAGAAGCAACTTCTTTATCAAAAGGATGTAGTTATGGTGACAGAAAGAGGAAGAATGCCCTATTCTAGATTACAAAGGAATATAGTCTCTCTTCCTCTCCCGTCTGTTTTTTTATTTATATGAAGAGTCCATATTCCTGGGATTAATGAGCAGTTCAAGAACATGGCAAGTTTGGTAAAGTAATGTTAGAATGTGACTGGAATGCATTCTTATGTGGATTTTTTCACATTCATTTTATAATTTTCCCACTTAAAAGCCCTATAATTGACTGACCTGTGAGCAGAGAGGAGAAAGTCAAAAAGACTGCAGGATCCAAATCTTGTATGCTAAGTATATCTAGACCTCACAGGATCTTGTGACTATGGTTTAAAAAACAAATCATGTTGTATGAACCACTAGAAAGAGTGTTCGTTGTGTGAAGAGCTGCAGTGTGATTGTTGTTGCTGCTAAGGAATGTTCTTTTTCATAAAATGGGCAAAGCAAATTGTAGTGGTTCTAAGGAAACCTATTCTCCACCCAACAGATGGCCAGAGTGTCTTATCTCTCACAGTAACACATTTTTCTATTGAAATATGGAGCGGGGAAAATAATATGGTTGTTGGTTGGTTATTTTGAGCCTTGTAGCAGAGGATGGATATATTTGGTTTATGGAAATTTGTCAGAACAGCACTGAGGCAATAAACCTCTTTTTAGATTGAACCACGTTAGACTCGTTTGGGGCTTCCTTGAATTAATATCCCTATAAAAAATTATTTTGGCCACATCAAATTTTATCAGGGATGTAATGTTTAATCAGTTACTAGGTTAGATTAATTAATTAAATGCTTTTGATCAACTACAAGGTTGCTCCAATTAAGAGGACAACTTTAAAAAAAATATTTTGAATGCCACTACTTTTAAAAACTGGAGAAGGCAGGCACCATCTTAGAAGAAGCATTCTCTCCTGTGTGGCAGAAGAAGAGGAATGCCACTTCTGTGTTGGTTTCTGCTGTGACATGCATGCATAATCTAAAATCCAAACAGGCAAAATGCTCTCCAAAAATATTGGTTTTACAGATATGCAAATTTAGGCAGATATAATCGATTAATTAATGAGAGAAAGTGACAATCCATTGTGTGGCTAACAGTGCCCTCCTAAGCAGAGTTATGCCATTAAGACCTCTGGAGGCTTCAAAGGGTGTAACTTCTTAGGATGGCATTGTAAAACTCATGATTAATTGACTAAGATTCCTTTAATTGGATGACACCTTTGACATGTTAATTTTCTTATGTGTGGGAAATACTCTCATAAGGAGGATGAGGCATGAATTCTACCTGAACTAGGCTTGACTGTTTTATATGGAGCTGTACCTAGAAAAGCACCGGTTGCCCTTGTGTGCACCGGGGATATTGGGAGACCGCTTGAAGATTGACTGGAAGGGTGCATGTGTAAATGCTGGTATTTTAGAGTTCTGCATTGTTCTGTCATTTTGGGACTCAGTGCTTCCCTAGGGGGAGGTTTTTTTGTTTTTGTTATTGCCAAGCAGAATAGTGTATATTTGACGCTGTTGTGCTCTGTACTAGTTTGGTGGATATCTTGCCTCAGCAGAAATGTGCATGGATGTTCTTCTGCCAAATAAGATGTCCCCTTCCGTGTGGCTGTGATCTCACAATACAATTTTGAGAGCCAAGAAGGGGGTTACTTATGTGTCACATCACAAGGTGTTTTGTTTAAGGGAATCCAAAGTTGAAGATTTCAAATGAAGGACTCCCTCATACAGCCCCAGTATGCCATAATATACTACAGTGCTATGTGTGCATGTGACAGCTTTTACCTTTCTCTATCCATCAGATAGACACATATTAAAGCCAACATTTGGGAATACACAGGTGGTAATTTCCAAGCTGGTTATTGTTTTGAGTGTCATTAACTTTCTGTCTCACAGTTGCTGGGGAGAGGCCATTGCTTTCTTCTGGCTAAACTTATCCTAATTATTGGTCTCATAAATCAGTGTATCATATGAAACTGGTTTTGGAGACCTTATCGTGATCAGTCCTGACAACTGTAAGCTACTGTTTCCTCACACTGTTTAACTCAGACCACATTTTTTAACTTCTGCCTTTACACACGTGTATTTTATCCATCTGGTTTGAATCTAATGTGTTGCATTGTCTCACTGATTTCATTTTGTTCTAATGTTGTCTTTCCCCCCCTCCCATAGTATGCCTGTTCCTTTAATGTATTTTTTTAGTCAAATGCCTACATATTGTTAAAGCCGCTACCCTCCCCATCTCTCTCCCTTAAAACATTCGTCAGTCAGAAGCTTTAAAGTTTTACTACTACTATAAAAACTCTTCACAAATGAAATTGCGTTTGATAAGTGTTCATTTTGACAATGAGAATTTGTTAAGGGCTGTTGCCAAGTTGAAGGAATTTTTGTTTTGAAACTGAAATTGGCAGGAAGCAGAGACTCCCAAGCGCTTGTTTATATTCTGTCTGTGTTTCTATTTTATTTCAGCCCAATAAAAGTGTTTCATTTTCAGCAAAGTACTTAGTTATATGGAAAACAAAAATATTCATAGATATTCACTTTACTTCAATGTTTTCATAGAAAATGTGTCTACCTGAGAAGGTGTGTGTTATTGTTTAAATTGCCTCAGGAAATAGGATGTATGTAAATTTTGAGTTATTTTGGATTACTGGGTATTATTTGTCCCTATGAGTTTTCCTGCTCTTTATTTATACTTTAATGCAAAGGATAACAGATCTCCAAAGAAGATACATGCTTTTCAGTCCATACATGAACATTGTTACCTCATAATAGACAAGTAAATACCAACAGTGATATGGCTGCTTATGTGAAAATATATTGGATTAAACATTCTGTAATTTTTAATAATCTTTCAAATTTTCATTTTGAAAACAACTCCATTTTTGGCATGTATACTAGACTCTTTGTAATCATGTAAATGTGAACATATTCTCTTCAAAACTGTTACACTATTTGTATCTCATTATAGCTTTTAAAAATGAATGTTGAAGAAATAAATATTAAAAGTAAAACACAGCATAAAAGTTTTTTTTTTAAATTAAAACACAGTGATGCAGCTTTGTTTTTAAAGGTAGTCACAGATAATCTACCTGGTTGGTTTATTAGGTTTGTATTTAAATGCAGAATTAGATTTATCTCTCTTTTTTAATTTAGGCAGAAGCACGAAAAACTACTGTAAAAACGCTTGAAGGATTTGAGTTTGGCCAGATGGAAAAGTGTGTAAGGATCAATTCAGTGTCCAGTGGTCTTGCTGAAGAAGACATGAAGGCCATTTTTGGGTCCAACATTCTTCCTACCAGTCTGATGCTACCTAAAGTTGAAAATGTAGAAGAAATAAGATGGGTGAGCACATAAAGGAAGCTTTACCACAGCTTTAGTTGAAGGCCTTTGTCTAATTTTGAATGAGTCTTTGGGACTAGTGAGGCATATTTGGAATTGGCTTCAAAACTATATTTCAAAGAGCGATACTTCTGGGAGAAGAGTTATGGATTAGAACTGCATGCAGACCACATGCCGTGTATTTTTAATTTTTCAAAAATCTCTCTGTTATATACTGTTTTATTAAGCTATGACCTCAGTAAGGCAAACTAAACATGGTTAAGATTTGACCTCCTTTTCCATTATAGTAGAAGTTGACTGACTCTCAGTTAAATGCTTGGTGTACATGGAAGTTTTTGGAAAGTGTGGATAGAAGGAGAAAAACATTTTAGCAGCATATGAAAAATTATGGTGAGGAGGAGAAGTAAAGGTCACTCCTTAGGGCAACTAGAAGAACAAACAGGAAGCTTTTAACTAGTGTTTTTAATTAGCGCAGATATTATTTCCTGTCCAGTTCTCTGTTTCTTCCTTTTTAATTGCTGACAGGTGTGTTTGTGTTTCATGACTGACTTTTCAGCCAATAAAAACCTGAAATGTAAATGGTTGGCATGTCAGATTACTTAAGAAAACTTTGAAATAGGCCTAATTATGCTATAATTGTTTTAATTGTTAAGGAGGGACATGTTTTGTTTTGTGATACCAGTATTTCTGGGAAATACCTCTAAGGTAGTAAAAATTCATTCTGATGTTTCATCATTTGAAGAAGCCGGAGAACATAGAGAGTCTCTCTGTATAAGGTCCATGAAGAAAAATAAATCTGGTAACGTCTAATCCACGGTCACATTTAACCTCAACCAACCTTTGTACAGAGAATATTACTGATTTTTTAAAAAAAACTAAACTACAACTTTTCTACATAGTTGGCCTTTAGTTTGTCTATACTTTAAAGGATAGTACTTTTTTTGCTTACAATTAATTTAATTGAAGTTGATTGTTATCCAAAGCTTACTGTTTACACAGGAAATCAACAACAGTGTCCTGTGACATCTTAAAGGCTAACACATTTATTGTGCTACCAGCTTGTGGAAGGCAAGATTCGCTAGATACTTTCCTGTTTTTTCTTACAGTTATTCTTCTGGAATTTGATGGTTCTGAATATTTATGTTCTGTTCCAACAAATGCTTTGGTATTAACAAATATGATTTACCTTGATCTCAGATCTTCAAGCTTCCCCACCCCCCACCCCTCATTATTTGGACATGAGAAGGACGCCCCAGCCCTTTCATCTCTTTTTTTGATTTTTAACACTTTTCTCTTTTGAAAATAAATTAGCTTTGGCTTATATCACCTTGCTGCATTTATTTCTCTCAAACCTTTCCAGCCCGAGGACACATGTTCAGTTATGCTATCAAGCTTTTGTTTTAAGGCTGGCTAGCATAATGGCAAGCCTTTTTTGGCTATTTATTTTTCCCCCCTTCATTTTTATTTATGTGAAGCATAAAACCTGGAGACTGAGGCCCAACTAAAAGATGGGCTTACTTGTTTTCTTTTGTGTGAGAATCTCCTGCTTTCCTTTTGTCCCTAGTATGGGTACTTGTTTGACTGGCATGGCTTATTGGACTATAACAAGCATAACTCTCCCTTCTTTGTCATGGGACAATTCTCCCACAAATCCTGAACAGTGGGCATTCTTCCCAACACACTATCGGGTGTGCACTGGAATTGAAAGAATTGCTAAGGCCTGCTACTTCATCCCCTCCCCAATCTTTGTTTTTTGCCCCCTCCTCCTTTTTTTCTATCCCCTCTCACTGAAATGAACACTTTACCAAGCCGGAAACATTTAATCGTCTCCTTTTGAAAAAAATTAATTGAAACTTCTCCACTAGTTGCCTTTTGTATTTGGTGCTAATAACCTTTAAAAAAATCAAATTAAGAAGATTGGGGGGGGGATGATATTGATAAAAAGCTTCCCATCTTACCTTCCCAATGAAATGCAGTAAAATAAAGACTGAGATAAATAAAATAGATTGGTGGCATTTTTTTGGTTTCCTTAAAGGGCTTAGCACACAAAGGGGTTGCCATTTAAAATTTCATTTCAAGTCATAGCCCGTTTATACCAGCTAGCTTGTTAAAATGAGCTAGAGCTGAATGGTGTGCTGAAATTGTTTTATTATTGCAGTTTTGTGGGTTTTTTAATTAATCAGAACTAACTGAAGTGTCACTCCTTAGTTGTTTTGCATGGCATTCTTCATACAATCAAACTGCAGATTTTTCTTTTTAATTCCTCATATTCTGTGGCTATCATATGATTTGACAGGTTGTGTGGCGACAACAGTGACGATACACGCTTAAAAAAAAAGGAGGGTGTACATTTTTTCTTGCAGAAAGGCGTGATTTATTTTGGCCTAATGTAAAGTTACTGCAGATTGGTTGGAAGCTTTTTAAAGATTTCAGTGATTAGATTTCCCTTTCTTTTGGGGAGGGGTGAAGTTGGGGGGGGGGGGCTAAAAGGGGAAATAACACCTCTAATCCAGCTTCTGGAAAATAGGCTGCCAGCTTTTAAAATGAGTTTCCTTTCTATTAGTCAGAATATTATGCTAAGCCTTAAGCATTAGTTTTTTATGTTGCCATAGCAGCCTTATTCCTGCAGGGTTGTGACCTGTGATGATTACAGTACAAAGCTTATAGGGTCTTGAAACCCCCTTTGAAGATGAAAAGTCTTTGATGGTTTATATTTATGCAAATCTCTTAGATATGATTTACCCAACTGAGACTGAATGGAGAGATGATTAAAATTCTCTTTTCCTTTGATACCCATTAATGGTTAAATATTCCTTAAATGCAAAATTGGTGTATGGGTTTTTTCCCCCCTTTCTTTATTGACTAAAATTTCTTTAACATGTCTGTGAAATGTTTATCTCCCAACACATTACTAGATCTAGAAAGACATAATAGATTTACAATATACAGAGGTAGTTTCCTTCCCCCCTCCCTTTCCCTTTTTGAAAGAGAGTGGGGGGGGGGAATCTATGCAAGGGCTTTTGTATATTTCCAGATGATAGATTTTGGAATTTGGGCTACCCCACCGGCGGCTCAGAGCTAGCTGTGAACTGGTCTCATGGAAAAAATTGGAGAGCTTTGGTCTTCAAAGAATTAAACTTCCTTTTTAAGGCCCTTCCTAGGTAAGCTAAAAATTATGAAGAAAGGACCCCCAGAACAAAGGGTAACAGTGCCGTAATGAATAATGTGGGTGCCACTTTGGAGGAACATTCACAGCCATGTCAGTGTCAGACATGAAACAAAACAGAATGTCAGGTATATCAATACTTCTTTGTTTTTTAAGAGCCTGCTGATTTGCATTTAACTAAGTCAGGGTGATAGGTGTTAGGCAAATATTTTTGCAACTAAACCTTTCCACTTCAAAATATACAGTAATGCTGGCATTCTAAATGATAGGCCTATAGGAACAGACCTCTTCCAGAGCTTGGTGGGTTTTGTTTTGTTTTGTTTTCTCATTAGCACTCTGGCTTTGTTTATTCTGTTTTGTTGCATTTCACACCAATGCAAAGTTTAGAAAGACATACTGTTTTATAGATATTTGCAGGAGGACAAATCTTGATAATATTTCCCCTCCTCTCCTCCATTTGCTCTGTTTTTAGTTTACAGAGAAATTTGCAGACCACACAAAAGGCCGAACACTTGTAGAACCAATGCATTTCATCCCTTTTGTGGAAACAGCGATGGGGCTGCTCAATTTTAAGGTAAGCATTAATGTAGTTTAGCTAACACTTCTGCATAAAGTTGTCAATCTTTCATTAATAGGCAAGTAATTGGGGGGGGAGGAAGTGGATTACAATTCTAAAAAATATGCTAGGTTTATTTCTTAGTTTATATAAAAGCATTCATTATCCCTAATATTAATTGAACTATCAGTTTCCTCTACCATAGACAATCCTCCATAACAATTCTCTACTAATATCAGTTCTTTGGGGATTTCCAATAAAAGATCTATATCCCTTGAGCTCCAAATAGATATAACGGTGTTTAATATCTTAGCAGCTAACTGTGTGTGTTTAGTCTCACATTTTGAGAAAGCACTTTTGCGTTTCACAAAATGTGCCAATTTAAAAAAAAAAATGTTCCATGGTGGCAACAATTTTAAAAAAACAGACTTGAGATTTCTTATTACCCAGTATAGGGGAAAATGGCATTAAAGTGTTGGAACTCTCTTCCATCTGCCCTGTAAAAATATTATTTCAGCCCCCCCACCCCATCCATCCTCACAATGTGGCTTGATGTTGATCAAATGCATGCAAATAGCTGCCTATTCTTGGCATCCAGCCTGTATGTTTCTGTGGAGGAAAGATATTAACAATGATGAAATTGAAACGAGAGTGCGGGCCTAGGCTATGCCAAGGTTTCCTGGGAAAGTTTTGTGTTACTGAGTGGAACTGCTGGGAGCCACTTGTGGCTACCATGTTGCTAACCTGTTCTTTTCCAAAATGTCTCCCCCAAAAAATTTTCAGCTGAAATGTCCTGGATTAGTAAGGATATGTGTTCATGATTAGTAGGAGTCTGTGTCTTAGTATGATCTTCTCTTCCTTTACTGAACTTCTCCCTTTAGAATACAAAGAAAGAAGACTCATAAGTTATGATTATAAAATCTCAGCTAATGTTCTGTATTCAAGGTAGCCCATAATAAATCACAGTGCAGCCCTACTACATAGGGAGATTTACAGTTTCCATTACAATATATTAAACAAAAGCTAGTCAAATGAACTGCCGCTTTGATATTTAGCAGATGTGTTGCAGTTTATACTGTGTGGAACTAATTTCCCAGCCACGTATGTCATATTTCAGTTTTCCACCAGAGTTACACTTAACATACACAGACTCACAACCCCCCCCCCACACACACACACTGTGATTAGGCAACATTTGCTATAATATTGGTCTGATGCTCCAAGGCATCATTTGCTTTTTCAATAGTATTCTGTGCTACTTGTTGCATTTTACAGTAGCTGTTTTGACTTTTAGTTGAAGATAATGTTCTATACATTTGGAAAAGACCACATTAAAAATTCATTCTCTAGTGCTGTTAAGGCAACGTATCTTCCGTCTACAGCAAATTGTGCCCAAGATACTACCTAAATTGCAGCAGTTTTAAGTATTCCGGAGTTTAAAAAGTATTCAGAAGTTGTAAGTCTTGTCACTTTAAAACAAAACAGTACTCTACTGCTACAGCCATTCCAGACTAGTTGGCATGTTAGAAAGCTTATTCATGAAAGGGGGGGGGGGATCTGTGCTTTAACCACAGTGGGTATATTTGAATCCAAAACATTGTCTTTGGTGGCTGTTTCATTTTTAGTGGATGTGTAATTTTTTTTAACAGAGCGGTGAAAGGGAACCCTGATAATCCCACCCCTGTCCAAGGGAGATATAATTTTAGATGTAAGATTAGCATCTTTCTGACAATAAATATAAATTTAGCCCAACCTGTGCTTGCATTCATGTTTGTGTTGTGTTTCAAGGCAGTTTGTGAAGAAACACTGAGAGCAGGACCCCAGGTTGGCCTTCATTTGGATGCAGTCGTCTTCGGAGGAGAGGATTTTCGTGCCAGCATAGGTGTGTCATTTTGTGGGGAGGGTGTGAACCATTACAGCTAACAGCTCGACAGACTTAGTCATGCTTAAACCCATTTGAATTCCATTGAATTATGTACAGCTAAATCTGTGCTGGACTGTGGCCTTTATTTTTTAAAATGGAACCAACAACTAGTATATTCACCGCTCTTGATCACATTAACAGGCTTGGAACTTCTTTGTGCTGCTTCCCATAATTCTTGCTCATGTGTAATGAGGATTATCGCTGTCTTGAAATCTAATATCTATTGCAGTTATAATTTACAAAAATGCTCAGTCTGCTAATTGGTCTCTAGCTAACAATGAAACATAATTGTTGATATCAGTTGAATAATCTGAATGATCCCGTCTATATAAAAAAAATATCAGAAATATTCTTCAAACATGTTGAGGTGCGTGTTTTAGTGTATGGGGAAGACCAGTGTTAATATTTTAAAATAGTTTATAATTACTTACAATTTTAGTTTGAGTTTACTGCACACATGGTAATATTTCCCCTAGGAACACTGGTACTTCTCTTTGCCTTCCTTCCTGCAGCTGCTGGTACAATTTCTTCAGAACTAAAAAGGATACCAAAATCATCTCTCTCTCTTATTTACCTGTGACTAAATAACTTCCTCTTGATCTGAATAATCTCCATAGCTTTTTGAGTGCGGATCAGAACCAAATAATCCCAAATGGGGAAAAAATTAAAAATACTAGTAACAACATCTTAATTTTTTCTTTATAAGATGACAAATCAAGTCAAAACTGGTGATGTTCGTTTGTGAAGAGAGGGATTAGAGAGTACTGGGTATTCTTTAGACTCAGCAGATTTTACAAATGCTTTTTTGAAAACTCAAAAATTATCTATCACATTTTTCAAATGTTATGACCAAGTACTCCGAACTGGGTTTGAAGACAATGTCATTGAAAACAATAGCTGTACTTCCAAGTAATGTGTATAAAATCAAATTGTTAGGTTACAACAGAAAACAATCATTTTTACCTAAAGCTTTATTTGTTCTACAGAAATAAATGGGACTATTCTGGAATAAATTTGAGTGTCACTGAAGATTTAAGTACAGAAATAACACTTTTTAGTGAGTGTTTTTCCCCATTGTAATAATAATAGACAATAGCAAACAGTTACTAAAAATAGATCCATTCCAAATTTTGTACTGATGAAAAACTCCCTCATCCCTATGTGCTCAAGTTGTAGGATTTTTTGAAAGTCCCACCCTACATTTAAAAAAAGTCAAATGGAAAAAAGAGGACATTTTTTGTAAAAGCAGTTTTGATATCTTGTTTACAGCAACAAAGCCTTTTTAGGGCTGTTGCGGTGAAGAAATTTGAGAGAGAGAGAACTTTTCCATTTTGGGGGAACATAACTAATGGTAGATATGTTTGCACTGCAAAGATTTTTAAAGCAAAGTTGAACTTGTACCATTATTTTGTCTTATACTTCTTCTTCAGGTTCAACAAGCAGTAAAGACACCCTCGATATTCTTTATGCCAGGCAGAAAATTATTGTCACAGCAAAAGCTTTTGGCTTGCAGGCCATAGATCTTGTATATATTGACTTTCAAGACGAAGAGGGGCTCCGGAAGCAGTCAAGAGAGGGCGCCTTAATGGGTTTTACTGGTATGGCTTTTGAATAATGTTTGAAAGATATTGTCTCATCTCCTTAATCATAGAACAGATGTGCTTTATAACACTCTTTCTCACCTGCTTAAGCTACCTGGAAATAGCAGAAAAGTCCAACTGCTATAAAATGTTTCCCATTTATTTTTCCCTATAAAACGGCAGGCAGAAGATTCCAAGTGCAAAATTGGGCCTTTAAAGTCCTTTGAACATGTCACACCCAAGTGTGTTACTTTTTTATAGTTAGTGAAAGTGAAGTATAAACTATGGTTGCAGTATGTGTGTTCTCCTGCTCATATATTTCTAAGGAGATTTGGCTGAAAAACCGCATACCATTCCATGCCCATTCAGTGGATCGATGGATGTACATTTATCCATAAGGTTGATTCAGGTGGGGTAGCCATGTTGGTATAAAGCAACAGAACAAAATTTGAGTGCAGTGGTACCTTTAAGACCAACAAAGTTTAATTCTGGATATAACCTTTTGTGTGTGACTCAAACTTTGTTCTGTTTATCCATAAGATTACAGCTGTTGCGTTTGGTGATCCAATATTTCAAGAGTCTGGTGAAAATTTCAAGAAAACTTTGTGCACATTTGAAAATTAGCAACACATCTTTTTTTAAAAAAATGGGACAAAATCGTGACTGCATTTTTTTGTATTAAATGGTAGAGGGATCCAGTATGCTAATGAAGCTGTAATAGTTTATTTCCATGTGAGACTTTTTCTTTGAGTTGCTTTTCCATAGGCTGGCTTGTTTCTCAGTAATTGCCTGTTTACCTGATGACACCTACGGGTACTGGCAAGACAGGCTGACCAGCAGGCTTCTAGCAGCTGAGCCGATCCCTGTAACACAGACGGTTAGCCCATGATTCGTGCGGCACGTCATGCGGGCACCCCTATGAGATGTGGTACATAACAAAGATTGCAGCTTTGTGATAAAAATCAGCTACTTGGCTCCCACACACAGATTACAGCATTCTTTAAAGAACAACAGTGGCAACATTTCAATGATACGTCTCATTCAAGTTAGATACAAGACGTTTGTACAGATATGCAAGTTTTGAAAAAAAAATATACTCTTTGAAGCTCTTAATCTAGTGAGAAGCATATTTTTTAAAGGCAGAGAACTCTGAAATCAGATATCCGTGAAAACCGTAGGTTTCTGGAGAAATGCTGCTAGGAAAATACCAATTTATTTGACCGTCATAATTGCAATAAAACAAAAGATGATGTTGTTCTCTTCCAATTATTTGGAGCACTTTTCAGCAAAAAGTTTTGTTTATTTACCTGTAAAAGTTTAAAGTTAAACTTGCTGCTTAAATTAAATTATTATCCAGTTGTGCGTAAGTGCGCAGACTCTGATCTTGGACAACCGGGTTTGATTCCCCACTCCTGGATGAGAACCTGCTGGATGACCTTGGGCAAATCATAGCTGTGTACCAGCTGTTCTTGAAAGCTGTTCAGCTGTTCTTGAAAGAGCAGTTCTCGAAAGAGCTCTCTCAGCCCCACCTACCTCACAGAGTGTCTGTTGTGGGGAGAGGAAGGGAAAGGAGTTTTTAAGCCACTCTGAGACTCCAAGTGAAGGGTGGGATATTAATCCTATCTCCTCCTCCTCCTCCTCTTCTTCATCTCCTATGCACAACCAGTGTTCAAAGGTTCATGACATATGTACATAAGTGCCATCAAGTCACAATTAACTTATGGCAACCAGAAAGCAAGGGGCTTTCAAGGCAAGTGAGAAGCAGAGGTGGTTTGCCATTGCCTTCCTCTGCAGAGTCGTCCTTGGTGGTCTCCCTTCCAAGAACCAACCTGGCTTAGCTTGCGAGATCCGATGAGATCAGGCTATACCATGCCGCCTTCCCACCCCAATGGTTTATTGCATTCCTGCTAAGGCCAAAGATCCAAAACACTATGTGTTCAAGGGGCAACGGTCTCCCATACTCCCCAAACATCACCTAAGTTAACTGGGGGCTCCAGACCAGCATTTCATAGGATGTGTGGAGTTGCTGCTAGAAGTAAAAATTGACCACTGTCTCTCCATGTGTGCACATGGAAACATTTTGCACACGTCCCTCTGGATTCCTAACAAGGATAACAGAAGAGGTCCCTTCCACTATCACCACCTGTGCGTGCTAATGTTCATTAAACCAGACTACTTTATTCTAGGTTATTTAAAGTGATTGTTGATATTTGCAAAATCACTAGTGTCATTGTGGTTTGATGCCACTATTGATTAAGCTTGCTGTGGCACGATGTTGGAAATTACTCACTTGGTCAGCTATAGTAATGTTATTTTTCAAGACAATGAGACTCAGATTAGATACTCTTAACTAATAGCTTTATTTAGCAGCATTGTTTGCCTTGTGATCATACAGAGTTAAAAGGGTGGATTCTTCCCACTCTTTCAATGAATATTTAGGAGACTGTCATAACCCTGTACTAATACATATTTTTAATTGATGAATAAAAGGTGTCAAAATTACTAAATTGGAACGCACTCATAATAACTGAAGTAGATAAGAATTGCCATTCAGCCTCTTAAACACTGTTTGGAGGGGAGGGTCTACCATTGTACCACTCTTTAATAATCTTGATAAAAGTGTGTTAAAGTAACAAATTTGCATTAAGCCATTTTGTGAATGACCCATTTCAAAGGTACAAAACCTGAAATTTTCTACTTTTCAGTATTGTAGGGAATTTTTAAGTTAGCAGAGTTACAGCTGCTTATGTTTCTAAAAGTTATGAACATTTTTCAACATAAATGGCTAAGATTTGCATGTGATGACCATTGTTCCACATAACAGCTGCTGCATGACTCTGTACAGATCTGATGCCTTTTACCATATCGCCGCAAACCTTTCATTACCAGCACTTTGCCACGAATGGCAAAACTTACCACCTGTGTAGCGAGCCCAATGGACTCAAATGGGTCATTGAGTGATAAGAGCCCCCACAGGTTCCAGCTTATTAAACTGATAACTGTACAGTAGCCACTTTGATAGATCTGACATAGAATAAGAAAAAAACCTGAATAATTTGATAAATCCTTAAATGACCAGCATCCCTAAAGCAGGTGATCTGGATCTAAATCAGATAAACGGTTTGGCTTCTAGGCTATGAATGCCCTGTGCATGCATAATGAATTTAAGGCTCAGTTTCTCAGAGGATTGTACCCTTAGGTGTTATCAATACTTTTATTGGGTGGCACTACTGAATGAGTAAAGACAATGAGTTGGATCCAATGAACTGTGAACAGAGTTCCACTTTTTCCCGCCTCCCTCTTACTACAAGCCCAGGCTAACCTAATCTCATCAGATCTCAGAAACTAAGCAGGGTCCGCCCTGGCTACTACTTGGATGGGAGACCTCCAAGGAATACCAAAGTCATGATGTGGAGGCAGGCAATGGCAAACCACCTCTGAACTTCTCTTGCCCTGAAAACCCTACAGAGTTGCCAGAAGTCAACTCTGACTTGACGGCACTTTCCACCACCACTACCGTGTGACACTTGGAAAGATGCTCTGAGAAGCCCTTTGGGACTACCTGAAATGCAGCTCAGGAAGTTGCAGATCAAGTGGGAAATCCATAGAAATTGTGCATCCCCTTTGTGGGACACCAAAAGTACTCTCACAATGGCACTTTGTGGTCCAACCCTATAAACTTTCATCGATCAGGTGGGAGAGCTGTGTTGGCTAGCAGATACAGATAATCTGAAGACCAACATTCTCCAGCCATTGGACCTCAAGAGGTCAGTTATATTTGGCAGTTGAGGACACTGATGTTGGTTTATTATCCCTTTTATAATTAAAAAAATGAAAAATATATAAAATTCACATAGGTTTAATATGAACTTTTACATTTTTCCTTTATCCCAGGTAATGTTCAAATCTAAAAACATAGTGGCAAAATTATGCAAAAGTCCTATGCAAAATTATATTTGCTAAGTGTATAGAAAGCAGTGAGTTTAGGTGTGTGTAATTCTGCATAACATCACATGTATTCAGTGAACACATATTCAATGTTAATTTCAGGTGAGGAGCTATCACATGTTTCAATAAGCTTTCTTGTCTTCCAAACATCTTACCTGTTATAATAAATAAAAGTTAAAAGAACCCGTTAGCTATATACACACATATATTGTCATGAAAGTCCTATGAAAAGGTGTATCATTTCAGTGAAACCCCCCCCCCCAAAAAGCTTAAGTTGACTAAATATATTCCAAATATGCAGTTAATAGCTGATTCCTGTGACAAACTAAGCTTAATTTACAACTTGCTACAACTCTGGACTTTTCTGTAATAGCACTGCTGCTTTTTTTTTTGGTGAGTATTTGTGTTTTTGTATATGTGTGTGTGCCTGGAAGTCATGGTTGACTTCTGGCAACCCCTAGTGGGGCTTGGATGTTTCAGAGAGGTGGCTTGCTATTGCCTGCCTCTGTGTGCCCGCCCTGGTATTCCTTGGAGGTCTCCCATCCAAGTATTTGCCAGAGTTGGCCCTGCTTCCCTTCCGAAATCAATAGCACTGCCTTTAGATGTGGTTCCTGATGCAAAATTACTCCAACATTAGCTGAAAAGTAACTAATGTGTACATCTTCATTATACATATACTATTAATATTAAGGACCTTCATGGTTCCTGTATGTTGACCTGAGGCATGTTTTTTGTGGCTTGTGGCTTTTGCTGGAACCCTGAATATCTCATCTTTCACTATTTGCAAAAGGAACTTCAAGTCTAGATGTTATTTGAAAGGGCTGACCAGCTGATCCATGAACGTTTGCAGCACCAGAGTGTTCTCCAGAGGGGAAGTCATCCAAAGGGGAAGTCATGATGTGTGACAGATTGCATAGCTGCCTGTAAACTTTTTCTTCTGGATTAGGGGAGAAGTACAACATGCATAAAAAATATTAAATGCAATGCATTTGTTCATACTGTCTGCACTTCTAATGTCTGCACTTTTAATGTGTGATCTGACCTTAACAGCCAATTCAGTTATTATCATAGTGGTTTGACGACTGCTTTCTTGGGCTTCTTTCTATACCCTTCAGCAGGCCCGTAGCCACAGTGCAAAAAGGGGCAGCGCTCCATCAATCTTTTGCTATGCCCCTCCAATTAATTAGCACTAGGGGTTGGTGTGGAATCTGTCGCAAGTCTTTCAAGTGTAAATTCTCTAAGTAAAAAAGGAAGGAGTTGAGGGGAAAAATGTTACTTGTGTCATAAATCTTGCAAATATGAATTCTCTATTCAATTGGCTAGAACACAATTCTCAGTTAGCAGGACTGAAGAATCATTATTTTAAAAACCTGCGGTGGGGGGAGTAAAATCATGTTGTAGTGCAGCAGAGAGAGAGAGAGATGAAGGGGTAAAACTGGTGTTGTAGTAAAGGAAAGCAAAGAAAAAGACAGTGTAAGCAAAACAGTGTTCTATAATAGTCCTACACAACTCTTATTGCTGGAGGAATTATTTTTGACAGAACAGGAGACAAATAATATGGGATTTGGGCCCATAGGTAAGTATGCACAATATCTGCTGCCCCATGGGAATCTTATTCACAGGGGAGGATTGTGGTGTTTGGTCTGAAGATGGAAAGTTGCTGGGAAAGGATCCCTTACCTATGGGCAGCTCAGGGATCATGCCACTGTTGCTTGACCCTCACGGCCAAGTCCTGTCCATTTTATTTACTTTATTTACTTTATTTATAGTCCACCTTTCTCACTGAGACTCAAAGTGGATTACACAGTGTAAATCAATGCAATCAATCAAATGAGACATCTAATAAACAAAGCAATAAGAATAGGATTACAGCAATTTGAAAGAGAGCAAAAATAATTACATGGTATGTCAAACGATGCAGAAAATGGTATTACAAAGGTAATGCAGTAAAAGCAGGATAATACGTACAGCAAACAGATAATACATAACATATCATGATATAGTCCACAGTCCTTTTCCTGAACCATTCCATTATCATATAGCCCTATTACCTTTATCTTGAACCATTCTGTTTTACATGAGACAAGTGTTGGAACTTTCCTGACTTCCTGAGAAAGGCCATTCCACAAGAAGGAAGCCACATCAGAAAACGCATCTATGTGGGCAGTTGTTGGGTGGAAGCATCAGAAGCCTTGAGCTAGGAGTATGGTTATGTGTTCAATTTGTAAATCATTTTATAACTGAGATTTGCATTTTGGGAGTCTCATTTGGCATCAGTTTGATAACTTAATCTTTCAAGAAAATAGATGGATGGATAACCAGAACCCAACAATTGATAAAGACCTAGGTACAGAAAGTTACAGACTACTTAAAGCAGTTGTTTGGGAGGACATTTTTATAAAGCTAATACAGAACATGACAGTAGCCTATACCTATATATTGTTGATGTTGTATGTTCTATGATGCTCTTACAGCCTTGTTTTCATTTTTCATTTTCCACACTGCTTGAAGTAATTTCATTTTCTGCATTGCTTGATGTAGCATATCTTCTACTTTATCATGCTTTTCTAATGTTCTAATCCTAATCCTATTGCATTGCTTATGAGATCTCTCATACTATTTAAAGAAGAAGAAACTGGATTTGTACCCCGCCCTTCACTACCCGAAGGAGTCTCAGAGTGGCTTACAATCTCCTTTCCCTTCCCCTCCCCACAACAGATGCCCTGTAATGTAGTTGGGGCTGAGAGAGCTCTTTCAAGAACTGCTCATGAAATGGCAGCTCTGAAAGAACTGGTAACTGACCACCACTGGGCCGACCACCACAGTACTCAGTTTGGTATCGTGGTTAAGACTGGCGAACTCTAATCTGGAGAACCGGGTTTGATTTCCCACTCCTCCACATAAAGCCAGCTGGGTGACCTTGGGTCAAGTCATAGCTCTCAGAGCTCTCTCAGCCCCACCTACCTCACAGGGTGTCTGTTGTGAGGTGAGAAAGGGAAGATAATTGTAAGCCACTCTGAGACTCCTCCAGGTAGTGAAGCATGGGGTATAAAACCAAATCTTCTTCTTTATTTGCCCCCCCCCATAAAAATTTTCTGGCTATGGGCCTGCCCTTTGATAATAAGGGGATGATATTTGGCTGAGCAGGAGCCATTTTGTTGGCCCTGCCCATGAAATTTCTTCCATCTGTATGCTATCAAATCAACCTCAAAAGAAGCTATGATGGAGAAATGTCTCCCACATCTCTGAAGTAATATATAAATCTGTGCCCCATTTCATTCTGAGATTTGAACAGGTGTTTGGACAGAAAATTGCTACAAGAAACTAAAAGGAAAAAAATATGCAAAAAAACAGCTCACATACAGAGGGATTTCTGCTCCAAATTTCCAGTCCATATATCACTGTTTTAAAGGAATTACTATCAAATGTGGGAAAAACTTGACTAGAATTTTCAGAATAAGAACAATACAGAATAAATGCAACATATCTGAATTTCGTAGGCATCCACCAAATACCTGTAAATTCAAATAATTATCAAATTCTGTCAATCATAAACAATCAAATATACTAATTACGGCAGCCCATTCAGCCAATTACGGCAGCCCATTCATCCAATTTTTTTCTTTATTACTTCATTAATAGTCCACCTTTGTCAGAATGACTCAAGACAGATTTCAACTCCATGTTGAATGAGTCCCCCCCGACTATTCCACTCCAAAAAAAATGGTGAGTTCATAAAAGTATCCAGCAGGATAGCTGCTGGTCCTTAACTTTCCTGCTTTTTAAGTCTTTCAGCGTGTATGGCTTAGATGTTCCCAGTCATCGCTTTAAGAATGCAGCCTTTAAAAAAAAAAACCTTTATAGCAACTTACATTTTACAGTTCTGTATAACCCGTGGGCTTTGCTTCAGCAGTGTGTCTATATAAATGTCCATCAGCTGTAATAATGTTTATGTACATAAAAAAAACAGTAAACCTTTAACAGCTGACTTAGTCATTATAGCTACGCTGGTGCATCCTGCTGAGAAGTAAGATATAAATATGAAACACTGGAGGTTTTTCTTCCCTTTTTACAGTCTTTTGTAGAAGACCAAAATGACACCATCATAGAGTTACATAAAAGACTTGACAGGTATTGATTTAAAGCAAGATTTATCAAGTGGTAGCGCAAAAAGGATTTCATGGTCATAAATTTTAATACCTTCCAATTCTGCAGCCTCTCTGTAACTTGTCAATAACAACAGTTTGGTTTAAAATATTTCCCTTGTTTCCAAACAGTGTCAAAGGCCATTATACAGTTGTTTGGGTACATAAGGGGTAGCAAAAGGCAACCCAGGGGCCATAAATCTAACGGTGTATTTGTTGTTGCTGCTGTTGTTCTGTTCATAGTGTTAAAGGACTGACGCTCTTACAGTAAATATGATTTTTAATATTTATCCTGATTGTCATCACAGTGAAGCATCTGCCTCTACAAACAAACAATTAAGATCCATATTTTGAGCTGTCCGCCTCACAGTGCAAACCTTTCTCTTGAAATATTACTTCTACATGCTTTATACTAAATAACATATGCAAAAGTGAACCTCAAAATCAGTACATTATTACAAGTAAAATAGTGAAAATAAATAAATGTTTAGTGTTATAATTATACTTTAAAACTGTTCTTAATTTTAAAAGAGCAGCTAGTAGAACAACCTAAAGTACACTACCATTCTTCAATTTAATTTTTTAACAAAACAATCTTTGAAGGATTTTTAATGTGCATACTCCAGTTAGTACAAATGGTCATAGAATTAAAAATAAAATGTAATAAAGCATCTTGGGGTATAACATTGTTAGGGGAAATAGTGTCTCTTTTGTTTCTATACAATAAGTTTCAATTTTGTTTTCTTTTTTTAAATTAAGAATTAAACTATGAGAACAAGTTTTTTATTGCAAATGTTCTTACAGAACAAATAATGGGAACCTATTTTCTCTTATCCACAGTAATTTTCTGTCTTTATTTGAGCTTGTGATTTTACATTGTATGTGTTTCTGTGTGTGCCATCTTGAGCTACAAAAAGATGGCACAGACAGATCTGAAATAGATGAATGTAGATGTTCTTATTTGTTGCCAATCATTTGGGGGGATTCAAACCAATTTAAAATGAACACACTCCCCAAATGATATGTGACCTTCATAATATGAAATAGCTACACATTCACAACACAACAGCACCTTTATGTTTAAGTGGAAATTTCGGGGGGGGGGGGGATTTGTCCACTCAGAAAGGTTGGTCTTGGTGCTGCCTGCCTTAGCACTTTATTTTCACATGAACTAGCTCATTGTACTCTTTCACCGACCTTGCCTACTCCCCATCTCTCAAGAGTGTGCCATATAGGTGTAGGAATCCATGTCAATAGAAGCCCAATAAAAAAAGAAGACATTTGCCAAGAAAAGAATTATCCTCTACATTTTCCTCTTGCAATAAGCATGTGCGTTTCTACCACATTCTGTTCTCATTTGTTATCCCCATCTCAAAGGCCAAACTGAAACCCGTACAAATATTAAATACAATTCACTTCAGCAAGCCCCATTAAAACTAACAGGAGTTGCACAACATCATTGCTTGCAAGAGGATGAGGGGGATACATGAACTTTCCTCTTTAAAACAAGACCTTCCTTTCATCCCTCTCTCTGGTCACCAAGAGCTAAGCCCCCTTCTTCTTTGATCAATGAATTGTGGCTAGTTTGATGTCCAGTTCTCCGTTTGGAATTTTTTTTCCCTGGTGGTTCAGTTTTTTATATATTGCAAATAAAATGTTGTGCTACATTGGAAGTCTCTTGTAATACCTGTCTTGCATAGAGGCTGAAAAAACCACATATTTCAAGGTTTCTTAGATCAGTCCTCATCTTGTTAAGAAAGTTTCAATGAAATTTTTAGATTTTGTTTTTTCAAGAAGCAATAGTTGATGTGGTAGCGTATCATGAAAAAATGAATTATTTAATTTATGAAATTGCTATTCATTCCTATAACTATCATTCTGACTATTCTAGTTGCATAGTAGAACATAATTAACCATATCTGTGTCAGAAAAAATCCATACAGTACATTTTTTTAAAAAGAATTATATGCTTCTATAGGAGATTGGAATGAGAGATTTGGTGGTTCAAGAGAAAATAAGAAAAACCAGCAACAAAACTGACCCCCAACCCATTATGAAATTCTTTCTTTAAACAATTTATATTTTCAATAGATCAGGAATTCTGGTCCTTTTGAAATTCTGGTCTGGTTATATCAATGATGGCATGTGTCATATAGCTGATCAATAAGTATTGAAATACATATGTTTATGTACAGCACCCGCTGCTATACTGAATTTTATTCAACATGAGCTGATTTGGGAGACCAAAAGCAAATAAAACATAAGCAAATGTTTTTGTTTTTTTTAATCAAGTAAATCTTTTTAAAAAGTTTCTCAGTTTGTAATTACCTGTTTTGATTTAGCTGTTTTGTGTAGGAGTCTGGGCTACTCGTTGTACAGTTTTAAAAATGAAAGAGATTAAGTTAGGGAGGAATAAAACTTATCTGTGAGAGAGTGTGTGCAATATTTAGGAGTCTCGAGTGATTGGAACATTTTGTGGGAACATCTGCTTGTTAATGCTTGACTCTGAGGTTATTAATCTTCTTTGTAGGTAAGCAGGTGATTCACCCTAAGCAAATTGCTGTTGTCCAGGAAGAGTTCTCACCAAGTCCTGAAAAAATAAAGTGGGCACAGGAACTGATTGCTGCCTTCAGTGAACACCAGCACATAGGGAAGGTAAACCTTTTCATCATATCATTTGCCGAATACAGTTGCTGTTTCAAAGAGAAGGGTTTTGCATTGTAGTATTAACATCCTGAAAGGTAAAGTAACTCTTATATGGCATCTAGAATATAACGTTTAAGATTTATACCAAGTAAAGTAATGTGTGTTATTTGGAGAAAGCATTTTTATATAAAATCCTATCAAGGCATTCACTGAAATGGCATTTCAGTTGGGTATTGTTGTTTTTTGTCTCTGTCCTTTAAATTAATGTAGATTGTATATATCAAGGTACCTAGTTAATTCAACTAAAAGCACTGCTAAAATATTTTGCAGAGAGAATGGAAAATCATTCACATGCTTTTTAGCTTTAATTTGTTTAAATTACCGGGTTTTGGGATTCTAACTTGGCCATCCTTAGGGGTAAAGTTGCCCACAGTATGTGGGTCTCTACAGGATGGGACTTCTGTTCTTTGGAAAGGAGAGGTGGTATTTTGTGCATTAGAACTTATTTTTGGACTAGAGGATTTTTTGGATGGAAAAGAGAGTGAATTAGTGCTGGAATATGATTGTTCCTAATTTAGTGCATCATTGAGTCTCATGTTTCCTGCTCTGTGGGTTTCTGATATGTAAACATTGCGGTGGAAGAGCACAATCTGTCTTCACTTGGTGCCAGTAACACTTAAATTAGGGGTCGCCTGAAGGAAAATTTTATGCTAGCTGCAGCATTGTTAGCTAATTATCTTAAAGGTTATTTGCCGTAATGTAGTTTGCACTTTTGTTGGGGGAGAGAATAAGTTGCAATTAACCGTGCTTCTTTGCCTTGTGAGCCAAATTCAAAACAGTGATCGAGCTACCAAATTTTGGCTGTCCAGAAGTGCAGTAGAGAGAACATGTGATTCTTTCAGTGCAATTTGCACAATACTGAGTTGCCAGGGGGGGAATCTTACCACAGTTGAACACACACACACACACACACACACACAAACACACACACACACACACACACAGACAGAGTTATGCAGATGTACTTCTTGCTGTCCCTTACAAATTCCATTAACACTTGATTGATATGCGAAAACATATTGTGAAGGTTTCTTGTGTTTACCAGCTGACCCACTAACACAGTATGATCATTACAGAAAGAAAGTTTGCACTGTTTTAACAAGAGATTTACTCAGTACTTGTTTGGGTTTTGTTTTTTTTTAAGGAAATACTGAAATATATTCACCTGCAGTTCTGTCTCAAATCATAGCTTACTGCATAGTGTGACATTGAAAACCAACCTGAACATTCGTTTAAGATTTACTCTAATTAAACTATCAGACTGCCAGTACAATCCAAAGCAGAGTTAATCCCTTCTAGGTTCGCTGAAGTCAGTGGGTTTAGAAGGGTACAACTTTGCTTGGGAATGCACTGCAAATCTCTTTTGTTTTGATCCCTTTTATTTACATATGCTTAGTGCTTATTGTGAATGATATCCAAGTAGAAAATACACCAACAGCTTTCCCCCCCTTTTCTCCATACACCTGTTAGCAAGCATATCTCAGTGCCCATCTGCGTGTATACAGTGCCAATGGAGTGTACATATGGCAGCTAATATATTCCAGGGAGTTATGAAGAACACACAAAAAAAGACAATGTGGGGAACACTATACTGGGCAGAATATTTATGTTTGCAGCATTTGAATTGTCAGGCCATACAACATTTAAATGTCGAAGTCTTTCTGATCTATATATATAAGGCAGACTCATGTCTGGCATCTATGGGAACTGTTGTTTTCTAAGTCATTTCAAGAAATTTTTAGCAAACATAGAAATTTCCCTTGATGGCTATTTTTGAACAAATGACTTGTTATTAGGGGTAGTTAGCAGAGAATCTTTAGCTATCAGTTTTGTCTGCTTCCCTGGATTTAAATTAATGGGAATATATAGGTTCTTTGTGACCCAATGTTAACAACCAAGTATTTCTAAATATGACACTAGTCATTCACTGTAGGATTAAATCTTGGCTTTATCAAAGCGAGCAAGAGCTTTGCCATTGACTTCAGCAAAGGCGCAGTTTCTTCTAGTGAGGTGAAATGGGATGCTGTCTAATCAGTGTTTCCTACAACTCTCTTATCCGAATTTGCAAAAAATGAAATAGAAAAATCTGACAGATTAAATTCCTGGCCAAGCTTGCCTGTTTAGTTTTCAAAACAGTTGCCTCTCATGACAGCAGACTCATGTGGCATGTCCCAAAACAACACATTTTGGAAATGTGTGAATCAAAATGCAGGATAGACAATTTTATTGATAAAACCAATCAACTGAACAAGAAAATAGTCCTTTTAAGATCCCTACAGCATGATCCTAGCAAAGCTGCTTGCTTATAAGTCTGTTAAATTCAGCAGAAGCTTTAACTCTGTTTAGGATTACACCTAGTCTTGAAAATTCTGATGTTATATTGCTATAAGTTCCTTACAGAAAGACAAAGCGTATACCAAATTGCCAGGATGCTGCTGTTGCGATCTCTTTTCCCCTCCATTTTTCATTTTAAATTAAAGATTTTGTTTCAATGAAGCCAAATAAACGTCTAGGTTCATACTGTTAAGTTTTGTGTGCTGTTTGGGTGTGTGGATGTTATTAATCAAACTTGAAGGCCTGGAAAGAACTGAATGCACAGGATCAGAGGAACTAGTTTTGCTCACAGATAAATTGCTGGTCTTGAGCCTCTGGGATCACAGTTTGTAGTTAATTAGTGAACAAAGTTCGATGTTCTCAGTCAACAAGAGTTTATATTAACATGCATCAATCATCTCACACAATTTATCATAGTGTGATAAAGAGAGGACAGCCTTCATTGAGGGAACCAAACCGTACACACAACGAATCATAAATGATTTGATTTCAACGGTATCACACACTCTTGAAAATCAAACAGTAGTAATGTTGTTTTCTGGTAGCAGCTTCAAATTTCAAGTTGAACTCGTTAACAAAATGTTTTTGATTGTTTTAATGGTGAGAAAACAGAATTATAGTACAACATTTAAAGGGACAGAAGGGATAACTGGATATAGACACAGCAACATGACATTTATATCTAAAGGGTATTTTATGTCAGTAGTGTTTGGTTAGCGCCTAATTTAAATGTTACACATTCCATTATTATCTCTGTTGCCACAATGCACACACCCCAATACTGGGAAAGTGCAACAAAAGATATATCTAAATGCAGCTTTATCATCTTGGTTTTGTTCTCTCATTTGCTCGAAGGTGTGAAAAACATGGGGGTGTTTTTACTATTTAAAAGCATCACTCAGTTATTACACTGTAAATTAGCTTAAGCTATAAGAGATACAGCAATGAATACATTCTAAATTAATATTATTTTAAGGAAACTTTAAAATGCATATTACATTTTTCAGTCAAAACGATGCTCAGAGCAGTGCACCATTAAAAAATATTAGAACCATGTAAATGCAGCCTGGACTTACAGTAAGCAAAGTAAATTCAATAGAACTTACTGTCAAGAAATTCTGCTTAGCTTTGCAGCCTTTAAAAATATATATAAATTATGCACATTCTATTTTCAGTTTGAATAGTTTTTATTACTGTACCAGCTTGCACTCCTGCAGTTGAAAGCAATTTAAAAATCTACTGCTGAATTAATTTCCAGTCCTTTTCAGTGGAGGACACTAAAACAAACGATTTACAGTGCAGCCTTAAACAGAGTTACACCCTTTCAAATCCATTGAAGTCAGTGGCCTTCACGGAGGATAACTCTGTTTAGGATTGCACTGTTATCTGCCTAATGCAGCTAAGGAAATCTGTGCATGTAAGCAGGTTTGTACTGCACATAGCACTACCTGGACTGGGAACCACAGACACACCGAATAAGGATGCAGTCCGTCCGCACGGTACTGCTTTCGGTCAGCTGTGCATTCCTGTGTTTGTTTGAATGTGCATGTGCGTGCACAGCCAGTCACAGGTTTGTACCGTATCTACATGCAACTTGTATTGGGTTGAATTCACTACATTTAGGGTAGAATTGGGCTCAGTGAAAGGAAGAGAAGATCTTAAGCATTCTAAAATAAGCGACAGAAAATATCTGAAAGGGTTTCGAGGCAAGACAGTGTGCCTAGCTTTGGATGGTTCGGTTCTGTTTACTTGTGTTGTATCTGGGAAGATATAAAAAGTATAATTAAGATAAAACTCACAATGTCAGTCCGGTAAAAGGCTTTGATCATGCTTCAATTCCTATCCCAGTTGGGTCCTGAATATAGACAGGCTGGGTGTTTGCAGTCATTCCATAGGACTGCCTAATGAATTCAGCTTCCTGGGATTCTCTTATTAAAAACAAACATGTTTCTAGGTATGCCATCAGTCTGGGCAGTGCCTGGTAAAATCTCTGTGGGCAAGGTTTCATAGCTGTGCACAGTGCCCCTCAATGAACAGAAACAAAATAAACCTTGTAAAATTGTTACAACAAGCTGGAAGCCCATGAGGAATGACAGGAAGGGGGAGCAATTTGGAAGTCTCCCCATCCCCTAAAGTCTATAAGCTGTCAGGGGCTGATCCACACTGATTTCCCCTCTTCTCCCCTCCCCGCTTTAACTGATTCTCAGAGAGGGACATACAATTTTTTAGTCTCTTTTTTGGTATGTTGATAACGTTATTTTAACGGCTGGCATTCCCAATCCATTTCTTTCTTTCACTCTTGTTTTTTATGCCCTCTGTGTCCTGCATGTACCATAGATAAGCCAAACAAAAAAATAACATTGCATAAATTGAATGGGGACAGATCAGTATGAGAACACAGAAAGACAAAAGGCAGAAACAAAACTGAAACGGGGGTTTTTTGGGGGGGAGGGAGTCAAAACAGTGGGGCTACAAAATTTGGTACCAACCCTCCTGGAGCATACTCAAGCATCATCAGTGTGTGTGTGTGTGCGCACGTGGGCATGCAGTGTCTTTTTCCTTTTGGTTAATTTACAAAGTCATATTTGTCTACATCCCTGAGTATGTTGAAATCCTCTGTGAGTGGTTTGATTTAGCCGTTTTCATGACTGGTGCGAAATACCCCAACTACGACTATTTGTATATTCACACACACATACAAACTTGGACTGGAGGGGTGGGGGATAAAAAACAGCTGTATCAAAAGGTCCTGACATGCAAGGAAGATTGTGTTTATTTTGATTACATCAGAATGTTACACAATAATGTCTGAAATGGCCAATATGTTCCGTTAGGTACTACAACGGTTCTGTCTGAAATGCCAGACAGAAACTGTTACCGAAGAGTTCCTGAAACGGAACATATTGGCTGTGTGAAATTCCTCATTGTCACACCGTTCTTGCCGCACATCTTTTTGACTCTCGCTGTTTACGGCATGTTTCTCTATTCTATGTATGTTATGTGTGTACCCGCTGAGGATTCACCTCACACATCTGGTGGTGGGCTTTATGTCACTGAAATATTATGCTAAAATGAAAACTTATTAGTGTTTAGGGTGCCACAGGGCTCATTTGTTTCTCTAAAACAGAATTAATCTCATAAAGTTTGTAGTTCAAGAAAGTGGATTCTACCCATACTTTGAAAAATTCAGCCCAGAGAGTCTTCTGGCACTTTATTATCGCATAAATTTTCATGGGCCAGATCTCACTTTATTTTAGTGTTGCGTATCTAGAATCCAGTTTTAGTTAATCATCAGATTAGTATATTTTGTAACATGCACATGGTGCTTTACCTGGATTTTGGCTGCATGTACATGAACTTAGAAAGAAATGAAACTTAACTGCTACCACGACCGTGGTATGAAATAAGTGTATTTCCAGATTAATGAGAAGCCGCTTTGTATATAGGTGATCAGTCTCCAGAAAGATCTGAACATATGCAGAAGTACAGGATAATGTGAAGGGGGAAAAAGGGTTTAATAATGGAGTGAGTCAGTAGCCAATATGTTAGTCTGAGACTAGGATTTCAGAAACCCAGGCTGCAATCCCCACTCTGCCGAGTGCTGGGTGACATTGGGCCAGTCACACACTCTCAGCCTAACCTACCTCACAAAGTTGTTGTGAGAATAAAATGTAGACTGCTTTGAGTCCCAATTGGGGAGAAAGGTGGGGTCTAAATGAAAGATAGAAAGAGAGACAGACAGACAGACAGATGGACGATGGATGGACGATGGATGGATGGATGGATGGATGGACGGATGATAGATAGATAGATAGATAGATAGATAGATAGATAGATAGATAGATAGATAGATAGATAGATAGATGTCTTGCTCCAAAAGCCTTTATTGGATCTCACTACACAGCAAAACTATGACAAAACTGTAAAAATATATATTTTTAAGCCTGTGTTAATTATGGAATAATTTGCAATAGCCTCTTGTTAATGGCTACAGTCCAACACAAATTAAGGTGCTCTTAGACTCATGAAATCAATGGGTTTACTCTTTGTTGATCTGTATGCAAAATAATAATCTACACTCTCCATGCATCATGCTAACCTAATGAAATAAATGAAAAAGAAGATCTTGTGGTTTTTTGGCCTGTAGCATCTTCAGAGGTTCAGAGGTTACCCAACTGTTTCCTGAACAGTAAATTGAAGTCATTAAAATTAAATTACTAGAAGTCCTTCATTAAATTGCATAATTAAAACATAAATTTCAAGAAGCATTCCATTTGAGAGTTCTGGTACAATCAGATGCCGATTGTGCATTAGATAAAATCAAATCATTTCTATCAATCCTTTATCAGCTGCCTGAATGCTTTAAACAATCCAAGCACAAGAAAAGGGAAAACGAGACAGAATGTTTTTGATAATGAATCTTAAAAACTAGTTAGCTGACTTTCAAACATGCAAATATGCTTTTTAAAATGGTGTTGCTGTCAGAAGTGGTATTCACACTTGTGTTGTTGAATATGTAGGTTGTTTTCTCTGTACAATATTAATAATACAAGAACTATTTGGTTGGAGTATTGATATAGAACTGGGAAGATTCCAGTTCAAATCCATGCTTGTTATGAAACTTACAAATTGACAGCGAGCCTAGCCTACCTCACGGAGTTCTTGTTAGGATAAAATGAAGAAAGAATGAACTATGTAGGATGCCCTGAGCTCCATGGAGAAATGATAGGAGGAAAATGAACTAAATAATATTTTGTGAAGCTGTAGAGCTTTTTTTTGCATACAGAGTTGGCATGTATAACTTCAGCTTCTAGGGACTCCTAGGAGCCTGAGTCATCAGAAAGAAGCAGGAGAAACCTACTCAACTACTGCTGCAGAAATAATAATGAGAAGACGGTTTGTCACAGTATTAACCGCACCATCTTAAGTAGGGTTATAGACTCCGAAAGACCATTGAATTAAACTGACTTGGCACTGCACCAGCCCTATAGCATAACATTTTTCTGTGGGGAGGCAGGTGCTCCTGACAGGGTGACCCGAAGTGACTTGACGATTGGCTGGGCAGAATGACCTAGGCACATGTGGGGGGAGGAGGGGAAAGGAGGCCAAGCCGAGCTAAAGAGGTGGGCACAAAAAACCTTTCAGGAGTTTCTCAGAGTTCTGGGGGTGATACTTACTCATTGGCGGGGGCACATTCAGTGGGATGGCCACCTCTTCTTCATACTCAGGCCTCTTGGCAAACTGCAGTGGGAGCGGTGAACCCTCGAACATCTCTGTGGGAGATGCTCTGCCCCAGCTCAGCCAGGCTTGTCTTGTTTTCCCCCCATGGGGACTGTGGACAAATCAGCTTTAATTGGGGGGGGGGCACAGCATTAATTCATCTTGCCCACCCACCCACCAGGCTTTCTTCCTGCAGGCATAAGGAGGCAGGTAGGCAGGGCAGCAGGCAAGGTTGGCAGAGAATGGCTGGCCCCTCCTAGCACCAGTGCCTCACTGCACCTGTGTCAGCCCACCAGAGGAGGAGGAGATGGCTGGCTGGCCCAGCGGGCACTCACTGTCTTCCACAGCCACCATGGCCTCCTGCCTGCTTTTCTCCTGTCAAGAGTGCCAGAGGCCCCCCTGCCAGAGTCTCCAAGGGAGACCTCACCACCAGCCCCTGAAATAGTACCAGGCTCCACCAAGCAGGTGACAAACTCAGGATGGTAGCCCCTCCAGAACCTGCTCACACTCAGTGGGAACAGCAATTGCAGGAAGTCCAGGCTGAACTAGTGCAAAGGAGTCAGCGTGCAGAGTGCAGGACAAACTCCATGTGGAACTAGGTGCTGCATGTACAGATATTTTGGTGCCAGAGTTCTGAGCATAGAGCCCTGTGACTGAGTCAGATTGCTGGTCCATGGCTTAAGAAGGAAAGAAATGGGGAGGAGAATGGCTTCCACTCTCATGAAATTGTTGGGACTTTTCTAAGAGGGCTCTGCCCACAAGGCTCAAACTCTGGGTCAGAAGGACATGCAGGACCTCAGGACTCTGACATGCTTTTAGGTCCCTTTCAGAAACTGCTGAGGAATTTTTCAGCCTTTCCCCACTGATGTAGTGCCAAAAATTTTTCAGAAAAACATCTTCTGTAATTCTATACCAGTCTGAATAGTCTAGATTATCCCTAAACTTTGTCAGAGCCTGGAGGCTAAGCAGGGTCAGTCTAGATGGGAGACCTCCGAGGAAGTTCAGGGTTGCTATTCAGAGGCAAGCAATGGCAAACCACCTCTGCTCATCTCTTGCCTTGAAAACCCCTTCAAGGGTCGCCCTAAGTCGGTTGTGACTTGACAGAGCTTAATTATGAATTATTATGATGCATTGTTTCATATCATAAGAGCACAATAAACATAATAACAATAAATTAATATGATAACTACATAACATAGCTAACACAATCAGTGGGTGTAATACTCATCAACCTGGGCAGTTTCAATGTTATAATTAACTTTTTTTCAAGAGCTTGTCCTTAAGAAGCATGTATATTTCATGTCTATCCCGCTTTTCTTCCTTTACTGTACTCAGGGTGGAGTATTTGGGTAAAGAAACCCATAGGCCCTCTCATCCATGCACTAACCAGATCCTGACATGCTTAGCTTCAGCACAGTTGCTGGATCCATCACCTTCAGATCATATCCTGGGGTACAAGCACAATTTGTGCAAAAAGCTAGCATGCTAAGTTACCCATGAACTTGCTGTAGGCAGACCCAACCTTTAGTGCAAGATCATGTGACTCAAGCAGGGCTATTTTGGGGCAGGAATGCACAGGAATGGAGTTTTGGCTGGCTTCTGAGTTGGCCACGCCCCCCCCGGGTTTCCCAGGCACCTCGCAAGCCATGGGGCGCCTGGGGAAGCCAATCCAATCCAGGGAGGGAAGGCAGTTTAAACTGCCTCCCCCCTGGGTTCCCCAGGCACCTCAAAAGCCATGGGGCACCTGGAGAAGCCAAGCCGATCCAGGGACAGAAGGTAGTTTAAACTGCCTCCCCTTTTTGGGTTCCACAGGCGTCCCACAAGCCAGGGGGCACCTGGGGAAGCCGATCCTGGGAAGGAGCTGTGCTGTCAGGGGTGTGGCCTAAAATGCTAATCAGTTTCTGCTGTTGGGTGGGGCCTATTGTGCTAATGAGTTCCTGCTGGGCTTTTTCTACAAAAAAAAAAACCCTGGATATAAGTATCTGCCAATCAGGCTTGCTTGGATCTGAACTGGAATTAACGAGGCATGGGAGTGTTTTCTCAAAAAGTGACAGTGAAATGGGGGGAGGTCTTCAGACCTCTACTTGGCTCTTGCATACAGACTTGGCACAGGCAGTTTTCCTATGTGTGAACAGGTGCAACACCTTCTCCACATGTGAGCCCACAACCTTGTGGGAAAATGTTAGTGTAAACTTGGACTGTGAAGTCCAGGATCGCTATGCAGAGATAGGCAACGGAAAACTTGATGGCACTTTCTACCACCAAACTTTGAGCGTCCGTGAATATGACTTTCATGCTTGACAGCCTGTTTCTCCTACACATGAGCAGCCATTGGCCCCCCTCAGACATACAGATACCTATGATTATCCAAAACATTTTTACGTTTAATTTCTCCCACCAAAAACATAATTGCTACTTAAAGCATCAATATATGTGGGTGTGCAGAGTTTGTCCCAACTTGTTTTTTTGACCTTATGAAGCTTCCTTAAGAGACACTACAAACTCTTAGGAAGACTGTATTATATATACACAATTCTGGTCATAAGAACATAAGAGAAACCAATATTGGATCAGGCCAATGGCCCATCCAGTCCAACACTCTGTCACACAGTGGCCAAAAATAGCAGGTGCTGGAACCTTTTTTTTAGCGTGTGTGTATATATGCTTGCATGCCTGGAAGTCATGGTTGACTTCTGGGGACCCCTAGTGGGGGTTGGACATTTCAGAGAGGTGGGTCGCTATTGCCTGCCTCTGTGTCCCAGCCCTGGTATTCATTGGAGGTCTCCCTTCCAAGTACTTCCAAGTACTCCCTTCCAAGTACTTCCAAGTACTTCCAAGTACTCCCTTCCAAGTACAGGGTTGATCCTGCTTAGCTTCTGAGATCTGACAAGATTTGGCTTGCCTGGGCTATCCAAGTCAGGGCTTCTGAGGAGGAAACATAACTGCTTGCATGTAGAAGAAATTACCTGTGAGAAGGTAGTTTCAGAGGGTAGCCGTGGTCCGGAGTAGAACAGCTACAGACCAACAAGATTTTGGGATTAGAAAAGAACAGGAGTCCAGTAGCACCTTAAAGACTAACAAAATATGTTGCAGGGTATGAGATTTTGGGAATATGAGCTTTCAATAGTCAAAGGTCCTTCGTCAGATACTTCATACATTGTATCTGATGAAGGGAGCTTTGACCCTCAAAATCTCATACCCCCAAAATCTCATTGGTCTCTAAGGTGCCTCTGGACTCAGATCTAGCTCTCACCTGTGTGAGTCATCCTAACAGGCATTAAAACTGGTAAAAGATTCCCAAATTTTGCTCTTAGTTTGAAGAGAGGGGAGGAAAGATATAAACACCAAATAGCATTGCTTATGCCGTTGGGATCTAGGAATGCGTGCTCATCTGTTTCTAGTATGTACCATCTGGAGGGAAATTAAATGAGAATGGGGTACAGGAAGGAGGAGACATTTCCTCCTATATCCTGACTGTCCCTTTCTCTTATCACAATGGAGTAAGTCCCATGGTCTATTAAGTCTTGATCAAAAAGGAAACACTTTTCAGAATGAAAAAGTACAGGCAATTGAAATAGTCCCAGGTGTAACAATTGTTGTGGGATGCTGAGCGGTAGATTCTTAGCCTAAGGGGTGATCTGACTCTCCCTCGGGTATGTTTAGGCCACTGCATCCTATATACAGACCAAACATACATAATACCTGGCGTAACCGTAAACAAGTTTCCCTAATGTTGTTTCCCTTTCTCCCTTTTCTCCATCCTGTTTCCCTGCAAGTATGAAAAGCAAGCAGCAGTGCAATAAATATCTAAATTTCGCTCAGCTCCTGGAGGCAGACTGCACCATCGGATATATGATAGGATATAGATTTGACTTGCAGCAAGCAATCACAACATCATACCTTTCAAAACATTAAGATCTGAGGGAGGGGTTTCCCCCCATGTTCACAGGTACAATGGCCCTCAGCTGCCTTCTTTCTTTCCCCAAAGCAGGGTGTAACAAAAGAACTAATGTTCCGGCCAGATGGCCTTCTTCAGGGCATACTGAGAGCACTCAAAGGAAAGCAATACAGCTTAAATATAATTTCAGCTAATTTAAGTGGCAGCAATCCTACTTTTTGGTTTTGCTGTATTTGAGATAGATTTGTTAGAATTAAGCAGCAGTTCCTGCTAAAGCTTTGTCGGCTGATGATTACCATGTTTTATCCGCACAAGTCTGTGGTTTGGAAGATGGGCTTCAAGCTAATTAATTAATTTATGAGCCTGCTTGAGGGGAGAGTGGCCTATAAATTCTCCAAATAAATAAATAATCTATGGCAGTGGGTTTAGTATAGCCAGGAGATCCGAAGATTGTCTGGCAGTCTGAAATGCTAGCTCTTTTTTGTGGCGAGCTAGGTTTATTTTGGGGGGCTGAGAGAACTGTGACTGACCCTAGGTCACCCAGCTGGCTTCATGTGGAGCAGTGGGGAATCAAACCCAGTTCTCCAGTTCACAATCAGCCACTCTTAACACCTACACCAAACTGGCTCTCATGGCTTCAAGCTAGAGAACACACAGAGGTTGAGGATACCTCTTCCATTGGTACCTAAGTATCATCTTCCCCAACCCAGCTGCTGAGTATCTTCTGGAATAAATACCCTATTATCAACTAACTGTGATATTCTAGATTAAGAAGGGCAGGATTTAAAAATGTACTAGAGGGATGCTTTGCTAATTTTTCGATGAAAAAACATTTGCAGAAATTTCTCTGGAAATGTTGAAATTTTTTGAAATTTTTTTGAAAAAAAAAAATTGCAGGATACATGAGAAAAGCTTTGCCCACAATGAAGCTTCTGTTTTTATTGAAAATATTGGTGTGTGTATATATATATATATATATATATATATATATATATATATATATATACACACACATATATATATATATAATAAAGCCTATTATTATTCGGCAACCCCAGAGGGTTTTCAAGGCAAGAGACATTCAGAGCTGGTTTGCCATTGCCTGCCTGGTATTTCTTGGTGGTCTCCTTATCCAAACACTAGCCAGGGCCCAACCCTCTTGGATTCCAAGATCTGATGAGATCAGGCTAGCCTGGGCTATCCGACAGTAAACTCTAATACAAGCCCAAGCACAGCAACTAAGGCTTGGAGCCTAATTCCTAAGCCGTGTGTTTCCATTCATGCAGCACACTTTTCCATGGTGGAAGCAGTCCTCCACTGCGGAACATGTTCCCCCAGTGCTAAGAGCTTCCATTCATGCAAGATCAGTATCTTTCAATGATCTGAAAAGCAGCTGGCTGCAAAGGAAAGTGCTGCTCAGCAGAAAGCCGTATCTATCACAGATGAACAAACAGAAACAAGGCTCAGGATCCAAGCCTAAGACAGCTGAAAAAATGTCAAAGACACCAAAAGAAGCAATGAAAATTATAGGGCCACTAAGAAGCAAAGAAACAAAGCCATACACCAGTCAATTAAAAGCCTGTGGCATTTTTTAAAAAAAAGTCTTGGTCCGAAAAGCACCGAAAAGCAATCAAAGATGGTGCCAGCCACAAAGAGAGGACATTCTATACCAGGGAAGCAACCACCCAAAAAGGTCCTCTCTCTCTCTCTCTCATGGTCTCCCACCTCCCCTCTAAATGCAAGGGGGACATGAAGAAGGTCCTGAAATGATGACTGCTTTGTCTGAGTAGGACTAACTAAGGGCAGCCAGCCCTATACAGCATAGGGTGCTTAATAGGGCTTTATAGATAAAAATCAGTACTATCCATTGGGACCAGAAATAAACTGGCAGCCAGTGTACACTGGTCTTAGGTAAAGATTTCCCTTGCTCGAAAGCCAGTCAAATCCAACTCTAGGGGGTGGTGCTCATCTCCGTTTCCAAGCCGAAGACACAGCACTGTCCAAAGACGTTTTCATGGTCATGTGGCTGGCATGACTAGATACTGAGGTGCACAGAACACTGGTCTTACACTAGTATAATAGGTTGTCGGTAGTCCGTCTAGTCATCTTATTGCACTGTCTTCAAGGGCAGACTCATGTACAGTGTGCTATAGTAATCTAACTACAGGGCCATTCAGTCCCCGAAAGTATGCTCTGAGATCTGCATTTCCATAGTTTCCACTATGATGCCTCATTTCTGCCCTGTTATCCCAGTGGGGCAGATGTAACATCCGTTTGATTTTGCATAACACAGAATTCTCCATTAAATTTGTGGCATCTTTCAAAACTTGCCCTCCTCTCTATGGTTCTTAGGATTCAGATGTTCTTGGCTCAACCACTGCAATGATAAGCAGGCAGCTACAGTTACAATTAAATGCTATGATTGTGTTTCAGATTAGCAGTACCACCACCCACCTTCTCTCTCAACTCATCTTCTCAAAATGGTGGGGTTGAATGCTAACATAGGATGTCGCCATGTGATCAGAGCATCATTCCCTATGACTGGTGCTTGTGGATGTTACTTCTGTGATCTGGAACCATGCACAAGTGGGGTTTTGACCTCTGTCATGCCATAGTAAGTAGCACAGAATGGACCTCTTTGCCATTGTAGGGAGATTGAACTGACTGGCTGGCTAATACATTAACACAGATGGTTACGATTAGGATCTTGGACTGCAGAATCCAAATCGGTTCCTGATCATGTTACATATGAAGAATTAGGTGTTTTAGGACGGCAGGAGAGAGAAAAGTATACGAAGGCTGTTGAAGAAAAGACAAATTTTTAAAGGTTCATCCTTAGCTTTTAAAACGCACTGTGCATTTTTTTAAAGTTGTTTCTATCTCTTCAATAGATCTGCAAACAGCTGCCTGCAACCAGTGATGCTTGCTGAAAGCATCAAAGGGAATCAAAAGTTTACTGGGTGAAAGATTGCCTATTAATATTTTGAGACTGTATTTATCCTTTACTGGAGTTTAAATTGTATGGTTAAAATCAGTGGTGGTTCTAGAATTTTTTTTGCTTGTCTAAGCTGGTGGTTTTCAGTCCTAGAGAATATCAGGGATTCCTCATAAAGCTCAATAATGTCAGCCAGACATCTCCAGAAAGACGAAGAACCGTGACAATGAATCTTCCCCAGCAAAGCACAGTCAGGGGAGAATGTCAGGTGTGTTCTAGAAGTGTGTTCACTCAGCGCAAACCTAAGTCCCTACTTTCCTGGGTAGCATTCAGCATGAACTGACCGTATGCCCAGAATCTTTTACAACGTGGTGTGGTTCCCTGGAAGATATGTAGAAAGGGGTTCTTGAAAATGAAATAACTTTACTACCTCTGGTCTAAAGGCCAACTTTGATGTTATCTTAATGAGGCAGTTACTGCTCTAGTAATAAAGCAAGTGATGAGATCACATGGGAAGAACATAGTACATAGTTATACAACATAATTAGTCTTGTCTGAAATTTCTGGATTTTGCGAAATTGAATTGTTCAAGCATTTCTTCAATCTGTATGTTGCATATTTCAGTGATTATAGGGGGTGATCTGCAGGGAAGCAAAAGATGTGATTAGATTCTTAGATCCTGACAGCTGGTAACCTGCCCAATTATCTGTTGCTGCCATAATTCTGAAACACTAAAATATTTAATAAATAAAAAGGTTGCATCAGAATGATTCTAAGCCAATGGAAATTGATTTTGTTCATCTGAAGGACTGGACGCACAAAATATATGAAGATTTATTCAACTTGTTAATTACATAGATTGTACCTTTTCTTCTGTGTATATTAGATCACTGCTATTTTAAAAGACAAACGATAGAAGAGCCCAGAAATATATCATTTTAAATGCCAGTAATAAATTATTACAAGAAAAAATATGCAATTACAATAAATTAAATACATTTCAGAACATTTAGACAAACAGAAATATTGTCACTGGATTGTACTGATCATTACATTATGGTACCATAGAGCTTCATAAGCAAGAGGGCTATGTCTAGGGGGCTCTGTATTTCTTCAGCATTTCTTGGAAATCCATTTTACTGGTTTGGCAGCATCCACCCATTCATTTCCCTATCAACATGAAACGTTTGTGATCCCTGGAGACTGTGTTAATCTCAGCTGTGGATCATACAGTAACTTTAATAAAAAAAACAGAATTTGCTCATTTTTCCAACAGGGAACAAACTGGGGACGGAAGGGGCAGATTTCATAACTGACCATACAAGAGGACTGAACCACAGTTTGATCTGTGTCAGTCACATGGACCCATAATATGAATTTGGTTTCAACCACTTACAAGATCAAAGATGTCCCTAGATGAGATGATGGCCAACAGTTAACTTTGTTGGGAAATTGCAGAGGAAACAACCAAGTTGAGGGCCAGTCTGGCAATTTCAGCAGGTATCTAACAGCGGAATCTTAAACAGAGTCACGCCTTTCTAAGCCTGTTGACTTCAGCAGAAGGGGCTTAAATGGTTTAGGATTGGCCAGTAGAACTTACACACATTCCAAATGGTCTATTTTCATTATTAAGATTTATCCATAACACTGATCCATCAAGTTACCTGTGATACTGATCATGAACGTGCATCAAGGGCCTTGCCACCCAGGAGTTCCTCATTGTCAGATCTCCCTCTCAGACATATTTTTAATTGATTTAATTGGCTAATTCTGCTCCGCCGTGGTTCTAGCTAGTTCTGAGTTCTGCCGCTGAAGGAAACATTCCCTGTGGATAGCACTATTGTACTACTAAACAGCAGTTTGACAAGTGGTAAGTACAAGTGTTTTGTCTCAGGAGGGAAAGCAATTGCTACTATAACTTGGCCCTAGCATGAGTTAGAAATCATCTCCTCTAATTGCAAGCTGCCATTCCCGCTCACCCATCTCGGCTCCCTTTCTCCTGGGGAGTATGGAGGAAATGCTTCTTGTCCTAGTAGCACAGGCCCAATGCTGCACTGTTTGCTCAGCGCCCCCCCACCCCTTTCTTCCAAACAAAGGGCAGAATGGATCCGCTGCCTCCTCTTCCCCCCTCCCCTGCTCCTCCCCCCAGCTAATGTGTCTCAGCTTGTGGGTCATTTCTAGCTCTGTCTGGTTTCAGGCTCGGAGTTAAATATACAGTCTTTTTCTATGCAGGGTGGTTTTTGTCTCTGTTTCACACACATGCAGCTTTTGTTGTTTTTTTCTCCCCCCTTTCCTTACATTTGACTTGTATTGTTGTGCCTCTTGGCTCTTTCTAAAGCCTGTACAAGAAGACTCAGTTTGATTCATGTGGGATCTAATGATTCTTGTCTTGCAGCAAAGTATTAAAACCAAGCCAAGCCTGCAATTTTCCTTTCCCAAGGTCCCCTTTCAAGAAGTTGATATTCTCTGTTTTTTTGCAGGGTGCCTTCACTTTCCGTGGCAGCATGATAGACATGCCATTACTGAAGCAGGCCCAGAACATTGTTACGCTTGCCACAGCCATCAAGAAAAAATGATCTGCTAAATGAACCTTCCCCCTAGGGGGGCTCCGGGAAATGTTTAAAGAAGAATTATATAATACTTGGAGGAAGGGGGGAATGCAACAGTTCACACTTCTGCAGAACTCTATTTACATGTCCTGCAATTTGCCATATATTTTCTTATTCACTTGCAGGGATGAGACCTTGTCATAGACAGTAGTGGTAAGATATAACACACACACCCCTCCTTTCTCAACCAGAGCCAAGTGGCAAGTTCACAATGTGGGGATTTTGTGTTTTTCTGGTATCATCGAAGCTTAAGGGTCTGTTTTGTGTGGGTGGAAAGGTTGCTGCTATGTCATATCTATTTGAGAAACGGACCCATCAATAAATGGGTGTAAGAACTATAAGGTCTAACTAATTTCATTTTTGACTGGACAAGTGTTTGTCCAAAACAGAATCACCAACTGCAAAGGACGGTTCTACCTTTCAGAGGTGCCTAGAAGACCCTTGGCAGGTACAGTTGATCAGGCAAGGTGATCTCATGCTTCCCATGCAGCTCTTAAAGGTACCTTAAAGGTGCAGAGACCCCTCAGTCTCTAGACTGGGGCCACCCTTCCCACCCTAACTCCCTTAAATCTTAAAGTGCATTTGCCTTTTGTTCTGCATTAATTAATCCAAAATAACCACCACCCCTTGGTTCTGACCTGACAGCCGCTAATGGATTAGATTCACCATTCATGCTCTTCAAAAGTGCAAACTCAACACCACTTAATGTGGATTAGTCACCCCTTGAGAAGTCTTCAGCCAACCTTTTGTGCTGGTAATCAGGGAGGAATTAGAGTTATCTCTAAACTTTAGTTTTCTGGAGTTGCTCATCAGGGCAACTCCATGCATGCCCATTTCAGTGCTGGATACTTTTTTTTCTAAATATGCCCCTCAGCATTGAAATGGATACTTTTCCCCCACCTTTCTAAAGTTCCAAAAACACACCGTTTGTTATGTGATTCACAAACACTAAAACCCTGTAGGGTTACTTTGTAACCCCAAGCATCTGCAATCACTTTTACGAACCCACTCTGTATATTACTGTGAAAGTCCGTTTGCACCAGTGTTGTAATTCAATCGTTTGCCCCACATGGCTGTTGCTGTCCTCACACAAGGCCAAAAGCTGTGGACTTATTATTTGAATCTCAAGCATTCCAGTGTTCAGCAGGCTCCTTTGTACACCAGGCTTTGAGAAATCTAGTTGTTATCTTAAATGGGGCTTTTAAACATGGCTTTCAAATACATACTGTAGCCACTTGTACCACTTCACAAGGCCTGTTTCCAATGCCTCCAAACCTTGGAGGGAAAAATGTGAGCTCACCCTTTGAGAGATTGGTTTTCCATTGTTTCCACACAACGTTATTGGTACAGGTTGATTCTGAACTATGTGAACAGAGAACTATGGATGATGATCAGTGTTGAATAATTGATCCAGAATGTGATCTTCTGGATATTTATATCACAGAAACTGATGAAAATTTGTAAAGCTATGAAGCTGCTTTACACCCAAGCTGGTCCGTTTACCCCCCCCCCCAGGGGGGGGTCTACTTTGTCTGCAAGTAGCTCACTCAGCGTCTTCTGTTCCTGCTACTTCTAACTTGGACATGCCATGGATTAAATTTAGAGCATCTCTGTGCTAAGTTTTCACTCCGTTCTGGCCCTCTCCTCAGCTAATAAGACCTTCCTTGTTGGATTGGATCAAGAACTCCTCTGTCTCCTGACACATACCAGCCAGCTGTTGGGTGAAATTTGCAGACAAGAACTGACCTGACCTCCTGTTCATGGAGGCTGTCTTTGGCCTGGGGGGGGGGGGGGGGGGAGCTGCCAACAGCTCTACTGGCCAACACAAAATCCAAAACAAGGAACCAAATCCATGTAATGTTATCAGGACCAACCAAAATGACCTAAGATTTTATGTAAGCTTTTGCATTCACCAGGCTGCTGTCCGTGGTGGTGGAGGAAAGTGCTGTCAAATCAAAGCCAAATTATGGCAACCCCATAGGGTTTTCAAGGCAAGAGACATTCAGAGGCAGTTTGCCATTGCCTTCCTCTGCATAGCAACCCTGGATTTCGTAGCGGTCTCCCATCCGAATAGTAACCAAGGCTGACCCTGCTTAGCTTCCAAGAGAGATCAGATCAAGGCAGGCAAATGTTATGAGGAGATAAAAAGCTCACAAGCAAAAATCCAGACTCTCATGCCAGCTCTGGTAGTCTTAGACGCTGAGAGGCTCACAGATCAGTTCAATCACTGCAGGTGTTTGATTCCATTGTTTGCACTCTGTGAAGAAGTAGTAAGCAACAGAGGCACCTCTCAGTTGAAAAAAATGAAGCTCCAAATGACATTTAGGTCCTCAGCAATGCTCCCTTCTAAGCTGTGGAGCCTTGTGAGCAAAAAATCCACTTTGTGAGCTCCTGGCATGAAAGTTGTGAGTGGGCGATTTGGCTGCTGCATAAACCAGTTTGCTCTGGAGCCACCCTTCCTGAACAAAGACAAAAATGTGTGAGCCAGAGGCTGAAAAACTGTGAGCTAGCTCACACGAACTTAGCTTAGAGGGAACACTGGTCCTCAGTCTTTGGCTTGTCTATTGGTAGAGCTCTCTATATACTAATACCCAAGTTGCCCCCTCCGTGCAGATATCTAAATCCGTGTGGAAGGGGCACTTGGGGGGGGGGAGATTTTTCTGCACACTTGGGGGACTCCCCGCGTGTGCAGAAAAATCTTAAAAGAAAAAAAAAATTGGGGAGGGGATATTTAAATCCCCCCAAAAGTTAAAGAGCGTTTCCTGTGCATGCACAGGGAACACGCTGGGAACTGCGGCAGGCCCGACAGCTCTGAGCCCCGTGGGCTTCACTGTGGCAACTGGGGGGGGGGGATTGGCGGGCCCGGGGTTCGCCGTCATTGCCCGGGGGAGGGGAGGAAGCCTTACCTTTGGCTGCTGCTCCATGTGGAGCTCCTTCTCTCCACCCCCCCCCGTGGGTCCCGCCTCTTGCCTTTTTATAAACCTGTCTGCTTTTCCCCATGATCACTATCATCACCATAGGTGCAAAGGGGGGAACTAAAAATTGCCAGGAGGAGGTGACATCACTTCCTGAACACACTTAATGGACAGCAAATCCCACTGAATTCAGCCGTGTTTATTCATGAGTCAAAGTTAGGATCAGCAAGGGGACCTTAACGGAAGCTGTAGGCAGCAGCATTGGAAGGGGGGGGGGACAAAATCCATGTAATTTCCCCCCCCCCTTCCATTCAGTCACAGCTGACTTAGGGTCACCCTGTAGGGTTTTCCAAGGCAAGAGAGGTTCAGAGGTGGTTTGCCACTGCCTGTCTCTGCCTCATGACCCTGGTATTTCTTGGAGGTCTCCCATCCAAATGCCAGCCAGGGCCAACCCTCCATAGTTTCTGAGATTCTCTGACAAGATGGGGCTAGCCTGGGCTATTCAGGTCAGGGCAATATCTTTTGTTAGGGCCAACCAAAAGGGTATTACAGAACAGTGTGCAAGATCACGATGGCTCTTTCACACTGCTTCTCCTGTCGCTTTTTACTCTTATCCAAACACTTTCCCTGGCTCTGCCCGAGGTTGATCCCCACCAGTATCTTTTGCTTCCTCCATTTCTGTGAAGAGATCCTCCGGGGCAAGTGGGCAGGCCCGATTCCTCTTCAGATCATGGCCAGAGAAGCCCCTTGCTCGCCTACACCGGAGGGAAGTATGTTGTTTGCTCTGGGCCCACGCGCAAAAGCGATTTGAGGGCGCCTTCCTCCCAAAGCGCCGGCGATGCACGCGCCCACCCCTGGGGCGCATGGGGGATCCCGGCCGGGTGGAAGAGGGCGAGGCCGGGAGGAGAGCTCGTTTGCATGACAGTGGCGCTTGTGCAGCGGGTCAAATGGGCTGCGGAGCTACCCGGGCTTAGCCGGGCTGTTTGGGAGAGGTTAACCCAGCTTGTAGGGAGGGTAAATAAACAGAACAAGCCGCCTTTGTCCTCTATTCAGGCCGGCCTCTCCTCCCGAAGGCGAGCCGCATTGAAGGCGCAGAGATCAGCTTGTGGCTGCCAGGGGGGACTCCCGAGGAAGTTGCGAGCGCCAACAATCAGCCAGTTTGTTTCTCTTCCTCATTAAATCATCGCCTTTTGTGCGGGGGCCCCGCCACGAGTGTCGCTTAAGAAATCAGCAGAATGCGGAGTCGCGAACGCGGCCCCAACCTTTTCATGACCTACAAGCTGCTCTGAGGCGGGCGCCCCGGGACGGCGGCACTGTTTGCTTAAACGGGTAAATAGAAAAACACTTGCGCGGGGGGCGGGCGGGCGGCGGTGGGGCGGAGGGCCTCCGCTCAGCCCCTCTTCGGAGGAGGACGCCCGGCCTTTCCCGCCCCATTGCGATAAGGCTAACCAAGGCCGGCGGCGTTGGAGCCCAGGATCCGCACCAGATGAGAAACGACTGGGCCCGGGTGCGACCTACAGGTGTCTCTGGGCCTGTGCAGAGCGCCTCGTGCAACCTCCCAAGGCCAATGCAGGGTGCTTCGTGGGCGGGGCTTTGGGGCGAGTGGCGCGCCTCTCCTGGAGGCGTTTTTCGCTTCCGTTGGAGGGCGCAGGCCTACGCTTGGGAGGGAGGCGCCCCTGCCAGCAATGAACCAAGGAGGCCTGGCTGCCGAGCAAAAAGCTGCATAAACGCTCAGGTCGCACCAGTGCCGGGGCAAAGCAAGCGGACGGGGCCGTCCGGAAATGTGGAGAGAGCAGCGAGGATGCGAAAGGTCTTCGGACCGCCGGGGCTTCTTCGGGCCAGGAGGATGCCGATCCTAAAAGGCAGTGGAGCAAAGGCAGCCCAAGCGGCGGGGCAGGGAGCGCCTTTTCTCCCCGGTGTCCCTTGCAAAGAGCTGCGAAGGTGCGGCACCGCCCCTCCCGCCCAGCTCCTGCAGAAGTCGTGCACACACACACTCCGCTTCTCCCGCCGGCGGGCCCCGACCTGAGCGATCAGAGGACCGGCGGAGAGCGGTTCTGGCCCAGGAGAAGAGGAGGCGCCGCCTTCAGCCCCGTGCAGCCCGAAAGACAAAGGGGCGTCTGCGCGCGTCAGACCTTCCCTGGGGCAGGAACGAGAGCGCGCGGGAGAGCGAAGGAGCCGGGAGCGGGGACTGGCGAGGCTTCTTCGGAAGAGCCCTTCGCCCCTCTAAAGCGGCACGGGGCGGCTGAAGGGCCAGTCAAACACGCTGCACGCGGGCGCTTTCTGCCACCGCTCGTTCTTTAGCCCAAGACTCGCCGCAACAGATCCGGGGGGGGGGGGGATTGCCTCAGTCCACCTGCGCGGCAGAGAGAGAGAGAGAGGCTGTTTTGTCAGGTTGATGCCGTTTGTTATGAGACCCCCTCCCCACCCCGCCTGTTTTGACTGGAAGAAGGTTTGGCCTCTCCCTGGCCTCGGTGTCCGGAGGGATGGCGACGGCGGAATTCTCGTGTGCTTCTTCCACCGCAGCAGATCTTTTCCTCCTCCCTCTGTATAGGCACCCTCACCTCTCTTTAATGGCTTCTAATGTCAAAGGTTTCTGCCCAAGCCCCAAAGCAGGGCTCAGGCTGGCAGAAAATGGCCAGCGGTAAGAAAGGGCCGGATCCATGCACGCAGACGTTGCTGAAAGCTGGCACAGAGCTGACGAAGCTCCCCTCCTGCACAGATGGTGGGGAGCAGTGTTCCCTCTTAACTAAGTTAGTGTGAGGTAGCTCACAGTTTTTTAGCCTCCAGCTCACACATTTTTGTCTTAGCTCAGGAAGGAGGGCTCCAGAGCAAGCTAGTTGATGCAGGAGCCAACTTGCTTGCTCACTTTAATGCCAGTAGCTCACAAAGTAGAATTTCTGCTCACAAGACTCCACAGCTTAGAGGGAGCATTGGTGGGGAGGGCCCTGTTGTGACACAGGTGGCGCTTGCAAACGGGCCCTCCAGAGCATCCTGCTTAGAGAACTACAGCAACCTGAACAGTGGTAAACCCACGTGGCTGATTCCTCCCTCGAGTTGCCTTCCCTGCACACTTTGGGGGAATCTAGCAAGAAAAATCCTGCTGTTGGTCTTGCAAAGTCAGTTTGGTGTAGTGGTTAAGAACTGCAGGGCTCTAATGTGGAGAATTCCCCACTCCTCCGCCTGAAGCCAGCTGGGTGACCCTGGGCCAGTCACAGTTCTCTCAGCCCCACCCATTTCACAGGGCGTCTGTTGTGGGGAGAGGAAGGGAAAAAGATTGTAAACCCTTCTGCGACTAGTGAAGGGCGGAGTATAAATCCAATTCTTCTTCTTCTTCTTCTTCTCCTCCTCCTCCTCCTCCCCCCCCCTCGAAGCCGGCCTGTTCCACGCTCCACTTATTATACTGCTCAAAACCTGCTTCTTAAATGGGATTTCCTTCTGCGTAAACATGCATAAGATCTGGGTTGCAGGTGATGTGGCAAAGGCTACCACAGGTCAGATGGCAGCGGGGGAAACGCCTTCCAATAGTAGTTTCAAATGCAGGCCTTCCAGTCGTAAGAATGCGAATGATGTGCGCGCTTGCTCGGATCAGCGGGGGGGGGGGGGGGGGGCTGTCCCCAGAGAGGAGAGAATGATCGACGAAGCTCCCCGGGTCCAGCCTCTGCTTTCCTTCTGCTGCCTGAGGGACCCAGGGGAAAACTGTGCGCCGGGGCCCGGGGCTTCAGAGCTCTGCTGGGCCGGAAAGCCTCCCAAGCAGGAAAGCCTTCCCTCCCCACCAAGGAGGCCACTGCCCGGGAGTCATCTGCTCCCCTCGCTGCCGGGGGAGTGTCTGTCGCCGGAGGTAATTCAGCCCCTGCTTCCTTCTCTCCGCAACAGCGCTTTGCCCAAAGGTGGCCAAAAGTGCCGGACAAGCCAGCCACTTTCACACCCCACTTGGTGGCCTGGCTTGGCTCAGTCGCTGGGGGCATTCCTGCTGCTGCCCACTCCTGGTTCCGAAGACACGCGGCGAGCCCATTTGGCCAGCATTCGCCAAGAGGTGACGCTTTGGAGGACGCCAGGAGGTGGCGGCTTGTGAGGGTCTCCAAAGTCTGGTCTGCAGATTCTAAAGTGTGTGTTTTTAAGGTTTTCAACCACATTCTGCAGAATTTATTTAAAAACGAGTGTCTTTTTAATGCCAGCCGCTGTGGTCCACATCTAGTAGGAACATGTTGGGCCGAGACGCTGAGGAATGTTTCGAGGACCAATTTCAATGAAAGGTTGGCTGGATGGATTTCCTCTTGGTCAACCGGCATCTTGAACGCTTCTGGGAGTCCCCTTTGGTAGACCTTGGGAACCAACAGGTTCTGCTTGGTCGGTGGCTGAACAGAACGGCCCTCGTCGGTCCTCCGGGGTGGCCAATCTACCTTTCACACACACTAGATAAACGCGCTTTTAATCCACTCTCAGTGCACGTTGCAGCTGGATATTACCGTGTGGAATGGCAAAAATCCACTTGCAAACGGGATTATTTATCATGTGTGATTGATTGAAACGGCATTATTTAGCATGTGTGAAAGCGCTGATACAGTTTAGGAGGACAGGTCCCGGCTCATAGAGCTGCCCACTTCTCCATTACAAAAACAACAGCATGCAGCGTGCGCACCGGTCAGCGCGTCGGCTTCTAAATCCCCACTTGGCGGTGAAAGCTTGTTCGGCGACCTTGAGGCACACTGCTGCTTACCCTACTCCACAAGTCTGTTGTGAGGATCAAGGGGGGGAGGGGGGAAAGAGAATGAGGTGAGGGACTTTGGGTCCCCATTGGGGAGAAAGGCGGGGTATAAACGTAGTTAGTTTTTTTAAAAAACCGACCAGTCAGAAGGGTGGGATAAAACTCTTTTCCACATACAGCCCCTTGGTCTGTCGAGCTCAGTCTTGCCTATAATGACGGGCAGTGGGGATCTCCAGGGTCTCAGGTAGGGTCCTTCACAGCACTTACTATCTGATTCCTTTTAACCTGAGGTGTCGAAACTTGAACCCAGGACCTTGGGCGGAGGCTATTCCATTGAGCCACGCCCCCTCCCGATTCGTAGCCACCAGTTCTTTCCTACCTTTTCCATTTTGGTCCTTGCACTATTGTTCTTACACCTTCCCAGATAGTTTATGGGGGGGGGGGGGGTCACTGAATCCCAGGCTGGTTCCTTGAAATCGATTCCCATTGGAATCGGTGGGGTTTACTTCCAAGTCAGTCTGGCATGTAGCAGTGAAAGGCTGCGATCCTAAAAACCCTTTCCCACTGACTGAAACAGGACTTGCTTCTGAGCAGACCTGCCTGGGACTGCTCCCAAAGTGTTGGACTAGGGCTGGAGAGACCGGGGTTCAGATCCCCACGTGTCATCATATTTTCCTTAGGCTCCTTCGGCCTCGCCTACCTCGCAGGGCTGTTGTGATGATAAAAATGGAGAAAAAAGGGAGAACTCTGATGTCCTTGAAGGAAGAGTGGAGGGAAAATGCACTAAATACATACAGAAGTGTGGTGTGATGCCCCCCGGGGGGGGGGATTCCCTAGTTCCCTTCACTTCGTGGCTTCCTTCTATTTCAGTCTAAATTCCCGAAGGGAAGGGGAAACGGGTCGTTCCGTGTGTGGGAAACACGCCCCCCCTTACTGTCACTAGGACCCTTGAGATACGGGCTGTTGTGTTCCCGTAATCCCTCGCCTGGAGGGGGGTCTTCAGACATAAGGTCTTCATTGTTTTATGGGAGACTTAATGACAACCGGGGATATCCCTAGCTTAATTGCTGGGCAATTGATGGGGGAGGGGGTTGATCAGCAACGACGGTCAGTCGGAATTTGGGAGGGGGAGCTCATTCTTTAGGGAGGGGCACTCAGGGGGGAGAGCCTTGCCCCCATTTGCCAGGCTTGGGGGACGATTTCTGGGTGTGAACTGACCGGACCGGGGGGGGGGGGGGGGCGGCGGCGGGGAGATCCTATTCTCTAAGACGGCCCGCATGCTGCGGGGGGGGGGGGGGGGGGCTGGCTGAATGAGCCCCAGTATGTGGGAGAGCTTAGTAAATAAAAGCCGAGAAAATTTGGTGGGGGGGCCGGATCTAAATCCACAAACTGCAGTTCGAGGAATAAACTCGACTACAGTCAGCTGAAGTTGAATCTGAGTAAACCTGCGTAAAACTGGGCCGCGATTCACTCTCGCGGGTCCCTGTGGGAGAGGTTAGCTTGAAAGCTGGCGGCGGCGGACCCTGCCCTAAGTTTGTTTAGAAGAAAAGTTTTTACTGGCTTTAGCTGCATTGATATAGTTCTGGATTCATTTTTTCTCTTTCAGAAGTCCTATTTCTCGCTCTCTTTCTCTCTCATCTTTTCCTGTATAGAAAATTTCCCTTACTTTACTTTTTCTTTTTTAAGTAAGGGACCTAGTGATCAGACCTCCTTCTCCCGCTTGGCGCCAGGAATCCAGTTGAGGGAACGAACCCGGGCACGGGACGGAGACGCAGAGAGTGATCCGTTCGTGCACATGCCTCTAAGTCCCGTCCGCGAATGGGCTCTCGCCAGAAGGAGAGGCGCGCGATGAAATTTGGAGGGAGAGGGGGGAATGGATGGCCCCTGCTTTCCTTTCCAAAACTGCCCTCCCGGCAGAACGGCCGCCTGCCTCGTCTCTCCGAGCCGTCTATTTTGGTGCGAACTTTGGAAAACCAATTAAAAGTCGCCAAAGCTCTCTGAAAGGGCGCGGAGCCGGGTGCGAGCGGGCAAGGTCGCCTTTGCGATCCGTGCGTTTCCTTGGAAGTCAGCCCCGTCGATCGATCATCGATCAAAGCCACAGGAGAATTCGGTGTCTGCACCACGCGGGGGGCGGGGGGGGCGGCACCTGCTGAATTTCGGCTTTTCCCAACAGAACAAGGAACTCTGGTGCTCTGTAATCGCTAGCCGTTTCCTTCGTACTGTGCTTTGCAAACGCTGGTGGAATGAGCATACTGTGGGCAGAGATCACTTGGCCTGCGCGAACTGGGGCGTGTGAGCTATGTTTTTAACGGTGTGCCTGTTTCTATTTTGTAAGCCGCGTTGGGCATTATGGAAAGGCGTGGTATAAATACGGATATAAATACATCTACATCCAGAACAAATAACTGTAACCGGACGGGATCTATAGATGCTTATTGAAAATCAAACAAACCTGTCCCCCGGATCCTTTTTTGCAGTGGCTCAGATATTCACAACGCCCTTCCCCCTCCCCAATCCTCCTTAGGCTCTAAAAGTCAGGGGACGAGAGGCTGACCGCGCCGCGCTGCCCCGCCCGGTCCCCCAAACTCGTTTCTTTAGTTAAGCCTCTGACCAACCGTGCAGTCCTGGGCGGGCTTACTCGGAAGCAAGCAATCCCCACTCTGTCCGTGCGTATTCCCACGGGACTGCACTGCAAGCCCGCAGGCGGAACGGATCCTTTCCCTCCTTTCTCGACTTGGCGAGCGGACTTCGTGGATGGAACAAAATGTTGTCGGCCCTCCTCTGGGCAATTCAAGCAAACGCTGGGAGCGATCCGGCAACAGACGAATACTTGCAGGCTGAAATCCCAGGAATACATACTCGAAAGTAAGCCCCACAAGAACTCGACGGGACTTTCTTTCGAGTAGGCATGCTTAGGATCGGGGTCCTCTGATTTCCGCCCTAAAGTGGAGCATTTAGTTAGGATTTGCTTGCGCGGCGCTAGTTTGATTGAGACGACCTCCCACGCCCTTGCCTAACTCTCTCCCACTGAAACCTTTAATTTAAAATAATAATAATAAAACCCGCCAAGAAATTTACGTCATTCCCCAGAAGTACGTTCACCTTTCTTTGGAACGAAATGGGACCACTTGGAGGTAACGGTTCAATCTGCTTTTCTTGGCACCGTTTCCCCCCGTTATTTGGCCGCCGGATTTCTGATTCCTTCTCCCGGAACAAGGGGGAAGGAAAACGCTTGAACCACTGAAGGACTCCTGGTCCTGTGACGTCCCGTCGATTCCAAAGCGTTTGCTGAAAGCCGGGACTGAGCAGGGCTTGTCCGTTCGGCCGGATCGAGGCCACGGGCTTCCCAGGCCGCACGTCACCGAGGCGGACCAAAGTGCCGGACTGTTTCTGCTGGACCCCGTGCGCAAAGAATCTCCAGGAGGCTCAGAGCGCACCGAGGGGGTCCCCAGGCGGGAAGCGCAAGGAGCAGAAAGCGCGCACTGGATGGTGAAAAGAAGGGGGGAGAGGGGAGTCCACGGACTCCCCAGCGACGCCGCGGGAGGGTCTGGGCAGGGGACGAATCGCGAAACTCCGCCCTGTGGTGCCCAGGCCTGTGGGTACTTGGTCGGGAAATCGAGCCGCTTGGCTGGGAAGGCTGAATTAAGGAACCGGGGGGGGGGGGGGGGGAGTGCGCTGGCCACTCCCGACCTCAGCTCGAGCCACTGGGCAGCTGTGGCGCAGGAGTTCTCGGAGTGACGCGCGACACGGACCAGGTCACTCTGGCGCGACGCGCGAGGCACAAAACGCGGAAGAGGAAGTGAGTGCAGACGGTCCTTGAGCCTGACTGATGGAAAGAGAAGCCTGGCCAAAGATGTGGAGGGAGGACACCTTGGTCGAGAGAGTGTTTGCTGAGCTACGATGGGCGTTGGTCGAGGGCGTAAAGACAGACCAACAAGGAACTAGCCCTATTTAAATTACGGTTACCAGATGTCCTCTTTTAGCTGGTCCCTCCTCTTTTGGGCTCTTTTTTAAACAACTAATAAATATGTCCTCTTTGGGGGCTGAAAGGTTAGGAATATTCCTAGATAGTAGCAATTATCAGGTCTAACGTTTGAGAGCAGTGGCCCTTTTAAGACCAACAAAGTTTAATTCTGGATATAAGCTTTTGTGTGCATGCACACTTAAACAGTAGGGGCATTTAAAATGAGATTTCTCATAGTGATAACTTGTTTGAAGTAGTCCCTGGAGAAATAGGTCCTCTTTTTTGCTTTTCAAAATACGATAACCCCTATTTAAGTTTTATTGTAGAACGTGCCCAACGCCGCTCAGAGCATTAAAAACCCAGAAGGAAAATGGAGCACTTACCTTTGCCAGTGCTTGAATCATAGGAGGAATGGGTAGGGGCGGGGCTTAATGAAACCTATCCTGACTCACCTCGGTTTTAGCCCCTCCCACTGATCCTCATTAGCTATGCCCCCAGTTCTGTTTGTTGTGCAATTTCCCCCATAAAGAGTATATTCCATTTACGGGGAAAGGTAGGAAGGCAGTGATTAGCAGTAATAACCCTATTCCTCCTCCTCTTCATGATGCTTAAAGATCACCCCCCCCCCCAAGCCAGCAGAGAATTCCCCACAAAGAAGTACCAAATGAGCTGCAGGGGCAGCAAGATGGCACTATGGGTACTCCTGGCCAGTGAAATCCCTGCAGTCTATCTGTTCTCCCTACAATGGCCAAATAACTTTCACCTTGTTCTGAACTGGAGCCTCTTGTCCTGTTCCCTCCATTCAGCCCAGAATGAAGCTTCCAGGACTGTGTTCATTGCTTTCATTACCCATTCTGGAATTCGGCAAAGATCAGCCCGGAAGCTAAGTAGAATCAGCCCTGGCTAGTATTTGGAAGGGTGACCTCCTAGGAACACCAGGGGTGTGATGCAGAGGCAGTCAGTGCCAAACCACCTCTGAAATGTCTCTTGCCTTAAAAACAAGCCTAGCTCCCCACCTAGTGGTGCATAATGCTAAAAGAACTAGAACTTCTGGCTGCCAGACAATCTTAGGATCTCCTGGCTATTCTACACACAATGCCATATGATAACTAATTAGCTTGACCTAACCATTTCTTTGTGGGGCAGAAGTTCTGATTCTCCCTACCTTCATAAAGGCACCCAACCAGACTTGATAGAATCCAGGCCTCCTTTGTGTGGCTCTGAACAGCAAGTGAGCTGGACTCCTCCAACCCACTCTGGCTTATTTCCCTACTAGAATGTTGCTGCCCTGACCTGTGTAGCCCAGGCTAGCCTGACCTTGTCAGATCTCAGAAGCTAAGCAGGGTTGGCCCTGGTTAGTAATTGGATGGGAGACTACCAAGGAAGTCCAGGGTTGCTACGTAGACACAGGCAATGTCAAGCTGCCTCTGAACACCCATTGCCTTGAAAGACCCCTCTGGGGTAGCCATAAGTTGGCTGCAACTTGACAGCATTTTTCACCACCACAAGAGCATTGCTCCTCTTGGGGTACTTTTGGGTCCTGATACGGCACCAGGTATGAAGGAGCTTGGGGAATACCTTGGCTGGAAATTTCCCTCAGCTGGTATGTATTGACTCTGAGGCCACTGGGATGGGAAGGGTGAGTTGACAGAGACTCTGACAGACAGGAGAGCCTTGAACCAAACCAAGTAATTGGGGGGGAGGGGAGAGGCGAAGGGAGGAAGACAATTGGCTATGAACGGGTCCTCTGGGAGGGATGACCCAGGCAGAGACAATCAACAAGGCAATGCAGAGTTGGTTAGAGTGCCCTCCTTAGCCCTCCACACATCTAGCCACAGAGAGAAGGTAGAGAAATCTGGGGCGGGGCTTGAACAGAGATAAGGGAGCAAGTCATGCTCCCCAAGCCTTCAAAAACAATGTCGGGGGAGGGGGGGCATCTCCAGAGGCACATTCCCTAACCCCCTGTAATTTGAACTCCAGTTCTTCTATCCTCACCAATATCTATTTCAACAAAACAACAAAGTTAGAGTCCAACGGCACCTTTAAGCCCAGCAAAGTTTTCTTCAAGGTGTGAGCTTTCGTATGCACGCAATACTTAATACTTTGTTCTGTTGCTTCAGAGCAACACGGCTGCCCATCTTGAAATACCTATTTCAGTTTATCTTTTTCCCTGTGGCAGGTAAAGGGGAAAGGCTTTTCGTGTTTTTATTCCTGCTCTGCTACAAAAACAGGATCAGCTCATCCTGCTCACCATTTGCACCTATCCTTTCTGATCCTATGTCCAGCTTGAATCCTATATTAAGACAACCCCTGTGGTTTGAAGATACCCATAGAGCCACATTAAGGGTAGGGTGTTGAGCTATACATCAGGAATGCCTTGTTTTAAATGCAACTTGAGCCATGGTCATGGACATCTCTGACATACAAGCCCCCCCCCATATGTAATAAAGGTAAAGGTTTCCCTTGCTCAAAAGCCAGTCGAATCTGACTCTAGGGGGTGGTGTTCATCTCCATTTCCAAGCCGAAGAGCCAGTGCTGTCCAAAGACGTTTCCATGGTCATGTGGCCGGCATAACTAGATGCTGAGGCGCACGGAATGCTGTTTCCTTCCCACTGAAGTGGTACCTATCTATCTACTTGCAATTTCTTGCTTTCGAACTGCTAGGTTGGCAGGAGCTGCGACCAGAGATGGAAGCTCACTCCGTCACGTGGCACTTAGGTCTCGAATTGCCGAACTACTGATCTTCCAGTCTGCAGTTCAGCATCTTAACCACTGAGCCACTGCGGCCCTTCCCATATGTAATACAAGGATCCTAATATTGGCTTAGGTCAATAGCTGTCAGGATTACTGAGTTCTTGTGTATAAAGCTGGATGAGCCTTCAAAAAAGTACTAAAGGATTGGTTGGACACAGTGGTTCTCTCCTGTTACCTTCTTCCACTGGAAGTCCTGCCCATTCCAGTAGAAGTTTCTTCCACAGGATCTAACAAAGGAAAACTAATGCTGTACCTTAAAAAGAAGCTTCAGAAATGTTCTTGAACAACAGTGAAATTAGTGCACCCCAACCCTGATCGCTGCTGTATGGCAAATTTATTTTGAAACCAAGGGGAGTTTCCTAAACTACCGGCAATATTGCCACGTGAATCAGCTGTTTAGTGGGAAAAAGAAATGTTACTGGGCTGGCAATCAGCTTGAAACAGTCTGAGCATCTCTTTGGACCCTGGTCTAAGTATTATTGTTATCCTCTAGCAGAAATGGGAAGACCCTACACATAGAGACACTTTTATTCAAACCCCTCCCTCCATGAACTACGCTCAAGAAGATAAGAAGCACCTTGATGGATCTCACCAAGATCCATCTAAGCAAGCATGCTTTCCAAGAATCCAAGCCTTCAGCAGACATGATGGAATCCACCTGAAATTGGGCAGGGAACCCATTAGTGGACCATCTTTCTTCACCCAAAGGGTGATTAACACATGGAATTCATTGCCACAGGAGGTGCATGGACGGCTTCAAGGGAATTAGATAAACACAAGCAGGAGGACACGCAATACTCGGGGGTGGGGGGGTGGGAGAAGGAGCTCCACATTGAGGAGGAGGAAGCACTCACCGGCGAGCCTTCTCCCCCTCCATGGGCACTGGCGGTGAGGCCTGAGCAGCTCTTAGCCACCGGGCCCACCGATCTCCCCCCCCCCAACAGCGAGGCCTCAGTGGCTCCCAGCCACCGGCCCACCACAGTTCCCAGAGTGTTCTCTGCACAGGAAACACTCTCTTACTTTTGGGGGGATTTAAATATTCCCCTATAGTTTTTTTAAGTTTTCAGATTTTTCTGCACACCTGGGGAGTTCCCCAAGTGTGCAGGAAAACCTCTCTGCCCCCTAGGTGCCCCCAATGTACCGATTTAGATATCTGCACAGAGGGGGCGCCTTGGCTATTAGATATATAGATATGGAGCAAAGGTCCATCAGTGGCTATTAGCCCCAGGGTATAGATAGGAACTCTCAGTCTGGGGCAAGTGATGCTCTGTATTCCTGGTGCTTGGGGGGGGCAACAGTGGGATGGCTTCTAGTGTCCTGGTCCCACCGGTGGACCTCCTGAGGGTACCTGGTATTTTTGGCCACTGTGTGACAGAGTGTTGGACTGAATGGGCCATTGGCCTGATCCAGCATCGGCTTCTCTTATGTTCCTATGTTCTTACTAACAAAATTTGTGGCAGGTTATGAACTTTCATGAGTCACTGCCTCTTCAGATATGTGAAAAAGTGAGCAGTGACACACAAAAGCTCATATCCTGCCACAGATTTTGTCAGTCTTTAAAGTACTACTGGACTCTTCTCTACTGCTACAGACTAACATGATCCGTCTCGATCTACCTTCTAGAACAGGGGTGGCCAACCTTGCTTAACGTAAGAGCCACATAGAATAAACCTCAGATGTCTGAGAGCTGCAAGACAAAAACAAATATCACACACACGTTTTTATTTTTTAAAATATGCAAATTTGCTTTTTATTAACATTAAATGGAACTGCCAAAAATAAAAACAAACGAGGAAAACCGGTTATTGATAATGATATTACTTGTTTGCTAATGATATTGAGAGAGAGAGAGAAAAAGAGAGAGATGGAAAGAAAGAATTAAAGAAGTGGAAAGAAAGAGAGAGAGAGAAACTAGGAAAGCAAATAGATGGGAGGGAGGGAGGAAGGAAGGAAGGAAGGAAGGAAGGAAGGAAGGAAGGAAGGAAGGAAGGAAGGAAGGAAGGAAGGAAGGAAGGAAGGAAGGAAGGAAGGAAAAGCATGCCTCCCCTTTGCTTCCCCAGCCGCCCTGCCAGGAGCCGCACAATATGTGTGAAAGAGCCGCATGTGGCTCCCGAGCCACAGGTTGGCCACCCCTATTCTAGAAGACTAGATAGACATCTGCTGCCCACACTTGTTATACAGGGTACATCATAGGCGCAGAGTACCGGGGGGGGGGGGCTCGAACCACCCCCGAAATTTCCCGGGGGGGCTCAGCCACCCCTGGCAAAATAGAGCGCCTGCCGCCGCACCTCCCCGGGTCCTTCCAAGGCCCAGCCGTCGCTGCTGGAGAGGGGGGGGGGGTGGCCGGGGGGGGAGAGAGAGGCACCGGCAGCGGCGGCTGGCGGGCCTCGGAAGGGCCCGGGGAGGTGCGGCGGTTTCCCAGGGCGGGGAGAACATCACTCCAGCAATGGAGCCCCCGCCCCCCCCCCCCCCGGAATTTCCAAAAGTCTACACCCCTGGGGTACATGTAATACATACTGCTGAGGTGCCTCTTGGAGAGACCTTCAGTCACTTATTCTCGTTATGCATGGTTCTTTCTGTGCCAATTATTTTCACACAAATTATGTTGCTGTGGAAAACCCAGGCAAAATATTCCTCTGGGCTGCACAGAGGAATAGGAGACACGAAATGATGCAGAATTAACAGTTTACTGGAACAGCTTTAGCCCCTCATGAGGCTAAATTATTGCGATGGTATTCTCTTTAAGAGACAAAAGTGATGTATTAGTTTGTGTCTTGATATTCCAAAGAAGCTAAATGATTTTTAAAAATCAGATATTTAGGATAAATGTCTTCCACATGAACTACTCATAGTAATTTTGAAATTAAACTCATATTGTTTATTTCATAGCATTACATTTCAAGCATTTAATTCAATATTAAATAGCAAATGCATTCCAAGTAACATCTCCACAGGGGCTTTCTGATTAAAGTAGGCATTCCAATCTATTACAAAATGGCTCCAATTAACAAGGTAGTTTGTAATCTTATCTGCTGCTTCCCTACTTTCTATTCCCTGAATTTAAACAAATGTGCAGACCACATACAAGGTATTCCAAGGTATTCCTCCTTCTAAGGACCCCCCCACACACACCGTCTTCTCGTTTGCTTGTTATTTCTACTCCAGGTGCTATTTGTAGGTAGTTTTCTTTCTCTTATCCCTCACTGGAGATACTGGCAGTGGATACAGAAGGTGCAGACTTGGTAGACCTCTATTATTGAGCTACGCATCTGGATATTAGTGATTGAAAACCCAAACTAGAGGTACCATGTTTATGTTTATAGTGATTATAACTGAACCAACTGAAAAATTAATAACTGGCAATATTTGGAAACATTTGGATCTCTTGGCCGTTATTCTGGTTTAGACTTTAAGAAGACCAGAGGGAAGAGATATGTCACTGACAGGAATTTCCATACTGTCTTCTCTTGATGTTCACTGCAATGAACACTGAAATCTTAAGCAGAGGGTCTTTAAAATTTATTTATTGAGATTTATATCCTGCCCTACCCGGTCAGCGGGCTCAGAATGGCTTACAACATACCTTTCTAAGCCCTTTAACAGCAGTGTAATTACAAGAGCGTAACACTGCTAAGGTCTACACTGTCGTTAGTAACATGGAGAGGCAGACTAAGCCGAACAGGTTGAAACACAAGACATCAGTGATGAGAATCTGAGATCATTCAAAGTAGTCGCAAGGCGAGGGGATTGGAGTTGGGGGTTATGGTACCAGGGCAGGTGGGGGTTTAACCCTGCACCAACTTTATGTGACAGAAGTTGGGTCTACCCAGTGTTCCTAAAATTTAGAGTGCTCAGTTAGCCCAAGTTGGCTAAAGGGTTATTTAATCAACAATGTCAGAAGAAGATTTCAGCGTACTTAAGATACCCTGCACTGAAAAAATGGAAGAAGTTGATCAACACTGTTTTGAAGATTGCCAGAGATGTAACTGCCCTGACCTGAACCACCAGGCTAGCCTGATCTTGTCAGATCTCAGAAGCTAAGCAGGATCAGCCCAGGCTAGTATTTGGATGGGAGACTACCAAGGAAGTCCAGGGTCATGATGCTGAGTCCAGCAATGGCAAACCACCTCTGAACATCTCTTGCCCTGAAAACCCCACTGGGTTGCCATAAGTCAGCTGTTACTTGATGGCAGAAAACAACAACACAGTAAAAATAGCTTGGCTTCCCCTGCTGAAGACACCATCTCCACGCAGCCCAGATTAAATTAACCCAGAGTCCAGTGACACCAGTATTGGTGCAAGCTGGTTTTAAATGCTTTTAAATGTTTTAACTAATTATTTATTACTCTGTTTTGCGCTGCCAAATGGCCACTTATTGTGTGATCCGCCTTGAGCCCGTTCGTAGGGAGGGTGGAATATATATGTGAAATAAATAAATAAATAAATAAATAAATAAATAAATAAATAAATAAATAAATAAATGGACAAGATGTTTGTGATGACAAATGGTACGTTGGAACAACCCTGGAAGACATTAAATCAGGGCACTGCAAGGGCTTCTCCATTTCAGACCTGGGCCGCAGTGGCAATGGGTGTAGACTTGCCCCATGGTCCCAGGTCCAAGCTGAGCGGTCCCGTGGCACAGCTAGTGGCCTCTTGACTCAGCCACATCCTGAGAGTCTGTGGTCCTCCCAGTAAGCTGGAAGGGCTTGCCCACCCCTAACTTTTGTCTAAAGGAAAAGCTGCCCAATGGATGATGCCACATGGTTGTGGCTAGAGGAGAAAGGTAGTGGCCAGATCACCATGGAAGAGTTGGATCCATAGTGGGATGCCAGAGCGGCTGATTCAGTGCATCCCCCTCACCTAGCCTGGGATGGAACTGCGCTTTCTGAGCAACCCTCCCGCAAGGAACCAGATGTTGATGTATTGCTCCGCTTTGTCGCATGGGTGTCAGCAGCCTCTGTCTATCTGTGTGCATCTGTCTCGAGTGTAATGGTGGCAGATCAAAGGCTGGCTGTGTCCCTGCAGAGCCCAAGAACAATCCTGCCGCTTTTGTTGGCTGTTGCTAGGAGCTTAGAAAACTAAAGGAAAGTGTCGGGAGCATGTTAATCAGACTCGTTACAGTACAACAATAACGTCTCTCTCCAGCGATGCCCCCCCCCACCTCCCAAAATGCAGAAGGAGGCACTTGGACATGCTGGTAGACTGCCTGTCACCCAGGAGCACCAGGAACCAAGGCCCCCCCTTTTCTCAAAGGTAATACAACCTCAGCTCACTTTACTCTGGACTTAGGGTGACTATTACTCCCACTTTACTCCGGACTTAGGGTGACTATTACTCCCCACTTTGGTACTTGCACTCACTGACATGGGTTAGAATATGTGTTGAGTCTTAAATCCATACTTGGATGGGGGGCATGGAACACTTTTATTCCAATTTAAGCACTGATTTGGGAGCATGGGTAATGGCGGTGAATATGCAACAGAAAATAATATAAATCCATGTTTTTTACTTGAACATGCATCATGCATGTTCTCAAACATGAGCAGGAGGAGATAATCCCAATCTGCTGCACCTTCCTGCAGCAACAGTCTTGATTCTGCCTCCTCTCCTGCACCTCCTCTTCTTTCCCAACAAAGCACCTTCCTTCCATTCACCCACGGCTTGCTTTCCTCCTGCCAAGGAAAAATGGAAGGTGGGCAGTGGCCCTATCCAACAAAGACATGCAGTTTTTCTTGGGATACATGGGGAAAATGGGTCTCCCCCCCCCAATACGTTTTAAATACCCCCTCCCCATTTCTGGCAAAAATCCAAAAATATGCTACCACACAAAAATGATTTTGACTTCCACAGAAAGGCAGCTTGTCATAGCTGAGGCACATGTGCCACAGGATCATGGATCAGAGGTTTGTGTGGGTTTTAAATTCCCTGCTATGGGTTATCTTCCTAAAGTAAAGTTACTTGGCTTTGGTGTTTCCCATATGTAAAAAGCAGGAACTCATTAGCATAATAGGCCACACCCAACAACAGACATTAATTAGCATATTAGGCCACACCCTTGACAGTGCAGCTCCCTCCCAGGATCGGCTTCCCCAAGTGCCCCACGGTTTGCTGGGCGCATGGGGAACCTGAGGAGGGGAGGCAGTTTAACCTGCCTTCCCGCCCTGGATTGGCTTGGCCTCCTCAGGTGCCTCGCGGCTTGGGAAGTGCCTAGGGGACCTGAGAGGGGGGAGGCTGTAGGCATGGCCAACTTGGAAGTCAGCCGGAGCTCCGTTCCTGTGCGTTCCTGCCCAAAAATAGCCCTGTGTAAAAATGAATGGATTGTTTTTCAGAATGTTTTCTGAACATACTTAATCTATATTCTAATTCTGAGAGGGTTTTTTTCTGTGTGGTTACTTATATTTGCCAAAAGAGAGCTCACTCTCCCCCAACAGCTTTTCCTACATAGTCAGGTCCCTTTCTTGGTGTACAGAAAAATCCGAAAAGTTAAAAAAAAAGTTCAGGGACTGTTGAATTCCCCCCAATACCTTTTGAAATGGCATCAGCTCCAGGCATCAACTGTGAGGAGATCAGAATGTTTGGGGGGAGGTGGGGAGGTTATAACTGCTTCTGTCAGTAAAAAGCAGGGTTTTTACTGGCAGCAGTCTAGGGTTGCCAAGTACCCCCCCCCCCCCCGCCCCGGCTACCACCAGCAGATCCAGATCCAGGCTGGGAAACTCCTGGAGATTTGGGGGTGGAAACTAGGGAGGACAGGGACCTCAGTGAGGTACAATGCCATAAACTCCACCCTCCAAAGCATCCATTTTCTCCATGGAAAGTTATCTCTGTACTCTGGAGATGAGCAGTAATTCCAGGGGATCCTCAGGTCCCAGCTGGAGGCTGGCATCCCTAGGCAGCATCCTCTGTGTGACTTGATACCACATGATTTGCATGACTCAGGTAGGCTCAGCTGCTTTGCTACTGTTCATCAGCAGCCACCCTATGAAAGCCATTGTGATGTAACAGAGCTTCAGATTGGGATCTGCGAGACCCAGGTTCAGATCCCCATCTTGTGGTGGAAGCTGACTGGGAGATTTTGGACCAGTCACATACTTTCAGCCTAACCAACCTCACAGGGTTGTTGTGCAGACAACAAGCAGCAAATAATAATGTAAGCTGCTTTAGTCCCCACTGTGGAGAAAGACTGTACTTTTCCTAGGTAGAGGCTGTGGGGGAGGGGGGTAGAGATGGAAAGCTGAAGACAGATAAAGGTAGGTTGGCTGTTGGGTGGGAAGGAAATAGGGTTGCCAACTCCAGGTTGGGAAATTCCTGGACATTTGAGAGGTGGAGCCTGGGGAGGGTAGGATTTGAAGTGGTAGGCAGAAAGAGAGAGAAAGAGTGATAATGTGGGGAGGCAGAAAAACAAAAAGAATGATGACGGTCAGAAAGAGAGAGGAAGTAACATACATGGAGGAGAGAGAGAGAGAGTAAGAAAGGGGGGGCAGAAGGGAGAAAGAGTGTGAGAGAGGTAGGGGGAGAAGGGAGGAAGCAAAGGTGTGAGGAATGGGATAACCATCCCGCAAGTTTCTTGCCGGTTTCCACTTGTTCTTTATTAACATCCCGTCTAGCTCTTGCATGTTATGTACATGACTAATGGATACACCGTGGGGCTCCTACATACTTGTTTATATGACCTTTTAGTTCTTGCTTTGTGCTTGTGGCAAAGCAGAAACTTGGATTGTTGTAATCTATGTTGATCAGTTATCAGATTTGAGCATATTGTCTGGTGCGGGTTGTAAGCAGATGGAATGGCTGGTCTTAGAGGAACAGAGCTTTTTTGTTGGCTATGCCTTGGACCACACTTGACCCCACCAGTCTGTGCCCTTTGACCCCTCTGGACACACCCATAGATGGGTGGAGACTGAGCTGGTTCCCCACCCCTGTCAGACTGATGCTTTCAGGAGCTTGACAATCCTGAGAACACTACAGGTTTATTCACAGATGATAGGGAGCAGAGCTTTTTTTGTAGAAAAAGCCCAGCAGGAACTCATTAGCATAATAGGTCACACCCAACAGCAGAAACTTATTAGCATATTGGGCCACACCCCTGACAGCACAGCTTATTAGCATATTAGGCTACACCCCCATGTTACCAGAAGAGTGGTCATCCAGCCACATCCACCTTTTGCTTCTTATTCTGTTTACCTTGTTTGTTGTCAAAACCCAGGGCTTTTTTTGTATCAGGAATTAATTTGCAGGTTAGGCCACATACCCCTAATGTAGCCAATCCTAATGAGTTTCTGCTGTTGGGTGTTGGCCAACTCAATGCTAATGAGTTCCTGCTGGGTGTGGCCAACTCAGGAGCCAGCCGGAACTCCGTTCCTGTGCGTTCCTGCTCCAAAATAGCCCTGATAGGGAGAATTGATCTCAGAAACAGATAACTAAAACTGTACTGAGAGTTGCTCATTCCTTTGCAAGCCTCTCTCTCATTAGTCAGCTTGCCTCGAGGACTCAGTGATAAATGTACCAACATAATTTCAGTTCTTAAAGCTTAGAATTCTAAGTCAAGAATTAAGTTGTGTCCCTGAAATGATTTCCTGCACGACTTTCATTTACTTACCTAGCAAAATAGATAATTGAAATGTATTCAGGCTGAAGCCAAAGATTGTTTAAATCTAAAATCAGTATCACAACAAATCAGACTAATAACTGTTTCACACCAAGTTTACGGCAGGAAATATTTGAACTGGGTTTTTTTTATAGTCAGACTTAACAAAACTCTCTGGGATCCTTAGCTTGGCATCCTTCAGAAAACAGATTACCATCAGAAGTGCCTATCAAATTCATTTTGTTCAGAGTGGCAAAGAGGACTTTTCACACTGGTGAAACTGTGAATTGTATCTGGGATTACATTTTTGCTCGGCATTTGTACTGCTGAGGTTCCTCTTATTGACTAAGAGTTTGCTGAAAAATGACATCTCAGATATTCCCTCTGGCAACAGGAGAGAGCAATAGCAGGGGCCCCCAGTCCATTCCTTCCAGCACCCGAACTTCCTCGCAAAACATCCAGAGTTGGTACCTCCATCCTTTGCAAACCCACTGCCACTGGATATGCTGAAAATATACGGGAGCAGTCCTAAGCAGGTCTACTCAGAATCCTGCTGAGGTATATTCAAGGAGTCTTACTCCCAGGAAACACTGTTAGGATTGCACTTTAATATAATAAAGTACGTGTTAATACGGGCATCTTATGTTTAGTATATGCTTATAAGGCATGGTTGCCCAGTGGTCAGCTGCTCAACAGTTCTTGTCATAGGGTTGCCAGCCGGTTTTTCCACAGAGTTTTTGCCCAGATACCAAAGCGTCACCAAGACATTGCTGCCATGACGATGTCACTTCCTGAGCAATGCCAGCAACGAGGCCTAGGCCTTTCTCTTTCTCCTCATAAGTCCCACTGTCCCCTACCAGTTGCCAGTAGAGATCTGGCAACCCTGTCTTGTTAAGGTTTGGGGTTCAAATGTCTGAAGTGGAAGGCTACTACCTTAGGGATGTCTCCCCCCAAAAGTTTACCTTTCCATCTTGATTTCATTTTTAAAATGTTGTTTTTATTTCTGGTATTTCTCATATTCATTTCCTTCATTGTATTTACTTTTTGTTTTAACTGGTTTTAACAGGAAGTACATTTCTAGGGATATTTCCCTCCCCCTTCTCATCTAACTGGGGCAAAAATCTCACCCGATAGGTCCTTCCTCCCCAGTTTCAGACAGATGGTAGAAAGCATTCCTCTTTCACAGGTAAATAAATATTTGCTTGCTGAGCAAGAACAGGGAGGCATTTGGTAGCCCAAGGAAGCAGAGAACTGGCAAGAAGACAAAGACAAAAAAGATGAAGATGATGATGAAGAAGAAGAAGAAGAACCACGCTATTGCATGGTTCTTCCCATTCATGTCTAATGCAAGTGGATACTAGAGAGGGCAGGGGGTTATTTTTCAACAAAATCAAGCATCCAGGCAAAGGGGCTTAAATCATGCCCCCTCCCACAATTCACCTCGCTGTATTGCAAGTGGAGTGGAAACATTTCTCTCTTGCAGCCCTGCTCCAGTATCAGAAACATCAAGCTGGGAGAAATGCAGTCAATGGTGGGGAAATACAGTAAAAAAGAAAGGGGGGGGCAGAGTGAGTGAGCAATGTGATAGGAGTAAGTAAGGAACAGTTTAGAAGGACCGACACCCCCCTCTACATTTCTGCCAATCTGCTGAGTCATTTTCTGCCTTCCCTCCCCCACCCCACTGACGTGTCTGAACCCCAAGCCAAGCGCCAGAATATCAAAAGGATCCCAGGATTTTCAAATATGACCATCATTATTCTTTTCCAATTTGGACTAATTATAATAACTATGTTAACATGGCATTTTTGGGTTCATGTTTTGATTAGTTGTGCACTGAATGTACATTGCTCCTGCTACTGTGTAATCCCTTGTGAATGGCGGGTTTGGGTCTGAGACCTACAAGGAGATGTTTTGCTAACAATGGGTAACTTCAGAGGATGCGTGACTAAAAAATAACATCGTTTACTGTGCAGAGGGTCTGCAGCTCAGAGCTGGGAAATTCCTGGAGATTTGGGGATGGCATCTGGGGTAGGCAGGGTTTGGGGAGGGGACCTCAGCAGGGCAAACTGCCATAGAGTCCACCCTTGCCAGGACATTTCAGCTGACCAGTTCCAAAGCAGTCCCATGCTAGGGTTACTAATCTCCAGTGGGGCCTGGAGATCTCCTGGAATTACAACTGATCTCCAGAGTACAAAGGTCAGTTTCCATGAAGAAAATGGCTGCTTTGGAGAGTGGGCTCCAAGGCAGTTTACCCTGCTGAGGTTCCCTCCCCCTCCCCAAACCCTGCCAACCCCAGATGCCAGCCCCCAAGCTCCAGGAATTTCCCAGGTCCGAGCGGGCAACCCTCTGCACAGCACACAGCCCAGGCTAGCCTGATCTCATCAGCTCTCAGAGCTAAGCAGGGTCGGCCCTGGCGAACACTTGGATGGGAGGCCACCTACGAAGTCCAGGGTCGCTACGCAGAGGCAGGCACAACTGTTCATCTCTTGCCTTGAAAGCCACCTGGGGTTGCTGTAAGTTGGCTTGTGACTTGATGGGGGTGGCGGGAATTAAGGTTACAGGAACTGATTCAAAAAGCAGCAGCCCAATTCTGCTCAGGGCCAGAATGGTTTATTCGTATCAGGCCTTCTCTGTGGGTCCAGCTACATGTAATTCCCCACCCCAATGTGTATTTTAAGGAGCTTTCAGGAGGGGGTCAAAAGCAGCCTCCAGAATTGTTTGATCAGGGAGAGGAAGATGGCCTAAGAAGAGATGGAAGCCTTAAACCTTTCCTCCCCTGCTGTTTTTGTGCTGGAAACACCCATCCCCTAAGCTGCATCTGTTCTGCTAAGGAAAACTTGCAAGTATTTGTGCCTCAGCAGAAGCAGAAACACCTCCCGGGTGGTTTTCTCCAGTGAGAAAATGGCAGGGGAGGAAAGAGAGCCACCTTCCACCTTCCACCATGCTGTTTTCCTCCTTGATCAAACAGTCCTGGAAACTGCATTTGCAAAAGATTAAAAAAAGAGAAAGAGTTCAAAATAAGCAAGATGGTGGGGGGAATGCTTAGCTGAGCCCTAAGACTGTTACACTGGCTGCCTATTTCTTTCCAGGTTTAATCCAAGGTGTTGGTTGTGACCCTAAAAGCCCTTTACAGCTGTGGGCCCACATCCTTCAAGGAACCGCCAGCAAGTCTGCTGATTTCCACCACAGTTCCACTTGGCTGACCCTCTTTCAAAATGGCCCAAACTGTTGCTGTGCAGCTTCAAGCCTTTGCCCGACTATCTCCTTTCCCTTGGAACAACCTTCTGAAGAAAGCCAGGATGCCACTCACCTTCCTAATTTGTACAAGACTGATGGCTAGCCCAGTCCCTTCAGATCTCAGAACCTAAGCAGGACCAACTCTGGCCAGTATTTGGATGGGGGACCACCAAGGAAAACCAGCATTGTTACATAGAGGCAGACAATGGCAAGCCACCTTTGAACATCTCTTGCCTTGAAAAACCCATTAAGTGATAAGAAGTCGATTGCAATGAGAGAGAGAGAGAGAGATGGGAAGGAAGTGGGCATGGTGTAGCCCAATCTTGCCAGATCTCAGAAGTTAAGCAAGGCCAGTACTTGAATGGGAGACTACCAAGGAAAATTCTGCAGAGGAAGGCAATGGTAAATCACCTATACTTCTCACTTGCCTTGAAAGCCCCTTGCTGAGGTCACTATAAGTCAAGTGTGACGTGGCAGCACAGACCTACGTAATGTGAGGCAGAGCTATTCAGAAGAGCTTTCTTTCTTTCATTCATTCATTCATCATTCATTCATTTAATTCGATTTATATCCCACCCTCCCTGCCAGGCAGGCTTAGGGCGGCTTCCATTAAAAAGATGAAAAGCATTAAAACACAGATGATACACATAATAAAACTCATGTACTTAACAAATAAAGTGCTGGTGGCGGTATAACATTATATAGTGATCCCAATAGGCCATGGTAAGATGGTGACAAAGGAGTATGGCCAAAGTCAGTATCCAGTATATCACAGGCTGTTGGTAATAGCATAGAGGGCCTTACCACAGTTCAGTTGTTATTGGTAGCAGCTCCTAATCGAAGGCCTGGTGGAAGAGCTCCGTGGTGGAAATGGGTGTTGGTTTTGTGGAGCTGTTCTCTTTTTTAATGTCTTTGCATATATGATTACTGCTTGTTTTTTTTAAATAGTAGTTGTAAGCTAGTTTGGCTTCCCTTTGAGAGAACAGCAGGGCAGGAGAGCTTTAAACAAACAATATTCCAGGCACAGTATGATTCAAACATGGGCACAAGAATGCGCAGAGTCCTCTTATTCCAGAGGAGTAGCCGCATTAGTCTTTTTGTGACACAAATAAAGAGTAGCCTAGTAGCACAAAAATGCTTAGCACAGTCTTGCACAGACTAGAGTCCACTTGGTCAGACAAAGTGAGCTCTGATCTAGGAAAACGGATGCTTGTTAGTCTTCAAGTTTCCACGAGACTCCTGTTCGTTTCAGCTTCCTCTTGAAACATTGCACTAAGAACTAAGGGAGCTCCCTTGTGCTTGGATCTGGCCACTGTTACCACACAGCAGTAAGTGACCGATCAGAGTTCTTTGTGGCAGAAACATGATCTGAAGATTTACTCTGGGTTCTTTGCATCAGGCCTGAAAGCTTCCTCCTCAAGTAATGCTGGCAACTCTGGAAGCCTCTTCTGCGCTGACCTCAGGCGTCTGCACATCAAAGGCGCTTTCTCCAAGCTGAGCTTCGTTAGCACCCGCCGTTGAAGTCACAGGAGGACAACCTACTTCCTCCAGTGGTAATGGGAAACACTCTCCTTCACTTGTTGCTGAAGCGTTAAAAGTTTTCTTGCCTGTCAGATTTCTGTGCTAGTGGTGTGTGTGTGTGTGTTTTTATCAGCATGTTGGGTGAAGAGATCAACATTTAGGTTTATGAGAGAGTGGCGTCTCTGCAGATGCTTCCCAGGCTTAATTTTTACACATACAACTTGAGACACAACCTGTTGGCTCTTTCCCAGCTCAAGATACTCACAGGCTGGCTTTCAAATATATTAGGTTAGTGTGGGAAATGTTTAAGAGTTCTTAAGGCCTCAAAGAGGGATTTTCCTCAGAGTTGTACAAGTGGACCTTGACAGAAGAGAGGGCTTGATGTTTGCTGAGTGGAAGAGAGAAAAGGCCTTGCAGTTGTAGCTACAGAATACAGCTTTTGAGAATCTGAGCAAACTTCCTGGCTTTGAGGAGGACTTCCCTTGGTGGTGACTTAGGTGAATCCTAGTGACTGAATCTCTCTGTGCTTCAGCTGTTCTACAACAAGAGGGATAACACGTATCTTAAGAAGAAGAACCTCAAGGAAGGATGGAAAGAGGTCTGCCAGCTCTTGCTAGGAAAATACCTGGAAATTTGGGGATGCTTTTCCTCCTCCTCTGTCATCCAGATTCTATTTTTGAGGATGCTTTCCTGCTGTTCTGTGGTGGAACTATGAATCATAACAGGGAGCTTTAAGGAAGCCTCAACATGAATACATGTTTTGAATGGGAAACACATCCAGGCCCCCGGAGGGCTTCTATCAGGCCCACACTGGAAGTGGCCATCTCCTGCTTCCGGTTCCATTGCTGCTGCTGCATCATAGCTTGCTTTGCCAGACTCTCTCAATCGCTCAGCCAGTTCATGTCCAGGAACTGGGAATTTATGCATATGAAGTGTGTGCCCGGTCACAGAACCACATACATGTGAAGCTGACTTATGTTGAGAGAGGTGTTTGGTCTATCTAGGTCAATACTGTCTTCTCTGACTGACAGTGGCTCTCCAGGATCTGAGACAGAGGTCTTTCACATTATGTATGGCCTGATCCTTTTAAATGGAAATGCCAGGGATTGAACCTGAGACCTCTTGCATTCACAGAGCAGATACTCCACTACTGAGCTATGGCACCGTCATAGTTGCCTTACACTGAATCATAGCTTTTGTTCATCAAGGTCAGTATCGTTTTCTTTTACTGGCAGTGGCTTTCGCATCATCTATTTCAAATAATCTGATCCTTTTAGCTGGAAAAGCCAGAAACTGAACATGGAACTTTTGCCACTGAGCCACAGCCCCTCCCTATAAAACCTACCCTGAATTGCAATTGATATATTAGCTGGGATGGGTATTACTTTTTTTGAGTGAGAATGTTGGAGTGCTCCGGAAAAGCAGTATTCCCACAACAGACACACACAGACATGCATCTAGATACCCTACACCAGGGGTGTCAAACATGCGGCCTGGGGGCCAGATCAGGCCCCCGGAGGGCTTCTATCAGGCCCACACTGGAAGTGGCCATCTCCTGCTTCTGGTTCCGTTGCTGCTGCTGCATCATAGCTTGCTTTGCCAGACTCTCTCAATCGCTCAGCCAGTTCATGTCCTGGGTCCTGGACTCAGAACTCTAAGCATGAGATTTCTGTGGTGAATGTCAATAAATCAGAAGTAGGGTTTTGCAGCTTACAGATACACACCTGAACAGCATACTCAAGCTTGCAACAGCACAGACATTTTGATGCAGTAATTCAGAGCAAGAGGTGTCAGTTATCAGAGACTGTTAAATAAACAAAATATTGCAAGCGTGCAAATGTTTTAAGCATGTTTTTATCTTTGTGTTTGTATCCTTTATGAAGTTTATATTCCACTACCAGGTATTACATTTTATGACACACATGGTCTGGCCCGACAAGGGTCTCATTTATGTCAGATCTGGCCCTCATAACAAATGAGTTCAACACCCCTGCCCTACACTAACTTCACATTTGTTAAATTATGAATAGCTTCAAATAGGCTTAAGTTTCACATGTTACTTACCTTTCCATTTTAATTAAGCAAAGTATGGCTGCCCCCCCCCATCCACTTCCCTCCTTCAGAGGCAGATTTTCCCTGTGTTTTTCTTTCCCTTCACTGACTGAGCCACCCTAGTAATATGTTTTCTTCTTTGCTGAAGAACTCTGGCTGTCCTACCCAGTCACAGTATAATATTTTGGCTGTTGGCTCAGCCCAGGAACCTGAGAGAAGGATTGGGAACCCCCTTTAACTTTAGTGGCACCTGAGACATTTTTATATGCCACATTAACAAAATATTTTATTCAACATAGAGGGGAACGGTCAGGTGAAATCAGAGGCTGAAATTTCTGAGGTAAAACTGGTACATGCACAGACTTTACTTCTTCTGTTTCAGGCGAATGAGAGTTTTTAAGCTATTCAGAGTTACTTAAAATATTTATGTTGAGAGGCTTTTGTTCTAGTGTTTTCCAAATACTCCAGCACACTTTATTTGACTATTCTCTGACTCTTTTGGTTTCCAGAAGGCTGGTACACTCTTTCCAGTACCCAAATCCCTTCTCTTGAAACACCAGTACTCATCTTGAGTTTTTAACTGACTCTTAAGGTCTCTAAAGGCAGTTTCTAACCACACCTGACCAGGGATCTCTGTGCTCTTCAGAAGAACTAACTCCCTGTTTAGACTGGGTAGGGAAATTCTGTCTCTCTCTAGAAAATTTGTCCCCTTTCCTTGGCCTGAATGGGAGTCTCCCTCTAACTATCCACTCATCCTTGCCAACATTCCCCCAATTCTCCTGTCTGTGTTAAACTGCTCTCAGTCAGGACTGAATTCCGAAACTCAGTCCTCGACTCTTCTCAGCTAGGGCTGAAATCGAACTGAATCCTTCTCAGAATCCAGTTCAGAAGTATTTCTCTCCTCAGCTGATGCTAACTGACCAGATCTCTTGGAGCAGCCTGTCACTCAAGGCTCTCTGGCTCTGTGAAGAATTAGCCCTTCACAGTCCTTCATCTGTTTACACAGCACTTGAAAGCCTTTAAAAATGCACTCTGTCACACAAGGCTTGTTTTTTAATAAATAAATCTGTGAATAAGATCTGTTGTGTTGCTTGCCTCATCTTCTGAGACAAATCCATTACAAAGTTGCAGTTGTGCAATTAGTATGTGGACACTTAAAATATTCCACATTGGGAGTAGGCATGTATGCTATTTTTTTAAATCTATGTGTATGTGGAGGACTCAGGAAGACTTACAGAGAGGAATCTGATTTCCTTATTCCCTCCCTTCCTCTTGCTTGCCCCGAACAATAGTTGCAGCCCCTCCCTCCCATTTGCTTCTGTCCCACCCACCTAGCTACCTACCATTCTCTCTTTCCCCCCCGCACACAGGAGCCTCTGCCCCCCCAGTCATCCATCCACTTTTTTCTGTTCCCTTCTTGCCTTTAGCTTTCCTCTTTTACCTTTTTTGCTCCTCTCCCTCCAGCTTTACCTTCCCTTCCTTCTAATTTTTACCCCTTTTGTTTTTCATTCTCCCGCCCCCTTCCTCCGCAATTACATTAACTGACTGACTGAACTAACTGAACAATGTTAGTTGGGGGTTGCTTAGTAACCCCAAAATGACTACTGAGATCTCACACCATTGTGAGATCATTAGTAGCATACTTTTCTTAAAGAAGCAGAGTTTGCTTCTACAATGAAGGGGGGGGGGGGTTAAACCCCCAAATTGTTTTTTTTTTAATCTCTCAGAGCTTCCCCCAGGCTTGTAGAAAAATCCCTCCCATCTGTCCCTGGCACCATTGTATGGATTTTTTAAAACCTACACTCTAAGGCCCAGTTGAGCGTTAAATATAATGATATTTGTGCAAATGTATCATGCTGCAATCTTATGTTATCAAGGTTAATACAGCTACGAATATAACTGCAGGACCAAAGTGCACACAACAGCATTCTTAATACCTTTTTATTAGCCTTTGTGAGCATTTGTTTTGTGTTTTATCAACCTTTTTGGGTGCAATTTTAATATGCACTTTGAATTCCATTTCTGCATTAAGCAATATTTCAGTTACAGGAAATATACAGGGGATATAATGGATAACTGTGCACTCCATAGACAACAACGGGAATGACCAAATACCCGCAGATAGCAAAAGGGGTCAAGAGCGCTCTGAAAAACCTCGGGCAACAGGTTGCAACCTCAAGCTCCAATTTATTCAGCAGGAGTGAAACAGGATTTGCCAATTGTGAAGCACTGATTTTCTCAGCCAATGGCAGAAATACAGCAAAAGTATATTCTATTTAAACCTCAAGGTAGTTATCATAGCTGAAGGATATTTCCATTACTCCTGCGAGCTGCACTAATCTAATCAAAAGAAGATTTTTTTTTAAACCAGCTTTGAAACAGAATAGCAAAAGATGTACTACAAAGGGGAATCTTGTTATGACAGAAACGTGAAACAAATGGTCTATGGGGTAGATAATGCTTAAAATCATATTTAAGTGCCTCCTCCACCCCCCTTGCCAGTTTTTTGCTCTTTCTGGAATAAAGGCAGAGAGTATAATGCGCCATCTGATGCTGGGAATGATTGAAGGTAAAGAAGAAGAGGACGGCAAAGGATGAGATGGTTAGACAGTGTTATTGATGGAGTGTTATTGATGGGCATGGAGTTGGGCAGGCTCGGGGGGGCGGTGGAGGGCAGGAGGGCCTGGCGTGTTTTGGTCCATGGGGTCATGAAGAGTTGATCTCGACTGTGTGGCTGAACAACAAAATAATGCACCAAAAAGAAGTACGGGAGACATGCCCATGGAGTTAGCATTAACCCATGCACATGTTTGTTTTTGCTAGACTGGGAACCATATGGGCAGATATGATGTGGATCAGCATCTAAATAAACATCTGTATTGTGATGTAAGTGAAGGTGAGAGGCATCGAAATAGATGGAGGGGAAAACATACATTTATTTATTTCCCTGTTGCAAAGAGGCTGGAAATGTATGCCTGTCATCTAACATCTGGAGAGAACATCTGATGCTGCTGTCTTGCTCTGTGCAGCTGTTTTTACATGGAGCTGCTACTCCAGCAGGAGTCAGACTAATGTTTTTGTAATGCCACTGAATATGAGTGACAGTATATTGGCTCCTTGCAAAACAGTAATGGAAGATACATCCCACCACCCATTGAAGTCAGTGGCAAAACTGCCATTGGTTTGAATGGAAACATGCTGCATCCACAGAGCTCAAATTCTATCATTTTAGGTAGGTCTGTTTCAGAAACAATCCAGGTGTTAAAGGGCCGTGAGAAGATAACTGAATGGGAAGGATGGCATACCTTGAAGTAACTGGGAGCATGGCCTACAGATGCTGTTGAGTCAATAACAATTCCCCCTGTTGATTTCCAGGGTACTTATTCTCCTCTTTGAAGCGAGCTAAAAATGTCCACGCTAGAAGGTCAAGTAAAACCTAACCATTTAGAAACACTTTGGCTTGTAAATAGCTGTACATACACACATGTCACCAAGTCGCAACTGACTTATGGAGACCCCAGCAAGGGGCTTTCAAAGCAAGTGAGAAGCAGAGGTGGTTTTCCATTGGCTCCCTCTGCAGAGCCTTCCTTGGTGGTCTCCCATCCAAATACTAACCTTGCTCAGCTTCCGAGAACTGACGAGATCAGGCTCCACCACTCCACCTCCCCTCCCTTGTAAATAGTTATGCCACACACACCCCACTCATAAAACATTACTAGTGGGAGAAAATGATTTTCAAATAAGAATATTGCAAAGGGATGGGGACTTAAGTTTCTTCTCAGTTTTCTCTTTGTATTTCCAGTTCTACAAAGATGGGTGTTTGCTTGCTTCCTTGTTTTCAGAAAATAGTTATCACAAACTAGATTGAGGGGGAAAGAAAAACAAGAATGAACCCAACCAGTCTTGTACCTTGGAAAATGCAGGTGTAACAATGTAGCCTATCTCCAGCAAAGACTTTTCTGATGGAAGATGGTACTCAGGTTCAGCTGCTGTGACTTACTGGATACCAGTCAACAGCTGGCAGATCACAGGTGTTAAGGGCATAGAATCACAAAAACAGAAGAGTAGTTCAAGGATTCCCCCACCCCCAATCTTCCCAAAAGAAAAGACATTCCTGTGGATGAGGAAGTCCAGTAGAAATGGTTTATAAAAGCACCATAGCTACAAGTAATCCTTGAGAATGAAAGAACTGTGAAAAAAACAAAAGGCCATCAAATCCAGTTCCATGCATTAAGGCAAGATCTTTTGCCCAGAAATGGCAGCCAGCTAGTCTCCATCGCAATCCACCAAGAATGACTTCATTTCAGGGGTCCCCATTGTGGTGACCGCCAGCATCTTTCCTGGTACCTGTCAAGTTTTTAAGAAAAGGGGCAGGGCTGATGGGCAAAAGACCCAGCAAGGCTGCTGATTGGCCACTGGAGATTTCATTAGATGATGTACAGATTTTTAAAAAGCATTGCTTTGGCAGCACCTGCCATCATAGCATGAAGAACTTCACTGGATGACTGAAGGTAATCTGTAACAGCCATTTTGTGGCTGGCTCTGCTTCCTGTGGCAGCCATTTTGTGGCTGTGCCCTTCTCACTGTGTCAGAATTCCAAAGGTGCTCGCAGGATCAAAAGACTTGGGGACCCCTGCCTTATTTGGTATCTAATATGAAGTGAGGAAGAAGTACCAAGTGGCGGAGTGAGCATCTCTTCTTCAGTTGTTTAGCATATCACTCAAAGGCCCTTTGGCAGACTCCATACCTCACATTCCCACTGAAGATCCTGACACATCTTTAAGTAGAAGTCAACAGTAATTGACCTAAAGCATTTGCTCATACCAAATTGGCCTTAATAGATGTCCAAATTGTAATCATTAATAACCCTTGTTGGAAGAATTTTTTTGACATTTTTTTTTTCAAAACTAGTTCAACAAATTCAGTTGGGTAGCTGTGTTGGTCTGAAGCAACACAACAGAGTTTGAGTCCAGTGGCACCTTTAAGACCAACAAAGTTTAATTCTGGGTATAAGCTCTTGTGTGCATGCACACTTCTTCAGATACATTGAAACAAGACTTCCTCAACCATTACGTACAGATAGAAGCTGAGGTAGTTGCCAGGAAAGGCTAATTAGAATCAAGATGCATAAGTAACTGAGTGATAAGTATAGCTAAAATTATATAAGTATAGCTAAGATTATGCTGCTCTGAGCCTGCAATTGTGGGGAGAGCGGCTTAGAAATCAAATAAATAAATAAATAAATAAATAAATAGATTAGATTAAAACAGTTGGTAAAACCTGTGAGTAGCAGCAAATTAGCATACTGGTAATAAAAGAGTTAAAAAACAGATGTGAGAACTAAGTTTGAGTCCAGTATGGCACTTTTAAGACCAACAAAGTTAAATTCTGGGTATAAGCGAGAACTGAGTGACTTAGTATGTGTAGTGAGATAAGAAGCCACTATCTCTATTAAGCCCTGAGGGTTCCATTGTCCTGAGTGTTGTAATAACTTGTAATTTAACCATTTCCTATTCTAGTCTGTTTCTTAAATTCCTTTGCAATAAAACCGCTATTTTGAGGTCTCCCACTGAGTGCCTTAGGAGGCTGAAATGTTCTCCTACAGGTTTCTCAGTTTTGTGATTCCTGATGTCAGATTTGAGTCCATTTATCATTTTGCATAGGGCTTTACCTGTTTGCCCTAACAGAAGGGCATTGTTGGCATTTAATGGCATATACAATGTTAGAAGACGAGCAAGGGAATGTACCTGAGATGGTGTCAACCTACAGAACACAGGTGAATAGTCATGCTTATTTGATAAATAATCAGAACTGTGAATGGTTATGTGGAACTTGGAGAATCGAGTTACTGTAGCACAGAACGTCCAACAATAAATGTTTTTCCCATGTGGAGATGTGATGATTGTCTCATTCCAGGTTGTTCCACGTTTACTCCGTTTTTCCAAATGTTTTCTCAAACTGACTTACAAAAATGAGACTATGGATAAAATGCCAGCAACTAAAAACCAAAGCTAATTAAAAATATCCAATTGATTACTGCATATTTATCTTCATCATATCTATCCTCATCCTCAGTTCCACAGGGCCTGCAAGACGGAGCTTTTCCACCAGACCTACAACTAGGGGCCACCACACACAGCCTACTCCATGACCACCAACGACCCCAGCTCACATGGGCTGGGACCGGCTGTGAGTGTCATCAAGCCTATCATCTGGAGAACATTGGGCATACATGCCATGCCATACTGACATCTTACTGACATCTTACTGAGCACTTTATCGTTATTGTTATGACTGCAGCTTTTACTGTGTTTCAACTGATTTTAATGTACATATGCACCTTGGCTTTTAGCCAAGCTATGTAAGCTGTTCTGAGCCTGCGTGTGGGGAGAGCGGCCTATAAATTTGATAAATATCATATTTAAAAACTCCCCAGATCCCTCACTGAAAAAAAGGTCTTACATGAGTGTTTGCTAGTCTACAAAATATTCATTTTTGTGGAAAGCGCATTCCAAGTTTTAGAAGCATCAATGAAAAGGCCTTGCCTGTGTTCCCACAGTACATTCAGTTTATAGCACAGGGGACTTAAAGTAAATCCTCTTCTTTTGAAAAAGTGTGCACGCACATGAAAGCTCATGCCTTGAATAAACCTTTGTTGGTCTTAAAGGTGCCCCCGGACTCTAAATTTGTTCTAGTGCTTCAGAGACCACCACCTGGAACTATCCTCTCCTAAATATTATGGAAGATAGGCAGAACTGTTACCTAAAATTTGCAAGACTCAAAGCTATTACTATGGGAAGGAAGGTGCATAAGAGACTAACTGTGCCATCCCAAGATGAATTATAGTCTTCTAAGCCCATAAGAATCTCAGCTGTGCCAGCCTATGCAGAGGTACTCTGGTTTAAGCCTACTGAACTCTACAGGACACAGATTTGGATCCAGTACAGTGTTTTCATGGGTCTCTCTTCCCCCAGGAGCATCATTTCAGGGAGCGTTCAGGCTGCCGCAGGAAGGGTGAGGTGAAAAAGTCACGCTACATAGCCAGAAGTCCTTCCACCTTCTGAAACACTGAACTGGATCCAAGCCTTAGATGGGAATAAATCCGCACAGGATTGCACTTCAGGCAATACATTGTCAGTGTTGTTTACTAGTCTACTAATTCCACACTAATTTGGAGGGAAACTTTGGGAAACTCTTGGGTGTGGCCAAACGAGGATGTGACTGCCCATGAGAAACTCATTCACCATTCAGCTAGACCATGGCTTGGATGGGATTGCATTTAACCCCAGGTTCTGATGTTGGAGTTCTTCATTATTTGGGGGGCGGGGGGACAGACTAGCAAAACTCCACCTAATTCAGCGTTTCAGCAAATAGCTTGTTTTTATTAGCCTTGTAGACAGGAATAACTGCATGGTTATCACCGCATGTTCCATAGTTAGTGCTGTATTGTCAGATCCTTGGCACGCCTGTTTCCTGTTCAGTATGACAACGCCCCACAAGCAGTTGCTTTACTTCAGATGTAGTCTAGGCAGGGGTCATTTTGAGCAGGAGCTCAAGGGAGCGCAGCTCTGGGAGTTGGTGCCAGCCCCCCCCCCCCCCGCGGGGGAATGCCTGCTTGTGTCATGGCTGCAGCAAAATGACCCCGTCCCCTGGAAAGGTCCTTGTTCCTCCGACCAGCCTTCTGAAGGCTTCAGCCACCACTGAAGCTATTTTCCCAGAATAGTGGTACTTCTGAGGCTTGGATTAGTAGCTGTCTCTTCTCTGCCAGCTCTCTCTCTCTCTCTCTCTCTCCCCTTTCTTTCTTTCCTTCTGACATACTTCTAGCAATGTCAGGTGGTGTAGCATATGCAAATAAGTTATGCTAATGAGTTATGCTAATGAGCTCCTGCACCTCCTTTTCTACGAAATGACCCCTGAGTCTAAGTCACAGTGCTCTCATACTCCTCTTCATGATTTCCCGCTTCACTATCTCCCTATTCTCTGTATCCTCCTCAAATGCTTTCCCTTGTCAGCTCTTTAAACACTCTTGTCACCTTGCCATCCCCATTTCCCCCTTCCTCCCACCTTTCTTTCACCCTCCCCCCCCCCTTTCAGGCTGCGAGAACATTGCCAGCCTTGGACGTCTTAGCCAAAGACCTGCCAAAACACTTTGTACCTCTGTCCTCTGGCTGTGTTGTGTTTATAATGCCAATGAAGCCGAAAGCCCACTCTGCACTTTTCCTGTGCTACTGTTCTTGGCAGCGTAGTGTTGTGGAGTTGCCTTTCCAACATCTGGTGTGGGGGAAAGAATTGTTACCAGATGCAGAATATGTGGCTTCCCTTCCATATAGCTAGAGCCAAAATCTTTTTCTTTTTAAAAAATACTCTTCTCTTGAGCAACTGTTTAGGCTTCAAGGCCAGCTCTCAAGGCAGATCGACAAGTCTGAAGCTACAGGGGACCTGTGATCTGCCAAGGGAGGTAAGACGGGCATGGTGCAGAATTATTTTTGCAGCTTGGGAGGGAGAATCACAGCAAACAGTAGCTCCCTCCCTGCCCGGACAATCCATCAGGAATGGAACATTTTACAGAACTGTAGACAGAGATCAGCTATAAGGGGGCCTACCATTCTCCAGCGTCCTGACCTGAATTCTTGATGGCCACCCCAACTCTCACTTTAGGTCCATGTATTAGAAATCTGGGAGCGAGACAGAGGGTGCTTTCAACACATCAGTCTACTTGAATTACAAAAATTGCAAGAACAGAACAGATGGGAGGCAACCATTTAGTGTCCTATCTCTAAATTTTTAGCACACAAAAAAAGGGTACTGGGAATTTAAAGTTTCATTAGCATTTTATCGCAGGCCTTGTACTGCTAAATTTAAAAAATGGCTGTATGGCACTGAATGGGGGGTGGGGGTGGCAGAAGGTGGTTGGGAGAGTGGAACAACTTTGGTGCGGGTGGGGGAGTAGGCGTCAAAGGGCAGGAAAGGGCTGTAGAAGAAAATCCAGTGGAGCCATTACACTCTTCGATTCAGTTCGGTTTTGAAGCAAACCGAAAAACAACTCGCCGCAATAGTGCTCTCAGGAAACACCGAGGGAGGGAATGAACAGAAAGCGAGGTGAACGCTAAAGGGATGCGTGCATGTTGGTACGTAGCCTGAGCCTATACTGCTCTTGTCCCATTCAAATTCGAAAGATATCGTGGAGCATCTAGACCCACGCAGCTGCCTTACCCTGAGTCAGGTCATTGGCCTAGCAAGGACAGCATTGTCTGCTCTGACTGAGAGCAGCTTTCCAAGGGCCTGAGGTGCCCACTGCCCAACTGGAGATGCTGAGGCTTGAACCTGGGACATTCCGCATGCCACTGAGCCACAGCCTGTCCCCAATAGGACAGGGCTGCCGGCTAGCAGCTGTAGCCCACTTTCTCTTTGGATTAATATTCCATCATTACGTTTGAAGCTCAAGCTTAGTTTCCAAAGGGGGGGGGGGGAAGCGAAGGTTTTTCTCTTCTGTTAGCTCCCTGATGGCTTTTTGCAATCTGTAAAGACTCCCAGAGATAAGGCAAAATGCACGTTCAAGTACTGTTTTAGGATCTTTGCACTCTCTCTTCTTCTTCTTTGTGCTTCAGCTGGTCGGATGTGGAGCAAAAGCACCTGAAATGGCTCCTCTGGGGCTCCTTTTACAGTCCTGCCTTTTACGCCGCCTCCAACCTGGAGCTGGGCAGACTCCTGTCAAACTCTTCACCCGGCAACCGCCCGGTGTGATTAATGCTTTCTAGTTCAGCAGCATCATCTGCTCCGGAATGTCCAAATGTCTGCATTTGCTGCCAGCCGGAAAGACATTTCAGGGCTAATGGGCAGAATCCAAACACGAGCCTGCCAGGCGAACAGCAGTAAGCCTGCAGAGCGCTGGGGAAAGGCACGGCCAGGAGGCCAGGTGGTTTGTGCCGCTTCCCTTTCAAATACGGTGGTTGTTGTCGTCCTTGGAAATCGTTAAAGAAAACAAAAGATGGCAGCATGTGACATTCTGGAGTGCAGTGCCGTTGCACAATATTGTCACCAATGTGACGCATAGAAGCAGGAACCGGCTTTGGACGAGAACACGGGCAGCTGCCTTGCAGGAGCCACGTTTCCGAGGATAAAATCCCATGCTGCTGACAGTCACTCCTTGGAATAATAATAATTATCGTATGGCAGTGGGTATAGTATAGCCAGGAGATCCTAAGGTTGTCAGGCAGGTAGAAGTTCTAGCTCTTTTAGTGTTATACACCATTAGGTCGTGAGCTAGACTTGTTTTTAAAGCCACAAATAACACCCACCAAGGGAAGACCACAGTGGGTGTCTTCTGCCACAGTTACTTTCCGTTTTGGAGGTCTACAGACACTATTTATGTATGGAACTACAGAAGAGCCTACTGTTGGTTTTGCACATTCTTTTTGTAAATAATGCTTAGTTGTTATGAGCGATCTGTTGGATATGAGCTTATATGTTCTATTGGGTTATGACCACTAGCCCACCTTTGCACTTTAATGAATATAATATACACTTTTGCTGATGGTCTTCCCTTGGTGGGTGTTATTTGTGGCTGTACTTGTACGCCAAGGGTTCCCTATTGTTTTAGACTTGTTTTTAAGGCAAGAGGCGTTTCAGAGGGTGGTTTGCCATTGGAATGTATTACAAATATCAGCAAGCCTTCCCTTGAACAGAGGACAGAGAACTGCCATGATTTCCCTGTAATTTGAACATATAGTGATCTGATACATGTAAACTGCTTCGGCCTCTTGTCTCATTGTTCAGATATGGCAAAGCGATGGCACATTCATTGGCTGAGGGGGGGGGGGTCTAACATGGGGATGGTCAACAGCTGTATTCTTAGGGGCCACAATATTCTCCAGAGAGCTGGAAGTGCCTTCTGCTGTGCAAACTGGCTTACTTGCATGCAGTCCGGCTTCAGAACATGGCGGGCCCCATCAAGCAGCACATGGCTTCACCATTCTAGAGCACATGAACACCAGATCTTAAGGAGAAATGGAGCACAGATCAGGATCTCTCTTGTTTGATTCTATTCTACAATTTCAGCGCTTGTTTCTTTTCATTTTCTTTAAAGTTAAAATGTGTTAAGGCCTTGGGAGAAGCAAGAGAAAATTACTTGGGGGACAATTCCAGTTTGTGGGCTGTCAGTCATTCCTATTTGAACACAGACATGCAGTTTTAACCCACTGGGAAGATGATGAAAGTTCTTCTTGGATGATGAGATGTTAAGAACAGTTGGAAGCGGAAGAGGCAATTCCATTCGGGCCATTTCTTGATTTCAGTTTCAGTGCGATCCTAAGGAGAGTTACTCCAGTCTGAGCCCATTGAAATGAATAGGCTTAGACTGGAGTAACTCTCTTTAGAATTGCACTACATGTCTACTTCTACAGGTCTTGTTTTGCTTCAGAAATGTGCCAGCATAGTTAAGTATGGCCGTGTGTGTGTGTGTATGTGTGTATTATTTCTCTTGTTTTATGTATGCACTTCAGTTTCTATCCATGTCCTTTCTCTGAACCAGTCTACAGCATTTGCTGAAATATCTGCACAATGAAGCAGTTCTATTCACATACCATTTAAACCAGGTATAAACGAGCTACAATACACACCAGCTACAATATTTGTTTGTTTATTTGTTTTATTTGTATCCCACCCTATCCCGCAGGCAGGCTCAGGGCAGCTCACAACACATAACAAAACAATAAAAATTCGTAAAAGCATCACATCATTTCCTCCAAATAAATATTTCAGTACTTAGGTTAGTACCTGGCGGCAGCTTAATAATGTCTGACATGCTGCAACAGTGCCGGGGGGGAAGTATTTCTTCGGCACCAAGTTGGTATAGGCAGTACAATTGAGGTAGATTGAGCAGGTTAAGCAGGGAAGGCCAATGTCCTGTGGACATCTGCCACCTCATCTGAGAGCTTGGTGGAACAACCTCTGTTTTGCAGGCCCTGCAGAACTGTAATAGATCCCACAGGGCCTTGATCTCAACTGAGAGCATGTTTCACCAGGCAGGGGCCCTGGCCCTGGTCAAAGCCTGGCAGATGTCCTTTGGGCCAGGGACTACCGAGCAGTGCCGCTCAAAAGCGTGTAAGACTCTTCAGGACACATATGGGGAGAGACAGTCCCATAGATATGTTGGTCCTTGGCTGCATCGAGCCTTAAAGGTTAGTACCACTACCTTGAATTTGATCCAGCCTGACCACCTGGAGATGGTAAAAGGCTGACCTAGCAACATTGGTGACCTGGGCCTCCATAGAAAGGGAGGCATCCAGAGTCACCCCATAACTCCTCACCACTGGTGCCAGTGTCAATGGTGGCCCACCAATGGCTGGGAGTTGGATTCCTGATCCTATCCCTTCATGACTCAGGGACAAGACCTCTATCTTTGCTGGATTCAGTTTCAGCTGGCTGTGTTGCAGCCAACTAGCCATGACCTTCAGAGCCCAAGTCAGATTATCTGGGGTGAAGTCAGGCTTGCCGTCCATCAGCAAATAACATATACCAACATACCAGACAATACATACCAACTGAATCTCCAGTTTAGCCAGCCTTAAGAATCATGCTGTAGAGAGTCATGCTGTGGAAATGAAATTCCTAGACACCATAAAAGACTGTGCACTGGAACAGTTGGACACAGAGCCAACCAGAGGGGCAGTGATCTTGGACTTGGTTCTAAGCAGGTCTCAGGACCCAGTGAGAGATGTAGAGGTTGTTACACCAGTTTGGAACAGCGACCATAATGCTTAAGTTCAGCATTCAGGTCAATGGAAAGTTACCCATAAAGTCCAAAAGAGTAACATTTGATTTCAAAAGAGGGTACTTTACAAAAATGAGGGGAATCGTAAAAAGGAGGCTGAAGGGGAAACACAAGAGAGTCAAATCCCTAGAGGATACCTGGAAGCAATTTAAAACAGCACTAATTGAAGCACAAATAGAATGCATTCCATAGGTTAGGAAAGGCACTGCCAAGTCTATAAGAAGGCCTGCATGGTTAACAATGCAAGTCAAGAAAGCTATAAAAAGTAAAGATGCTTCTTTCAAAAAGTGGAAGGTCTGCCCCAATTAATTAGACAGGAGGGACCGCAGGCTCTGGGGAAAGAAATGTAAGTCAATAATTAGGCATGCAAAAAGACATTTTGAGGATTGGGTTGCTCAAAGCATCAAAACAAACAATAGACATTTAAAAAAATATATCTGGAGCAGGAGAAAACTAGCCAGAGAAGCAGTGGGGCCTTTGGATTACAAAAGAATCAAGGGATTGCTAAAGGGAGATGGTGAGATGGCAGATAAGCTCAATGACTTTTTTGCTTCTGTGTTCACTGTGAGAAGTCTGGGGCATGTATCCATGCCACAGCCTCTGTTTTCAGGAAGGAAGTTTAAAGAACTGAGCCAAAATCAGGTGACCAGAGATGAAGTTCTTGACCTACTGGCGAAACTAAACCTGTATGTCTCCAGGTCCTTATGGCATAAACTCAAGCGTTCTTAAGGAACTCAGATATGAGATAGGTGAGCTACTAACCCATATATGTAACCTATCACTAAATTCAGCCGCTGTACCAGAAGACTGGAGAGTAGCAAATATGAGAACAATTTTTTAAAAGGGATCCGGAGGGGAACCTGGAAATTACAGGTCAGTTGGCTGACGTCTGTCCCAGGCAAATTAGTAGAAACAGTAATCAGCATGGGTTCTGAAAAGGGAAGTTCTGCCTCACCAACCTTTCGGAGTTCTTTGAGAAAGTGAACAAGCATGTAGACAACGGTGACCCAGTAGACATTATATACTTGGGCTTTCAAAAGGCTTCTGACAAGGTACCTCACCAAAGACTCCTGAGTAAACTTAGCAGTTGTGGGATAAGAGGATGGGTTCTCTTATGGATTAAAACCTGGTTAAATGACAGGAAGCAAAGAGTAGGAATCAGTGGACAGCTCTCACAAGGGTGGGAAGTAAGCAGTGGGGTCCCACAAGAATCAGTATTGGGGCTGGTACTATTTAACTAATTGGGGCTGGTACTATTTAACTAATCAGTGATCTGGATCTGAATAGTGAACTGAATAGTGTAACGACCAAGTTTGCAGATGACACAAAGTTATGGATGGTGAGAACCAAGGCTGACTGTGAAGATCTCCAAGAGGACCCCCACAAACTGGGTGAGTGGGTGACAATGTGGTGAATGAAGTTCAGTGTTGGTAAATGCACACTGGGACAACAATTTCTTGTTCAGTCGCTAATAGAATTGTGTGTGCTTTTATTGTTAAAAAGCTGTGTCCATATTTTGTATACCTCATAGAGGCTCGCTCAGTTTCATCAGATTTCAAAAGTTAAGCACAGTCATCCCTGGCTAGTGCTTGGATGGGAGACCACCAAGAAAGGCAGTGGCAAGCCATCTGTGAACGTCTCTTGCCTTGAAAACCCCATGGGGTCGCTGTAAGTCAGCTGTGACTTAATGGCACTTTTCAGCACCAATATAGAGGCAGGTATACCTCTCTCTAAGGCTGCAATCTGAAGCATGCTTGCTTGGAAGTAAGAACCATTAGAGCAAAAGAAATTAGTCTGTTATGTATTGACCATGCGGTCGCCATGTGCTCTCTTCATTGCGACCGCATGGCCAGAGCACATGGCCAGAGCATGGCCAGAGCACATGGCCAAGAAACTACCTGAGCTTCAGCCAGGTAGAACAAAGGCCAGGTGGATTCAAACCGGCCACCAATCCTGTACCTAGGTTTCTCCCAGGGAACCTATGAAATGTAAATAGACTTCTAATAGCCTATCAGGCCAGTTGGGTGAGGTCAGGGGATTGTCCCTGACCAGCATAAAAGGAGGGCTTGGAGCCCTGGGTTGTATGCTTCATCCGGACCAGCAATAAAGATCTAGCTGTTTCACTATTCCATGGACTCCCGACTCCAATACTTATCAGTGGCGACGAGGATGGGATCCCGATGAGCGACTCTCCAGCAGACCACAGCAGCACAGCGAGCTCCGTCCCGCCGGCCGCAGGCATCTCCGAGCTCCAGCGCTCCAACGCCTCGCCGCAAGCCGCTCTGAGCCCAATCCTCCGGCACTAGCCAGCGCCAAGCCTCAGCGCTCCCCGGCACCGCCGCAAGACACGAGGACATCGCTCAAACAGCCGCCGCCGCTCCTGCTCTGGTAAATATGGCAAACGCTCCGGGACCAATTACCCCTTTCAATACGTCTCGCCCCGAGACGTGGGAGTCCTGGCTCAAGACGCTGGGTTGTGCCTTTAAGGTCCGCGGAATCACAGATGCGGACCTGAAGAGTGCCTGGCTCTTGAGTTCCGGAGGGGTGGAGGTCATGCGGGTGGCCCAGAACCTACTAGCCCCGCAAGACCCCACCGAGGTGTCTTACGACGTGCTCACCAAGACCCTCGGCGATTACTTCGCCCCGAAGCCATCAAAACTGGCCAGGCGCTGGGAGTTCATACAGCGCCAGCAGCAGCCGGGGGAGTCAGCCGCCACTTTCCTGGCTGAACTCCGTCGACTAGCCGTGGGCTGCGAATTCCGCCACATGGATGACCACGTGGAGACCGCCTTCATGGGAGGGGTCCGGGAAGCCAAGCTCCGCCGGCGCCTCATTGCAATGCCGGAGCCAACCTTGGAGAAGATGCTCGAAACTGCGGCAGCCTTCGAGACAACGCAAAAGGACAAGGCAGCCACCAAAGTCCACCAGGCGGCTCCTCCCGAACCCGACTCAAGCGAAGAAGAGGACGTCCACCGGATGCAACCACGCTCGAAGAAGGGTGAGCCCGGCGTCCCCAGGCCCAAGGGCCGGCGCCCAGCATCTGTCTCTGTTCCCTCTCCTGCTTCCCTCAACAGGCAGGCCCCAACGTGCGCCAGCTGTGGGGACCCCCACGACAGACGGACATGCCGCTTCCGTGATGCCATCTGCCGCGCCTGCGGGAAAGCAGGACATCTCGCCCGGGCCTGCCGCCTGAGGAACAGCCACCGTGCCCCAGCAGCGAACTTCGAAGAAGTGGGTAGTGTCGTTCCCACGGCCACGGTAATGAACTTGCCTCAGCCCATCCCGGGCGCAATTTCCGTGTCTCTCCGAATAGAGGGAGTTCCTTGTTCCATGGAACTGGACTCAGGGTCAGCATATTCAATTGTGTCCGCAGCTACGTTCCGCCGCCTCTGCCCGAAGGGGGCACGCTGGCTGCGGCTGCCGGCTGGGTTGGTCCTCCGGGACTTCCAGAAAAACCCAGTGGCTATTAAGGGGCTAGCCAGGGTCCGGGTCCAGTACCATGCCTTTAATGGCCTGCTGGACCTTCTCGTGGTGGAGCGCAATCTAACCAGTCTCCTAGGTCGCGCCTGGTTCAAGCCGCTCGGAGTGCAGTGGACCGGAATACACCGCATGGGCTCTACTGACTTCTCATCCATCTGCGAGGAATTTCCCGCCGTTTTCGATGGCTCATTGGGCTGCTACAAAGGACCCCCGGTTTCCTTCGACCTGGACCCGGCAGTCCGGCCCATCCGCGTGGCCGTCCGCCGGCCACCACTCGCCTTCCAGCCCAAAGTAGAGGCAGAGTTGGAAAAGCTCGTGGCACAAGGGGTGCTCGAGCCGGTCTCCCACGCCAAGTGGGAGACTCCCATTGTGACCCCCCTCAAAGCTAACGGGGAAGTCCGCATCTGCGCGGATTACAAATGTACAATTAATAAGGCATTACAGGACCACGCGTACCCGGTACCGGTGGTCAGCCATGTTCTGGCCTCCCTCGCGGGTGCCAAAATATTTGGAAAATTAGACTTGGCCCAAGCCTATCAGCAGCTTCCCGTAGACGAAGCAACGGCCGAGGCACAAACGATTGTGACTCACAAGGGAGCGTTCAAGGTAAAACGCCTCCAATTTGGGGTCAGCGTAGCACCTGGAATCTTTCAAAATCTAATGGATTCTCTCCTAAAAGATGTTCCAGGAGTGAAGCCGTTCTTCGACGACGTCCTCATCGCCGCCCCGGACGCCGACACGTTCGCAGCTCGCCTCCGGATGGTGCTGCAAAGGTTCCAGGACGCGGGTCTCAAGGTTCGAAAAGACAAGTGCACCCTGGGAGTCTCCTCGGTGACCTTCTTGGGGTTCCAAGTCACCGCAGACGGCATTCACCCTACAAAGGAGAAGGTAGTGGCAATTACAGGTGCACCCCGCCCGTCCTCAAAGGCGGAACTCCAGGCGTTCTTGGGACTTGTGAACTTCTACCACGCCTTCCTTCCGCACAAGGCGGCGGTCGCTGAACCCCTGCATCGTCTCCTGGACAAGGGAGCGGCTTGGGCCTGGGGTCCCAAGCATGATGCAGCCTTCCGGGCCGTCAAAGACTTATTAATTTCAAATGCGGTCTTAGCGCATTTCGATGAGAGGCTCCCTGTCATCCTGGCCTGCGACGCATCCCCCTACGGCGTTGGGGCGGTCTTGGGACACCGGCTACCCAACGGAAAGGAGGTACCAGTTGCCTACTACTCCAGGACCCTGTCGTCGGCAGAACGGAACTACGCCCAGATCGACAAGGAGGCCCTAGCAATCGTAGCTGGCGTCAGGAAATTTCACGACTATCTCTACGGACGGTCATTCACCGTGGCCACAGATCACAAGCCGCTGCTGGGTCTCCTTGCCCCCCACAGGCAGACCCCTCACATGCTGTCCCCGCGGGTCCTGCGGTGGTCAATTTTTTTGTCAGGCTACTCCTACGAATTGGTACATCGCCCGGGGAAGGCGATGGGTCATGCAGACGCCCTCAGCCGTCTTCCCCTCCCGTCCTGCGACCCTGATCCGGCTCCCGCTTTCCACGTCGCGCTCCTAGAGGATCTACCGGAGCGCCCCGTACAGGTATCAGATGTGGCCCGTCGCACGCGGCGGGACCGCATCCTTTCCCGTGTCTCAGACTGGGTGGGAAGGGGGTGGCCGGAAAAACCGGGACCAGATTTTGCCGCTTTCACGGCACGCAGGCACGAACTATCGGCCCACAAGGGATGCCTGCTATGGGGATCTCGAGTGGTGATCCCCGGGCCCCTGCGGCCCCGAGTGCTAGAGGCCCTCCACGAGGCTCACCCGGGAATTGTGCGCATGAAAGCTCTGGCCCGGAGTTACGTATGGTGGCCAGGCCTGGACAAAGACATTGAGGGGCGGGTCCAGAAGTGTACCAAATGCCAGGAGTCACGGCCAGATCCGCCACACGCTCCTGTCCGATCCTGGGAATCTACTAACAAGCCCTGGTCCCGCCTGCACCTAGACTTCGCGGGACCGGTCCAGGGCCGGTTGTTTCTTATCGTTGTTGACAGCTACAGCAAGTGGCTTGAGGTAGTGCCGGTAGCTTCGACCTCCACCAACGCTGCCTTAAGAAGTCTCTGGCCGATCTTCGCGACACACGGAATGCCAGAAACTCTCGTGACCGACAACGGGACCGCCTTCACCTCCGGCGAGTTTCAACGGTTTGTGGAAGCCTGCGGTCTGCGCCACATCCGCTCCGCTCCGTTCCACCCCGCAACCAATGGCCAGGCCGAGCGCATGGTGAGGACAACGAAGGACGCATTAAAGAAGATGGAGCATGGCGACTGGGAAGAGCAGCTGTACAAGTTCCTGTTCTGCCAACGGAACACACCCCACTCAGGGACCGGGCGCCGGCCAGCCGAACTTCTGATGGGAAGACGACTGGGAACCGTCTTGGACCGCCTACATCCCGACCGAGCAATCGAGGGGAACCCGACAATGGAGGACCGGCCAGCTGCCCGAGGATTTGCTCCCGAAGACCCCGTATACGCAAAGAACTTCGCGCGGGGTCCAACATGGCTCCCCGTGAGGATCGTCCGAGTCACAGGGCCTTATTCCTATGAGGTCCTTACGGAAGATGGCGTAGTCTGGAAACGGCACATTGACCAGATTCGACGCCGTACCCAGAACCACGATGATACCCAGGCCCCCGAACTCCCTGCACCAACAGACCGTGACATCGACACGACTCCAGAAGCAGCGCCAGACCCTGATCCAGAGACTGCGGAGATGCCGCTCCTGCCCGCGGACGAAGCAGTCGCACCATCCACACCTGAACAACCCCCGAGCAGACAGGCCCCGCCAGCAGAACAACTACCCACACCGCAACCTGCCGACACTAGCAACACGCCCCGCCTTACAACCCCCCGGCGCTCTGGACGTGAGCGCAGACGCCCGGACTATCTCAAAGACTATGTGTGCAGAGGGGTTCTGGACTATGGGGGGAGGGGTGTTATGTATTGACCATGCGGTCGCCATGTGCTCTCTTCATTGCGACCGCATGGCCAGAGCACATGGCCAGAGCATGGCCAGAGCACATGGCCAAGAAACTACCTGAGCTTCAGCCAGGTAGAACAAAGGCCAGGTGGATTCAAACCGGCCACCAATCCTGTACCTAGGTTTCTCCCAGGGAACCTATGAAATGTAAATAGACTTCTAATAGCCTATCAGGCCAGTTGGGTGAGGTCAGGGGATTGTCCCTGACCAGCATAAAAGGAGGGCTTGGAGCCCTGGGTTGTATGCTTCATCCGGACCAGCAATAAAGATCTAGCTGTTTCACTATTCCATGGACTCCCGACTCCAATACTTATCATAGTCTATGTAGATCAGCATGCAAAAACCACCACCACCGCTGCTGCTTTTTTCTAAGTATGGAGTTGACACTAGAACTGAAACAAGAAACAAACAAGTATTTTGATACAGTCAAAATTCAGCTTGGGATCCAAGCAAGAGCTGTTCCTCCTACAGTTTATCTCAGCTTCATTTAGAAAACTAAGAACATAGCAGATGTCACTGAAAAGGCATTGGCATCTCTGTCTTCCTGATCTGGAAGAGGGACCCAAGATATTTTAGAAGTGGGAACTTCTGGGCAATATTTAATCTTCTAAGAGCAGGGATGTTGATATTTGAGTTTGAGAACTGATTTTATTGGCACTGAAATTTTTATCACCAAAATGTGAACATTGACACACATACAACACAAGCTCAGCAAAAGATGGGACTCTACCCCACAAATGGAAAAATCAAAACACTCAGAACTTAAAACTTAAATATCAAATGTGAAAACTATGTTGTGCAAAACAACTGAAAAGTAAATATCTGATGGGAAATGTGCCCTTTCCTGAATATTATTTTCTCTAGGCCCTTTTGCTGAGGCAGAGGTAGATTTTCACCCACATAGCCAGCCATTAGTACTTTGAACCATACAGATTCTTTAATGTGTTTGTCCTTGCAACTACTCTGTGTGATATGCTATTGTTATTTCCATTATTCCCATTATTCAGATGGGTAATGGACAGTGTTGTCAACCTCCAGTTTGGTGTAGTGGTTAAGAGCAGCGGACTCTAATCTGGAGAACCGGGTTTGATTCCTCACTCCTCCACATGAAGCCAGTTGGGTGACCTTGGGTCAGTCACAGTTATCTCAGAGCTTTTCTCTCAAGAGCACTCCTTGAAAGAGCTCTCTCAGCCCCATCAACCTCACAGGGTGTCTGTTGTGGGGCAAGGAAGGGAAGGAGATTGTAAGCCACTCTGAGACACTGAGTGAAGGGTGGGGTATAAATCCAATCTTCTTCTCCTGAAATTACAACTGATTCCATGGACAGCAGAGATCAGTTTCTCTGGAGAAGATGGCCACTTTTGAGGGTAGACTCTATGGCATTAGACCCTGCTGAGGCCCCTCCACCCCCAAATCTCCAGAGATTTCCCAACCTGGAGCTGGCAACTGTAATAATGGAGGCTTAGAGAGAGAGAGAGAGATTGCCTAAGGCCATGTAATGAGTCCATGGCAAAAGAGGCAATTGAGCAATGGTCTCCCATATCCAACTCTCTATTCACTATTTACCTTGTCTGTCTCTTTGCCTTCTACAGCCCAGCCAGTGGCTGTCGGGCCTGTATTACTAGCTGAATACCTTTTATAAAAACTGTCCTCATTTGGTAATATCACCTAGCTGTACTCTCCACACTGACCCATTGTGTCAAATTAGTCTTTCTGCTGTCTGAATTTGGCATAAGAGAGCCCTGTAGGGTTGCCAAGTCCGGGTTGGAAAATACCTGGGGCCTTTGGGGGTGGAGCTGGGAGAGGGCAGGGTTTGGGGAGGGGAGGGGCCTCAGCATGGTACAGTGCCATAGAGGCCACCCTTCAAAGCAGCCATTTTCTCCAGGGTAACTGATCTCTGTCAGCTGGAGATCAGTTGTAAAAGCAGGGGATCCCCAGGCCCCACCTGGAGGTTGGCAACCCTAGAGCCCTGTGGGATCACCTGGGCATCAGAATACTGCCGGCCCCCCAGCCTCTCACAGCTCTTCTTTGACTGCATCAGCTCTAGCCCATAAGAAGCACTCTCTGAACCCTGCCTTCTCACAAACCAGAACAAGCTACCTAGTCAGAATATTTTCCAAACAGCAGGTGGGAGATCGCAGGTTTGAAGCCAAACAACATAATTCCTCCTCTGACCTGGATAGCCCAGGCAAGCCCAATCTCAGCAGATCTCGGAAGCTAAGCAGGGCTGACCCTGGCCAGTATTAGGATGGGAGACCTCCAGAGAGTACCAGGGCCAGGAGGCCAGAGACAGGCTATCAAGCTACTTCTCTGAACATCCTCCATGTCCCAGTAGGAATCTCCAGAGGTTGCCATGACTTCCAGGCATGGGCACATGCGCACACACATGAACAAATGCAAAAATACCCCCAAAAATCCCATAATCCCCTGCATGCAGAAAGTGAATACACCATGAGACAGCACGGCCACCACCATTTCCCATCCTCTGCTGGTTTGCTAAGGGCTACGGGTATTTTATATGATTCACATCCAAATGATGATTCACATCCGATTCAGTTAGAAACAGCCATTGCCAACGACACTGGACTTCTTAAGAGAAAGAGTCCAGAACATGAAATAGGAAGCAGAATATGCAAAGCAATATACACTCAAATATTGTGTCAGCCCATAACTGGTCATGAAAGCTTTACAAATCTCACTGTCATGTCCAGTTTCTAAAAAGTGTATCCTTGGTCTATGCTTTGCCTCTTTCAGATGCTGGCCTGTTCATTTGTTAAGCCCCTCAACACCGCTCAGATTTTCAGAGTGAGTCGTGACGCGTCTTATGAACAACAATGCCTCCCCCCACCTCCAGTCACTGCCATGCAAAACCCGGTGGTCTTCCCAGTCCCTCTTTGCGCAATTAGTTAATGGCGATCTGTCAGTGGAATATACAGTAGAGGATTACGATAATGAGTTATTATTATGAATGAACTATTAGGCCCTTTCCCGTTCTGTCCCGCTCTCAGCCTCAGGCCTCAGGAAATGATTAGACCTTCCCTCCTAATGAGGGGGAAAAACTTCGGCCACAAAACTGCAGTTCTCAGCCAAGCCAGACTTCAAAGCAATGAAGAACAGACCTTGGGGCCTCTGCTACTGAAAGCCCCGGTTTCCTCCAACACAGGCCTGGTAAGGATAGGCCAAAGTCTGGAGGCCATAATTTGTCTGTCTGGACTCTGGGCCGGAAGCAAGGCACCTTGGGACATTGGATTTTGGTGCTATCTTTTCCCCCATAGACAGGGCATTCCTCCGTACAACTGTACTTAGTCTTACAAGCCTCAACAGTGTGCATGTCTCTGGGTGTCGAGTAACCACCAAGTCAGCGTGATTGAGTTGCCAACCTCCAGGTGGGCCCTGGAGATCTCTAAGAATCACAGCTGATCTTCAGATGACAAAAATCAGTCCCCCTGGAGAAAATGGATGCTTTGGAGGGTGAAATCTGACATTATACCCCTCTGAGGTCTCTCCCCTCCCCAAATCCCACCCTCCTCAGGCTCCACCCCCAAATCTCCAGGAATTTTCCCCATATATACTTGACAACCATACAGAAGGGGGAACTGACTTTCTCTTACAGTTCTCTTCACTCTCATCCTCCTGTCTTGCTGACTTTATTTTTTTAATTTGGAGACATTGTCTCACGTTACCCTTCTATGCTCTTGCCATTGTTTGAAGTCTGCTTTACAAATTTCTTTTTAAAACAAAAAAAACCCTTCTAATTATTTTCCCCCTTTTCTAACCAGATCAAAGAAGCTTCTGTTGTTGTTTTTTAAAAAGAAAACCAAACATTGACTTCTCTTTTAGCAATTAAGTCGTCGTGCTCAAAGCACGGAGAGGAGAAGAGAAGTGCCCTGCATGGCGGGGGGGGGGGGGGGGGGGAGGGATGACTTGCTTTGCTGAACAGCACAGCAATAACTGACTCTGTGGACCCGGGCAATTGAGGGGCATCGTAGGCATCTGCTCACAAAGGGCTGTTCCTCTGCCAGGCTCACAGGACTGTTGCTGGGCCCTTCCAAGAACCTTCCAGGGAGGCATCAGCCCTTAGACTTAGCCGTGGGGACAATATTGATGGCTACTGACAAAAACAGCCTTGATTTAATGTGTCTTGCAGAAGTTGCCAGGTTCAAAAACACCCCCCCCCCCAATCTTTAATGAGTCTGATCCTGAGGATATTTGGATCACATTTGACCCATCTGCTGTTGGAGAGTAGGCATGTTCTAAGGGGGAGGCAGATTTAGTCTTTGTTTTTCACGATGCAAAGCTTCACAGAATCAAGGCAATGAATCTCGTTGTTTTTTGGCTATGTTGTAAGGAGGACGGAAAACCGACTTGTTGCGACTGCTGTCACTGCTGCTATCATGGCTTATTACTACTGTTAGTAGGTCCAGGGTTAGGCAATGCTCTAAAGGGCTTTATTTCCAAGTCTGCTAGGATGCAAATCACGCACAGTCATAACAGTATCGAGGTAGCCGTCGACAAGCCATGCTAGGGATTCTACGATTTGTGCGCATGTGTAAACATGGTTCCTGAGAGAGGCCATTTTGAAACCAAATGAATGGTCTACTCTAGGCAATGTCAGGATTACATTCCCATGAGAAGCTCCAGAAACGCAAAGCCTGATTTAAGCGCCACCAGCATCACCTTCAGACAAAGCATTTCCAGGCTCCCAGACCTTTGCATACATTATCTTAAGGGGGAAATGAGCCCTGTAAGTGAGGTTGGTATTATTATTCCAGATCATCAGAAATGACATGAGCTATTTTGGGGGGTGAGCAGCAACATCCAGATCATCTTAACCAGAACAGGGTTGATCCTGCCCCCATACTGCTGCTAGGGAAATGCATAGGTTGCCAATCCCAGCTTCATAAATACCTGGAGATTTGAGGGTGGCGCCTGGGAGAGGGGGGTTTATTTATTTATTTATTTATTTATTATTTCAATTTCTAGGCCGCTCTCCCCGCATAGCAGGCTTTAGTGTGGGGAGAGACCTTGGTAGGGTATAATGCCATGCAGCCCACCTCCCAAAGCAGCCATTTTCTCCAGGGGAAATTGAATATGTTAAAAAATAAATAAATGAATAATAAGTGATTTATGTAGTCTGGCGATCTGTTGTGATTCCAGGAGATCTCCACCTGGAGGCTGACAGCCATGGGAAGGGCTGAAAGATTAGGCTAGTCTAAGATCACCTAGGCGGTGTACTCAAATGTACCATAAAATCAGGGTTCCTCCCCCTGAGATGTGTCTTTTTCCCTGTACCTGGGCACTGTAATTGATGTATGGACTTCTCAGTGGTTCAAGCACCGGTTCGATCCTCAATCCTCTTCCCTTGGCCAATCTTGAGGTACGCTATCTCCTTTTTTGGATAATTTTCAAAGCACTGTTTGTACTGTTATGCAACTAGAAGTCAATTTGTGATATTACATACATACATACATACATACATACATACATATATATATATATATATATATATTGCAAAACTGCTAACGAGGAGCAGAAGGAAGGCTTGTGTGGGGCTGGGCCATTATTGTTAAAATTTTAGACTGTCACCTATGGCTACGGCTCAATGAGAGCACCATTCTGGCTGGTCTCGTCCCCTCCTCGCCCCGCACAAAAAGCCTCCCTTGCCAGCTTCGTGCTCTGTCCCTGGCAAGAGAATCCCCTCTTTGCAGCCCCATAGACAGAAAGAAACGAAGGTGGGGGGTAAGGTGCGGGGAACAGCCCAGGACAATGGGAAAGTGCCCCTCACCCTCTGCCACCCCACCCCCACTCCCGCAGTCTCTTTGGAGTTCCTTTTGCAGCCTGGCACAGGCTCCCTCCCCCTCCCCTCAAGCGATCCTGCCCCCTGCATGCATTTGCTGCTTGCCCCCTTGGCCCACCTACTGCGCCTCTGGCACCCGTCCCTTCCCACCCCACCCCGCATGGGGGGTGGTGTGTGTGCCAGAATGTATCCTCGCCTAGTGGGTTGAAAAAACTGAGGCCATCACTGGGCTTGTGATGTCACAGTGCAGGGCAATCAGTCCTGTGCACAGTGCAAATTCGCAGAAGCAGGATGTCCGAGCTCCATCCTGGAGAGCAAACAGTTTGCACAGACCACCACCACGAGGGTGCTTTCACAGCAAGCCCAGAGACTGGGTTCTGTTTGAATGCAGCCCTAGTGAACTTGAAAGTGCTGTGAGACTGGGAACTGGAACTTCTGGATACAACCTCTTAATCACTACACTACGTGGGTCTGTTTTAATGTATTTATGCTTTTGTCTTGGCTTGGTTGGTTTTGCAGCCAGCCACTTTAGTATATTGTCAGACTAGGGCAGGGGTGGCCAAACTTGCTTAGTGTAAGAGCCACGTAGAATAAACATCAGATGTTTGAGAGCTGCAAGACATGAACAAATATTACATGCATGTTTTTACTGAAAAACATGCAAATTTGCTTTTTATTAACATTAAGTGAGACTGCCAAAAATAAAAAAGAGAGGTAAAGACAGATATTGATAATGATATTTACCCAATGATAAATATCTTGTAGGCTGCGGGGGGCTTTGAGAACACATTTAAAGTTGTTTTCTTTCTCTGTCTCCCCCACACACACCTCAAGCGTACCCAGGGAGGGGAACACTGGCCAGGGAAGGGAAGACCGATTGTGGAGGCATCCCTCCCCTTCACTTCCCCAGTCACCCTGCCGGGAGCCACACAATATGTGTGAAAGAGCCACATGTGGCTCCAAAGCCACAGTTTGGCTACCCCTGGACTAGGGCCTGAGAGATTCAGGTTCGAATCCGCACTTTGCCCTGGAAGCTCACGGAGGTGACCTTGGGCCAGTTACATACTCCCAGCCTAACCTGCCTCACAGGGTTGTTGTTGTTGTTGTTGCAAAGATAAAATGGAAGAGAACCATGTAGGCTACTTCGGGTATCTGTTGGGCAGGGCATAAATGAAGTGAATAAATAAAAATGAATTATTTTGTTGCTTTAGTCTGGAGAGGCAGCATACGTATCTCCTAAACAAATAACCTTTCATGGATAAAAGCAGCTTGAGAACGGTATTTGAATTTGTAAAAGTGAACTGAAAGGGGACACTGATGATTGTATTACATTTCAGATCTCTCTGTCTCTCTTCTTTATTTCGTATTTACACCATTCAAAAGTAATGTGTTCAAGGCCAAAAAAAAAATGATTTTTCATCTCTGTTCTGAAAACACCCTAGGACTGCCCCTCTATTCTCAGACAAAATGTTCCTTTCTACTTTTCCTCAAGATCGTTTTTCTGTCCTCCTGGCCATGCTACACATTTTCTACGTCTGGATGTAAGGAATTGGAAGAAAAGGGGGATGCTTTGGATTCTTGAGGATTTTGGTGCCAAGCATCCCAGGGCCAGAAGGAGTAATCAGGGGGAGGTTGGTTTCAGTTCTGAGAACTGATAATTGGCTATATTTCTCTGGCCTGGCAGGACACAACCAAACAGCAAATGCATCTGACATGCAAACGTTGCCAGCCTGGACAAAAGAAACACAAGCGCTGACAGAATAAATAAGGATGAAAGCGGCTCAGTAAATATCCATTACTTTGGGGTCTTTATACAGAAGATGGAATGGCATGAAAGTAACCCAAAATCCTCACAGTGACCTGCTGATTGGAAGGAGGGAGGGGGAAAGAGAGTGAGGCCCAAAGCCGGTAATACTGTGGTAATTGGAAGCTGATGGGTACACCCAGTAGAATGTTGTATCCTTTGGTTCCCTATGACTGTAACATTTCAAGGGGTACCACTGAAGGTGGGTGGAGGCCATCGTCCATGGTTCTTCTGCTAAAGCAACTCAGTTTGGATGCCTGGCAACCGCTTGGATGCTCCTGAATGCTTTAAGTGAATTGTAACAATGAGTGATTTTGGAAAGGTGGACAATTATGTGCACTTATGACTCCATCTCTAGATATTATGGATCAATTGTGGGCAGTGTTCCCTCTACCCTGAGTTAGTGTGAGCTAGCTCACAGTTTTTTAGCCTCTGGCTCACATATTTTTGTCTTAGCTCAGGAAGGATGGCTCCAGAGCAAACTAATTTATGCAGTAGCCAAATCACTCGCTCACATATTTAATGCCAGCAGTTCACAAAGTAGAATTTTTGCTCACAGGACTCCACAGCTTAGAGGGAGCATTGGTTGTGGGTGCATATACCTTTACGTATAGGTATGTGGGCATTGAGCTATATGTGTTTATACATACCTGTGTATTAGTATATACACATATGGTGCTGAAGAATATGGGAGCATTTCAAAAATTTATTTATTTCAGAATGGAAAGGCCATTTTAGTCAGCAGGAGGGAGAGTTTTTCTTGCAGGGAATAAAAGAGATGTTCCTATAACTGCATAAAAAGCTGTCACCATCTTAATGTTCACATCATTTTCTTTGGTGACTGAATCTTGAATATAATCCCAGACTGGCCCTTTACACCTTGCTGAGATTTTCCCACCACCCAAAATCTTTTAATCTTTCCTATACGAAAATGAAATAGTGCCCTGATTATAATATGCTTAAACAGAAAGTATATAACATGATTTTTTAAAAAGTTATACTTGAAGACAATTGCAAAACAAATGTCATAGCAGTATGCTTTTTAACCATGTTTTTTTTTACAAATAAATTCCTAGTTGGGCACTGACTTTAGGTTTGCCCTGCACTTTCATCTTCTTTCCCTTCATCCCATTGCTTCTTCATCCTGGAAACAGACCAGTAAGTTGACTCCTTTGGGAGCCATTGGACAGAATGTGGCCCACGTTTTCTTGAAACAGGAGCTGGAAATTCAGAGAAGAAAACTGGGATGTCACCCACTCTGTCCTGTTCCTCTGCCCTGTCACTATGGCCCAGGAGTGAAGGGGCCTGTTCTAGAGGGGAATGAAGGCAGAATAACAAAAGGCCGGAGCTTCTTCATCTCCCACTCTGGGAGATGAACCCCTCTTTGCAATACATCAAGAAACACTGGCTCAGCCTCAGCAAACTCACAAGACTCGTTGCTTTAGGTTTGGGCCAATAAAATCAACTGCAGTAGCTGCAGTGTTCCCTCTAAGCTGAGTTAGTGTGAGATAGCTCACTGGGTTTTTAGCCTCCAGCTCACACATTTTTGTCTTAGCTCAGGAAGGAGGGCTCTGGGGCAAACTAATTTATGCAGTAGCCAAATCGCTCGCTTGCCAGTTAGCTCACAAAGTAGAATTTTTGCTCACAAGACTCCACAGCTTTGAGGGAGGGCAGTAAGTCTTCAGGGACCCAGAAGGGTGTTTTAAAGGCTGGGAAGGGGAGTTTAGTCTCCTGTTGTTGTTTTAAGACCGCCCCTTTGGGCTTCTTTTATTACCATTGTTGTTCATTATGTTGTTGTTTTTTAGAGGGAGCTTTTTATGTCACTTTGGAGAGTCTGCATTTTTGTGGGATTCCAATATCCCTTAATTAGGGCAGTGTCTCTTGGTGGAGAGAAAAGATGGCTTTTAATTCATTTTCCGATGCCATTTCCATTCCTTTTCCATGTAATAACAAGGCAGGGAAACGTTAAACATCTGCTGTAAAATATATTAGTGGTGAAGGCTCAGAGTGCGATTTTTGGACACCAGTAAACCCTGAAGAGCAAGGGATCAGCAGGAATGGAAGCTCCACAAGGAAACAAAGGCCTGAGACCAGATTCACATGTGCATATTGTCACATATTGTCTGAATCTATCGATGATCACACAGCAAAGCTGATCTTACCATTCCATTACAATATTCATGGGTTTTATGACTCGTGTATGAATGATTTCTTGTTTATTTGCTTCCCTTATACCCCACCTTCCTCCCCCAGTGGGGACCCAAAGTCGCTTACTACATTTCCCCTCCTTCATTTTATCCTCACAACAACCTTGTGAGGTAAGTTGAACCAGGAGGGTGTGACCAACCCAGTCTCACAGGGTTTTTATATTTCCCCAGTACAGGTGGAGATGAAGAGCATGAACTAAAAGACCAAAAGCCCTTAGTTCAAGGCTCACTTAATGAGGTCTAGGCAAGCTACCATCTCTTAACCTCTGTCCCCCATAATGCAAGGAAAATGCTCACCTACTTCATAGGATTCCAGTGAGATAAGCTTTCACAAGTGCCAGGTAAATGTTACATCTTATTTCAGATCAGGAACACTGGATGAAATAAGATTGGGAACTGCCTTCAGGAGTTCCCAGATCTTCCTGTCCAATGTTGCCCCCATTTATGGGTAATTCCAGAGGGGTACGGGTGTTACAGTGTTTTTCCTAAACAGGTCCACTTACAATCCCATTTGTGTCCATCCAATAGGGTTAACTCCCAGGAATATGTTCTTAGGTTTGTCTTGTTAGGGTGCAGTTCTAAGGGCTTTTTCCTGGGAGTCATCTCCATGGACTAACACACAATTTACTTCTAGGCAGTGTTCCCCCTAAACTGAGTTAGTGTGAGCTAGCTCACAGTTTTTAGCCTCCAGTTCACACATTGTTGTCTTAGATCAGGAAGGACGGCTCCAGAGCAAACTAATTTATGCAGGAGCCAAATCACCTGCTCACAGCTTTAACACCAGTAGCTCACAAAGTAGAATTTTTTCCTCAAAAGACTCCACAGCTTAGAGGGAGCATTGCTTCTAGGGGATTCACTTCCGAAAAAGACCTGTTTAGGATTGTGCTGGTAATCTGTCATAGCAAGATTAAGCAGGTTTCCTATGTGAACATATTCCTGTGTAAACTCATGACTCAGAGTTCAGTTCATGAGACATTGCGTTTATATAGATCTTCATGCTTCAAATCAGTTCAGTGATCCTTCTTTGCATCTTGTTTGTGTATTTAAATTATCTATATCTTCAAGCTGGCTGTGTAAATCTATAGGGGAGGGGACATACAGATAGCTAGGGGCTAAGAGCCCAATCCTACACCTGGGTATTCAGAATTTAACCCTTTGATTTCCTTGGGCTTGCCTTTAAGTTGATGTACATAGGATGGAAGCTGCAATTCTCTGCACATCTATAGTGCAATCCAATAGAGTTACACCATTCTGAATCCACTGAAATCTCTGTTTAGGATTGCACTAGTTTGGTATAAAGACACTGAACACAGTAGTATTACTTTAGCGCTAATGAGCACAGGGTCAACCTGTTAAATGACAACAAGAAGATTGGGGAGGGAATGAAAATACAGATAATCCCATTTAGTGGGATTGTATTAACTTCTGAGGTCCCGAGGTGGGGGGGGGGGGAGTATTGCTTCCCACCAAAAGGGCTCTCTCTGTGAATCGTTGCCGACGCGAGACCTGCCACTATATAAGGTGGTCCCTCTTCCCCCCCCCCCCGCCCTTTCCTTGCAGAAGATCCCGCGGGTGTGAAAAAAATTTTTTTGGATCGGTGGGCAAATAACCCACCCCCGCGCCCCCAAACGCAGCCGGGCTAGATTTGGAGAGGCGAGCTCAGCGCCGGGCTGCGGGTTCGGGTGCGGCCGGGGGAAGCGTCGTCGCTCGGGGTGGGGAGGGGAGAGGGAGGCCTCGCATTTTGTTGTGTTTTGTTTTGGTCCCCGTTAAAAAGCCATTTGTTAGTAAAGGGTCAGCGAGCCGGATCCAGCCTATTAACGCTGCCTTCAGAAGGGGAGCCGCAGTTTGTTTATCCAGGGCACAAAAGCCCTCGCCAAACATCGCCTCTCCGCGCTGGCAAAGGAAAGAAAAGTCTCATGGATTTTGGAAGGGACGGGCAGAATAATAATAATAATAATAATAATAATAATAATAATAATAATAATAATAATAATAATAATAATAATAATAATCCCGTTCCCAGTTGTTCCCCCCAACACCTTTAAACCTCTTTGATGTCTGCAAAAGCCCTCAGTGAAAGGGAAAGGGCTGGGATCAGTTGAAAGCGGAGCCGGCGGGTTTCGTCTGCAGGCCCGGAGCTGGACGGGCGGTGGGAAATCTGGACCTTCGGCGAAGGACGTCGCCGCTGCGTGGCCTCGACAGGCGCCCTTCTTCGGCTGCCCGCGCCTGGCCAAAGGGCTCGGCGAGCTCAGCCTGATTCGGGGCCATTCGGGACGAGGGGGGCAGCAGCTTGCGAATAAACGATTCCCACCTGATTGTCCCCGCCCCGCGGCTGACAATAATAACCATAGCAATAATAATAATAATGATAATAATGATGATGATCCTCCTCCTCCTCCTCCTCCTGCTCCTCCTCATTATTATTATTATTATTTCAGGTGGGTATAGCTGTATTGCTCTGAAGCAGCGGAACAAATTTGGAGTCCAGCCACCTTTTAAGTTCACACAGGAAGGAAGGAAGGAAGGAAGAAGGAAGGAAGGAAGGAAGGAAGGAAGGAAGGAAGGAAGGAAGGAAAAATGTTGAGCCACACCAGTCAACTCGCACCCAGTTCACACAGTAAAATCCAGTCGGAAAGTGCACTGAAGGTGGCTTGAAAGGGCATTATTTCGTGTGTGTGATCGCAGCCTCATTCTGGGTATGAGCTTTCGTGTGCTAAGCACGCTTCCTCGGATACCGCTGGGATATAGCTGAGAATAATAGCCCAAGGAGGGGTGCTTCAAGCGCTCTCTCGGCCGCCAGGCGCACAGCACACAGGCGCGCACGCAAGGCACATCCCCCCCTCCCCCTTGGTTCGAACCCGGTCGCCTCGGCTCTGCCCTCCTCAGTCCGCCCGGGCGGAGGGTCAGGCACGCAGGAGCACTCCTCTCGCGGGTCTCCGCTGGGCAGAAGAGCGGACGCTCGCCTTGAGCGCCAGCCGAGCCCGGCAGAGCGCAGCAACTGGTGGGCCGGCAATGGAACAGGGGGGGGGAGCAAATAGGAGCGCAGCGGGGAACTCGAGCAGAAAGCCGCCCGGTGGGCGGGGGGGGGGGGGGGGTCCGAAGACGCCGAGAAGCAAATGCCCCCCCCCCCCTCCAAAGTGTGAAGTTGGCCGGCCCGGGACTGTCTGCGGTCTCGGCAAATGCCACTGGGTGCGAGTTGATTGGTGTGGCTCAACATTTTTCCTTCCTTCCTCCCTTCCTTCCTTCCTTCCTTCCTTCCTTCCTTCCTTCCTTCCTCCTGCACCTCATCATTAACACAGAAGCGACGCATCGTCTGAGACCAGGGGAAATGAGTTCGGCCTACCGAATGACCCGCATCCCCGAACCGCTCAGCACTTTCCGCGCTCGGAATCCCACCCGGCCCGTCGAAGCCCATTCGGGAGCCGTTCAGTGTCTGGGCTAAGAGGTTCGGGATCCTCCTAGTTCTCGCCACTTCGTCTCGTTTTTAAAAGACTAGTATTAATCGAATGTGATTTTTTAAAAACTCCAATGTTGAAAAAAGAAAATCCGAAGACCCTCTTGTCACTCCTTGGCTCTCTTTAACTTTTAAACCACTGCCCTTCCCTTCCCTTCTTCCATTGTCCCTGCTCCGGACTCCAGCCGACGGAGGGGCTCTGGAACAGCAGGGGAGCGGATCCTGGGGGCAGGGCCAGCAGTGCCACAGCCTGGCTTCCTTTGGGGGGTTCTATCTGAACGGGAATCGGAGCCCAGATGATCGTTGGCCTTAATTGTCGTGCTCTCTCCTTTCTCTTTTTCTGGCCCGCGACTTCGGTTTCTTTTGGGATCCGGTCCCAGGCTTTCCGGACTCGCTCCCGCCCGCTTCCCTCCGCCCCAAGAAGGCTCTTTTGGGGGAGAGGCGCGGGCGGCCTCTGATCTGGTCCGGTTTATTTGGATCTCCGAGACACGTGACTCGGGCAGCAGAACCGCCCCCCCCCCGGACTCGCCTGCTGGCGGTCGCTGCAAGGGGAGAGAGTGAACTGGGGGGGGGGGAGGGGGCGTGGGATACCGGAAACGTCCGGATTAAGAGCGGGTTTGCAGCGGCCCAAAAGGGTTCGGTTCCAAACGAAGAGGAGCGCACGCGGCCAAGCGCCAGTTTCCCCGGGCACGACTGAGAACGGATCTCCGGTTTCCCTGCCGAATGTTTCGAAACGATTTCGTAACCTCCAGGCTACGATAGGATAGGCTCAGCACATGAACGGCTCGCTTCGGGGTTTTGTTTTGGTCCCCTCCCCTCCCCATCCCCCTTCCGAGCTTGTAATTTCTTCCTTGGGAAGCACCTCCAGGACCCTGGAAATTCAAATATGATTTGAACCAGATGTCTGGAGGAAGGAAGAATAGAAACGATCTGAAAGTGAGAAAACGACGTCTGCAGAGTACTTCGTCAAACTATTTTGCCGGTTCTGTAAAAACAAGAGGGGATACCGGAGCCCGAATGGGGCGGGCCTCGCTGCGCGCTCCCCTGTCCCCTCCGCTTTAACCAAACCCTGGACCCGTCTCCGCGGAAGACTCGGCTCCTTTCGAGCGGCCGGCTCGACTCCCCCCTCCCCCGCCTTTCCAGTCGGCCCTTCACCAGGGACCCGGGTGAGAAACGTTTGCGCTTATGCCGGTGTCTTTAAAGAGGTCCCCGGCTCTGGACCGCAACTTGAACCCACTCCTGTTCTTTCCTTTAATCTATGGGGGCGGGATTAAAAGGCAGAGCAGACACCGGACCCGAATCGAGACTTCTCTACGGCGGGGACTAGTCAGGGGTTGCCTTTTTGAAAAAGCTGGGGGGAACTGGGCAGCCCTCTCCTCACCCCGCCCAGTTCTGCCTAAAAACATCTAGAAAGACGCCCATGACGGCGGAAGTGAAGAAACCGTCTCCAAGGGCTGGTCCCAACGCGGGGCACACGACAGCTAATCACAAGCCCATTCCAACAGACTTTGGTTCCCAGGGGAGAGAGATCTGCAGGTGCTTAAGGAGGGCCGGATCTTCTCTTTTCCTTGGGAGCAGGTCTGATAGATTTCAGTGGGACTCCTTTCCTCACTCAAGTCTGCAGCCCAATCCCTCCCCCCCCCCTCCTGCAGCCCGCCGTTCTTGCCTGGGGTTCAGTAGGCGAGTGAGGGTGAGCCTGCGCAAGCGCGCATCTCTGAACCAGGATCACGTTTGTTCTCTGCACGGGATCCAGTCCGAGCGCCCGGCTAAAACACGCTCCATTCCAATCCAGTCCCCTCTGTGAGTTTATCTGGGGAAGCCGGGACTGGAGCGGGAGAAGCGTTCGTTTCAAAGCGGCCTTGGGTTGGGTTTTTCTGTGACTTGGCAAGGGTCATTCCGAGCGGACACTTCTAAAACTTGGGTGGTGAGGGTAACGTTCAGACGCCCGGAATTCTTCTGCGCTCACCCGCGTTTGCGCAAGAAACCCCCCCCCCCCCCCCAAAAATCAGGCCTAGCGAAACATCCGGCTGGGATCAATGGAGACCCGGCTGCCCCATTGGCCACGAGGAGGCCTCCACTTCGCCCCGTCCCCATCCAGTTGAGAGGGTTGCCGGACGTGCTCCTGTGACCCCACAGCGGGAGATACCGGTGATCTTACCCGCTGCAGGCTATATATGAATACTACAGAAGGAGAGAGAGATCGAGATCCATATATATATGGATCTCTCTCTCTATATATATATATATGGATTTGGGATTGAGACCAATTTAGCCTCCGGGAAGCCGATGGAATAAGCACTGTCCCCGCCCCGATCCTAGGGCCAGTTGGTCCAAGAATTCACTGCGCGGGCGAGAGAGAGAGCGTCCCTGCGCGGCACTCCGCAGAGCGCCCGGAGATTCTCGAATGTGTCGCGGAAGCTACAAGAGCGCTCTGGCTGGCTGGCTGGCTGGCTGGCTGGGCGGCCGGTTGAGCGCGCTTCGAGCTCCGCTTTCCAAGAGAAACTGGCGCTGCCTTCTGCACGAGCCAGTCAAAACAAATGACCCCCAGTTCTCTCTCTCTTTTTCTCTCTCCAGCTCCCCCACCCACCCCCGCCCAAGAAAGGAAAACTGGACTTCCACAACGTCCTTTCCAGCTGGTGTGACCTATTTTGCAAAGAGGTTTTTTTTAAGCGATGTGACCATAGCACCGAGACCATAGCACTGGGTCGACCGTAAAACTCTCTGCTGATTTCGCTTTCTCGGGCAGATAGGCTTGGTGTCTGTCTGTCTGTCTGTTGTCTGTCTGTCTGTCTCTGCCTCTGTCTATTTTATTCAATTTATAACCCACTCTCCTTCCTCTATCTATCCTCCTTTCCTTTCCTTTCCTTTCCTTTCCTTTCCTTTCCTTTCCTTTCCTTTCCTTTCCTTTCCTCCTAACTCTGCAGTCTCTAATCAAAACCAGCGTCGCCCAAGGGGCCCCTCCAGCTCCCCTCCACCCGCTCTCCCGACTTTCTCTCTGGAAGCCCTAGCCGCACACCCGGCTTGCAAGACAGTGGCAATAGAGGTGCCTTTCGAAGGCGTCTGAACGACTCGAGTGCACAGCCGGCCTTGAGGAAGGGGCTGTAATACAGGGGGGTCCCTCATCCCTGGCTTTGGAATTACCAACCTGTGATCAGCCTATAAATAGAGCCACTGAAGCGCTTGTGGAAACACCCCCCCCCCTCGAACTTTAGCCTGGTCCGGCGGCCCCCACCCACCCGACCCAGCCACGCAGAACGACGCTCGGAATGAGCCCCCGTGGGTTTCACGGGGGGAGGGGGCAAATCGAACCTTCTCCCCTCTGGGGTCATGTCTGTTCCTTAACTGGGGGGGCTGCCCTCCTGATGAAAGAGGGGAAGAGGGCAGACCCCAGCCCAACGCATGGGTTTGGAAGGGGAGGGCAAGGAAATCGCATCTCCTGGACTCCACCTGCGCCTCTCTCCTGCGCAGCGCCTGCGAGTTCACTCGCTCTAGAACCCACCGCCCAGCCGGCGCTCAAAGACTCGCAGCCCTTCCCTTGGCGCTCCCAAGGACCCCTGAATACGATTCACCCCTACCCCAACCACCAAACACGCACACCCTGGTTTAGAAAGGGCTTTTCATCCACACAGCCAAGGGGCCCAGATCCAAAGCCACTTCTTCTTTCTCCATCTCAGCTCCCCAAACTGTTTTGATGGCCTCCTCCGTCATTTCTCCAACACCCCCCTCCCTTTTTCGGTCTCCTCATTCCTTTCCTACAGGAATTAGGTACGGTGGGACTGGAAGAAAATGGCATTGAACGTTTAATGCAGGCTGACTTCGGAGAGACTCCTTGAATCCGGGCTTTTTAAAAAAGGGGTGTGTGTGTGTGTGTGAGGAAGAGAGGCTGTCAGTCAAATCCACATTTGCGTTTTCTTTTTTCGCACGTCTGTTTTTTTCATTCGTTTTTCGCTTTTGTGTTTGTCTCCTTTCTTAGGGGGTAAACAGGGAGCAATTCTTTTTCTAGAGTTGTACAGCGCTTTCGAGATCTTTAAGCGTCTAGTACAGATAATTTGCAATAACAACAACAGCAATAAGGGTTTTCAAGGTAACAGTGTCCAGCCAGTTTCTATTATGGTTGTCGTTATGCGAATCAGCATCTGACGAGTCAAAACAACCCGGCTACCCTTCCTTCCTGCAGCCTGTTTTCTCCGGGGATGGGGGAGCGAGGCCCAGTGTCCGTGTGGATGGAAAAGAGGTCCAGGGGCGACGGTGCCTCCTGGCCTCGCCTGCATGCCTCCCCCACCCCCCCACCCCCAAAAAAAACTCTCGGTGAAGACGTGAAGTGCCCCAGTTGTTCGCCCAACCAGAGAAGGGCTTCTAGTTCCCGGCCAGCCCCGCTGGGTCTGGAGTCACCTCACCCGGGTGTCCCCCTGCCGCAGATCCTCGGGCTTTGGACCTCCCACCCGGGGCGGTCACTGGCGCGAGGGAGCTCCGTCTGGAGACGATCGAGGCGTGTGAGAGAGAGATGGAGATCCCCAGAGAGGGGACCGATCTCGATCTGCCCGGGGATCTGCTGCCTCTCGTGGGCTCAGCCCTGCAGGGTTGAGAAGCAGCAGCGAGGATTCTGGTGCCTCTGTGCATGTGCAGAGTGCCCTGGCAATCCCATGACCTCTCGGTCTCCCCTGAACTCCCCAAGGTCCGCCAAACCTCCTCGGTCCAGAAGAACGACTCCCAGGCCCCCTTTCCCTGCCCCTCGGAACCCCCGATGCCCCCTCTCGCAGCCCCCTCCCCTCCTGGGCCGGCGCGACCCCGCTCGCTCGCTCACTCACTCAGCGTCCCGGCCGCAGGCCCGCGAGTGCGGCTCCCGAGTCTCCTGTCCGGAGCCCTCCCGAAAGCCCTTCTAAGCCTGGCCAGGCGGCGGGCCGCTCTGCCCCAGCCCGCCCCCCCCTTCCCACAGCAGCGGCAGCAGGTAAGAAGGAGGCCGCTGGCTGGCCTGGGACTTTGGCAGGGCGCCTGGAAAGTTGGGGGGGGGGGGGGGGGGAGAAGGAGGTGGGAGCCCCCTCTGGCTCGGGCCACTCTTCAAAGGGGCCTGGGACGGTGCGGGGGGGGAAGGAGAGGGGGGGCTGGCTCTGACTTCCCGGCGCACAGAAGTTTTGCAGCCGGGGAAAGTGAGAGGCGAGTCGCCCTCCTGCGAGGTCCCCCGAGGGAAGGCAGTCTGCGTGACTCGTTTGCGCTCTCTCCCTGCGGTCCTCAGCGCGGTTCTTCCAGACTGAGATCCTGGGCTTAGACCGGCCTAACGCTGCAGAGGATCGCGCTCTGGGGCCGGGGCGACGCCGAGAGCCCCCAGGTCCTTTCCTTCTCCCCTTGGCTTTCGTGCTGCAGCGGCGCGGCCGACCCAGGCACAGCTGCCCCCGTCCTTCTCCGCATCCAGACCTTTGCATCCCCCCTCCCCTTCCCCTCCTGCTCCTCCTCTCCCTGTCCGGCGACTCCGAGGCCCCGCGAGAGAGACTGCCAGACCCTGCCGTGGCCTTTGGGGGAACAATCAAGGTCCCCCTCCTTTGTGGGAGGTGAAAGGGAGAGTCAGAGGGGAAGAAAGGCGAGTCCTCCAGATCGACCATCATCTGTTTGTATTTGTTTAGCTCGCAAGGGCGCGCTGATTGACAGGTGCCTTTCATCCCCGGCGGACTTACCCCAAGCGGGGATCAAACCCTGCCCTTTGCCCTCACCCCTTCCCCCTCCCCTCCGGACACTTTGGAGCAGGGCCCCCGACGGATTCCCCCCCCGCGCGCGCCCTTTGATGTGCCCCGCGGAGCACCGGCCCGGCTCCACCTTGGGGGTCTCTGGGAGGAAGGTCGGCGGCAGGGCTTAGGAGGTGCCCGGGCCCCTGGGGCTGGCTCCGGACCCTCCCGCCTGGCTTCTCGTGTGGGGCCGTCCAAAACAGTGCACAAGCTTCCCAGTTCCGCAGAACTCTTCATCGGGATACTCATTTTAAAAATAATGGTGGGGAACCAGATGTTTTAGCCCGTTATCATTTTGGCCCCTTGCACAGGATACCGGAAGTTCGTCTCTTCTGTTAAACAAAATTATTTATTTTACCACGTCTTGCTTCTGCCCAAATGGGGACCCAAGGCGGCTGACATGAGTCCCCTCTCCTCCATTCTACCCTCACAACAACCCTGTGAGGTTGGTTAAGCCGAGAGAGTGTGACTGGCCCCAAGGTCACCCAGCCAGTTTCCAGGGCCCCGGTGGGGATTCGAACCCGAGTTTCCCACTCTTAACCACGACACACCACGCCGGCTTCTGGGCCTCACCATTGCCGGTCCTTCTGTTCTCTCCGCTCCTCTCCAGAGCAAAATTAGCCCTGAGCACAGAAGTCCGTCCCACGGAGCTCCAGGGGGTTTCCTCTCCCGGGCGGCGGCGCCGAGGAGCAGAATCCCTGGAGTTCCGCGGAATCAGTTGTGAGCCTCAGCTGGGCTGGAGTGAGCGGAGCGCTTCCCTACAAAGCAACGCGCTCTGGACGGCAATGTCGGAAGAATCCGGGTCTGCCGAGCTAAAATCACTTCCAGAGCAATTCTTCCTTTTAAGTTAAATGTGTGAAAAGGGGGAAGGGAGACACCCGTAGGGTGGCGCCTGGAAATCTCGCGGAATCACAAGCGACCTCCAGGCGACAGAGATCAGTTGTCACCTGGAGAAAATAGTTGCCTTGGAGGTTGGACTCTATGACACTTATATCCTACTGAAGTCTCCCCTATGAAGTCACCCGGCGCGCGCGGCGGGGGGCGCACCTCTGCACTTCCAGAGCTGATGTAAGGATTATTGAAATGCTCTGAGGCTGCGATCACACACACTTCCGATCCACTTTCGAATTGGATTTTGCCAGTTCACACGGTAAAACTCAGTTGTAAAGTGCACTGAAAGTGGATTGAAAGCAGTGTTCCCTCTAAGATGACTTAGTATGCGCTGGCTCAGTTTTTCAGCCTCCAGCTCACACATTTTTGTCTTTGCTCAGGAAGGATGGCTCCAGAGCAAACTAATCTATGCAGCAGCCAAGTCGCTCACTCACAACTTTAATGCCAGGAGCTCACAAAGGAGAATTTTTCCTCACCAAGACTCCACAGCTTCGAGGGAGCATTGCTTGAAAGTGGATTATTGAGCGTATGTAACACCAGGAGCCCGATATAAACAGTCCTTTCTGGGGATGTCCTCGTTGTAACTTCTGTAACTTCCTTCCCGGACGTTTCCACCACGAAGGGAAGAGTAAAACCCTGGCTTCTCGCCTGCATTCAAACGGCTCCAGACTTGACCACCGACTTAATTGCTCCCCAGGGGACGACCCTCCCTCCTCCTCCTCCTCGCCTTTTGTGCTCCCCGGGCACAGCTGCCCGCGGCCTGTTCACACGACCCTTTCCGGAGACCGCGTGGTCTCCGCCACCTGGGAGGAAGGTTTGCAGCCCCCCCCCCCCCCCCGCGGCCTGCATCCAGGGCTCTCCTCCGGAGCTTCTCGTCCTGCTCCTGGTGTTGGAAAGGGAGGCCCCGGGTGTGGCGGGGCTGGCCTGCGCGCGTGTGGAAGGAATCGAGTCTCTCCATTCGAGGCCGGGGGAAGCTCGCGTGCCTCTTGTTTGCCCAACACACAGTGCTCTTGGGGATGTGCAAACACCGCTTTGTCCCGGGCCGGGTTTGTCGCGCCCTTCGCCACCCGCACCCCCACCCCCTCCTTTGGCATCTACCTCGAGGAAACGGTGTTTGATCGCTATATTGGCGGTGTCTGGAGAGGCCCCCGGTCTAGTTACCCGAGAGGCTCCACGTTAGAAGTGATACTTCTGTTCCCCTCCACCCCCCCCCCCCGGGTCTCCACTCTCTCTCTCTCTCCCCCCACCCTGCTCTTCCTCGGCCCGCAGAGAGGGGCGGTCTCCGGAGACCCACTGAGCGCAGACAAAGGCGAGCCAAAGGGAAGCCGGAGCAGCCTTAATTAACAGCCTCGGGGGAAGAAAAAAGTTGAAGCGCCCGAAGAGAAGAAGTTTCGGGCCCGGGCGACCGCCTCTCCCCAAGTGGCGCCCCCTCCCCGATGTCACGGAGTACTTAAGGCCGCGGCGCGGCGCAAAAACCCGACTGGTGCTCCTTTCTCGGCGAGCCCATTCTTTTTCCACGGTGCCCACAAGCAGAGAGAGGGGCCTTTGGAGAGGCGCGCGGCCCCGGAGGTTTCTCGTCTGGAGGAGGGAGAGGCAGAGTCCGGGAGGGGAGAGAAGCTGAGGCGGGTGAATTCGGAATGGAAGGGGGGACGGGCCTTGTGCTCTTGCTGCCCCCTTTCCCGGCTGGGGATCTTTAGAGGCTGTCCCTGCGACTCTTTGTGCGGAAACTCGCGGATCAAAGGCGGGCCAAGAGCGCGGCGCCTTTCACATCCCCAAAGGCACGCCAGAAAGAAAGTTCCCCTGGGGTCTCCTGCACGACCCCTCCTCCCTCTGAAAGGGGTGACCGTCCAGTTTTGCGAAACGGACCTGCAGCACCCAAGGAACATCCTTGCCCATGTGACTCCTGAATAGCCAAAATGGCCGCCGGCGGACGGGGAGGGGCCTGAAGGGGCTATGCTTGGCTTACTAGCCTACAGTAGGCGGCCTGCCCTCTTGTGCACCCAGGAGAAGCGAAAGGAAGGGAAGCAGAAAGGAGAGGTCGTTCGCACCCGCATCCAAGGCCCTTTCTGCATCTAGCATTTGCTCAGCTGTTTTACCAAACCCACAGTTGAACAGAAAAAGATGGGGCTCGAAACCACATTCAAATACACCAGGCCAACGCTGTACTGACTGCAAAGTCACCCCTGAATGGCCATAAAACAGCCGTAAATCTATGCAGACAGTAACCATAAAACCGAGAGATCAAAGGAAGTGAAAGCGGCATGCAGTCTGGTCAGTGCCCTAAAATCCGACAATCAATCAAAGAGAAAGGGGGGAATTTCTGTTCCAGGGTGGGTTTGGTAAAACAGCTGAGCGAATGCTTGCTGCAGAATGAGCCTAAAACGCGCGACCGCAATAGGATTTGCAGCTGAATGAGAGAACTTGGTTCGTTGAGAAGCACTTCGTTGGAGACCGCAGGGAAATTCTTCTTGCTGGGTTTGGTGTGTGATTATAGCTAGTCATGGCTGGATGTTCCACTTCCAGCCCTCAAGATGCTGCGTGTGAGAACAGACAGAGGGGAGAGAAAAGCGTATTTGCAAGATGAGGGTATGAGAATGCCTCGTGTTGGTTGACAGGCTCAAGATCCAGTCACTGCGCAAGGGGAGGGGCAACAGAGCCTGCCTACACAGTCTGTGTTTCCATGGTGGTTCGAGTGCACGTGCGCATGGCGACAGAAAGAGGGACTAAAAACAGGGTTTCTGTGCTGGCGATTATAGCATGTCTGACTGTACGGAGCATGCGCATCCAAGCAAAGGGAGGATCTGTTTATATGCTTCAGGCACACCGTGAATTAACTCCAGAACCCTCCCAATGTAATCGGAAGTGTGTCCTTGCGCTACAGGCAACGTGACGGTGCTGGGCAGATTGTGAAGGTGTCTGTGCACTTGTGCAGGTTTCCACAGAATCACGGAATCGGAAGGGGCCATACAGGCCATCTAGTCCCCACCCCCTGCTCAATGCAGGATCAGACTAGAGCACCCCTGACAAGTGTTTGTCCAGCCGCTGCTTAAAGGCCGCCAGGGAAGAGGAGCTCACCACCTCCCTAGGCAGCTGATGCCACTGTTTTCATGTTACCAGGGTTCCCTCATGGAACCTGGTTTGTGCACCAGGCTCTCTTCATTCATTCATTCATTCATCCATCCATTCATTCATTCATTCATTCAATTTGTGCCCCGCCCTCCCCGCGAGCAGGCTCAGGGCGGTTTACATTGGTTGGTACATAAAAGCATTAAAATCCATATAAAATCATGTAAAACAATACAGTTATTAATAAGAGCCTAGCGAAGCATGGGTTTCACATCTGAGGATAACCTGCCTGCCCATTCATGTGCTTCACACATTCAGGAGGCGAGAGAAGGCTTTTGAAGTCATGGGTGTCTTTTCATTGCACCTCGGGATCAAGGAAGGAAGGGAAGTGCAAGAAGGAGAGGGGGGGCTGGTGTGAGACAAATGAGGTGTGGAAGTAAAGTAAACACCGGACATGGATCAAGATGGATAGCCCTGTTAGACTGCGGTCACACACACTAAATAATCCACTTTCAATGCATTTTCGAATTGGATTTTGCCAGTTCACACAGTAAAAATCCACTTGGAAACTGCATGTGGATTGAAAGTGGATGATCGCAGCCCATCTCAGTCTGTAGCAGTAGAAAAGAGTAAGAGTCCAGGAGCACCTTAAAGACTAACAACATTTGTGGCTGGATAGGACCTTTCCTGAATCACTGAAGACTCACATTATCTGAAGAAGTGAGCAGTGACTCAGGAAAGCTCGTGCCCTGCCACAAGTGTTGTTAGTTTGTAAGGTGCTGCTTTTCTGTGGGCAAGGAAAGTTTTCAAGAGACCCGATGGAAAAGGGTCCCCAAGTGTTGGTAGGCGAATAGTAGCAGGTGCCCCAGGTGTGTGAGAGTCCAAGCGGAGGGAGGACTCCTAGGTGTGAGAGCCCCCTGGGTATAATGGTTCGAGTGTTGAGCTGGGAGCTTGGGAGACCCAGGTTCTAATCCCACCCCTGCCACAGAAACTCCCGGGGTGATCTTCGGCCAGACACCGGCTCGCAGCCTGACCTACCGCACAGGGTTGTTGTGAGAACTGCTGATCCCTCCGGGAGCTCCTTGAAGGAACGGCTGGATAAAAATGTACTCAGTCATGATAAGAAACTTACTGGGAAGTCTGGTGGAAATGCGCTGCGGGGAACAAGCCGATAAATAGGGGCAAAGGAGAGCTACGGATAGCACGCAATGCGAAACAACCTGGGAGCAATTATGCTGCCTAAGAAACACACCTTTCGCTTGATCCTGCAAGAGAATCCCCCCTAACAAGGAGGAGGAGGAGGGGAGGCAGGGGGGCGCCTGCCAGGGATTGCGGGAGAAAAGAGGGATTGGTGGGGAGGGGAGGGCCGGTGCCTTAGGTTCCCCTTCCTCCTGAGCTGTACCCCAAAAGAGAGCAGAGGATGGTGTGTGTGTGTGTGGGGGGGTACTCCCCTCCCCCTTGCCCGCCTCCCCCTTCCTCCTTCTTTCTGCCCCCGTCCGCCTTCTTTCTGTCCTCAGGAGAGCGGCGCCTGCAAGTCTGAGCTGGAAGTTGGGGCTTTGCCGGCTGCGCTCCGGAGGCAGCCCCCATGTCAGTAATTTCTGCGGGCAGCCCAGCAAAGGAGAACAAATCGGGGACAAAGGCGGGCGCTTTCCTTTCAGCGGCGTCGTTAGGGCAACCCCCAAGTATGCCGGCCATAATAAGGCCCACTTCAAAGGCTTTTTCTCCTCCAGCGCCGCCCGCCGCCGCCGCCGCCCCCTCCTCTGCCGGCCACTTTTATGAAGTCCGGCCTCTTTCGCCTCTCCCTCCTCCACCCCCCCCCACCCCCCACTCCTGGTTTCTTGTTCTTTTCCCACTCGCGCGAGGGAATCATCTGTTTGGTTATTTTTCATCCTGTTTATTTTGCATCCTTCACGCCAGCCGGGCATCCGACAAACAAAGGGACACCGCGAGTCAATAAAAGTGCTGGGGGGGGGGGGGGGATGGGGTGTGGGTGGGTGTGAATTCCCCCACCCCACCCCACTTCTCCTTGTTGATTAACCAGGTGGGAATTGGGGAGGGGTTAAAGAGGGGGGATTGGGGAAGAGGTGGGGAGATACGCAGCAGAGTAGACGGTCGCTCCTTTCTGTTTAAATGGCCTATTTTTAGGGGGGGGGCGTTCCAGATTTATGGGGGGGGGGGTGCAACGCAGGCCAGGATCCACCCCACCCAGCCATCCCCTCAATGCGAGCCTAGGAGGCGAGGTGGCGACGGAGCGCCAATTGACTGGGCTAACAGACCATGAAACGCGAGGTCACCAATACTCCCTCTAAGCTGTGGAGTCCTGTAAGCAAAAATTCTACTTTGTGAACGACTGGCATTAAAGCTGTGAGCAGGTGACTTGGCTCCTGCATAAATTAGTTTGCCCTGGAGCCCTCCTTTCCGAGCTAAGACAGAAAATGTGTGAGCCGGAGGCTACAAAACTGTGAGCTAGCTCACACTAACTCGTCTTAGAGGAAACACCGCGACTGTAGCTGAATGGGGTGTCGCCGATCGGCGCCCCCCCCACCCCCGCCGCTAGCCCGCCGCCGAATTTGCCCCAGGGAGTCACGAGCGGAGTCAGGGGAGGGGGGGTTGCAGCCCGGTGCCCCCCCCCCCCGCCCAGCTTGGAGGGAGGGTGGGACGCGCGGGCTTGGAGGGGGTGCGTGTAAGCGCGCCCATGTGCTGGGGTAATAATTCTGCTGGAGTAATAATAGGAGGCTGGGAGGGTGGGGCTGAGGGAGGGAGGCCGGCAGAGATCCAGAGGCTGGCACCAAGGCAGGGAAGGGAGCCGGGCAGAGAAGGCGCCTCCCATCCAAAACTCCATCCATCATCTGTCGGCCCGTTTGACTGTCCCTGGGATCTCTTCGCTAGCCCTCTCCGGCCTGTAATGTCGACCAATGACAGCGCCAGTAACAGAGACACCTCTTCTGTTTGACTGCCTATCTCTCCACCCCTACGTGCCTTGTGTGAGTAGGAACACCAGCACTGGGGGAGGGACTTCTCTTTGAGCTGGTTCACACACACGGCTGCCTCCGCTACTCGTGACTTGTTGCACGCCTGAATTGAGCCCTGGCTCCTCCAGCCCCGCAGACATCACTTTCAAGTCGCTGCAAAGGCAATGCTGTCCCTTCACACGTTCAGCTGCCGGTCATCACGGGCACAGTAATCGAACGCACACAACTCGGGTTGTCTAGACTACACGCATGTGAGAACTAGCCCTCTGGGCCCCTACAAGGTCCTGCGAGAAACGAGGTGTTGGTTTAGCCTAAAAGCACTAACAGTGTGAACCCGGCTCATGTGGGTAGCCGTGTTGGTCTGAAGCAACAGAACAAAACTCGAGTCCAGTGGCACTTCTAAGACCAACCAAGTCTAATTATCCGAGGAAGTGTGCATGCACACGCACAAAAGCTTATACCCAGCATTAACTTGGTAGGTCTTAAATGGGCCACTGGACTCGAACTTTGTTCTGACGTAAACAGGCTGCATTGCATCACGTTAAAAGCATCGTCACCTCCGAGGACCCCTTCTGGGTGCCCCCCACAGTTTGGGTCTTTGACATGCGACTGTAAATTCTAGATTGCTCACACGACCATGCACCAGTCTAGGGGGGGGGGGGAGAGCCAACCCCTCTGTCCGACCTCCCAAGCGCCATTCCTCTGTACACGGTTGTGTGAACGCCCTACAGAGATCAGTTTCCCTCCTTCTGGATAGGGGAGTCAAATACGGTCACTGTCTATATCTGAAACTCGAGGGTTTCCCGGCTCTCGTGGATGGGAAGATTCAGTGGTTTTCTTCCAGACCCGAACCTTTGCCTTTTTAATTCCTGCATTCAAATTTTAAAAAAATGCTGATGGCTGTTCCAGCTGGTAGGCCTCATTCCTGAACACCTCACCTGATTGACGCTGTTGGGTATAACAAGTTTAAAACACTTCCGTGTATTTTCAGGGTTAATGTTGTTTGTATTAGTCAACAGGAAGTCACATGTTTGTCTGTAACCAATCTGTCTACACAACATTTAGCCCGGGAACTTTGTTAGATATTTCGCTCTCTGCCTGGAAAACCATGTCTCAGCTATTTAGCATTTGATGGTTCCTCCTTCCTGCCGCTTTGTTCTTGCTTAGAGAAGGAGCCCCCATTCCAGTTTCCAGTTTCATCTCTGTAGCTGTAAAGATGTAGAATCGAGCTCTGTTGTTATTTTGCATCCCGTTTACCTTTTCCCATGTTAGGTTTACAGTAAACTGCTACCTTCTAAATACACATGGGCCCCGTCCATACTGTCACTTTTGCTGCTCATTTCTCCCTTTTGCTTTGGGTTCCTCCCCCCTTTCCACATGTGTTTTGCTCCCTCTGGGACTACTAGAGAGAACAAAACATATGGGGGTGGGGGAACCTGAAGCAATAGGGAGAAATGAGTGACAAAAGTGACAGTGTGGAGGGGGCCATGGACTCAGACTCTCGATCTGTACTCTGCTGATGCTTAACAATTTTACTCTACTTAAATATATTTTTTACCAAGACCAATCAACAGACACCCTGCATCTAAACCAAGGAAAGGCCGACGTAAACCGTGATTCTTTTCAAGAGAGGCCATTCACACATTCAGCAGTAAAACATCGAATAAACAAGTGATGCGTCTCAAGCCAAGGGGGGCAGTACGATGAGGCAGGGGTTAAATAGTGTGGCGCGGGGGGGGGGGCGCAGTGAAGGCTGAGAAAGAGGAGGTGCGCGCGCCCCCCTCCTCCAAATGGGGCTCGGTGGAGGAAAAAATAATATTGTCTCATTTATAAAGTTTATTCTCCAGTACCTGGCATTACTTTTTATGGCACACATGGACCAGCCGACAAAGTAACATTCATGTCAGATCCGGCCCCCGTAACAAATGAGTGCAACGCTCCTCTGATCCAATGGGCTTATCGGTGGGGAATGAATGGCCCATTCTCACGTGCAAGCTGTTACATACTTACCTACTTTGTCTTAAGCCCGCCTTTCTGTTCAGGCGGACTGCAAAACGAGGAAACGATGCACTAAAAAGGAGGTCATCACTGGACACCGTGGTTTACCCTGACATGTGAACCGGGCTTCCGTGACTGTAGAAACAGATCTTTTCAGCATTTGCCTGCCACTCCTCAGAGGCAATTTCAGTCCATGGCAAAACAACATCCAGATAACTTGGGGCAACAGCCGGCTGGCCGCTAAAGGGAGGTAACGTAATGCAGAATTGGGGGGGGGGGGGCAGAATAAAAAGAAGGTTGAACTCGGTTTCAGTGCGGAATGGAGAAAAAAAAAACCTGGATTAAAAAGAAGGTTGAATTCAATTGTAGCCCAGAATTGCTTGGAGGACACTGCGGTGAACATGGATTAAAAGGAGAGCGCAGACAGGGCCTAACTCTGCCGGAAAGCTTTGCGCTGGAAAAAGGAAAACTCGCCCTTTGACGGTTCGGCGTCTGTGACGGTCCGGCCCGCGTCCCTGGCTGCTGAGGGCAAGTGGCCACACCATTACGCACAGTGCGAGCAAAACCTGGGCGAGGAGACCGCACCCCGGAGCCGAGCCTAGACCCCGGAGAAGCAGGAGCCTTGCTTGGAAGTAAACCCACTTGCAGTCAATGGAGTTGGGGTAAATAAATGCGCTGAAGTCACCGTGTTGGAGCCAAACCAGCTTTTCTGCTGGCTTAAAACAAGGGGGGGGGGGGAGGGGATTCCCTCTCTGACCAACCCAAAGGTTACGCCGGGGACCGTGGGACCCAAGGAAGCGACAGCCAGAGGGCTGCAGTGAGGAGAATTGGGCCGGGCTCAGCGGGGAACACACCCACACAGAGGCTGGATCCAACCCACCGGTCGGATTTGCCCCCGTCGCAGACTTCTCCTTCCTTCCTCCCTGCGCCGTCCGCCATCCCCTCATTGTGCCAAAACAACCCTTCAGACCCCGGCGAGCAGAACTGCGCCCGGCCCCCTCCCCACTCCCCCCGGTAGCAGCTAAGACAAAAGCGGGCCGCGGCTGATTTAAAGCCCCCCCCCTCCCTTTGTGTGTGAGAGAGCGCGGTGTGTGTGTTTTTTTTCTTCTCTTCTTCTCCTTCTCCCCCTGCCTGGAGGAGATGAAGTCTTTGAAGACGGCCAACTTCGTGCCAGGACGTGCCTTCCTCCACCCCCCCCCCCCTCCGCCCTTCTTTGAGCCAGATTCAGATGGGAAAAGTCCCGCTTGCCAATTGCCATAGAAATCTTAACGCGCCGTGAAGATTGTCCAAGCGCCGAGCCTTCCGCTCTGGCCCAAATTACCTTTGAAGTGGCGCAAGTGGTCAGTTTCGGCTCTATAGGCCGGCTGGGGGGACGCGGCGCGGGAAGAGGGCGCGGACGCCGAGGGGCCAGAATCGCGTTCGGGGCGCCTGCATTGTCCGGCCATCTTTTATCTTTGGTATATTTCCCATGAATGATTCATGTCTTAGGGGACCCAGGGCGGGAGGGGGGGCTTTGGGCCGCCCTTCTTTTCACCAAGGAGAGCGATAAGTCCCCCCCCCCCCTCACTGGAGTTCTCACTTAAAGAGAGGGGTAGGGTTTTTGGGGGGGGCGGAAGGGGTCTTTTTCTTCTGCCACTCCCCACGAGCATCTGCAACCTGTTTTGCAGATAAACTTGCAGCCGAGCAGAGGACAACGTTGACATTTGGATCAAAGGCTTTTAAGGAAAATACGCAAAACCAACCAACCAACCAAGCAGGGCTTGAGATACACATTTAGGATGAAGCAGGGTTACCGCATTTTGAAGAGCAAAAGAGAGGACCTATTTCCCAGACTGACCGCTTCAAAGAAGCGATCGCTCTGACAAATCTCATTTTAAGGGCCCCTACTGTTTAAGCTGTGATAATTGCTACTAGATAGGAATATTCCTAACCTTCCAACCCAAAAAGAGGACATGGTCATCAGGGTTTTTGTTTTTTTTTAAAGGCCCCAAAGAGGACAGACACCAAAAAGAGAAGACATCTGGTAATCCTAGTAAACTGGTGTGTGCCTTCAACAGATTTTTCTGTTAATGGAGCCGCGTCCCACTTAAATGGCTTTTGTATATGTTTCATGTAATGTAATGACATGGATTTTACAGCAGTTGGTAAACAAAAGGATCCTCCCATTCTCTTTTGCACAGGCTCCAAGAGTCCAGGTTCTCCAGCCAGATATCTCTAAGGCCTACTACATCCCTTGGAAAAGACCGGTAGTGCTTCTGCCTTAGTTCCCCCCTTTCCAGGAATTACTTCTATTTACTGAGAAAGTGCCTAAATAGGAAGGAGGGGGAAAGCTCATGCCAAATCTCAAACAATCCCAGCTGTGAATACATCCTTAGAAAGATACTGGAACTACAACCTATATCTGCTTGTATCTCTGTACATGGATATATATGATAAATAATCTTCTCTTTTGATGCTTTTCATGCTTGGTCAGCCAGTTACAATTAAATAAAGACTTCTCTTATCTGACTAGGAAGTTTTCCTGTTGAGTATGATCTGAGTGGACAATGCCGGCAGGAATTGTACCAAATCCCCTCTCACACCATCTAATCAGATCTCTAAAGCGAAGGACTGAGTAAGCCCATTCTATATTTTCCCTACAAGTATTTTTTTGGGGGGATGGGAAGATTATGAACCATTCGAAGTACCAAATGCCAAACTCTGCTCTCTGAATTTCTCCCAGCGTAAGAAATCACCAGTAAATATATTAAGAAGTATATTTTTATTTTATTGTAACCACTCTTGCTTTCTCATGACCAAGTTTACAGTTGTGAATGAGGTATTGTGTGTAGCAAAAATCATATGGGGGGGGGGAGAAGAATTGTGTAGTCTTTAGGACACAGAAGACAGAGAGTGAGCAACTTCTAGGACCCCCCCCCCCCATCCCATTTCCTTGGAAGCAAAGTCTTATTAAAACTAAGCAGTTGCATCCAAGGAAATATATTTTCTTAAAGGTATTAGTTTCATACTGGGCTGCAGTAAGGAACAATGCAATCTATTTTGTGGGCAGGGGGAAGCAAACACATAAATTAAACAGCTTTTTTTAAACCCACAAGAAATTTTTTTCTGAAATAAAAGATTACCAGACAATAAGTTATCCCTTAGAAGTCCGTGTTTCACTTCACTTTTTCCCACTTATTTGAACGGAGTATGAAACAAAAAGAAAGGAATGCAAATCAAACAGACTTTTTAGAAAAGTGATGTGTATTCAAGTTCTCATGTATATATTTATAGATTATAGATATTCAACGGAGTGTCCTTTTCTCTCTGTTCATATGACCATATGATCAGCACAGAAATGCTTCCAGATGGACAGCACCATGCTCTGACTGTACTAAGAAACAGATATTGTCTAGAAACTATATAGAATCCGCAAAACACTGCACAGAAGACATGCAGGAAGGGCCCCTGTTCACATTACACTGTTCATTCAAGTAACTTGAGAAATATGACTCCCCCCCCCCAACAACCACAGAATCATAGACAACCTATCACCCAAATTATTAATATTCTTCTTTGGCGTGTCCTGTATTCTTCCAAATTAAAAACAAAGAAAGCAAGAAAAAAAAACAGGTGACATAAAAATAAATTAATTCAGCTGTACAAAATAAATCACTTTCACATACAGGTTTGTAACAATGACAAGACTACAGATCACAGCACATAGACACACACAACAAAAATCCCCCACGCGTTCCCACGAGTCTTGGGAATGGGTAGGTGAACGGGTTGGTCCTCATGGTCTCTGGGGGTAAATTAGTGCTCTTTAGATTATCGGTTGGGTACTTATGATGAATCAGCATTTTGCATGTGAAGGGTGTCCTACCAACCGCATCAGAAACTGTCAGCATGCCATGACCTTTCCCTTCAACAGCTTGGCAGCTGTGTCAAAGGTAACCCACACAGCATCCCCCCACCCTCCATGTATATATTTAATCACAATTTGCTTTCCTTAAAACCACAGTTCACTTTGGTCATTGGGTATGGTGCCTAAAAACAGGGTTTCTGATGTTAAAGTATATAAATCATTTGGGGAGGGGACTCACACCTTTATGTTCACATTAGGGTATAAGCCCAGCTCAGTAAAAACAATATTTTATAGAACCACTATGTCATTCTAGCATCGTAACTCTTTCAACAAGGAGACTTTGACATAACAACTGTGAAGTCCATAGTACTTTCGACCGACCAATACAGGCCAAGCTCCAGTCCCAAACATGCTTACTCAAAAAAACCCTACAAGTTAATTCACAAATAAATGTGTTTAGACCCAAGGCTTCTGTTATAAGTAGCATAAGAAGACAGACCATCTAATTTAGCCAACCCTATCTGCCACAGTTCTGTTAAAACATTTGCTTTGAAGCAAATTCTACTGTAAAACCAAGGCATAGATATTTTTAGACAAGACACCACTAATGCCTTTTGTTTTTAAAACCACAGGATCAGTGTGGCCACACTATCAGCTTTTTAAAAAAAGATGTCTCCTTTCAGAATTATAATAAGGGAAGAAAAGCATTTAAAAAAAAAAGAAGTATACATACTTGGAATTCAGTCCTATTGAAATCAGTCTGATTTATTTCTGAGTAAACATGTTGAAGGTGAAGAGGGGGCCAAAGAAGAAACTCTGACACGAATATTCCATACTGTTTTCAAAATCCATCATAGGCTAAGATCTGAAAAATGTAATTTACTTGGAAACTAGTTTCACTTCAGACAATGGACCAAAATACTGTGTTAGGATCTGTAAAACTAAGATAATTTTGCCACGGATTTTAGAGGGCTGCCACCCACAACCCAAAGAGTATCTTCAGGGTTTTGGTGTTGTGGTTTTGGTGTTGCTTTTTTGGGAGACACTGGGGACAGTACGGTTTCAAAGGCAGTAAACTGTGCACATAAACATCTAGGGTCCAGATTTTGATGCAAGATATGAACCGGAAATTGGGCAGATGACAGGGGGGCAATATACCTTTTGGCAAGGGATGCAAGGTGGGTAGGCTTGTGCCTGGTATGGAGAAAGCCTATCAGCTACATTCATAAACAACCACCTTCCTTCTTAGTTTCATTTTGGGGAAACTACTGCATGGGAATTCCCAGCACATGCAATGCATCAAACAGTTCCCCCAACACCAAATATGCAGGTTGGATCACTGTTACAAGTCCAGCTTTGTGGATTATTTTTTTTCAAAAGATTCTTCCTTTTAATTAAAAAGAAAAGACAAGTCCAATGTCTTAATTAAATTAATTACACATACAAACACCATAGGGTTTCATATACGGAATAAATAGCTAAGTTCACCAAGGTGGCACGGGTGTGCCACCTCTCTCTCTCTCAATTTTAATGAATAGTTCTGGCCTCAGAGTTCCTATAAGTCTCTTCCTCCTCCTCCTCTTCCTCCTCCTCTGAAGATGTGCCATTGCTAGAGGGCGTGTGGAGGTGGTTGGGTGCCCCACTGGCCTGGCAGACATACCATTCGTTGAGGTTGGTCACCTGAGGAGAGAGGTTCGCAGGGCGGCCCCTGCCCGAGTCCTGGAGAGGGGAGAGAGGGGCCCCCAGTGGCGTCCCTGCGGGCTGCAGGCTGTGAGGCCCCAGGGGTGGGGAAGGTGGGGGGGATTTGCAGTGGATCTTCATGTGCTTGCGCAAGGAGCTCGGGTGGGTGTAGGATTTGTCGCAACCTCTGACTTTGCAGAAATATGGCTTGTCACTGGTATGGACGTGGGAGTGTTTTTTCCGGTCGCTGCTGTTTGCAAATTTCCTGTCGCAGCCATCAAACTCACATTTAAAAGGCTTCTCTCCTGAAAGAGAAAACAAAGATCTGTAATATACCGTCCTGAAAGGGAAGAAATGCAGTCTCTCTGTGTGTATCTTACACACTGCAAACAAAAACAAAATTGGGCAGCAACAGACAGAAGGGTCTATCTGTGCCTTACAAAGGAAAGACCCGGCAGAGAGATTTCAACGCTTCAAGCCCTTCCTTCTTCTAACATAGCCCTGTTTCCCAGAGGATTCTGTTTTTCAAAATGTGGCCATGGAAATACAGGGCTGAGAGTAGGTAGGTTTAAATTCATCTTCCAAATGCATTTCTTCTTCTTGTTAAAGGAATATTTTGGGGATCCCAACCTGTAGGCCAGAATTTCAGATAAACACCCCCAGGACAATGGAGATGTCTGCCCTTATTCCATGCCCAGATTTCTCTTCCAAATGAAAATTTTAAGGGATGGATTAAGGGGTGGGTTGAGAAAGAAAGGGGGCTTACACAGCAATACATGGCAATGGCTTTTGTCTCTGGACAAACCAATATTGGCATAATCCCTTCCTGGTGGCTTGCAAGGGAAGAGTCCTCCTCTTGTCAAAAATGAAAGCAACACCTGTTTAAACACATTACTCCTCTCTCTCCTTCTTCTTGTTTGCATTTTTACAACCTCAGCAGACCACCCCCTGGGGCGGGGGCTCCTGTCTCCCTTTCACTTTAAAGCAAGCCCATCCTGCCCATTCCAAGAGGAAGGCAGGGGAATAAAAACAACCCGGGAGTCCAGACTCTTCACCTGAGGCTGGTTTGGGCCTGGAACCTGAACTCAGATCTCTTTCAACAGGTTTCCTGCAGAGTTTAACCACACAAATCGGGGTGCAGGCAGCATTCCTCTCTTTACCTACAAACCTGCAATACTAGGGTCTGATAAGAATGTCTCCAGCTTCTTAAGAGGGAAAGGTTTCTTGTTGCTAAGACACAGGAGCAGGAAGTGGGCTACCGCCTTGGAGAAGGTATGCAGTTTTGTTTCAAAATGCAGAAGTGTATTCTGAAGGATGCACTCAGGATCAGTTGCAGTCACACAGCAATCCCCTTATTTTTTAATGCATATTTTTGACTCCTGGGGGTAGCCCAGGTCCCTGCCCGCGGCCCCATTTCCTGGTCATTCTGTAAGAATCACAGCCTGCGTTTGGATTACTAAACCAAGCAAGTCTACTCGGAAGTAAACCCCAAGGTTTATTCCCATACACGGGTGCACAGGGATCGCATTCTGGCTCCTGCCGGCTGGCAAGCTCAGCCTTGGAGGATTTAGTGTTTGGAAAGGGCGCACAGACCGCACAGGTTTGCAGAGCAGAAGCGATAAGGAGACATTTCCCAGCACGTGTCGGTCCCCAAACATCTTCCTTCAACCCCTCCGGAGCTCTGGCCACTAGACCCGGTTTGTTAGCCGCCCTAGGATATATAGGACACGGGCTCTAGCCAGAGCGACGTTCTGTGAAGCAACGGAGATGGCGGAATACATCAGGCCAAACCTCAAGCCAAATGCCTGCTAAAGGAGCCCCAAGGCTGCGGCCACACGCACACGAAATAAGCCGCTTTCAGTGCCCACTTGGCCACTGGATTTCACGGTGTGAACAGGCACGTGGATTGAAGGTGGATTATTCCGTGCGTGTGACCGCAGCCCGAGTGATCTGAGAGGGAGGTTTCGGGACAGAGCTGCCGTTTCCGCCGACGGAAGGCTGGCGCTCTGCCAGGGATGCACGACAAAGGTCGGGTTCCCACGTGCGGCCCTGCTTCTCCCGGATCTGCCCGGTTTCCCTGCGGATGAAAACCAGTCCCCTTTCAGCCCGGGGAAGACGTCTTCTGAGGGGAGCCTGCCTGGGTGGCGACGGGCGGATACCCCCCAAGCGGAAGGCCCCCAATTCCCATGGCGCTTCGGACCCGGAGGGGCTCTGCTCAGAGCCTCACCATTTGGCCCCGATCCCCGCCGCACCCGGGAGATGCAGCAAGCGGCGGCGGCGGCGGAAGGTGCTCCGGAGCAAAAGGGTGCCCCCGGCGCCCTCTCCCCTCCCCGTCGAGCCAGCCAGAGTCGGGGGGGGGGTTCTGATGCTGGCCTCCTCGGGCCCTCCGAAGGCTCAGAAAAGCCTCGTCGCCCTCCAGGCGAGATACGCAAAGGAACGACGAGTCACGAAAGAAGAGGGAACGGCTCTCGGTTGCTTCAGGGGATTCGGCCTTGACTGAGCTTGACTTCCGCACGCCGGTTTCCATTCGGTCTGGGGCCAGAAGCTTGCAAAGAGAGGGGGAAACGTCGCTCCCAGGGGTCTCCAGACCTTTGGCGTTGCACTACTTCTTTTTAAAAAGTTAAACAGCGCGACCCTTGGCAGGCTTACTTGAGTCAGCGGCGCCTACTCCCAGGTAAGGGTGGCTAGGATTGCAGCCACCTCCGTCCAGTTCTAAACCCGCCTACTCCGAAGTAAACTCCTCCCCAGCGTGGCCAGGCCTCTGGCCTCAGGCGCCGGATCCCGCCCCGTCCATCTGCGCAGACGGCAGAGTTCCAGCCGCCGCCGCCTCCTCCTCCTTCTGGGCGCAGCTGGCCAGGCGGCGGGAGAAGTTTTCCCCGGTGGCGGCCAGAAAAAAGGGCCACTGGTCGATTGGAAGCTGGACAAAGACGGTCTGGGAGGGGGCGCTGCGGGAAGGCGGGAAGGCCTCCCAAGCCACAGTTCGGAGGGAGGGGGGAGAAAGGCCAACCGAACTCTGGAGCACCTCCCCCCCCCCCGCGATCAGTTTCCCCAACACTCTGGCCAGCTTACGTCGGGCAAGGCAACCTGCCCCCGCCGGTGTGCCTCTCTTGGGCCGTGGGGGCGACCCAGCTTCTCCAAAGGGCCCGGAGCAAAGCCTGCGGCCACAGGCTGCCAACACTGTGGATTTCCCCGCCCGCGGGACAAACGCGCTCCCCTCCTCCGCCTCTGGGGCTGGCGGCTGAGTGCTGCACCCGCAGATGGGTTTGGTCCGACCGATCCCGCAGCCCACCCCCCGGGGGGGGAATCGATCCTTTCCGCCAGGAGCCATTTGCTCTGGCGTTTGAACTGCCCCTTGCCCCGTCCCTCTCTCTTCTCTCCCCCCGCTCCACCTTGCAACAAAACGCCATAAATCAGGGGAAACAATTACGCAGAGCCCCCTCCGCCTCGGCCCCCTCCTTTTAAATGGCCTCCGGCGGATAATATCCGTTCACACGGCCACTATAAATCCCAACTGCCTCTTAAGCGAAGCCAAAAGGCCAGTTGCAAATCAAATCCAAGGTGTTAAAAAAAGAGAAAAAAGACACCAGGCCCTACGCAAGACACCGAGGCCAGGGCCGATGGGACCGCGAGCTCCGTCCTTCACACGCCAAGGAACACACCCGGGTCAGTTCGGTTTCCGCAGTTCGGCCCCCCCCCCCCCCGTCCCGCTGCTCAGCAGCCGCGGTGGAAAATGCGCAGCAGAACTTTCCCTTTTCGAGCAACGCGCAATTTTGCGCCGAGAGACACCACCGCACAGGGCCCCTCCCCCAGAGTTTCTCGATGCAAGAGCAGAGCCAGGGTTGCCGAGAGCCCCCCCCCCGCCCCCTCCCCAAACATTCTCCCCACACCACCCCGTCCCCCAACGAAAACAAGCCGCATGACCAAGAATGAGCCGAGTCCCCGGAATCCTGCCCCCCCCCGTTCGCCAAACTCTTTTGGAGCCCCCCCCCCAATCTCTTGTCGGCAGAACGAGGTTCCCTCCCCCCCCTCCGAGGACCCTCCTCTCCTTCCACCCCAGATGGGGGAGGAGGAGATTTTGAGTTTGGCCCCAGGGCTGGAGAGGCGAAGGGGTGCCCTTCTGCCCCACCTCCCGGAGGCAAGAAAGCCAGCTGGTCTCCTCGCTCGCAGAGCTTTCAGCCCACTTGCTGTCAATGAACCGCGGCAGGAGTTGGCGAGCTTGTGAAAACTTGTGCCCCGGGCCCTTGGCACGCACACGCAATGACGCCGAGCTGCCCCCGAGCCCCTCCCGGAGCCCTGGTCCGCCTGGGGCGCGCAGGCCGGTCCTCCCTTAGTCGCGACCCCCTCCCCGCGTCACGCGGCTGCGCGCACGTCGGGGCCGCGGCGGCGGCGGCGGGCAGAGAAGGCGCCACCCACCTGTGTGCGTCCGCTTGTGGATCTTGAGGTTCTCGGAGCGGGCGAAGACCTTGCCGCATCCGGGGAAGGGGCAGGGGAAGGGCTTCTCGCCGGTGTGGACGCGGATGTGGTTGATGAGCTTGTACTTGGCCTTGAAGGGCTTCCCCTGGCGGGGACACTCCTCCCAGAAGCACACGTGGCTGCTCTGCTCCGGCCCCCCGACGTGCTCCACCGTGACGTGGCTGACCAGCTCGTGCATGGTGCCGTAGGTCTTGGAGCAGCAGCAGGGCGCCGCCGCCGCCGCCCCCGGGACCCCTCCGACCGGAGGGCCCTCCAGCCACTTGCAAATCAGCTCCTGCTTGATCGGCTGCCGCATGTAGCGCAGGAAGGCCGCCGCCGCCGCCGCCGGGTGTGGATGCTGGGCCCCCGGGGGAGGAGCAGGAGGAGGGGGCGCCCCCGCCGCCGGGAGCTGCTGTTGTTGCTGCTGCAGGACCGCGGCCGCTGCCAGATAGGCCGGCGGCGCGGGGCCGAAGGGCGTCTCGGAGGCCGCGGCGGAGGAGGCTCGAAAGGGCTCGACGCGCCCATAGAACTCGGCGGCCGCTGCCGCCGCCGCCACGGCCAGCCCCAGGCGCATCTGCCCGTTGAGCGGCGGCGGCGGCTCGTGGAGAGCCGGGAAGACGGCGGCCGCCTCTCCGCCCGCCCCGTAGGTGCCGGCCGAGGAGATGAACATGGGCGAGCTGGCCGGCGGCGGCGCCTGGGGAGGCTCGGCCCGCTCCCGCCGCAGCGCCGGCTCCCGGCCGGCCGTCCCGAAGGAGGAGGAGGCGAAGGGGCTCTCCGCGCCCAGCTTGAGCGCCGCCGCCGCCGCCACGTGCTCGGGCCCGAAGGGGGCGGCGGCTGCCGGGTCGGGGGCGCCCAGGTCCCCCGGGGGCAAGTGGGGGAAACCGCTGCCCCCGCCTCCTCCTCCTCCGGCATACAGAGCGGCCAGGTCAGCCAGCCGCAGGCTGGGGCTCCGCTTGCAAGTCAGCGCTGGCTCCATGGCGCCCCTGCGGCCCGGCTGCCCCCCGGGGGCCGCGGCCCGGCTCCCCCTGCCCGCCGCCGCCCTCGAGCCCCTTCCGGCCGCCGCCGCCTTGCCGAACATGGAGAGCCGGAGCGGCTCTTTAACTTCTCCTCCTCCGCCTTTTGTCTGCTGCTGGCCGGCCCCGCTCGGCGGCCGCTCCTTCCATCCTCTCCCCGCTCTCTGGCCTCCAGCGATTGGCAGAGCGCTCGGCACATTTGAGCGGCGCGGTTGGGAACCAGAGTTTGGAAATGTGCGCGGGTGGGATTGGAGGGAGACCGGTGATTGGCAGGGGCCAGGGCCGTGCGATTGGCTCCCATTCAGGCCGGGCGCTCAGCGGGGAACCGCCCTCGCGCGCTCCCTCCCTCGTTTGCCTCGCCCCCCCCCTCGCCCCGCTCCCGCGCTCCCTCCTCCTCCCCCCTCTGCAAAAAGTTTCACTTGGAGGAGGAGGAGAAGGAGGGGGGGAGTTCGCGCCCAGCCGCCGAAGGAGTGCCAAGGCAGGCAGGCAGCGGCGTGCCAGGGAGAGAGGCGGGTGGCACGCTTGTTTGCAGGGGGTCAGCCGGCGCGGCGGCCGCGCTCTGGCGCACGGGCGCCTCCAAAGGAGCCGGCCTTCCCAGCCACCTGGAGCGAGGCGGCCTGGTGACAACTTACTTTTGTTCGCCAGCAACAACCCGGGCCTCTCCCTCTGCTGCCCTGGGAGACGACCCATCCGGTGCACGGGCTACCTTGGAGAGGGAGGATCCGGAGCGGCAGCTTGCAGGGGTCCTCCGGAATATTTTGCACAACTCTTTCCGTTCTATAAAATGGTCTTCTCTCTCCGTGTGTGTGTGTCCTTCGTATCTGCAGCCTTAGAAATGGCAGGCACAACCTTTTACGAAGGCGTAGGCGCGTTGGTCGGTCTTCCTGCCCCGCGCCTTGCAGTTCTGTTCCGAAGCGCCTGCGGCGCAACTTGGGCTCCCGGCGTGCTTGCAGCCGAGGGTCCCTTTCGGATCCGTGCCACATCTGCCTGGCCCTCTCGTTCTCGTGAGAATACGCGGTCGGTCAGAACGAGCTTGTTTGGCGCTACAAAGAGACGCGCCTTTCCCAAAAAGGAAAAAAGACAGCGCCGCCATTTCCAAAGTGACGTCTGTCCGGCCAAATCGGGGTTTAGGATTGCAGCGGAGGGTCTCCCAGCCTACGCAAGCCCGCTCAAAAAGAAGCGCCAGTCGCTTCCGAGGGCTTTACTTCCGTGTAAAGACGCGTTGTTCGGGACTGCAAAGGCAGGGATCACTGAAATTGCCACCCTCAACCGAATTGCATGGAAGTAAATCTCGACCAAAACGAATTCTGGGGGAGTCGGCTCCGGGTCCGCGTCAGACATGAGCACCTGTGTTTTGAGCTGGCTTGCGGGCCGGCACGTGGATCGGAAGGAAGGATCTAGGAGCCCCGCCTAAAACTAACCTGCGGTTCCTCCCGGCTGGGCAGGGTGGCTGGAGCGCGCGGGGCTTGTTGGAAAGGCTGGCGCCCAGATGTTAGGGTTCGAGTTCAGTGGGGAAAGGCGCAACAGATGTTTCAGAGGAGGGCTCGTGCGCGCCAAGATTGAGCCGCCTTCCCTCTCCTTGGGCAGCACAGAGTCAACTTACTCGTGCATGGGAAAAGAGGACTTCGGTTTTTGGAGAGTTTTCGTCTCAGATGACGAAATCTGGCCGCAGACGTCAGATCCGCCTCTCTGCTTCTCTCTCAGCTCAGTGGAACCTCACAACAGAGCAGTCGACGGGTCTTCCGTTTCAAAACTGTCCGGTCAGAGGGTTGTGGGGGTTTTTTTTTTGGGGGGGGGAATCACGACTGGCAAGAGTGCCCGGTTCTCCCTCTCCCAAGTTCTTCTAAACTTTCGCGCCCCGTTTGCACCGGATGTGCTTTTCCAGCTAGAGAAACTCGAGTCCTCGGTGTGCTTTGGGAAGGGGCTGCCAAGTCCCGTGAGGGAGGGACTCTTTGGCGGTTTTCACCCTGCCTGCCGAACAGCTACAGGTGGGCGGCAGTGGAGGAGGGAAACGTTGAGGCTTGGGGCGTTTATGGCATTCACACGAGCGCTGCATTTTAGTATTTGCACAGACACGGCATGTCCTGAAACCCGATCGACCAGGAGCAGGCAAGAGGCTGAGACCTCGATCCTCAGCCCTTTTTTTTTTTTTACTCTGCTGGAAGTCGGAGTAGTACTGTGCCACTGAGCTGAGTGGGACTTGTCGCCAAGTAGGTGCGGGAAGCGGGAAAACAGGCACGGCTCGGTGTGCAAGGGGACGAGGCGCCCCCATCTCACTGACGAACGACCCCCGAGCGAGGAGGAAGAAGGCAGTTCGCGTTTCGTTCCTGTCACAAAGGGCGCGCAGAACAGAATGGGGTGGCCCGGAGTCGACAGAAGCCCAGCTCCGGAATAGGAACCGGCCGGGCGCGCTCCCCATCCTGCCCCAAGTCCCCGGACTGGGAAGCCCTCGGCGCGGCGCTGGCGCTGGATTCGGCGCGCCGCGCTCAATGCTGAAGGCGGACTCGTTTGGCAAAGGGCCCCTCCGGTAGTTCTGCGCCTAATTTGAAACAGGCGCCGAGGACGGGGAAACGCTCCCGAGCCAATCCCGGCGCATTCTGCGCCTCTCCCAAACCTGCTGCAAGACCCGCCGCTCTTTTCTCCCTTGGAGGAGCTCGGAGAGACAGAGCTAAAGAGCTGAGGAATCCCGGGCAAACGGCCACCACCTTCTAGCTAGCCTTCAGGCGGGGGGGGGGAAAGTCTCCTCGGGCAGTCAGTTCCTGGGGGCGGGGTGGCCTATTTCGTGGACTGCTGGAACAAAATCTTGACACCATCCTGGTCACTTTCCTCCTTCAGGTCCCCTGCCCGAGAATGACCTCCCCCCATGTCCTCTTCTCAACCAGATCCAGCCTGAGATGCTCACGCTGTCTCCCTATCACACACACACACACACACACACACACCTTACACACCGCTGACGCTGGCTCTATACAAATGGTCGCCCTTTGCTCCAAAAGCCAACCCTCGGGGGCGCCCTAGGCCGAGATGATTAGGAAGACTATAGACCCTCTCTGTTTTAAAATGTTGCCTTCAAGGGTATCCTGAGTGTTTTTAAAGTGCAATAAAAACTTTACATTTTTTTCAACAAAGGGTTATTGTTGCTGCTGCTGCTGCTGCTGCTGCTGCTGTTACATCGAGTTCCTATATGCAGGCTCAAGGGGGGGGGGGGACGCGCAAAGAGGCGAGGCTGTGAACGCAGCTATGTGGTATCTCGTCATGGCCCCGGTGTACAAGTCTTGTCAAACGCAGCGTGATATGGATCTGTCATCGATTTAGTACGTCTTAATTCAAATACATCTCCCAGATCAATTCCCTGGTTTTATGGGTACTAAATGGTAGAGAGAGGGGAGAGGGGGGAGGAGTTTGAATTCAGACACAATCTGAACACCTTTGCACGATACTGAAGGGATTCCAGTAGAGGACTGATGCTTGAATTCCCTCCGTCTGCATACTAACTGCGAATCTTCTGAAGTGCATGTCTTCGTACGTGAGATGTGCTGCCTTCGAACTCCTAGACGCTGATCACTTATAAATCCGTTGTCTGGATCGAAATCCCATTGATAGCAATGGTACAATTTCACTGAAATCAATGGGAACGCGTTGTGTGCATATGCACTCGCCGGCGCCCACGCGTGTTATACACGCCCGCCACCGATTGGCGTACATGCTTTCCTGCTAGGGGTGTTGTGAGCCTCAGTTCCTCAATATCTGTTTCCAACAAGTGAGCAAATACAATACCTGCTTCGTGCGAGTCAAGCTATTCAGTCTGGGCTTGTCTTTCTCCTCGCATGCTTCTCCTCCTCATTTTCTCTCCCCCTCTACGCCCTTCTCCCTCTCGCTTTGAGAAAAAAAATCACTTCAGGGCAGGTCTAGTAAATCAGCTCTCTAGACTCTGGTTGATGAACTCTGGCTGTCCCACCTGTGGCAGTACAGTATTTTGGATGTTGGCTCAGCCAAAGGACCTGAGGGAAGGATCGGGAGCCCCCTTTAACTAGAACAACTTAAATGGCATTCCAGGCGTTTTGAAATTCAAAAATAACAAAATATTTTATTTGACATAGAGGGGAAAGGTCAGGTGAAATCAGGGGTTGAAAATTTCTGAGGTAAAACCAGTAGGTGCTTAGACTTTAGTTCTTATGTTTCTGGCTAATGAGAGTTTCTTAAGCTCTTCTCAGTTACTTAAATCTTTAGACTGAGAGGCTTTTGTTCCAGTGTTTTCCCAAACATTCTAGTAGACTTTGAGTATTCCTCTAGTAGACTTTCTTTGAGTATTCTCTTACTCTTTTGGTAACCAGAAGGCTGGTACACTCTTTCCAGTAACCAAACCCCTTCACTTGAAACACCAGTACTGGTCTTGGGTTTTTAACTGACTCTTAAGGGCTCTAAAGGCAGTTTCTAACCACACCAGACCAAAGATCTCTGCAGTCTTCAGAGCTATCACCCTGTTGAGACTGAGGAGGGGAATTCCTTCTCTTTCTAAGAAGATCTGTCCCCTTTCCTTGGCCCAAATGGGAGTCTCTGTCTAACTACCCACTGGTCCTTGCCAACTGTCCCCAGTCCTCCTGTCTATGTTAAACTGCTTTCAGTCAGGGCTGAATTCCAAAACGCTGGACTCTCCTCAGCTTCGGCTGAAATCAGACTGCATCTCTCCTCAACATTCAGTTCAGAAGTCTTTATCTGATCAGCTGATGCTAACCAATCAGATCTCTTGGAACAGACTGTCACTCAAGGCTGTCTGGCCCAGTGAAGAATTAACCCTTTACAGTCCTTCATCTGTTTACACAGCATTTCTAAGCTTTCAAAAGTGTATTCTGTCTCACTCCTCCACCTCTCTCTCTCCCCTCCCCCCTTAAAAAAAAATCAGTTCACGGCAAGTTTAGTAAATCAGCTCTGCAGAGTTCCTGTTTTTGTTTGCTCGCGGCTTAAGGCATTTGTTTGACGGCGGCATTATGCAAATATATGCTAATGACCATGAAGCTCATTTGCAAGTAGTTGTCTTTAGTGCACACATGTTATTGATATTTAGGGGGAGGAGACGATATTCCAGAAGAGGGGAAATGCCTTCTGGGGAACAATTAAAACGAGAGAGCAATTAACGGCTTTTCTCAAGAAGCTCCTTTGTTTGTTTGTTTGTTTTTTTTAAAGAAAGATTTGCCAGCAGAGCATGGAAAAAAATCCTTTACGCAGAGACACACGCAAACAAACCTCCCTTGCGAAATAAAGGACCAATGTCAACAAAAATACTGAAGTTGCAACCCTACGCAGGCTTCCAAGCACATGCATAGGATACCGGGCAGCCCCATCAATACCAGTTTAATTGAAACAGTGGAATGAAACGCCCAAGAAAAAAATGTTTAGGAAAAACAGTTCTTCCAGGGTTCCACCTGGATTTCCCTGTCCTTCTGCCCAATGCTCCCTTCTAAGCTCTGGGGTCTTGTGAGCAAGAATTCTACTTTGTGAGCTACTGGCATTGAAGTTGTGGGCGAGCGATTGGGCTACTGCATAGATCAATTTGCCCTGGAGCCATCCCTTCCTGAGCGAAGGCAAAAATGTGTGAGCCGGAGGCTAAAAAACTGTGAGCTAGCTCGCACACTCTTAGCTTAGAGGGAACACTGCTTCTGACGCCTTCCATCCTCCGGTCTTCCTGAGAGAGAAGTGACAAATGTCCTTTCCCCTGGGGAACGCGCCGATTAACCGACGGAGCTGAGTCACCACCAGCCCTCCCTGAGCTGCCTGGGCTGTGCAGATCTCTGAGCGTTGGCGTCCCCAGTCATTTGCCCCGTCGAGTGACTCCGTCCTTCAGGCCGGGGAGGGGGGGGGGGGGTTCGGACTTGCTGCCTGGTTGGCGTTCCGCGACAGGGACAGATTATTGCCCACAACAGAAAAGAGAGGCTGTGCGTGGCTGGAGGAGGGAAAGGGGAAAGGGCCAATCCAATCGGGAGGAGACGCCTTCCAAGTCTTCCACGGGGCTCTCGGGACTTGGGGAGAGGCAAGGAATGGGTTAATAAAAGCTTTTCCCTTTTATTTCCTCGGCCGTGTAGAGCTGGAATGGAGCTCCCAAGTCCAGGTTGGGGCATCACCCGGTTTTTTTTGTTGTTGTTTTAAAATTGTTCTTAAAGTCCATTTTATTAAACTTCGTTCTCAAACTCTTTTTTGGGGGGGGGCTGCCTGAGCCCCTTGTTAAGAAGACTGGGAGACGATCAGCGTGCCCAAGCGAAGAAGCGGAGAAAGATCCGAGCTGCCCTGCTGCGACCCCCAAATTCAACCACTTTCCGAAGCGCAAACCCCCCCACCCCACACACACACACCCCGGGGAAAAAATATATATGCGCAAAAGCCCGGCCTGCTTGCGCCTCCTGATCTGCCAAGGCAAGGTTGCCAGGGTCACACGGCTCTTTCCTCCACGTGGGAAGGGGTTTCTTGGAACATACAACCCCCCCACACAGAGAGAGAGAGAGAGAGAGAGAAACCAACACTCGTCTTATAATATATTTCTCCAGCGGCTGACAGAACCCTTGCAAGGTTGGTGCCGAGGCCAGGGAAGTGCTGCGGTTTTCCTGCGCTTTGCTAAAGGCCGGCTCCGCACCGCCCGCCCGGTGAATGAAAGCGAGGGTTTACTGAGCGTCCTGTTCGTTTCCGTGCTCTGATTTCTCCCGGCCTGGCCGCGCAGCCCAGCTCCCAGGTGAAAAGCCAGGTGCGGCGGACGAGATAGCTGGAGAGCGCGCGCGCGTGGAGTCAGTCTTGCCCTTTGCTCGAGGGTGGGATGCTCAGCCCGCACGCTCCCCACCCCTTGTTGCCAAGCTCTAGCACTCCGCTTTTACTTGCGGCCTAGACCCGAAACTTCAGCCAATGCCCCCCGTACATACACACGCACGCACTTACCACGACCTTGCTTTCAAGCCCCAGCCCTGACAAACAGGAGTCTGCCAACCGCGACCAGAGGTTCTGGCAACCTGACGAAACGATCAACAGAAAGGCTAGCGATGCCCCCCATCCTTTCCGGGGCCCTGACCGGGTGGCCTTGTCTTTCCAAGCGCGCCTATAAAACACACCGAAGCCCGGCCGTAGTTCGCGAATCCAACTTTGAAACAGCCTGGGACGGCGAAGGCTGCGGTCCCTGGGCACCCGGGGGAGGTGGGTAAGTGGGGGGGGGGGGCTTACTTCTGAGCCAGCGTGCTCAGGACCGCATCCTTAACACCCTTTCCCAGGACGACGCCCTACTGAATGAGGGAGGACGCGGAGCAGCAGACCCGCTCAGGAATTGTGCTCCGCGAACGCCTCGCTGACTTGGGCGAGAACAGCATCCTCGAAGCGGAGCTGCGGAGCCCTGGTTCTCAGCCAGGGCAGGGGACGGCCTCGTGCGATTCTTGCTCCGTTCGGTTTTTAACCCGGCTAGCAAATCGGTGGGTGGTTGCGGAGCTGGGGCCGGCGCAGAATGACCCTGGGCCAGCCGAGGAGTCCCTTGGCCTTCGTGCTCCCGGATGGGCCTTCAGGATGGGCGAGGGGGCCTCAGGATGGAGCAGCGCAAGACAGACCCAGAGCGGCACCTTGTAAGGCCAGCCCTATCTGTTTCAGCGGGATCTTCCCCGGAATCAGTGTCGGCTAGTCTTTCGTGTGCCCTGGATTTTTCTTCCCTTTTGCCACGACAGACGGCTGGCTGCCCCTTCGCCAGCTTCAGAGGGTGGCCATCCCGACAAAGATGTCCCCTCGCTGGACTGCGGGGCAGCCGCTGAGAGTTTATGGGGAAGGTTCTGCCCACACCGTTACTAGACAATTTCTGACTTCACCAACCCTTCCTCTTTGAAAGAAAAATAATACAACGTGCGGGCACCTCTTGTTTTAGGAAGCACAAGGCTGGCCGGACTCTGGGTGTCCCTGCACAGACAACCACACCCATCTCTCTCTCTCTCTCTCTGTATGTCTGTGTGTGTGTGTGCTATAGAGATATAGATATGTGTGTATCTGCATCTCTCCCGGCGCATCCTTCCGGTCTCCTCTGTTCCAGCAGAGGGAAAGAAGCTGTTCCGATAAATCAAACGCTGACATTTTGACGGCTTGCCTTGTATAAGCGATATGGTTCCCATATGGCCCTCTTATTTATGAATGACAGCCCGAAGGGTACGCCAGAGTCCGGCGCACCGACAGGACCGCCTTCCTGAAAAGCCCGCTTCCTCTGGTTTCCCTGGTCAGGGGCCGGACGGAGAGAACCCGAGAAGACCGGGCCGGGGGGAAGACTGGTGGGGTGGGACAAGATCTGGCGTCCTTTTTAGGGGGCACGGGGGGACGGGGGACGACGACAATCAAAGAATTGGGCACGATCCAGCCAGAGGTTTATGTCTGCATTTCTATTCACTTCCAGCTTGGCTTTAACCCCGTGTTCAGTTTGCCCTGGATCGTGCCCAAATAGGTGCCTATCGCGCTGAAAGGTGTTTTTGTTTTTACAAAAACGCTCTATGATGGTAGCAAACTCATCCTTGCTTCCTTCCTTCATTGATTCCCCCCCCCCAAAAAAACCCACATTCACACATCCAGCCTCCTCCCTACATCCCCACTGTACTGTCGCAACTCCCCCAAACCGCTGGCGAATATAGGGAACAATAAATTTTAATAGCAGGAGGGGGGGGGGGAGTGATTCTCTCCGGAACCCCCGGGCGTTGCGGTCGGAGCTGTTGTTGTTTTTAAAATAGGCATTTAAAAGTTACAACTCTGGCTGAGATTTTCACAACTTCCCTTTTGCCTGGATATGAGGCTTCTGTAGACCAAAGCCTGACAAAGCGTGTGTGTGTGTGGGGGGGGAACTAGAATTTTTTTGTTGTTGTTTCAAAGAATAACAAAGGGAAGCTGCCCCCCCACTGCCCCCCCCCCGTCCGCCCCAGCACATGCGGACTTCACGGGGGTCAAAGGTCGGCCGGCCTAAAAGTGGCTGAGCGCAGAGATTTCAAAGGTGCCTTGCAACTTAATATCTTGTTGATGAGCCTGTTGAATTTACGAGTGTCTGGGTTACAGACAACCATCCGAGGCGAGGCAGGCCGGGGGGAAATAACGCGTCTCTTCATGCACACGTTCTCTTCAGGTTTACACGGAAAATACGAAGAGCTCTCCCCCATCACACACACACCCGTTTTCCAGTTTCTTCGAATGACCCTCGCTTTGAATTTCACCCACAGACACATAAAGACGAATGCATTCGGAAGCAAACCTTGCCAATTCCTGCCTGCCTCAGCTAAGACTCAAGACCTTAAACACACGGGGCCCGATCCAGCCACGCTTAGGACCTGGTCGGCTTTGAATTGAATGGGAATGGTGCTCCGTTCTCTTCCTGCAATAGGAAGGACAGACCCAGCCCTTCTACATTTATTCGGGAGTCAGCCTCGAAAGTATTTCGGAGATTAGTCATTCCCCAGTAAACGCCGGACACTTCTTCGTCCATTCTTTCTCCGGCGTCACCCCCTTCCCCAGACCCAAACAGCCCCCCACATCTCGTGGGGTCCCCCCCTCTTCGTGCCCCCAACTGTCATTTGCAGCGGACGGTAGCGGAGAAACCGCAAAACACAGCCCAGGATGCGAATCTGGCAGAACGAAGCACAGCAGCGACCCTCCGCGCTTTCCGGGCCTGGGCAGAAGAGCGTGGGAGGAAGGAGAGACTTACAGATCTGAGCGCTGTTCCCGCAAGAGCTGCGGCGGCCGGTGGTCTGGGCGGTCCGGGCGGCTGCAAGTCGGGGCACGGGAGAAACTTGCTGAGAGCAAGGAGTCCTTCTTTGGGCCTCCCCAGCCCGCCTTTCCCCCGGGTGGTTTTGACCGCTGGGCTGTCTTCCCCTCGCCAAACAAGGAACTTCGCAAGCGGCACTCCGGCCAGTGGCCCATGAAAGGGACTGCGGGCTTTTCTTTCTCGCCTCTTCTCTTCCCCCCTCTTCCGCTTCTTTCCCTTCTCACCCCCGTGACATAAAGGGGGGGGGAGAGGGTTTTGCGGTTTAGAGAGAGGAATAAAGCATTTATTTTTGGTGGTGGGGTGTGGGGTGGGGAGAGGACGGCGAACTGGCTTTGAACTTGGATCAGCTCCTGTTTCCTGCAGGGAGAGGAGAAACTGGAAGTTTTGAAAGAAAAAGCAAAGAGTCCAGCCTGCGGGGGCTCTGGCTGGAATGAGCGAATATACACTCCGCCGAAAAGTGCCCCTGAAGCCCGAGAGGCCAGTAGGCAGCAGGAAAGAAAGAAAGAAAGAAAGAAAGAAAGAAAGAAAGAAAGAAAGAAAGAAAGAAAGAAAGAAGTGTGGGTTAACTGTAGGGTTGTATTTATAATAACTCCCTTAGGCAAAGAACTATAGAGTCTATACATCTTGTGACTCTCTCTCCACCCCCTGACTTTCTCGAAAAACAGGGGAAATAGGGCTCCGGTCCTGGCCACAATTCCTTGAAAACCATGTCCACCGAAAGCAGTGGATTTATTTCCAAGGGAAGCTGCCTTGCACCACGGGCTCCACAAACTCTAGGGAGGGTGCTCTTGGGTTTCCGACGCCCGAGAGGTGGCCAACCAAGCTGAATAAACGGGGGCTCCCCTCCCCCAGCTCTCCTTTCTGCGGGCATCGTTCAAGCCCGTCTTTCGGGGAAGGGGGGGGGGTTAGCCTGACCGAGAGAAACTGATGGTTGACTTAGCCAGCAACGCTGGTCGGGTCAAGGGAAGGGCATGGGCATCCCCCGCCCAGCAAGCTGGCAAGAGAAGCGGAGGGCGCTGGCCAAAAGGAAGGAAAAGATTGGGGCGGGGGGGGGGGTCCAACCCTGGACAAGGAGCTGCGAGGTGTATCAGTTCTTGCGAAAGTGAAGGTTCATTTTTGTCTTGAAAATCGGTTGGGCTCTGAACTGGAAAACAGACCCGCTGTCAGGTAGGTAGGTAGGTAGGTAGGTAGACAGACAGACAGACAGACAGACAGACAGACAGACAGACAGACAGACAGATGGATAGATAGATGGAAGGAAGGAAGGAAGGAAGGAAGGAAGGAAGGAAGGAAGGAAGGAAGTTCGCAGTGCTTCCATCAGTCCTTATATTTGTGCTATCATACATTATGGTAACAAAAAGTGTAATGAAAGGAGTCAGTGGAAAAATCCCCGCTAATGATTGTATCTGACCATGCTAGGTTTGTATGATGTATTCTTCCTTCCTTTTCTGGCCAGATACAAAATAGGTTCTAGAGGATACAATTAAGAATAGGGGTGTGTGCGTGTTTATAAAGAATACGGTTCTCTGGCAGACCAGACCAAACAATTCAGACAAAAGCGTCTCATATTCTCCTTTTCCCGGTCTCATCTCTCAGGTAATTATGATGATTTTTTGGATGATATTACAATTTTTTTAAAAAAACACATGGGCATCAGTCTGCGGGATAGTCCCTGGTAAACGTGTACCTAAAGACTATGGTTTTAAAGATTATTTTCAGTCCCTCCAAAACCACCTCATTCACGGAATATCATTGACACGAGTGGGAAGTGTGCCCTTTTCAGTTCTCCAGGAATCCTGGAATCGAGATCTGCAAATCTCGGGACACCACGACTGGCGATGTGATTCACGCACATTCTCTTTCTTTCGCACTCAAGGAGGCACTGCCGAAACCTTCCAGTAACTGCTTAAAAAAACCCCAACAACCCACAAACCTTCCCCATTATGCAGCTAGATCGCCCCCCCCCGCCGCCGACCACCCCCCACCAGCCTCCTCTTTTCTTTTCCACGAGCCAGAGACATCTCCATTGACACCCGTGTCAGCCTTCCAGTGCATCACATCTCCTGTGGGGTTGGAGCGGGGGATGGTGACAAAAACCCCTCGGTTTCCGAGGCGGGCTGCGCCTTCGCCCGCCACTCTCTTCCCCCTGCAGTTGTTTGTTTGCCTGGATTCTTCTCGCCTTTGACCCTCCACCTACCCACCCAAGTTCGCCTTTCCTTCTCCCTACCCAGGTTTCCATGGCTCAGGGTTGGGGAGGGGGCTCCCCCCTTTCCCCTCCACTCCCCAAAGATTCCACCCAAAAGTGTCTTTCCCCCCCCCCTCACTTCAACCTTCCCCCCCCCCCCAGCGCATCCCGGAGGCAAGGGAGTTTTTTGTACTCTTCACACACACACACACACACACACACACACACACTCGCGACTGGTCCTCCTCGCTCTTTCTGCCCTCTGCTCTAAAGGCTGCTGCCCCTTTCTGGCCTTGGCCAGGGCTTAGGAGGGGGGGGGCGCTGGGGGGGGGCGCTGGGGCTGGGGAATCGCCGCTGCCCGGTTAGGGGGGAGAGGCGGGGGGGGGACCCGGGGACGCGCGAGTGGCTATTAGCCCGTCGAGGGGGGAAGGCTGGGATTGATGGAGCCGGGCCGACCAATGAGATGGCGCCTGGAGAACGGTCTGGCTGCTGTTAAAGGAGGCGGTGGGAGAAGAGCTGCCAGTCCAGCCTAGGCTCTAGCGGGAGAGGCTGGGAGGAGGAGAAGGGGGTGGGGAGGGGGGGATAAAAAGCCGCCGCAGCTGCAGCGGCGCCCACCGCAACGAGCAGGCGAGGAGGCGAGGCGAGGAGGGACAGCCGGCCAGCGCCCAACGAGGAGACCACCCCCACCCCCGAGGAGGAGGAGGAGGAGGAGGAGGAGGAGGAGGAAGGATCGGAGCTCCCCTCAGGGCTGGAGCCTCTCCATGGCGGGCCCTGCGGTGCCCGGCCGCGCCTGAGCGGGACCCGTACGGAGGGACGGCCGCTGAGCACTTTCCCTCCCTCTCCTCTCCCGCCCCCCCCCCCGTGTTATTGTTCTGGGCTGCCTTTTTTAAATCCGCCTCTCCCCCCTCCTCTCTCTCCCCCTCCACTCCACTCCCCCCCTCCCCTTCCCCTCCGCCCCATCCCCTTCTCCTCCTCCTCCTCCTCCTCCCGGGCTTAAAGAGCGAGCGAGAGAGAAAAGAGCTGGTGAACGAGAAAGAGGCGCCGGATTCCTTCCTCGGCGAGGAAACGGCAAGTTTGGACTCCGGAGCCGAATGGTCGGGAGAGGCGGAGAGGCATAGGGGGGGGGGAGAGAGTAGGGGAAGGGGGGAGTGAGGGGGAGGGGTTGGCGGAGGGGGGGGGCAGAGCAGAGCAGCGGACCTCGGGGGTGTTTGTTTGCGGAGGGCGTGTGCAGCGTGAGGAGCAGCGGCGGCTGCGGCGGCGCGGCTGTGCCGGGCGTGCGTGTGCGTGTGTGAGTGAGCGAGTGAGTGAGTGTGTGCGCCCGTGCGCGTCTATATAGCCGGCTGGCTGGTGGGGAGCGCGGCTGTTTGTGTGGCTCGGGCAGCGGCAGCTCTTCGCAGGGAAAGGCGAAGCGAGGATTTCCTCCCCCCCCCCCCCTCAGTCCAGCCAGCCATCCCTCCATCTCTCCGTCCACCCCGCCCCTCCTCTGCCTCCTGCCCGCCTCTCTCTCTCTCTCTCTGTCTGTCCTCTGGGTCTTCTCCGCCCGGTCCCCTCCGGGCCGCTGGCTGCGGCTGAGCCCTCCGGAGAGCCGGGCGTCGCTCGGCGGGCGGCGGGGGCGGCATGCTGCTGGACGCGGGGCCGCAGTTCCCGGCGCTGGGCGTGGGCTCGTTCGGCCGGCACGCTCCAGGGTCGGCGGCGGAGATGCAGGAGCGCGAGCTGAGCCTGCAGAACAGCTTCGTGGACTCGGCGGCGGCGGCGGCGGCGGCCCACCTGGGCGCCTTCAAGCTCAACGCGGCGGCGGCGGCAGCGGCGGCGGCGGCGGCCCACGAGCTCTCCCCGGGCCAGGGCTCGGCCTTCAGCTCGCAGGCGCCCGCCTACCCGCACCACGCCGCCGCCCACGTCGGCTCCTACTCCGCCGCGCCGCCCTTCAACTCCCCGCGGGACTTCTTGTTCCGGAGCCGGGGCTTCGGCGAGGCGGCGGGCGGGGCGGCGGGCGGCGGCCAGCATGGACTCTTCGGGGCGGCGGCGGCGGCCGGCGGGAGCCTCCACCACCCGCACGCCGAGGCTCAGGGCCACCTCCTCTTCCCGGGCATCGGCGAGCAGCACGGCGCGCCCGGCTCGCCCAACGTCCTCAACGGGCAGATGCGCCTGGGCCTGCCGGGGGAGGTCTTCGGCCGCTCGGACCAGTACCGCCAGGTGTCCAGCCCCAGGACTGACCCCTACGCCGCGGCCCAGCTCCACGGCCAGTACGGCCCCATGAACATGGGCATGAACATGGCGGCGGCGCACCATGCCCACCACCCGCACCATGCCCACCCGCACGCCCACCATCACCACCACCACCACCACCACCCGGGCGCCTTCTTCCGCTACATGCGCCAGCAGTGCATCAAGCAGGAGCTCATCTGCAAGTGGATCGACCCCGAGCAGCTCAGCAGCCCCAAGAAGAGCTGCAACAAAACTTTCAGCACCATGCACGAGCTGGTCACCCACGTCTCCGTCGAGCACGTCGGCGGGCCCGAGCAGAGCAACCACATCTGCTTCTGGGAGGAGTGCCCCCGCGAGGGGAAGCCCTTCAAGGCCAAGTACAAGCTGGTCAACCACATCCGCGTCCACACCGGCGAGAAGCCCTTCCCCTGCCCCTTCCCCGGATGCGGCAAGGTCTTCGCCCGCTCCGAGAACCTCAAGATCCACAAGCGGACGCACACAGGTCAGTCCGGGCCCCGGGAGAAGCCGGGCGGGGAGGCCGGGGAGGGAGGGAGGCGGAATTGGGGGGGACCCGCTGCCTTGCAAACCAAAACAAAGCCGGCAGACCCGCCCTTTGCGCGCGCAGGCCCTCCAACCGGCCTGAAGGAGGCCGTCTCTTGCCCTCCCCTCCGCTCCCCTTTGTGGAGGTCTGATGCTGAAAGCGCTGGCCAAAAGGATTTTAAAAAAAGATATATAGCCGTGCTTCTGAGGCAGAGCGGGGCTCGCAGTCTTCCTGCAGCAGGGCCCGGGCTCCCCAGCCGGGGTTGCAGGGGGAGTTAGGGGCCTGGCGGCCGAGGGGGAAAATTGCCGAAGAACTCCTCTTCGGAGCCCGGAGCCGCGCTGGGACGAGGCACGCAGAATGCCCAGGAGCCTGAGCAGGGCATTCGGCAGTCCGGAGACCAGAGCCGAGCGCGAAACCCGAAACGCGCCTTTTCGCGCGCGAAAATCCGCAACAAAACAAAAACCCATCTCTTCGGAGGGAGGCCGGCTGGTTTCCGTGGGATTTACGGCCAAGTCAATATAGACCCCCTGCGCGCCTCGACTTGGAGGTGGCTTCTTTTGAAATCCACCGGATTTACTTCCGCGTAAGACAAACATTGGGAAGGACTCGGAGAGAAACGCATGAGCTGTATTTGGAGAAACCCGGGGGAACAAAGCCTGCCGCGCTTCAGTCTTTTGGAAACGTGTAAAAGGACTGTAAGGCAGAGGTGGATTTTATGTTCTGTGGCAGGAAAATATCTTTTTTGGGGGGGGAGGGGGGGAAGATTCTAGAATACTAGCACGGATGGCAACACCTCCTTCTTTGGACGGCTGCTTTCCATTAAAATTAAATGGGGTGAGGCTGGGCCATAAAAGAAAAATTGTTTCATTTCCAAAAGTGTTCTGAAAGTCTCACTTGGGGCAGCTGAATGTGGTTTTGCACGAGTTCATTAAAATTATGCAATGACCGGCAGGGGCTTTTAAGGCCGACAAACTTCCCAGGTCTAAGATTTCCTACCCCACCCCACCCCACCCCCGTCCCCTATCCAACGGGCGAGAAAAAAGTCGGCGGTTCGCGGAGCTGGCTGCTTGGAGGGCCCCGGCAGGAGAGCCGAACCAAACGCCTCCTGGCCGGCTCCTTCCGGTCTTTCTGCCGGCCAGATCTGAGCTTCCCTCCGGCCGCCCCGGGGAAAAAAAAAGGACAGGCATCAATATTTACTGGGAGAAAGAAAGGAGCAACCCCCACCCCACCCGCCGGGCCGCAGTGTTGCGAACGGGCCGAGGTGCGAGACGGGCTTTAACAAGGTTTAAAAATGCGAGACTTCGATTTGCATCGAGAGGGCCGCTTTTGGAGGGGGGGGCGCCGGCTCGGAGCGGAGGCCTCGAAGAAACAATTTAGGTGCTAATGGAATTTCACGTGGAAACTGCTCGCCTCTCCCACCTCCGAGTCCTAGAGGGGGAGGGAGGGAGGGAGGAGGAGGATCTGGGCTGGGGGGGGGGGCGGTGGAGTTCTCACACCTTCAAATTACTCGGAAATCTGGCAACTGGGCGAAGAAGCTCTCGGCAGATTCCAAGGGACCGGTTTTCATGTTGACTTGGCCGGCGGAGGGGGGGGGGGCTTTCTCTTTCTCCCCCTTCCCCTCCCCACGGCGAGTATCTGCGGATTGACTTCCAGTGTCCTTGCAGGAAAGGGGGAGGGAGAGAACAAAAAAATCTACAGAAGCACTGGAGAGTTTGGGGGCGAAGTTTAGCCGCGATGGATGCTGTGGCGGTTGTTGTTTGGAAGGCGGATCGGGGAAGCTTCGGGGCTCTCTGCCTTCCTCACGTTTCTATGGTTGACACTTCCTTTCCAAAACACCCCTGGAAACAAAAGGAAAGGGAAATGCCCTGAACCAAACGCGGGAGGTGTTACAGTAAAAAAAAGGCAGACCCTCTTTCTGGGTTTCCTTCGGGAAAGAGGCTTTTAAAGAAACCTACAGAGAGCGTTTTGGAGCCTTCTGGGCATCTCTCCCAGTCCGTAGTCGCGCTCTATCCTAATCTGCAGTTCCACCAAAACAATGTGTGAAAACCCCCATTTTGTCTGGTACTAGCTGGGATCCTGGTACTAAGATCGGTGCTAAAGAGTTTGTTGTGGCTTCTTTTCTAAAATAAACAAATGAGCCCCACTTATTTCAGTGCAACTGATTTTACCCTGTGCGCGCTCCAGAGTGAGCTCCGCTTTCTGGAAAGCAAGTTCTACTGAAATCCGGGGGACATCCAAAACAAATGAGACGCCGGTGAAATTGACATGTTACTGAAAGGACTTGCCTGTGCGAGCATTAGCAAGCCACCAAGGCTGTTCCAGTGTTCTCAACGTCCTTTAAAATTTTAATCCCTGGGGAAAGTTCCTTGGTTGGGTTCGGACTCGGCCGGGAGACTCGTTTACAGGCGTTCTTACACCGCGCTGGCCTTTCTCTCTCTCCCCCTCTCCGTCCCTCTCCTCGCAGGCGAGAAGCCTTTCCAGTGCGAATTCGAAGGCTGCGACAGACGCTTCGCCAACAGCAGCGACCGCAAGAAACACATGCACGTCCACACCTCGGACAAGCCCTACCTGTGCAAGATGTGCGACAAGTCCTACACGCACCCCAGTTCCCTGCGGAAACACATGAAGGTAATCTGGAGCGCCAGGGAAACTGGCACTGGCCTTGGGGAGGGAGGAGAGGCCTGCCAGGCACCGGAAGGACCGCGCTTCTGTAGCCCCTGGCGGCAGACTTGCTCAGAAGTAAGTCCCACTGAAATCGGTGAGGCCTACTTACGAGTAAGCGGGGGGGGGGGGAGCCCGGGGGAGGGGACGGCGAAAAGCCTTTGGGGGGCTGTATTTTATTTTTGCTGTTCGCAAGATTTTAGCTCCGGGGTGGGGGACTCAGGACACCCCCCCCCAAATCCTTTTGATGCCCGGGGTGGGGGAGGCTGAGGCTTGGAAGAAGGGGGGGAGGGAGGGAGAGAGGGAGAGAGGGAAGGAAGGAAGGGAAGACTTCTCTTCTGCCTTCCTCGGCCCGCGACAGTGGGGGGCCTCCAGGCTGACCGGGCTGTCTCTTCCCGCCCTCCTTCCCGGCAGGTCCACGAGTCTTCCCCGCAAGGCTCCGAGTCGTCCCCGGCCGCCAGCTCCGGCTACGAGTCCTCCACCCCGCCGGGCTTGGTGTCGCCCAGCGCCGAGAGCCAAAGCGCCGCGGCCACTAACTTGTCTCCGGCGGCGGCGGCGGCAGCAGCGGCTGCAGCAGCGGCGGTGTCGGCGGTTCACCGGAGCGCCAGCGGCGGGACCGGGGGCAACGGTGGGACCGGGGGCAGCGGAGGCGGTGGAGGTGGAGGAGGAGGCGGCGGCGGCGGCGGAGGTGGCGGCGGCGGGGGTGGCGGCGGCCACAGCGGCCTCACCTCCAACTTCAACGAGTGGTACGTCTGAAGAAGGCTCGGCGGCTCCAGCAGCGCCTCGGACCAGCGGTGGCCTCGCCAAGCTCGCTCGGCTCTTTCTCTTTCCCTTCGTTTCCACCGGGACATCTGAGAGCTGCCAAAAAAAGAGAGAGAGAGAGAGAATATTTGGGGGGAAAGAAGGAGGAAGGATTAAAAGCAGCCCCCCCCCAGGTGGTTTCCATCCGCCGAGGAGAACCGACCCCCCCCCCCCCGTCCGGGCCTCCAGAGCCTTGCCGAGAGACAACCCCCCCCCCTTTTCCTCCGCCTGCCTCCATCGCCTTGGGAACAAAAGATCAGACGCCCCGACGACCAGTCCTCCGGCTCGGTCCGCCTCCCGGCCCTCGGAAAGAGTCGCTGGACATAAGGAGGACGCTGCCCGCCCTCCTCCCTGCAAGGTGGGAAATCAAACCTTTTCTTGGATTTCTTGTTGTATAGAAATTGGTCCACTTCGTGAACGATGGATTGGCTTTCTCCCCCCCCCCCCCGCCTCCTTTTGGGGAGTTTTTTTGCCCTGAGAGGGAGATGTGAGTTCCCCTCTCCAAAGTGAGGCGCTCCCCCCGTTTCTCTCTCTTCCTTCTCTCCCCCCCCCATCCCCAATTCTTTTCTCTTTCTCTCTTTAATTCACCCAGGGGAAAAGGGGGGGGGAGAAGTAATGTGGAATCAAATGGTTTCTTTTGTAATTGTGGTATTGAATATCGTGTTTCTTTTGAAAAAGAGGCAACTTTGATTGTAAACTCCATTCAACGATAGACTGGAAAGATTTATGAAAAAAAATATTAAGGTGCCAAAGTCTATGCTGTTCTTCGAAACACCACCAAGATCAATTCTTCCTTCTCTTCCAACGCTTGTGAATGTATTTCTTTCCCCCTGTTAGCTGGGTTTACATGTGATGTTTTAGTGCTTTTGCCAGTTCGATTTGTTAGTTCTTGTTTGGAAGGTGGTCGGGAGGGGGGGGGGAATATGCGTAGTGCCGTTAGGGTATTTTCCCCCCTTTAATAACACCCTTCCTTCTGTAAATACCTGTTGACATATTTATCCATTTGTAATTAAATTATGGTATTAACTTGCTACAGAGGAAACAGTATTTATAAAGAATGTTTCTTAACTATAAATATGTACAATTGTGAGCATAAAACTGTTTCAGATTTTTTTTAATTTGAAGGTTGACGTGGTTTCATCATTTCTTGTGATATGGTTTTTTCCCCCTGAGAGTAATGCATACAGAAATATAATAAAATGTGTTGAAACTGCAGTCGCTGAACCTCTTTTTTCCCCTGGTTTTTTCAACCTGGGTTAGGCCTGCCATCCCCACAAAAGAAGATCCCACCGGTTTCCTTTTTGAAAGGCAAGGAAAACCACATGCACGTGCAAATAACACCAACTCCGACTTATTTGAGTCAAAAAGTTGTCACCCCCCCCCAAATGCCTCATATTTCAACGCCACTTCTGGCCGCAAAGTCTTTTTAATTAATTATTTTTGAAAGAGCAAGAGGGCCTAGCAAACCCAGCCAAAACCAAGAGCTGTTCGGTTTATTCCACCGGAAGAGTTCAGCGCCTGTTTCGGTCTCTCCAGCCGAAATCGAAGGACCTTCGCCGGATACCCCTTTCAGATTTTACTAGGCTACAGTCGGTTCAGCCCATTCCAGCCCTCCTCCAGATCTTCGGCTCTCTGTGCTGCTGTTCTCTCTCCTGGTCACTCAACGCCTGTGCTCAGATTGTGTTTTTGTGCAGGGACAGAGGGGGTGGGATAGCTTTCCACTGAAATGAATTATTTTGTAGACGTCAGGCCGGTGGGAAGGATGGTTCGTTTATATTCTCGAGGAGTAGATTCTAGCTGCTTTCCGGCAGCTGGAGAGCTTTGCAAAGTTTGGAGACGATCCCCCACCGTTTAATGCAGAGTAATTTCTATTACCCAGTTGTTATTCTCTGAGTTGGGGGTGGGGGGATGCAACTCATGCAGAATTCGGATAAACTGAATTTTGGGTTTGCTTGTGTGTGTGTGTGTGTGTGTGTGTGTAGTTTGAAAGGGAGGGAGAAATAAAATGCACTCTTAGCCTCGTGGCTTTGCCTCGGAAGGAGAGTTTTCGGGGCTGCAGAATTGAGCGCCTGAGGGTCTCGTTAAAACTCACCTCCCCCCCTACCCAAGTTTGGCATTTCGAACGGTGTCGTCAACTGGTTGGAAATATAAATTGATATTGTGCCCGTGAGTGCGCGCGTGTGCTGGGCGGGGTGTGTGTGTGTGTGATGCTTCTGTGTCTGGCAGAACAAACCGAAGAAAGACCTGAGAGCCCCGGAACTTTCGCTGGGCTGCGGGGTTGGCCCGCGGTGCGACTCGCCCGGATCCCTCGGGCCAATGCTCCCTTTCAGCTGTGGAGTCTTGTGAGTAGAAATTCTGCTTTGTGAGCTACTGGCATTAAAGCTGTGAGCGAGCGACTTGGCTACTGCATAAATTAGTTTGCTCTGGAGCCATCCCTTCCTGAGCTAAGACAAAAATGTGTGAACCGGAGGCTAAAAAACTGTGAGCTTGCTCGCCCGAACTCGCAATCCAGGCGGCCAGAGCGGGGCGCGGGAAGGCAGATTGCTGGGGAAAAGGCCGCGCGAAGTCTCCCGGAGCCCACCTCTCGCTGAGCCCCACGAAGGGCGTTCTGGGCGTCGTAAGAAAAGCCCCGCAGGCGCGCCAGCCCCGCCCCCCCCCCGAGAGGTCTGCCCAAAGATGCGCGGGCCCCTCCGCCTTTGCAACCCATCCAGGCCTTTCCCTCGCCGCGCTGCCCTTTCCACAGAAGAAGGTCGAGCCGCGATCCTGGGCAGAGCACCCTTCCTCGGGAGTCAGTCCTAGTGGATTCAGCGGGGCTGAGTACCGAAGAGACAGGCGTCGGAGCTCCCCCCCAATCCTGGACGCAGCCAGGTCTGCCAGCCGGTGAAGGAACCGGGGCTGGGGGGCACCCCCGCCTCCCACCTTCTCCGAAGCCCGTCCTGGGAAGCGGTCGGTCGCGGCAGTCCAAAGCCGGCGAAATCCTCTCCTCTCTTCGCCTCCCTTCTTCACCGCCTCACGCTGCATAATGTAAAACCCCCCGAAGTAATCAAATGGCTGTTAAAATCTCATTTTCCTCTTTTAATAATATTAGGCAAGGTTTTTAAAAAAAGAAAGGAAGGAAACCACCACCACGCCAATTTTTATTAAAATAATTAGCGCGGGAGGCCGGTGCCAGGGAGAGGGGGTGGCGGGCGGGGGGGGGGGGAGAAGCTCCGACAGCAGCAGCAGCGTCTGGAAGCCCAAGGAGCTCCACGGGTGTGTTTGGCCAGATTGGAAGACCCGCCACCCACCCACCCACCCACCGGGGACTCCCTGCTCTTTCCCGGGAGGCCGTCCGCGCCCACCAGGCCTCCTTCCTCTCTGACTGACCCCAGGCCAGGCCGGCCTAGAGGTGCCACCTCGCCCCGGAAGGCCACGCTTCGACGGGGCGGTCCGTCTCAACCTCAGCGGGGCTCTCAGAGCCGAGGGGCCGAGCGGGGTAGCGAGCGAGCGAGCTCCCTCCAGGCTGGCTGTCGCAGGCGGCCTTCCCTGCCAGTCGGGGCCCTGAGGAGGGGGTAGGGGGAGCGGGGCTCCTCTCCCTCCCCCTCCCCCGGGCTGCCAATGAACTTGAACTTGAACTGGCCCCCTTTCCCCCCACAGGACCCGGCAAGAGTCGGCCTCGACTGCAATCAGAGACCGGCGTGGAGAAGCGTGGCTGGGCGAGGGAGACAGATCCAGAGGCGGAATGGCAAATGTGGAGCTTACTCTAATCCGCGTGTCTCATGGTTAATGCATGAGAGGGGGGCGGGGGGGGGAGAGGTCGAGCAATCTGTAACGTGGAATGGGGCGCGGGAGAAGCCACCGAGCCGGCCCGGAAGGAGCCTGCGACCGTGGGATCTCGGCGAGCGACCAGATTTCTAGAGGCCTTCGGACTGGCCGCGTCAAGGCCGCGTCCTCCCGCCTCTTGCCGTCGGAGACCCTTTCTACCCGGGAGCAGATCCCGCTGCATTCGGTGGGCCTTTGGCGATGCGTCCTGGACAAACTCGGAGCCTTAGCATGTCCTTCCCGGGCAGATCTGATGCCCCCACAAGAGGGTCTTTCGGCTCGGGACAGACGATCGAAAGCCCTGCTGGGTCTGCGCGTGTGAATTTAAACAGGAGTCCAGCGGCAGCTTGGCGACTGCATACGTCCATTCCAGCCTCCGAATCGGAAGAGGGGGAGCTCCGAGTCAGGAGAGCCAGGGCTGGAAGAAACGCTGGCCTTTCAGGTGTCGCGGGACTCCGGTTTGATTTCGCTGCGGTGGACAGACAAGGCTACCCGTCTGGAATGAGAGATCTGTAGATGTGTTCCTTGTGTCCCTGTGTACACGCGCGAGGGGAGCAAGAAAAGATGTCCTTCCTCCGCTCTGTCCCACTCCTGTTTTCTCTCTCCCTTCTTTCCCAGCTCACCTTCGCCCAAACCGGTTTAAAGTTATCATTCTCATCCGAATGGGAATGAGCGTAATAATCGAGGACCTCTTAGTTTCCGAGTCCTGTTTGGCCGCGGGCTGAGCCCGGCAGTCCCCTGCGTTGTGGCAGAGATAGGGAAAGGCAGCCAGAAACCGGGGAGAGCCGGCTGGCCGTAGCCAGACAGGGCTCCCTCAGCGGCCCGCGGCCCTCTCCCCACTCCACGCAAAGTAGGGTGTCCGGCAGTCTGCGCTGCCCAGCCAAACCGGGAGCTTCTCTTGGGAAACCGCAGCAGACCTTGCCTACAGGAGGGCGGCTCTGGCCACGTCTCTTTACGCCCAAGGAGGTGTGCCGGGAACGGAGCTCCTCAGACGTGGCTCCACTTTGGCACAGCTCTGAGTTCTCTCCATCGGCTTCAGCCGGCCCGATTTCGCATCCGAACCCGAACCCAGCTCGCCTTGGATCCCCCTTCGTGGTGTGCTTGAAGCGGCCGCCCAATAAGAGCAGGACGGGAAACATTTGGGTGTCCGATAGGTGGGCTGCGGTGGGAGGCTCTGACCACGTGTTTGCACGTGTCGTCTGCCCAAAGGCTTTCAAACGCTCAGCTTTCGCCGGATTGTGGCCCTCCCCCGGCCAAACGGCGCCTAGGGGTACGCGGAAGAGTGAACACTTTTAATTCAGAAGAGGGCTTTCTGAGCAGGCGAGGGCTAGGAGAGAGAGAGAGAGGGGGAGGGAGGAGGAGGAAGAGGAGGAAGAGATTTCCAGAGCAAGTTCGGCCAGAGGTTGGTCACCAGCAATGCCGAGTTGCCTTCTTCCAACCCGATGCGAGGCCTGTGGAGGCAGAAATGCCCCACGGAGCTGAACAAGCTGTGGGGTGGGGTTTCCAGCTAAGTGTGCCGTCAGATTTCGGAAACTCCGCGGGGTCGTCCCTGGCCTGGAGTGGGATGGGAGACCAAGGAAGCCCAGAGGCAGGCGAGGGCCCACCGCCTCTGAACGTCTCTTGCTTTGGAAAGGCCGCAGCTCAGCTGAGACTGGAGGGGACTTCCCACCATGGCGCTCGAGGTAAACCTTCTGCGTCCCCTACCACTCACCCTGGCAAGGCCGTGGCCTGCCCCTTTTTCCTGTCTGCTGGAAGCAGCGTCTCTTACTCCCGAGTAAACGCGCAAAGGCCCGGGCCAAGGAGGCCTTTGAACTCCGGATGCCATTTCAAAGGCCGCTCAGATCCGACCGGGAAACCAGCCCGCCGAAACAAAACCCCACGTCCGGTTGACTTCCTTTGGAGGAGCCGCCAGACGTGCCTCGGAACGGGGCCAGATCTCCCCACCACACCCACCCACCCCCTTCATCGCCACCGGATGCTGGCCGCTCCGGGTTAGGTTCGCCACTTGGCCATCTTTAATTATATTGGTTGAACCCCTGTCAGAATCGTGGGCTGCGAATAGATAGACAGCTACTGATGAAATGACGTTGTGTACCGAATATTTGTCTAGCGCAATGGATATTTTATATAACGCAATAATATTAATTGATCGTATACATTATTCATTACACAATATCCTCTCTCTGAGGCAGATGGCGCGATGCGTAACTACGCGCTAACGCCACAGAGAACAATTCTGCCATTAGACAGTTACAGCACTTTGAGCAGTGCGGAAAAGCGGTGTAGAAATATAGCACATCATGAAATGTTTCCCGTCTAGTGTATCTATTGCCTCCGACGAATCGGCCTCCGGCTTTTAATTGCCCGCACAGCACAGAATTCGACAGGTGCTACGAGGCCTGTTTGGAATTCGTGTTCGTATCATATCCGTCCTATCATCTTTACTTCGATACAGACGCAAAGTTCTGGTAGATTCTTCCTTTATCGGTTTACAGATTGGGGGGTCCTCTGTTTTTCTCCGTTTCCAACCCAGCCCCCTCCCCCCAAAAAACCCCAGTCCTTGAAGCAAACGGGAAACGTACTGCGTTTGATCAGACGCCAACGTTTTATGTCACCCCCGGTAGACCCCAGCCAGACTGTCCTCCTTAGAAGGGAGCAGGAGATGCAACGGGATTATTGCCCATATCAGGTCGCTAATATTCCTCCTCCCTCCCTCCCTCCCTCCCTTCCTCCGGGGAGTTCTCGGACCGAGAGACGCACACGTGCTTATTTATTGAGGATCTTTGTATGCCGCCTCTCCAGAGCCCTGCTTGAGACGGCTTACAGCCTTGATTCAGGTGGGCAGCCGGGGTGCTCGGAGGCAGCAGAATGAGTCCGGTGGCCCCTTGAAGACCGGCAAAGTTTAAGCAACCTGATGTGGGGGAAACAAAACCAAGGCATTCAGCACTAGCTCAGAGGCCTGTCCCCAGGTGACCCTCCCAACAAGCCTGCCAGGCCGGAGAGACCGGGGGAGACTGATGGTCCCAGGGTCACCCAAGCCAGGACGTCACGGTTCAGCGGGGATTGGAACTCAGCGCTTTGCTGAGAAGAACCAGGGCGCTCGGCCCCACGGCAGCTGTTCCAGCAAGGGGGGGGGGGCGGGGAGGCTGCCCTCTCCGATCCTAAACACGTTTCTTCCCGCGGTCCCCACGGAGAATTTCTAAGGAGGCGTAGCGTGCGAAACCAGTGTTCCCTCTAAGCTGAGTTGGTGTGAGCTAGCTTATAGTTTTTTAGCTTCCAGCTCAGGAAGGATGGCTCCAGAGCAAACTGATTTATGCAGTAGCCAAAATCGCTCGCTCACTATTTTAATGCCAGTAGCTCACAAAGTAGAATTTTTGCTCACAAGACCCCACAGCTTAGAAGGGAGCATTGGAGGGGGACCAGGGGCTTTCTGTCCTGTCCCTAAGGAGGGGTTGGTGGGTTCAGGCTTTCCTGACGATGAGGAGGCCAGGCCTTTTCTGAGCGGATGGAGAGGGGGATGGAGGTGGCTTAAGGTGACTTCCGGCCAGCGTGAAGCAGGGGTGAGGATGTGGGAATCAGACCGAAGAGACCCAGGTTCAAATCTAGGGATGCTCAGCTGGGTGACCTCAGGCCGGCCAGCCACACACTCTCAGGTTAACCTACCTCGCAGGGTTGTTGTGAGAATAAAATGGAGGAGAAAGAGGTAAGCCACTTCAGGTCCCCGTTGCAGAGTACAAATGAAACAAACAAACACATGAAGTTTGCCGAGTGACCTTGAGCCTGCCTGCCTGTCTCTGTTTCGCTCTCTAGCGCAAACTAACCTACACCAGAGGGTTTTTGCCACAACACAATAGTGGAAGGGAGAAAGAAGTCATCTGCTTTGAGCTCCTTGGCCGGAAGGGCCGGGTAAAAGCGTCCTTCAGTGAATACGTCCTTCACGGAAGCCCGCGGGTTCAAGACGTGGGCGCGACAGATCTCGGGGTGGGGGGGTGGGGGAGGAAGGGAGAGAGGCCCTTTCCTCGGGGGCGCCTTTCTCGAGCGACCCATCTCAACCACCCCCAGCCCCCAAGTGGGGCGGTGGGGAGGGAGATGAAGACCCCGGAGGGGTGACTCCGGAGCGGGGCGACGGCTCAGCCGGGCCGGGAGGAAGGGAGAGAGGGAAAAGGTCACTCCCCAGGCGGGGCCTTCATTGCTGCGGCGGGGATATTGATCCGCCGGGCGAGATCCACATAAAAGCCGGGCCTTGCGTGTCATGAATACTAATGAAGGCTGCTCGCAGGTTTTAATTGGCCTCGACTCCCCCCCCTCCCCGCGGCCTCCCCATCGCCCCCCTCCTCCCGGCATTCCACGCACCCCCCCCCCTCGAGCGGGCGATGGGACGGGGCGCCTCCCGGCCAGCCGAGGCCCTTCCCGAACCCGGCTCCTCCCCATTGCCTCGCGCAGAGAGCGAGCGAGAGAGAGCCGATCCCGTCCCACCCAGGGGGGCTCTCGGGCCAAGCCCGCCAACTCCCGCCGGTTTCCTTGGGAGCAGCCGGGGGCCCTCGCAGTCCAGGGGGAGGGGCTGGCCAGGATCTGGGGTGGGGGGGAGGCTGCAGGGACCTGCTGCTGGGATAACCCTGCGGGGATCTCTGCGCCTGTGCGGCCCGAAGGTTTTGGGAGAGCAGCTTCCTTTGGCCTCCGCAGGGCTTTGGTCCCTCCTGGATGAGGAAGGTGGGGGAGAAGTTCTCGAGGGTGACTTTCAGGCGGCGAGACGCGCAGGGCAGTCCCTGTGTGCCACGGGAGGGTGCGGAGTGAGGATCCCAGCTTCGTCTCGACTTCAGGAGAGGGGGACAGCGCGTCCGGGTCTTCGAGGAGGGGGAATGAAGTCCTGCGGGCAGCGCTGGATTACTGCAGGAGGGTCACCAGAACCCCCTCCCCCCCCCCTCCCCTGACGATGCTGCCGCGTCCGGGCGGACCCTCGGCGGGGCTGGCGGGGGCTCTCTGGTGAACACGCTGGGCTGGCCGTCTCCATCGATCCCGCTGCTCCTACGCCCACTTCCAAGGAAGCACACGCGGAGGGAACCTCCCGGAGCCTCAGCACGCTTACAGACCGAAGCCCAAGGTCTGTCTCCTCGGAAGGAAGCCCCACGGAGGTCAGGCGGCCTCGCTGGTCCACAGCACCCCCCACCCCCCCACCCCCAAAGGCGCGCGCGCGCTTAAGCTCCTTGTGAAAGCGCTGGTCTTTTCTCCGGCAGCCTTTGGATCAGGCGGACGTCCAGAAACGGCACTCTAGGCTCGCAGCCTGACTCGGCAGTAAGACCTACTTCCGATTAAGGATCCCAGGCTTTCCTTGGCTCCGAGGAGCGGGGCACTACGGATCGCCGGGTCGGCAACACAAGGAACCACAGGCACACACATCGACACAGACACGCACACACAAGCACCGCACACCCGGCAGCAGCCAGCCAGTCGCCCAAGGGAAGCAGCGGCGCTTCTCCTCCCGGCGGGGCGGAGGACGGATCCGGTTCTCCCCCCCCCCCCCGGCCCTAACCCGGCTGTCCCGTGGGCTCAGAGGCGCCAGGCCTCCTCCCGGGCCAACGTCGGGGCTCCTCCAGAATCCTCCGACACGTGCAGACGCATTCACACGTGCGCGCCCGTCCCGCCTTCGCGTGGTTAGCAACAAGTCTCCGCGGCTTGCCCGGGGCTTCCTCCGCCCGCCCGCCCGCCCTCTCCCTCGCTCCGGCTCCATCCCCCAGCTGATTTATGGCGGGGCTAATGTTCAGGGACTGAGTTTACGGCTTGAGTTACGAGGCCGGGGACCGACGGCTGACACCTCGACGCCTTCCCGGACAGCCGCCTCCCGCGCCCCCTGCCCGCCCCCCCCCCTGCCCGCAGCTGGGCGAAGCAGCCGGCCCCCCAGTCCAGCCGCGGCAGAGGCGGCGCATTCCTGCCCCAAAGCCCGGCTTCCTGCTGCCGGCAGAGGATCAAAGGCGCCCGGGACGGGGAAGCCCAGCCGAGGCATTGAAGGGGGAAGACAAAACCCCGCCGTTGCAACCAGACCCCCGAGCCCTTCCCTTCGCGCCTCTCTCCGCCGGACAAAACCGGGGAGAAAATGTCTCAGCCTCCTGGGAGCTGGGGGGAGGGGGGGGGGACGACGTCGACGACACACAAGCGAATCTTTTAGCCCTGCGTCCTCGGGAGCTTCAAGTCCCCCCGCACAAGGCAGGGAGATGGGTTTTCTTGCAAGCCCCTCTGTTTGTTTTAGGATCCAGGTGGAGAACAGGGGCGAAAATCTCCTTGCAGGAGGGAATGTCCTGCTGTAGAAGAAATATATATATTCCCATGTACATACAGTGGATTATGCCACTCGTTGAACGAGAGGAAAGCAAATGCTTGTCGGTTTAAGGACAATAATTATTTGTCCGCTAGGGAAGGGAATCATTTTTCGGTGCAGAATGAAAGGCTAAGCGAAGCCTCGCATTAAACACTTCTGTTGCCTTGAGTGGTAAGAGAGGGGGTCGCCCGTTTTAAAAATGGAACTATTCTCAATTAAAGCGTTTTGACGTTGGCCGGATCGCGCCGGTGGCAGGCAGAGAGAATGGGAGGAGGAGGAAGAAGGTTATAACCCTGCAGGGCTGGAGTCACCCCCACGAAAACCGTAGCCAGCGCAGCTCTGCTGGAGTTTAGACTGGAGTCCCTTTGTATTGGATCGCACTGATTCGTAGAGTGCCCCTCAGATTAAACAGGGGGGGCTACTGCCATCAGCAAAACTAGTCTCATTTATTCCAGCATGAGTTTTCCCTCTCGCTATAACACTCTAGTCAGAATATCTTTTTCATTGCAGGAGTCTCGTTGGGTGAGATGTTGATATGTTCAGCAGTTTTGTTATAATGGGTGAAGGGCCGCTCTAGATGAGAGACCTCGGTGGATCAGACCCTGTGAAACCTGTTTTCAGTGGCATCACCCTCATTGCAGCCACGACTCTGTTTGTTTGGTGTTTTTTTTTAATATAAAAAGAACTCCGAGTTCGTATCCCGCGCAACTATTCCACCTCTGTCTACTCGTGGGGTGGGAGACCCTGCGGAACAGGAAGAACCCACCTTTTTAATCGGGGAAGCGGGCTTCTTTCCAAGGCTGACACCTATTTAGAGATGCCTTTCCCTCCACGCTTTTCTCGTTGCCAGGAGCAAGCGGACTCTCCGGCGCTCATCAAAAAGTGAACGCACAGCGCCTTTGAACCCGGCCTTGGCTTCGTGGGCCCCGAAGCGGTCATCATGTCCATCTATTGGATCCCAGTCTCACAAAAGCAGGCTACTGAATTAAACGGGAACAGAACCTGTTCATTGGCTAAGTCACCTTTCCTTGCCCCTGGGAAGAGAAGAAGGGAGGAGGGAGGGAGGAGGAGGAGGAGAAAGCGGTTGCCTGGGAAAGGAGCCTGAAATGTCTGGGCGAGACTGCACGCAACTTTATTAAGACTCACGCACAATCCCAGGGTTTGATTGCTGCTCGTCAACGTCGGGAAGGGTTTATGGTCTTGTAAAGCCAATAGCCGAAGGTGGGGGGAAGCGGCTGGCCGTGCATCTCCTGCTCATCGGTCAAATGGCCCTGTTTCTCTCCTTCTCACGGCACGGCCGTCGCTGGAGCGGCCTTTTCCTCAGTGATGGGTTGCTTGAAACGACTCTTTGCTGACCTGCACCGTCCCCAATCCCCCCCCCCCACCACACACACACTTTGCAACACAATCCTTGTGTTTCTTCGCTTAAAGACGGGAATCTTCCTGATGCCTGCTGGCTGATCCTGGCTTGCGAGACACTTCAAACGACCTGCCATCCACGGCAGTTTACGCCGGAAAGAATACCTTTCCTTTTGGTCTTCGTCATCGGACTCCTATTCGAGTTCCCAGTTCAAGCAGTGCGCTTTCCAAGCAACCACAGGACGACTAACATGCACAGTCCTAGAGGGAGTCGCACTCTTCCGAGTCCCTTGACTTCAGTGGACTGAGAAGAATGTAACTCTGTTTAGGACTGCAGTGCAGATGGGCGTAGTGGCACCCCGGGTTTGGAGGAAAGAACGGTTTGTACACAGCATCATAAGAATCACGGAGCCGGAAAGGGCCATACAGGCCATCTAGTCCCCACCCCCTGCTCCATGCAGGATCAGCCTAGAGCACCCCTGACTAGTGTTTGTCCAGCCGCTGCCTAAAGACTGCCAGGGGGGGGGGGGGAGCTCACCACCTCCCCAGGCAGCTGATGCACAACTCTGACTTGCACGTGTTGGAGAATTCTGGATTAGCTAGATCTTAAATACCAGGGACTGGGGAAGCTCGTGCCTCGAGGCGGAGAAGAACGATATTCGATATTCCTAGTGTTGCATCATTTTATGAAAGTATAACACGTTTTGAGACTTTGGGGGTGGGCGGGGTTTGGGGAGCGGAGGGACTTCAGCGGGGGTCTAATGCCATACAGTCCACCTTCCAAAGTGGCCATTTGATCAAGGCGAACTCTGTCGCCTGGAGAGCAGTTGGAATCCCAGGAGATCTCTAGCCACCAACTGGAGGTCTCCAACCCTCCTGGGTAGAGCACGAATGCTAATTTCCTACAGAGCAGGGTGGTAGAAAACACTCGACCTCTCCCCCCTCCAGCTCCAGAAAAGGGCCGGGACCTCCCTGCGTAGGCCAAGCCCCTCGGGCACCGCTAGGCCCCCACGGCAGGAGTAGCCGCCCTTTCCCGAAGTCTTTGGCGAACTCGCCACGGTTCTCCTTTAGGGACAATGAAAACGGGCCTTCCTACACAAGCGGTGCGTATCAAAGGCACAAATCCCTTTGCCTATTAAGAATGCCTTTCTGTTTGACCGTTAATCATTATAATTATTATTAACAGGCACGAAAAACCAATGAGAACAAATGTTCGTAAAATACTCATGGGGGTGAGGGTTTGACTCTGAAATGTCTGCAAGCACGAATCTATCCCTCTGAACCCTGGCTGTAAATCCCTCGAGGCGCCTCCTCCGAATCTTTCTCCCTCTTATCCCATTACAGAAATCTCGATGGGGGCTCCTAATCTTATTCCGAAATACCAGTTATCAACTGGAAACAATTGCCCCGTTCCTCGAAGACCTCCCTTAACCCCATTTACCCCAGGTGTCTTCGGTGAAGAACGCCGTCAAGATGAACGTAATATTAGCCAAGACAACGAAGACATTTATGAACGGAAAAAAAACCCTATCGGATTTCTTGCGGACTGGACTTCCTTCGACAGACAGGGAGACACACACGGGCATCCCGAGCTACGCCTGTGAGGAAGTCTTACCGGGGTCAAGGGACTTTGTCTCCGGTATGCAGCCCTGGAAACGGTCGAGGGCGTTCCTAGACAAGAAGAATGACTGTTTCTTTCGAGAAGCTGATCCTAGCAAACTCTTCCCTGCTTTTTACAAGGAAGTCTGTCCGACCATGCATTGGAGGCGGTCCTGCATCTTGTTGGGGTCCTTTCCTCTTCCCAGTTGGAGTCAGCATCCGGCCCCTGCGCCCTGCGTGGAAATTGACACGCACAGGGAGACAAACAAAATTAAGGCGGTGTCTGTCTGTCTGTCTATCTACTCTCTCTCCGAAGCGTGCACAGATCTCGAGGTTCTGATCTTGGTGCTTGGCGTCAGCGAAAGCGATGCCCAGAAGACCTCAGAGCGCCCATCATGACTCCACGTTGGTGCTGGGGAGGAGGGACCTCACCCCCACCCCACCCCTGACACTTAAAGTGAGCTCTAAATAGGCCGCGAAACCAGCCTCCTTTGCGCCCAAGCAGTGCCCCGTCCTTCGAAGCAACCGACGCTGGCACCCGCACAGCTGGAGGGAACAGGGAGAAGGTCGGGATGGCGGCGCGAGGAAGCGCTTCGGGTGCAGCTCCCGCTCCCCGGCTCGCCCTCCGAGGGTGGGGGGAGGCCGCCAGCACGGTGTGACTTTGTCCCGGGAAGGCTCTTCTGCAGAACGGCCACCAATCCTGCCCCAGCCCCGTCAGCCGTCCCAGGGGAGGGAAATCCCGGAGCGGAGCCGCGCAGACTCGTCGGGGAGAGAGCGCGCGTCTGTCTGGAAGGGAGCCCCGCGCATATCCGTGGCAAACGTCGCGCTTTTTAGCAGCTGTCCGGTGGGGCAAGAAGAGAGGGAGGGAGCCCGGGCGAGGGACAGCGCCACCCCCTCAGCCTCTTCCTGGGAATCTGGCCCGCAAGCTTTAGTCCAGGAGTCCGTGGGAATAAGCCCGGCCGGGAGCCGAGTTGTTACTCCAGAGCAACACCTGGAACAGGGCTCGAAGCCCAGGTTCGTCTTGTTAAGCCACGCGTGGCTTCCAGAGTCGGGGGGCTTCACTGTGGCTGGGCCGCAGAGCGGGGGGGGGGGGGGGACACGTGTTTGTTGAGACCTCTCCCCCCCTCCCCCACCCGCCCGGCTCCTGCCGCCGCAGCCCCTCTCCTGCAGGTAAACATTTCCTCCAAGATCCCGGGGCCGTCTGGCCATCTGCTTGGGGCTAAGGATGCCTTCGGGAGGCAGGGGAGCGGAAAGCGGGAGTCGGGCTGCTGCCCCAGAGAGCCTCATCCCCCCAGGCACACCCACGCCAGGGAAAGTTACGCTCGAGGCGGCATCCAGCGGACCCCGGCCTCCCCTCCCCCGTGCCTTCCAGGCCCTTTAGGAAGAGACCCTGTAAGGGTGGCTGAACTCGGCGCCCTTCCCGCTTCTCCTTGCTCGAGGGGCCTTTGGAAGACCTTTCTCCTCCCTCCGCGGAAGGGGAGCGGCGTGGGCTTCTTGGGCCAAAGGCGGGCTGTGGGGCAACTGGTTGTCTCTACGCAGCTCCGATGGGGAGCCAGGTCAGGTCCGGGGTGGCCCAGAGCGCCTGCGGACTTGGACCCGAAATCGCCGCTGCCTCTTTCGCAACGCCCGCGGGTGATGGCGAAGCCCTTTCGGCTCCAGGCGGCAATTCGGCTGAAGCCCATTCGCCTTGACCCCTTGCTGTTTTCCCCTCCTGCCAATACCAGGTCAGGGTTGCCCCCGCCCAGCTAGGCTTTTGGAAGTCCAATTAGACATGGGCAGCAGTCACACACACTAAACAATCCACTTCTGATCCACCTTCAGTGTACTTTCCAACTGGATTTTACTGTGTGAACTGGCAAAAAAAAAATCCAGCTGGAAAGTGGATTGAAAGTGGACTGAAAGTGGATTATTGTGTGTGTGCGTGTGTGTCCGCACCCTTGAGGGAGCATTGTGCTCGGAGACTGAAGCCGACTCAGAATCAGCTTGAAAAACAGGTGGGCGGATAAGTGCTCCCCAGGGCGGGGGGGGGGGGGGCGGCAGGGCCATTTGGCCCAGGCCTCGCATTCTGCCCCCCTCTCAAATTTACACTGTTGACCTAAATCACGTTAAATAAAAATGGGAAAATTTATTACAAAATCTTACAATATTCTTTTTCTTGCTGCATTAAATGTAAACATTTAAAATACACTACTACTACTTTTGTATCGTTTTCGCACTTCTTCATTTTTTAATTTACTGGGGAGGGGCCCCTCAGAAATGGGAGCCGCCCGGGCCTCTCTTGACCTTGGTGAGGGACTGGTCCTCCCCCCAAAAACGGGGGGGGGGAAATTGAAGAAAAGTTGAAGTGACTCTCTAAAGAGAAAGGGGGGGGGGTCAACCACGTCGTTCGAGGCCAGAATTTACGAAAACGGGCAGGAAAGCCCCTTTGCACCCAATTCGGATTAGAATAGTAACCATAATAACAATGGTAAAGGGGATCCAAATCCCGGCTGGATGTCGATGATGCAGTTGAAAGTGACCCCCAGGGATTTCAAGGGGACGGAATTGGCTCCAAGTCTAACCAAAATCAACACAAGAGCTGCTTATCAACAGGGACCCCTCTGGACAGCCCTGCCGTTTCCGAGGCTCCCTTTCGCCCAGGGCTGGAGACGCGACAGGTGTTTGTAACCGATTAGTTCGTCCTGCCGCCCCCGGGCTCGATCCCGTCCCCTTCCACGCAGGCTCCTCAGCGAAACGCAGAACCTCCATTCCCTCCAGGGGAGCTTGGCTCGTTCCAGAAGCGAAAATGGTTCTCCGCGCGGAAACGCCCCGGAGGGAGAACGAGTCCGCAGGCGTTCTGAATGGGCCCACCATGACAACCGCCCCCCCCCGCCCCCCCACCAGTAGGTTTGACTTTCCGCGAGTTCCGTTGAAAGAAACTTTGGGGACTACAACTGTGGGCGCGGGGGGGGGGGAGAGAATAACTGTCTCTTCTCTTTCGACCTGGCATGGTTTGCCTGCATGAATTTAATTAATAAATAAATCTGAATACTATAATTATAATTCACATCATCTATGAATCTCGCCGCCCTGTTGTCTGTTGGAAAGAAACCCATCCCTCTTAGAGCTGACTTCCCTACCAAAGACAGGACGGCTAGAAGGACCCCCGCCCCCGCCCAGAACATCTTCTTACTCGACGGGCCCTGCCCTTTCGATCTGGCGATGTTTGGCCTCCTGAAAACCGAAAGATCTCTCTCCCCCTCCCCTCCCCCTGTCTGCACACCCAGCCTGCCGAAGAGTCCTGGATTGCTCTTAGGGTTGCTCACGGCTAGGACCGCGATGCGTCCGGAAAGGCTGTGGCTGTTTCTCTCTACTGTGTAAACGGGGCCTCCCTCCCCTAATCCGAAGCTCCCTTTCCTTGCGAGGGGAAGACCGCCTTGGAAGGAAGCGGCAGCTTTACCCGAAAGTCAGCTCCAGGCAAGGCGAAGAAACTTCCTTCCAAGTGTCGGGGTGGGGTGGGGGGGGGTGTCGATCCGGCTGGGAGGGTCGGCCCGGCCTGCCCCTCTTAGGGGCCCCCAGCCCCACTCTCCCCCCCGCCCCGGCCGCCCTCGGCGGGGCTTCCCCGGGCAAGGTGCCTTCAATGCCCGGGGACAGGTCTATTAAGGCGGGCGCGCCGCTCCCTCCGGCCCGGGCCTTGAACCGTCCGTTGCTCAAACACAACAGCCGACAAGCGCCAGCTGCCAGGACGGCTCGGAGCGAGAGAAAAGGAGAGGGAGAAAGCCGCCGCTATTATGGGATAGTTGTCGAGCCCCGAAGGAGGGGGCGGGAGGGAGGGCTGTGCTTAATTAAAAACCCCGGAGGAGGATTCCCCGGAACAAAAGCGCCTCAAGTTCAAGTGGGGTCCTTCCCCTCCCGTCGAAGGGCCAGGGCGGAGGGGAGTCGCTCTCCTTGCGCCGGCTCCTCTTGTTTCCCCCGGGGAGAGAGGGGAGCTGAACTAGCTGAGGCAAGACTCCGGCGAAGGCCGCAGCTGGCAGCACCAAGCTTCAGTCCAGTGGCATCTTCGAGACCAACAAACTTTTATTCAGGGCACGAGCTTTCACCTGCATCATGCACACTTCTTCGTTCATGTGCTTGCACACGAAAAACTTATAACTCGAATAAAACTTCGTTGGTCTTAAAGGTAGCCACTCGACTCCAACTCTGTTGAGCTACGGGGTGGGGAGGGAGGGAGGGAAGTGTTTGGATAAGGGCACGGGGCCCCTCCCGCCACTTGTGGCGACCAGGATTTTCTTTCGCCCCGGTTCGGCCGCCCAGTCGAGGCCAGTGCTTGGGAAGGCACGCCTTGCACGTTAAGGCCTTTTTCACACGTGACGCGTCGCCGGGCACCTCTTTGACTCGCCCTCTCTCCATCTTAGTCGGACTCGCCTCTGAACGCTGTTTGAGCTGCCCAGAGGGAGAGCCCGTTGGGCGTCGGGAGAAGAAGGACGGCTCCGTTTCCTCAACCGGGAAGGGGGGGGGGCTTAAGGAAGGCTACCTTAAGGCCGACCTTAAAAAGGGGAGGGGGTCCGGATTGTCGTGCAAGGCGACGAGGAAACGGGCTCCTACAGAGCCGCGATGGACCCTGTGTGATCATCACCCCGTCTTTGAGACTCTCCCCCCCCCCCCTGTTCTTTCTCCTCCGAGAACCCCAAAACGACGAGCCTCCAGGCAGCCAGTTCAAAGAGAGCAACACGCGCGTCTGGCTGGATTCCTTGAGGCTTCCTGGGAAAGCCGGGTCAGGCACTGCAGGAACAACGATTGCACCGAACAGCACAGGAGGAGGAGCAGCCCAAACGCCTCTCCGCCTCTCCCCCTGGCATCGCCCTCCTGTCTCGAGCCACCAGCGCCAGCCCTCTCCGGAGCTAGCGGCGCGTTCACACGTCCCTGGCCAGGACAAAAGAGTGGGAGCCCAGGAGCGCCTGAAAGGCGAAGACAATGTGTGGCGGGGTAGGAGCGTTGGTGAGTCACTGCTCACTTCTGCAGAGATCTGGTCAATAAGCGCCGGAGCCCTGTCCCTGCGGAGGGAGAACGGGCTGGGACTCAGCAGAGCTGCCTCTGTTTTTTATCCTACTCAGTAGTGCTGGGTGGAGAGGGCGGTGGGAAGAGCCCGAGGTCCTAAGAGGGGCAGGCTGCCGATGCACAGATCAGGGCCTTGAAGCACTAGCAAGGGCCCCATACTTGGGGCCTGCCAACCTCCAGGTGGAGCCTGGAGTTCTCCTGGAATCACAACACATCGGCAGGCTATAGAGATCAGTTCCCCTGAAGGAAAGGGCCACTTTGGAGGGTGGACTCTACAGCCTTACCCTGCGGAGCTCTTTCCATTCACCAAACGCTGCCTCCACCACTCCACCCCCAGACCGCTTCTCAGAGTTGGCAACCCTGCTAACGTCATCGAAATGAATGAATGCTGGTTGCATACTTGGCTGTCCAAAGAGATGGAGAAGATCTCGGGGGAGAGGACCAGCTTTGTGTCCAGTGTAAGCAGTCTGCTTACACCATTGTGGCCAGTAAGGGCCAATGTTTAAACATTTTCATTATGCTGTATAATAATTGACTGTTCACCCTCTACGTATATGTATGGAATGGTCATTTCCATTTTTGTTTCTGTCTCTGTCTTGACTCTAATTGGCCCTTCCTGACAATTACCACCCCCATATGTAATGGTTGAAGAAATTCTGTTTCACTGTATCTGAGGAAGTGTGTTTGCACACAGAAGCTTATACCTTGATTAAAACTGTTGGCCTTAGCCAGTTTGGTGCAGTGGTTAGGAGTGCAGACTCTAATCTGGGAGAACTGGGTTTGATTCCCCACTCCTCTACATGCAGTTGCTGGTGTGACCTTGGGTCAGTCTTAAACTCTATAAGAGCTGTTCTCTCATGAGTAGTTCTCGAAAGAGCTCTCACAGGATGTCTGTTGTGGGTAGAGGAAAGGAAAGGAGATTGTAAGCTGCTCTGAGACTCCTTCAGGTAGTGAAGGGCAGGGTATAAATCCAATCTCCTCCATGCCACTGGACTTGAAATTTTTTTGCGTTCAAGATGGCAGTTTGGCAGGCCGTCGCCTGCGCATTTGGGATGCACATTCCATTTCATTAATCAACCCCTTTAAACTATCAACAATCTTATCCTTTGAACTTCTAACAAGCTGTATCTAGCCCACATGTATCCTTACATAAATCCACTCTGCTACTGATTTTTATTAAGAGCATCAGTGTGTAAACCACTTGTGTGTAGATGACTAATATGAAGGCCAGCAGTGGGAAATACACATCCTGCAGGCACAGACAAACCCTTTTGCTGCTTTCCCAAGCTTTGGAAAATATTCCAGCCTTGACAGCAACATGTAAATGGTCAATGAATCCTTAGTGTTTAACTCCTTAATGTTTCACATCTCTATTGTGCATGTTGCTAGAGAAGCTACAATTTCCCCTTTCCTTTCTTGTCCAAGTGTTTTTACTGCAGAGTGTATGGAGACAGACTTATAACAACAGCAGACCATTCCTTATTTTCAGAAGTTTATACCCTCTTTATATTCCTGGATTGGAAAGCTGTTTAGAAGCTTAGGATGTGCTGATTAACCCAAGGAGGCCTTTTCAGGTGGGGAGGGCACACTTTGACTGGTGTGACTGAGAGTCAAAGTTCCCCCTTCAGCTATTTTGATTCTGGTGGTGTGTTCTTTAGGCTGTCAGCAACCTGGAAAGGGGGGGGTGGGGAGAAATGGACTGTCCCTTTAATAGAGGCTTAATGTGTGTGGAACTGGGCACTGAAGCACAAGAACTTCACCTGATAAAGGACATCCCATTAAGCAGCCACAGAAGGGGGTGGGCCATTTCCCCCCTCCAGTGTGTTGGCAACCCTGCTTTCCTTCGGTGTGCCTCTGCCTATGGAGCTGCAAGTTATCTTGTACCTCCTTCAATAGCTCAGAAAGGTTTGTGGGTTCGGTGCTATGAACATTTATGAATCAATAAACTGAAAGGTAATAACAATATTTTTGTCATTTGCTGGTTATTTTCTTTTCCTTCCTACCTTCTTCACTTTGGATTTCCAAAGAGGAGTTCAGTAGCACTTGAAAGACAAACAACAATTATTCCAGTCTAAGGTTTAAGGTGCTACTGGACTTTTGGCTACAACAGACTACCCCCTCCCCAAACAACTGTCTTTGGATTCTAATACTTCACTAACCGATACTTTTTTAAAGTATCAGACTGGTATACATCTGGCCAGAATTACCTTCATCCATCTGCACATCCATATTGAACTAATTCCAATAGGGCATCTCTGTATTATTGACCTGTAAGCTGGCTTGAATCACTAGGAAAGGGAGGATAGGATTGTTTTTAATAAATATAAGTAAGTAAATAAATAAGAAGTGTTCACTGCTAGGACTCCCACATGTGCACCCTGCGTTCTAAATTTGTACAGCCCAAGTTTTTATTTATTCATTCATTCATTTACGTTATGCCCTGCCTTTCTCCTCAATGGGGACACAATGAAGATCACATAATTCTCCTCTCCCTTTTTTTATTCTCACAACAACCCTGTGAGGTGGGTTAGGCTGTAAGTGTGACTGACCCAAGGTCACCCAGCAAGCTTCCATAGGGATTCGAACCTGAGTTTTCCAGATCCTAGTCCCTACTGTGGGCTGGGAAGGCATAATTTATTTGTTAGGTATATGAAATTAGCAGGTATTTATTTAGTCAAAGCTGTGCAGAAACTTAAACTCTTAATTCCAGCATTAGCCTTTTGTAGGAAAAAATACTGTTGTTATGCCTTCAAGACAAACTGATTTATTGTGGCATGACCTTTCAAAGATTGGCGTGTGATAAAACCGCCGCTAGTCTGTGAAGCTGGCAATAAATGTTTTTGTCTATAAGGTGCCCCAAGAGTCCTGCTAGTTTATAAACAGACAGGCTCATTCACAGACCAGAGCCAGCCTTCTGTACAGTTTGGCACACCTTTTCATTTCTGGTTGTTCTTGCTGTAGACTTATTACGTACCATTTAGGAGCTAACGTGTCCTCTGTCTGGGTGATAGGAAGCCTGTCTCAGTGGTGATGGTGGTGGTGGGAAAGGCCTGAAGGTTCATTGTTATCAGCAAGTGGGAAAGATGGGAGAAGTGTTCACTCAGTCTTCCAGACAGATATACAAATGAGTAAAAGAAAGTTTTACAGGGATTTTCTAGCAAGAAAGTCATGGTCATTCACTCTGTGCTGTCACCACCCTTTGAGATAAAATGGATTGACTTCATTAACAGTGTATGGGATGCTAGGAAATCCAATATGGAAAATATGTATCCCACTCCTCCGACTGAAGAGGTAAAGGTTAAATCTTCTATAGTAGGAAGTTCTTAGCAGACCAGTGACTTGGTGCTTGGGGGGGGCATCAGTGGGAGGGCTTCTGAAGTTCTGGTCCCACTGGTGGACCTCCTGATGGCATCTGGGTTTTGGCCGCTGTGTGACACAGAGTGTTGAACTGGATGGGCCATTGGCCTGATCCAACATGGCTTCTGTTATGCTCTTCTGTAATGATTCATCTAAGCAGTGTTGTGTAGTGGTTAGAGGGTGACTTTAGGTGACTTTGTGCTAGTCACACATTCACAGTCTAACTTCTCTCACACGGTTGTGAGGATAAAAGAAAGGCGAGGAGAATGATGTAAGCAACTTTGAGTACATATTGGTGAGAAAATAATTAAAAAAAAATTCCGTCTGTTCTGAGGCCATCAGTACAAATTGCACCCTTTGTCTGTGTCTGGCTGAAACCAGCTTCAAAGGTAAACAGGAGTTCAGCAGTACCTGAAAGACTAACAAAATTTATTCCAGCCTGAGCTTTTGTAAAGCAGAGGTCACATCCATTGCATCTGATACAGTGAGTTCTGATGCACAAAAGTTTATGCTGGAATACGCTGCCTTTGCCTTTCAGGTGCTCCTTTTACAGACTAACGCAGCTCCCCTTCTGGAATGATCAGTTTCAAAGTGGAGTTTCCTTCCTAGGCAAACCCGTATTTCCAAAGCTGGCATTGGTATCACCAGAGCCCCATGGAGGGCTGCCAGCTTTTGTTTTACAGAGGAATGATGAGAGGATGGCAATGGCAAACATCCCTTTCATGCCTTTCTTGTGTACCCTCATCTCGCAAGACTGTTCTTATGTCTGAGATTGTTGACTGTGGTATACAGAGAACAAAAGAAACTGGAACACCTTCAATTCCACCTCCATCAGTGCAGAAGAAGGCCATCAACAGCAAAAGGAGATGCTGCTCAAACAGCTGTAGCATCTGATGACTAGGCATAAGGTCGCCAGTTGGGCCTACATGCCCCTTGTGGTTTATTCTATGCACTGCCACGAATGCACAGAGGATCATAAAACCAGAATCATTAATTCCATTGGCTACAGAGGGATTATACTGGCCTGAACCCAAGTTCTCTTGGTTTAACTGGTTTGTAGAGCATAGCAGGGCCGCCAACAGAGGGGAACTGTGGGGACAAAACTGGGGGGGGGGGAAGTCAGCTGGAAGGACTTTAAAGCATCGTGCTGCATTGAGCCAAAGGAGCCATTTGTGCGTGTGTGTTTTGTGTGCTTGCCTGGAAGTCATGGGGACTTCTGGTGACCCCTGCTGGGGGTCTGAACATTTTTCAGAGAGGTGGCTTGAGTAGCCTCCCCCCCCCCTCCCACCTCTGGTACTTCAAGGCACCAGCTTGTTATCATTATTATACTGTTGTTGGAAGATCTAATAGCCCTTTGTAATGGCATTAAAATAGATTTATAACAAATGTCATGCCCAGTTTTTCCAATGGGGACCCAAAGCTGCATTGTTTTCTTGTCCTCCATTTATCCTCACAACAACCCTGTGAGGTAGATCTGGCTGAGAGTGTGTCACCCTGTAACTTTCCATGGCAGATTGGGGGTCTAAGTATGAGTGACACATGACAGGTTGCTTAAAAGCTCTCTTCTTACACATTGCCTGTTGTGATGATAACCTAGTTCAGGGTGTTCCAGCTCCCTTCATTTTTGGCAGTGCAATTTCAGTCATCATTCTGGGGGTTGGTGGCCAGTTTTCAAACACGTAGCATTATTTTCTGAGTTATGCCTGCCACAAACAGAGACCCTTGGCTTCCATTGCAAATAGCATGGTGTGGTTGTGGTTTGTCTCACCTGGGCCAGGAGTTTCCCATGCCTTTCCATTTTAGCCCTGGAACTCCCACAATTATCCTGCAGCTGGTGGCCAATTTTGAGTTTCCTAGCTTTATTCTCTGATGAGTTATGCCTGCCAGCATGGTGCAGTAATTAAAGTGTTGGATTGAGATCTGGGAAACCGATATTCAAATCCACACTCTGCCATGGAAGCTTGCTGGGTAACTTTTGGCCAGTCACACACTCTCAGCCTTACCTACCTCACAGGGTTGTTTTGAGGATAAAACGGAGGAGAAGATAATGATGTAAGCTCTAGGTGGCACCTGGAGATCTCCTGCTATTACAGTTGATCTCCAGATGACCAATTCCCCTGGAGAAAATAGCTGCTTTGGAGAGTGGCCTCTGTGTCATCATAGGCTGTTCCCCTGCCCAAATTTCGCCCTTCCTAGGCCCCAGCCCAAACTCTCCAGATATTTCCCAACCCAAAGCTGGCAACCCAGAAAGGTGGAATATAAATAAAGTAAATAAATAACAGATGGACAGAGACAGACCAATTCTTTTATTACTATAGATTCATGGTAACAGCAAGCCAAGTGATTTGTTTTGTTATGACATTTGGTTTGGATCAGGATCATGGGGGGGGGGGGGGAGGGCAGGTGGAATCTTTGTCCGGGGACCATATGGACCGTGGTGGTCTCAGGGGCCCTGGATCATGGTGGTTGTGACTTCCCACGGGAACTTCACTTTTCCCACCAGCAAGTTGATTTTGTTTCCCCAGCGTGGGGATTTGAGCTTTGATCTGAACAAAAACGGAAAGAAAGAACGAGAAGGTAAACAAGCAAATAATAATAGTATCATTGTCCTAATGTTTATGTTTGGTCTCGATGGTGAGGGAGCCCTCATACTTCAATTTTCTTTAATTTTTGTTTACCCGGATTATGTTTTCTAAGGCACTGGGAGAACTCCCACACAGGAAACAGCCCATAAAAGAGGAAATATCTCTGCTGAGTACTCCACAAAGCCGCTGTTGTATAGTCTCTCTGAGCAGCCAATGATACTAACAACAGTCATAGAAAACAGTCTTGTTGTGAGAATTGGCGTCCAGTACACCCAGCTATGTATGTGCTAAAATTTGTACTTTAACCCGATACCTATGGAAGGATTAAGCTTGCTGGCTAAATACCTGTGGTAGAATGAAGTATAATAACCATGTTAGTTGTGCAAGAAAAACAGCAGAACCTGGCAGCATCTTGAAGATTTAACCATTTTTTGTCCTGTTTTGTATGGTGTGTGCTCTTGTGGATCTGATCCCACATCATCGTCATCAAATACATGAACTACTGTCCTCATTTGAGAGATATCATCTCCATCTCTAGATAATAGATAGACAGTCATGAAGTACAATCAGGAGCCATTGATCTGTGCCCTTTCTATGCAAGTCTAAAAGTGTACAAGATAACAACAGAGAAAGCCATTCTCAACTGGTTTCAGTGCAATAATATTATTTTTCTCACTATGGTAATTTTCCATAGTGGGAAAGAAATCCAATCCTGATCAAATCTAATCTGAACAGAATCCCAATTTCTGACAAATCCCAATTCAGCTTTCATTTTGGAGCCTTCTTTTGGGGCCTTTTCAGGTCGCAGGCAGTGTGTCGTGGGGGGCTGAAACTGTTCTCCTACCGGTTTCTTACAGTGGTCAGTTTTTGAGATCCCTTTACTCTCATGTGCAGATAGAAGTCCGACGCACATGATTGAGGGTTGGGTAGAGTCAGCCTTTCTGCTAATGAGAAAAGGAGGAGGGGGTTCTCTCTGACCACCAAAAAGGTATGCTGCAGATCATGGGACCATGTACATTTAGCCTGGAGAGGAGACGACTAAGAGGTGATATGATAACCATCTTCAAATACTTGAAGGGCTGTCATATAGAGCATGGTGTGGTGTTGTTTTCTGTTGTCCCAGAAGGTCGGACCAGAACCAATGGGTTGAAATTAAATCAGAAGAGTTTTCGGCTAAACATTAGGAAGAACTTCCTGACAGTTAGAGCGGTTCCTCAGTGGAGGTGTTGGGCTCTCCTTCTTTGGAGGTTTTCAAACAGAGGCTAGATGGCCATCTGACAGCAATGAGGATTCTGTGAACTCAGGCAGATCATGAGAGGGAGGGCAGGAAGGGTTGCATCAGTGCTTAGTTCTTGTGGCCCTTATACGCCCAGAGAAATGCTGATCAGCACTTTGGGGTCAGGAAGCAATTTTTCTCCAGGCCAGTTTAGTTGGAGATCCTGGAGGTTTTTTGCCATCTTCTGGGCATGAAACAGCAGTCACTGGGGGTGTGTGCGGGGAGGTATTTGTGAATTTCCTGCATTGTGCAGGGGGTTGGACTATATGACCCTGGAGGTCCTTTCCAACTCTATGATTCTATGTGGGACAGGTGCTAGGAAGGAAGGGAATTAGGTACAACTGCATGAAAAACCTGGTTGGATCCAACACATATTGGTGTACATGCATAGGAGATCAGGATTCAGCATGTGGCAATGATTCCTGTTCATGATCCAGATGTTCTGGTTCTCCCCCTCTAAGCATATTTTCCAAATGTGGACAATGCTCATCTTGGTCTCCCCTGCGTGAACAAGCTCTCTAGGTGGACCTGCTACATCTTGTATGGTTTGGAAGGGGGCTGGGTGGGAAAGGACTTGGGCCTTATGGCGATTTGAAAATTAGAAGGCATGAGCTTTTTATCTTGCACATCGTTGGTTGACTCACCAGACGTTATTTTTGCCTGTAGAAAAGCATTATCTATTTTAAATGGAAGGCATAATAGTTTTAAGTGTATACTGTCTTTGAATCATACCTTTTAATTTCAGTGTCTTATCTCCGAACGCACATGAGTTAAATCACCTGCTTAAACAGGGAAGACTCATTTCTTTTCTTGATAAAGAAAAGTCTGATGTGGTCATGTTCCAATAAATGGGTATAAAAAGAAATAAAAACTCCCTTATTAAAGATGAGAAGATACAACTAGTAATTCCTGGCAGGAGATTCTAAGTCAAGGAAAGTAATTTCTGTGACAGTTCTACGGATATGAGGGGAAGGTTCATGTTCCTGATGGAAACATCAGGAGGTCCTTATATGACCCAGTGGTGGTCAAAACAACTTTCTAGCTTGGTTTTTGAAGTGGTAGACATGGTTAGAGAAGAGGGAAATTATTCTAGGAGGTGATTTCAATGGCACCCTAAACCCTGATAGATCCAAAAAAGGAGAAATTCAGATGCGCAGCTTCCAGAGTATAAAATAGATACACAGAGAAGAGGGCATTTTGCACAGACACAAGGCTAATGGATATCTCCTGGGCTGTTCTGCGATGGCTCTTTTTAAAAGACTGCAAAATCTTCCTATTAAGGTATATGGGAGGGGTGGGAGAGATGCTGTGGCTCAATGGAAGAGTTTCTGCTTTGCATGCAGAAGCTCCCAGGTTCACTTCCCAGCTTCTCTAGCTAAAAGGACCAGGCAGTAGGTGATGTGAAAGACCTCTGCCTGAGATGCTGGAGAATCACTGCCAGTCCAAGTTGACAGTACAGACCTGGTTGAACCAAGGATCTGATTTGGTATAAAGCAACTCATGTGTGTTCATGCTAGAATAACCATTATGTGCAGGGAATGGCAGGCAAAGATTTTTTAATGGAAATAAAGTGCTTCTTGGAGATATTTTACAGAAAGGGATATGATAGAGGAGAACAGTTGCCAGTTATCCAGGTGTGAACCATGCACAGGTTTATATGCCAGTGCCCTAAAATGATTTGTGTGGGTACTCCCATGTATTTAATACTTATTGTGAGAACTCATGTGTGTCACTTCCTAAAGGAAGTGTTTGGGCTGCAGAAACATTATGGATTATTAATCAGCATGTCAATATCAAGTTGTATATTATCGGTTACACAGATGGGCTTTCTTATGCTGGCTTTTTGTTGATCTCTTGCTCTGAATGTTGGCGTAGTTTGGCTCCTTAATAATAAATGGTTGCTGAACCTGGTATAAGTACTGAGAGCTTGTCTTTCTTCTCTTGCCTGGAAAATGAAGTATGTTTCCAGATTCAGTTGCTGATCTTAGGGATTTAGATTCAGGTGGGCAGCTGTGTTTGTCTGAAGCAACAGAACTTGCATCCAGTGGCCCTTTTAAGACCAGCAAAGTTTAATTCTGGGTATATGCTTTCGTGTGCATGTAAACTTCCTCAGATACCTAAAGAAGTGTGTATGCACATGAAAGCTTATACCCAGAATTAACTTTGTTCTTAGAGACCGGGAGTTATAGAATATTCTCTTCAGGTATAGGTGTAGGTATAGTAACTGTAACAGGCCTTTTCTAGCAACTGAGCTGACCCACAGAGCCTCTTATGATTTTGGAGAACCAGGTTTGTTTTAAATTGTAAACCTTCCCCCCGTTACCAGACACTCTTAACATAGCAACTGGTTTTTTAAAAGGTTTTTTTAATTGAAAATTTAACATCAGATACAAAGCCAAACCAGTGACACTAAACTGTCATAAACATGTGAGATCATAGTACATAATCAAGTATCAATCAATTAACATAGTAAAACATCTGTAACACAATTCTGATCAAAATGGTCTTTGTTTTGAGCAATGGCCTTTAAAACATAGCAACTGTAAAGGTTTTGTGTTTGCTGCCAGGAGGTAAGTTTTGTGGTGAATGAGCAGAACCCAGAAATCACAGAAACAGGAGTTGTATATAAATAACTAAGAAGATTTACTTATTTACAGGTTGGTTTCAAAGAACAGATCAGAGCACAGGTCTCCAGGTAGTCAAGGGAGAAACCTGGCTGAGGCACCTAAGTTTGAACTAGCTATGGCTTCAGAGTGTGATCTGAATTTTCTTTAATGCTTTCAGGTACAAATAGGCTGGATCCTCTCACATATACAGGATTCCACCCACACCAGCCTGCCCTTTGCCAAGAGTCAGACTAAATGAACACATGAAGCTGCCTTATACTGAATCAGACCCTTAGTATTGTCTACTCAAACCAGCAGCAGCTCTCCAGGGTCTCAGGCTGAGGTCTTTTGCTTTGCTTCCTACCTGATCCTTTTAAATGGAGATGCTGTGGATTGAACCAGGGATCCTCTGCATGCCAAGCAGATGCTCTGCCGGTGAGCCACAGCCCCTCCCCAATTCTACAAGGTCTGCTCATCACCACAGATAGGTCTAACAACTGGGTACTCTATTCTCTCCCAGAGGTTGAGTTCAGCCTCTCTGCCACACTAAAAGCCACCCTTCAAATGGTCTGCTCTCTTGCTGAGGCGAATTGTCTGCTCTCTTGCTCTCTCCCTGAGGCAGACCTAAAATCCTATGCCTCTGTGTTTCCCTCCGACATTCCATCCCCCCTCTGAAAGGAGACTGGATGCTGGAGCAGCACTGCCATGGGCTCAGCTGTGGCTAGGGATGGGCACAAACTAGAAAAATGTGGTTTGGTTCATGGTTTGTGGCATGCCTGGTTCATGACCCATAAACTGCCATGAACTTTTAGCTGCCAAACAAACTGGTTCAGTTTGCGAGGTTCATGATGCAGTGGAATGGCCCCCAGTGTGCTAGAGACACCAACCTCACAGGGGATCTCTGGCAGACTCTCCTCTACCAACCTGTTTGGTGAGGATTGGATTTATGGGGTTTGAGTTATGGCCCCCCCAAAGAAGGTGTCCCCAGGGAAGTGGTTTCTGGGTAGATGATAGATGGTCATTTTGACAGGTGCAGGTTCAAGAGGTTAATGAATGTATAGACATCAAAATAGCAGGGGACCTCCCCCAGATGTTCCCCTAGATGCCCTCCAAATTCTACCCCACTTGTTGCTTTGAAGTTTGGTAAACAGTTAGATTGGGCAGAGAGAGTCTGTCTGGAAATGTATCTGTTCACAAACCACCACAAAGCACCACAAACAGTTTGAAAGTTCATGCCAGTTCACCTGCCACAAACGTCACTTCGTAAACCATGAACCGTCCAAAATTTGTCACTAACTTTAGTTTGTGAGCTGGTTTGTGCCCATCCCTACCTGTGTCTGTTTCCCTTCAGGGACAGGACAGCCTCCTGTCTATCCTGGTAGTGCACAGCCATGGCCTGGCCTAGACTGGTGATTTGGTGATGAAACTCACTCATGTTCATGGAGTGGACTATTTCACCATCCAACATAAATATTTATAGATAAACATTTATTCTGGGGCTATGGCTACCACTGGGCAGAGCATCTGCTGGCATGCAGAACATTCCAGATTCAATCCCTGATATTTCCATTTAGAAGGATCAGATAGTAGGCGGTGTGAAAGACTTGGACTCTGAAGAGCCACTGCCTGCTACAGGAGACAATGCTGACATTGATAGACCAACAATCTGACCCAGTATAGAGGGTATTTATGTGTTTTGTAAGATAATCACTTTGCAACTTGATCAGCTCAGCACCTCATTTATGAAGATTCACTTCGCTAATTGTTGTTCAAAAGTGTTTGGACATATGTTTCAGGTGACCCTTGCTGATTTTTTTCAACATTCTCTGCCTGTAGGCATCTCACAGAACTATGTTTCTATGGTCTCTGGCACTGTTTCTAACTCCTGTTAAGAAAATTGTTTCTGAAACAGATCAGGGAATAGAGATTTATTACGTCTAGCAGACCTTTCACCTGGTTGGAACAGCTTACTAGGATACATGCTAAAGAATGGAAAGGAAAAAAGCCCCTCTTGTAGGCATAAGGTCATATGTTCAGAGGGAATGAAGCAAACTTGTGGTACGAGATGAATATTAATGTCTAGACTTCTGCCTCAGTGTATCAGATCAGCATATTCTTCTAACAAGGGCTGCTTGAAGTCCTACTGATGAACTGACCTTGGTAGCTGTAAGGAATATAGAAAAGCCAAAAAGACATTCAAATCCCTTGCTGTCATTTGAGTGATACTTAGGTAGTAATTGATTTGACATTATAAATGTATGTGGTGGGGGGAGAGATGCCTTACATTAAGTTGTCAGAAGGAAGCCCCCTTGTTTCCAAGCACAATTAAAGGTGTTGATTTAAAGCCCTAAATGCCTTAGGGCCAGGGAACTCAAAGGACCACCTCTACTCACCAGTTAAGACCTTGCAAGCTGTGTTCTCTGTTCCCCTGCGGTCAGAGGTGTGGTGAGTGGCAACCAGTGACACGGCTTTTTTTAGCAGTGGCACCTTTCCTGTAGAATTCCTTTCCCCTTGAGGATCTCCTGGATCCTATGTTACTCTCTTTTAGGTACCAAGCAATGCTCCCTCTAAGCTGTGGAGTCTTGTGAGCAAAAATTCTACTTTGTGAGCTACTGGCATTAAAGTTGTGAGTGAGCGATTTGGCTACTGCATAAATTAGTCTTCTCTGGAGCCATCCTTCCTGAGCTAAGAGAAAAATGTGTGAGTTAGAGGCTAAAAAACTGAGCTAGCTCACATTAACTCAGCTTAGAGGGAACACTGGTACCAAGCCAAAATGTTTCTGTTTTCCCAGCCTTTTAAACTTGGCCATGGAATTCATGGCATGGTCTAAAATGACACCCCTGAGCAGCGGCTCTGTGCTAGACAAATGGCATTACTTTGGCCAATCATGGCATTGTCAAACGGGTTCAAAACCAGTTTTCTAAGAAAACTATGTGTGATCATAAAACATTACACAGTACGATTTAAAAAATTCTGTCTCTGGAATCTCAGAGAACACAACAGAAGCCATGTTGAATCAGGACAATAGACTATTCAGTCCAACACTCTGTGTCACATAGTGGCCAAAACCCAGGTGCCACCTGGAGGTCCACCAGTGGGGCCAGAACTTCAGAAGCCCTCCCACCCTTGCCCCTCAAGCACCAAGAATACAGAGCATCACTGCCCCAGACAAAATGTTCCACCTGTACCTTGTGGCTAATAGCCACTCATGGACCTCTGCTCCATATGTTTATCCAGTCCCCTCTTGAAGCTGTCTATGCTTGTAGCCACCACCACTTCATGCAGCAGTGAATTCCACATGTTAATTACTCTTTGGGTGAAGACATCCTCTTTCCCTCACTGCTGTTGATTTCTAATTGATTTTTTTTTAAAAAATTGCAACTTAATGTTCCCTATCATATAAAAGATTTAAAACGAGTGTAAGGATCATAACAAGAGGCTAGTGAAAAAGCACAGCTTTCCTATCATTTTTATATATTACAGTGTATTTTCCACCCACTAGATTGTATACTTCCAGATGTGGAATTTCATCTGATACATGACATTTGTTACTAATGTTTGGCTCTTTGTGTTCATGCTTTTTTTTCACCACTAGCCTTAAATGATTTGTAGCTTATTTGTAGATATTTTGGCCTCACAAATATGACCAGTGTTCAGCTCTGTGGTTTGGAAATGTCTGCAAGTCTTGCCACTGTTTCCATTCTGTTACAGAACTTTCTGTATACACATATTGAATGTTTTTCGCAGAAAAGGATGGAATCTATGAATGGGAGGGGAAACTGATGAAGATGGTTCAAAACTGGTCTGAAATTTCAGAAGATATAATAGGGACTTTAGTCACATGATTTATGTATGCACAACATTTTAAGTAAGTGGTATTTCAAACCACTCACAGAATAAATAGAATATATTTTTTTGTCTTTGGCAGATTCATGATGCTGCTTTAGTATCCTGCAGAGGTTTTGACTGCCTTCATTCATTTTTAATTTTTGCAAAACTGATCATGAAATTTGAATAGTTCACAGATACCACGAGGCTTGGTAAAAATCCTGCTAGAACTTGAAATGCTTGAACATCGTACCACGTTAAAGTAATACTTCAGATACAAAGAAAATATTTTTGATTTAATTGTAACCCTTGGTACCTGGGGCAAAACAGCAGTTTATTTATTTATTTTTATTTATTATTCCACTTATATCCCACCCCCCTTGCAAAGCAGGCTCAGGGCGGCTCACATTCATAAAACATGTTGCAAAGCACATAACTACACTTAAATAACAATTTAAAACCCAATAAAAGCATCCTAAAAATTCAATACATACAAATAAGAATGATAGTGCTTTGGGAGTTTAATTGCATGGCTGTATAATAGACAGTGTTTCAGGGTCACGGTGGCTCAAAAGTTAAGATGCTGAGTTGCAGACCGCAAGATCAGTAGCTTGGCAGTTCGAGACCCAAGTGCTGCATGACGGAGTGAGTTCCTGTCTCTGTCCCCAGCTCCTGCAAACCTAGCAGTTCAAAAACAAGAAATCGCAAGTAGATTTCAGATAATCAGATTTCAGGTAATCACCTATTTTCCGTTGAACTTACCCAGTTCCTCTTGACTGAGGGCTGGGGGAAGGAGGCAGTCCAGTGTGTACCTCCGTGTCTTTGACTCAGGAAGAGTGAAATCCCATTGAAGGTCTCTTTTGCCCTGTCGCTGAACTAATGGACACGTTGGAGGTCAGGAAAGAGTCAGGTCACGACCCAGTTTAGAGAGCATCTGTGGTTGAGTGGACAGAGACAACAGTGAACTTGGGACTGTTTAGACAAGAGCCAGTTGAGGCTGGAGAAGGAGAATGATGAACAGTTTCTTGGTCCCATTCCTACCGTTCACATCCCTAAATTTTGCCGAAGTGCCAATTCTTGAAAAACATGTAAGAATACCGGTTTTAGATGAGCAGCCAGATAAATCTGTAACAATGTAAAACCTGAGATGGCATTGGAACAATCACCATATATATTCCTATACATATGACCCTATATTCCTTCTCAGGCAACTCTAAGTAACTCAGACATAGACCACTATTTGGTTTGATCAAACCAAATAACAGTCTATTTCTGAGTCGCTTAGAGTTGCTTGAGAAGGAATATATGGTCATATGTATAGGAATGAACAAGTTCATGTGCAGATGTCCAGCCTAAGTGTTTTCTGGTGCATGAATAAATTCTGAGTCCTGTGGCACCTTTAAGACCAACAAAATTTAATTCTGGGTATAAGCTTTCATGTGCATGCACACTTCATCTGATCTACTGAAGTGTGCATGAACATTAAAGCTTATACCCAGAATTAAACTTTGTTGGTCTTAAAGGTGGCACTGGACTCAAACCTTGTTTTGTTGCTTCAGACCCACATGGCTACCCACCTAGATCTACCTTCCTGGTGCATGAATGTTAATTACGGCTTCTGTATAATTCTGAGTTAATGAATAACCTCTTAAGGTTACTAAATTACATTTAAATAAATGTGTGTATAAACCACATTATTGTGAGATATTGATGAAACTGAAAGACAGTTTGACCTAAAACTACTATTCATTGTTAAATGAAAAGTTTGTCTCTAATATTATTCTTTTTCAATTTTTATTACAGTAGCCCATGGTAGTCCTCAGCTCTCAAACTCACCAGTCAACTGGTCCCCTTTAGCTGATTGATCAACTAGTTTAACACTGAATTCCTAAGCAGTTACACTCTTCCAGTTCCATTGACTTCAGTGGACTTGGGAGGGTGCAACTCTGCTTAAGGTTGTCCTATAAATCATTGGCCCTTCGGTGAACAATTGTTGGAACTTAGGTCAAATAAAACATCAAATTAGTAGGGAGGGCTTTTCTGTGGTGGCCCATGGCCTCTGATACTCCTCAGCATAGCTGATCACCTGGACCTCAGCTTATCTAGCTTGACGTTTTCATTGGGTACCATTCTGCTTACTCTTGCTTTTGCAAAGTTCTGTTCTACATGGTCTTTCGCTGTTCCTTTTAAATAAATATCATGTGGAACTAATGTATTGTTGCTAGTTGCAGTTTTCATTATTGTGATTTACTGTTGTAATTTAAATGACTGAGAACAACTTCAAAAGCTGCACCGGGTGTACATTTTAGACAATGATTTAATAAATTAATGCAGTTGGGAAGTTTGTTGTTATATGTCCTGTCATGTTGTGTGTTCCCATTTTTATTGCAGGTACGATTTAGTACAATTTCAAATGGAGGCTTGGTCTTTTCAGCTTCCTTCCCTCTTACTTAAGGAGAAAATTGTCACCAGCAACATTTGGAGGAACAAGAACTTCAGCTGAGCTTTAACCAAAACAGGGTAAACTTTAGTCCTTTTTAGACACTACATCCATGTGTACCAGGAGGCTCCTACTTATGTGTAGATTCTCCTGATACATTTGGTTGCCTAGTTGTCTGAACAGGGGGCAATGTGCATATTTTGCTCTTGATGGGGTCTGGAAACTACAGGCAATCCAGAATGCAGTGGCAAGATTCCCATTGTCCCTAGACAAGTAGAGAGGACACCACCTACCTAGACTACTGTAATGCACTCTACATAGGGCTGCCCTTGAAGGTGCTCTGGAAACTACAGGCAATCCAGAATGCAGTGGCAAGATTCCCATTGGAGAGATCATATCTATGATGTCTTGAAACAACTGGGGCACTGGGGCTAATTGAGTTCCAGATCAAATTAGAAGGTGATGGTGGTTACATTTAAAGTCCTAAATGTTCTGGGACTGCCTCTTTCAATATGTTCCTCCCAATTTGCGTTCTTCAGCTTGCAACCTGCTTGTGGTGCATGGCCCCCAGCCCATCCACAAGGGCAAGGGCCTTCTTTGTGGTGGCCCCGTCCTGGTGGAACCAGCTGTCAGATGATACACGGACCCTGTGGGACTTATACCAGTTTTGTAGGGCCTGCAAACCAGAGTTCTTCAGCTTGGCTTTTAGTTAGTTGGGTTTCTTTATGCGGGTTGCTTTTTAGTTTTATGTTTAATTATGTTTTAAACAGAGATTTATTAATGTTTTAACTGTTGTTAAAACTGCCTGGCAGTGAGAGACGGCAGATAAATTTAATAAATAAATGAATAATAAAAATAAAATAATTTTTGGAAGCCTGTGCAGCTTTTGTATGCACAAACTGATTGCTGGGTTTTTCAGAGTTCAGGTTTGTGCATACTGAAGTTGTATGCTCATGCAAAATACCTGCATTCAGAAAACATAGTGACCACATGGACTGAGAGGATCGAGATATGCACAGTTGCCAGGCTCCCATTACATTGTTGTTGTTGTTTTTATCATTATTATTATTATTTGACATTGATTGCCCTATCCTGACTTGTGCTTGGCTCTGGGCAATTTACAGTGTGGCATTAAGCCTTAGGAACAATATACAAACATTACGTATAATAAAGTTAATAACATTAAAAACAAATTTAAAACAAATTCGAGATGGCGTCACTAACAACTATACAATTGAAAATCTGGAATTCTGAAAGATTTTTGGTCACTTCCTAAGTACTTTTTGGTTTGGTTTATTTTTGGGGGGGGATGGAGATAGACACCAGTCATGTTGTAAAACTGTCACATGTGGATGTAACATCTGGAAAAGACTTTCACCATGAATTTGTGGACAATCAGGTTCTTTTTTGGTATTTTTGCTTTTTTTGGTGTGTGTGTGTCCATGCCTGGAAGCCATGGTGACCTCTGGCGACTCCTACTGGGGCATGAAGAACGTTCAGAGAAGTGGCCTGATAGCCTGCCTCTGCATCATGGCCCTGGTATTCCTTGGAGGTCTCCCATCCAAATACTTTCCAGGGTTGGCTGTGCTCAGCTTCCAAAATATGACGAGATTAGGCTTGCCTATCCTATCCAGGTCAGGGCGACAATCAGGTTCTTATTTTAACTGGACTACGTTTCTTTATAATACCTATTGACATTTTGCTGCCCCTCTCACACATATGGTTTAAGTATGGTTTTACATTCTGTGTGCACTGGTCTTGATCAGGAGAGGTATTAACCGGGGTTGTCTTCCTAACCAGAAGCTGAAACAAGGTTTTGAAATGGGTTAGCAAAGTCTGGCTTTCGAAGAGAAATGTGTAAGTACTAGCCATGGTCAGAATAAATACACATATAATACAAAGTTATACTTAAGGCAACCAATAGGGAGAGGGGCAAATTTTACCATGAGGAGGAAGGAGTCCATCTTCCTGGGGCTGATTCCTGAAATACAAACCAGGTTCTGCAGGGAGCTGGCCCTGATGTCTGTCCCAGGCCTATGTACTGTGCCTGCACTCATATACATTTATTTCATGTTGATTTGAAAACTGTGAAGAGCTCCGACCTCCACTGCTATACGTTCACTATTGAACTCCTGGAAACAGCTACATCATAGAATAATTTGGCCACCAAAAAAGTTCCTTTCCTGCCATTAATCTCATGTGGCGTTCAGTCCAGTCCCTGAGGTGCAGGGCTGGAGACATGTTTTATTAACATTCTGGAGTTGTCCCCTCTTTGCTAACCAGCCATTAGCTGGCTCGCTGATCCTTAACTGCAGTTCACTCTCTTATTTAGGCTGCATTTCCCTTAGGTTCCAAAATAATTAGTCTCACAGCTATTGATGGGATTTCCTGTCAAGTGGCTAGGGGGATGTAGACAGAGCACCACAGCTACTGCTGTTGAGAAACCTTACTCCATTTATTTTTAGTGCTCGCTGAATGGCATTCTGATTTGACTTTCAGAATCAAACGGACCCACCCAAAGCCAAAGAGAGAGAGAGCTACGTTTGTTGCTCTGCCCAATTTCTGCTGAAGAAAGAAAAGTGTCATATACTCCAATCACCTCACAATCATTTCTGTGCTCTCCCTCCCTTGTTCCCACTCTCCTGCCAAGCGAGAATAGCAAGTTAAAGCCACCACGGCATTGACCATGGAAGCAAGAACTGGGTGCATTTATTTGCTTCTTAGATTTTGGATATTTCTGATTGAATGTCTTCATGCAGAAGTGAAAGGATCCTTTAATGCTTGGTGTGGCTTCCAAGAGTCAGAGATCAGTAGCTCAGCAGCTTTCTGTAGACAAATATATTTCCAGCCGGTACTTGGTAGTAAATAAAAAGAAAAGAAAGGAAAAGAAGAAACCTTAAATCAGACAGGTCTGCCCATTGACCCATTCTTTTCTCTTCACACCCTCCCTTCACTGGCACGTTTTCACTCTTATCATTTTCTTTTCCTTCCCAAGGGCCAGCAGGAGACCTCAGCCCTTGTTTTCAAACTTTAGCCCTTTCTATATCTTTATTTCATATTACTTGAACATACATATGCTGCCTCTCCAGAGACATGCTTGAGGCACAGGCAGTTGAAGTTTGTGACATCGCAGGAAAGGGGCAAGAGAGCCTCTCAGCCCAGCTATGGGGTATAGCCAGGCCTCCGTTCTCACCTCCCCACTTCCTGTTGCACTTTGACATGTTCTCTAGTTCCATAAACTAGCGAGAGAACCACTCCAAGGCATGGAACGTTGGCCTGTGTACCTGTAGGCCACCCAGAAGTGGTGTATTGGATATAATTTATGGTATACTTTCCCCAAAAAAGGGTTGTTGCCGTTGGGCTGCAACGTGTTCAAACACTGACATTTCCAAGATTCCAAACAAATGCTTCTTCTCACTTCAACCACTTAGCGACTATTGTCAAATAACACTTTTTCAGGAACATTTCAATCTACAGTAATTCTGTAGGAGGGTTCCCCCACCCCCGATTTCTGACGTTTGATTTTAGACCCTTTTTTTGTTTAAAAAAAGCATTGCAGTGCCTGCAGTTCAGACCTACTCTGTCTTTTTATATGGTTTGTGCACAGACCTGACAATATCCTATTTATTTTCATTGTTCCAGCAGGTGTCTGAATATGTTTATATCTACATTTTCTTTTAATAACTAGACATTCTAATCCACCCATCTTGGCTTCAGGCTTCTAGCATTTGCATATAAACACTGTATATTCTGTCACCCTTTGAATGTCCTTTTTTGTGTCTGTCTTTTATCTGACACTTTAATTGCTTATATTGCTTTCCATTGGTTCCATGTGTATGTTGTCAGTTTCTAGCAAATTCTTGTTTTGAGTGCGTGGGATTCAAGCCATCTAACTATGCACAGGATTGCTGATATGGGTATAACATCTTCTCTAATGAATTAATTGTTCTAGAGCAAGACAGGCCTTCTCGCTTACTGATTTTCTCCCAAAGGTTCGATTTCAAAGATCTTCTGCAACTTTTAAGAGGTGCTAATTATCTTCTCCCATTTTGTTTCAGATAGATACCCATCTCTACAAAAATTATCTCCTCCTAATGGAAAATGTTAGCCCTGACCTGGATAGCCCAGGCTAGTACAGTCTCATCAGAAGCTTGGTTGTGGCAAGTATTTGGAATGCCAAGGTCCTGACATGGACGCAGGCGATGGCAAACTGCCTCTGAATGTCTTTTGCCTTGAAAACCCCCTGGGGTTACCACAAGTCAGCTGTGACTTGACAGCACTTTCCACCACCAACTGAAAATGTTCTTGGAGGAATTCTTAACAAACCATTTCTCTTATTGTCCTCTCTACACTGTCCTCTCTACATTGTCCTTAACAAACCATTTCTCTATTGTCCTCTCAGATACCACGCACAGAGATATCACATCTTCTTTTACCCTCTCATGTGGAAGAGAAGACAGTAGTTTGGATTCAAATTACGTAGCATTTCCATGGGTGCAAGTCCTTATCATTTTTCCCAATTCCCCCCTTCCACAACAGCCTGATATCCCTCCCATCCTTTTCCTGACCTTGGGCCAGCCATTCTCTTAGCCTAGCCTACCTCACATGACTGTTGTGATAAAATGGAGGAGAGGCAAATTATGTATGTTACCCTGAGGGGCAGGATAAAAATGTACCAAGTCATATCAATCAGTTTTCACTCATTCCACACACGGTAACCTTAAATTAAATCTATGCAAAGAAGTTCTTCTGAAGAAGATAAAAGGCTGCCAAAAAGAAGAAGAGAAAACAAACTATTGCCCACCTGGCAGAAATGTGCCCCTCACCAAAGAAAACTGGATGTTCCTCATCATTCTTGGGTTTCCAACTGCATCTCGTGTTTGCTTTAAAGGGTTAACTTTAGTTTAGGCTAGGTCCATCATCCATATTTTGGAAATCCATATTTGATCTGCTTGATCTGAATACATTGCATAAGCTTGCTAGGACTTTGCACCCTCTGCCCACGGAAGACCTGCTCTCTTAAATCCAGATGTGAACAGGCTGCAGTCGGTGCACTGTTGTTCATGGTTGAATCTTGGCACTAAAATAGGCCCCAGGGCTCTGCTCATAGCATTATCTCTGCTCCTCCTGCAGTATGGCATGGTATCCTACCATCAGTGTGGGGAAGGGCCAGCACGCATTCCCCTCCATTGCTGCAGCTTCTTGCAACCCCTTAACAGGTTACCCCTAAGGTCACAGGATCCACACAAAGGAACTACCATGAGGGTAGATAGGCTGGAGCAAGGAGGGAGGCAGAAGGAGATGAAATTGCCCCCTCCTCTCAGCAGAGCTGTGCATGTGGAAGTGGAAGAAGGAACAATTTCCATTCCTTGCCCCTGCTCTCTACAGTCCTCACAACCCAGAGAGCTTTCCTCCATGTGGGTCCAGTAACCCCAGGACTACTCTCTCTAGGGCTCAGAAAGAGCAACAGCAACAGAGAGGAATGCAGGGAAGCTGCCCCTAGCACTCACAGAGGGGTAGGATAAAGGCTGCTGGTTACGGCATTCAAGTTTACTGATCCAAGTTCACTTCCTGTGAAGGTAAGTCCCTTATGATTCACAGTTCCTATCAAGTACAGCAAAATCCTGTATTACCTGAACCTCTCTAAAATGCTACTTACATGGTGCACCACTTAAGGCTTCAAGTCCAAGGGCTGTTTCATGCCCCTATTGGCGAACTGCCACTTCTTTTGATGATCTGTGTGTATGGGATTCATCATACTGGAGTTTGGTTTTTTTATAGTTTTGCATTAATGATGGTTTAATGATTTTATGTCAGCCACCTGGGTCATCCGAGATGGAGAGGCAAGGTAGAAATCTTTGAAGTAATTTTTAAAAATGACACGAAAGATTCTTCAGAGCTCGGACACCACACAAAGAACTTGTGTATCATCCAAGTCAATCCACAGACTCTATTTTTCAGTGGAATTGGTATACAAATTCAGCTGCAGGTCACCAAATATGGAGTAGCCAAATGATGCACTGGTTTAAGTGAATTAGTCAATTGATATTAGAAAATGGAGATGTTTCTGGGGAGGGGGATATCCCCAAGTGCATTTTGACAGTGTTATATTTATTTGTTTTGATACCGTGGACAATCTGTTTACCCTGATCTTCATGGTCTGGGTTAGCCCTGTCTTATCAGATCTCAGAAGCTAAGCAGGGTTGCTCTGATTAGTTCTTGGATGGGAGACACCAAAGAAATCCAGGGTCGCCTGAAGAGCCAGGCAATGGCAAGCCACCTCTGGATGTCTCTTGCCTTGAAAACTGTGCAGTGTTCCCTCTAAGCTGAGTTAGTGTGAGCTAGCTCACAGTTTTTTAGCCTCCGGCTCACACATTTTTGTCTTAGCTCAGGAAGGATGGCTCCAGAGCAAACTAATTTATGCAGTAGCCAAATCACTCACTCACAACTTCAATGCCAGTAGGTCACAAAGTAGAATTTTTGCTCAAAAGATTCCACAGCTTAGAGGGAGCATTGGTAGGGAGTTGCCATAAACTGGCTACAACACACACACACACACACATCCATTTGGTGTGGTCGTTTTGGAACCAGGTAAAATTAGGCTTTCAGCTGCATTTCGTCGTACTTTGCTAATGATATGTAAGCCTGATGGGATCTTGCTTTACACAAACATCTATAAAGAACTAGAAATAATCTTTGTTTCTAGAAGCATGCTTGAGATGAAAGAAGATTCCTCCCTCGGCTCCGTCTCCTTTTGGGTTCATTTGCTCAGTCTAACCAACCTGTCTCTTTTATTTGGTGTAGAAGAGGGCATATGCAGCAAAAGAGAGCCGTTTCATCTCTCTGGGTGGGTAGGTGAGGGGAAGCTGAAATACTTTTCCTATTTACTTTTTATTAAACTGTATCTTCCTCGATAATTCATTATAAATATGCCCGTTTCAAATATGTGCTTTGATCTGCTTCCTTGGTAATTAAATTGCCTCCTGTTACATTTTCAGCATTTTAAATAATCCTTATTAATACAGTTTGCCCCCCAAACATCAAATATTGATTTTTTAAAAATATCTGAGTGTGAAGGAAAGAATTTGTGATTCTAGGTCTATTTGCTTAATCACAGCCTGGTTATTCCAAACGAGGAAATTGATTTTCTTGCCTCTTCAGTTAATGGGCAGTACAATCCAGCCAACTTCTATCCAAGTGAGTAGGCTCACTGGCCCATGCATTTAGTCAGGGCATGTTCCTACATCTCTGGGAATGATGTATTCTGACTCATTTCACCTGATCCCTGCAGTACAGATGCACTTGGAAGTTCCACCTGCACTAGCCCTTGATAGCAGCTGATGAGAAGCTGTGCAAGATGTTCCCCAAGGAGTTCAGGGAGTACAAAGCAACCTATCCGTGCAAATATTTGTCCTTTGCCGTGGCACTTGTCAAGGATCTGTTGTCATACTATCATGAGAAGCAGTAGTGTCTACTCAGACTGGCACCATCTCTCTCAGGTCTCAGGCAGAGGACTTTTGCATCACATACTACCTGGTCCTTAACTGGGAATGGTGGGGTTTGAACTTGGGACGTTCTGCATGCCAAGCAGATCCCCTACCACTGAGCCACAGAACCTTTGGAGGGAGGGTGCCACAGTCATGAAGGCCTGCCCCCTGGTGGAAGAAAGCCATGCTCCCCCGGGACCCGGGACTACCAGCAAGCCCTGAGAAGAAGAACAAAGGGTGCGGGAGGGGGGATCATAATGGGAGAGGTGGTCCCATAGGTAAGGGAGTCCCAGAATGTTAAGGGCTTTATCTATTTATTATCTACTAGGAGTAAGACTTGTTGTGGGCTTTAGAAAGAGGCTCCAGGTGAGTGTCCCGGCTGTGACTGGTGGGGTGGTGGAGGGAAGGGGAAAACAGAAGGAGGTGAGCCATGTTTAGTTCCTTCTGCTTAGTTATAAGGCAGAGCTGTCTCAAGTCATTTTGTTGCCCCAAGTGGGCAGTATGGGAGGAGAGCTGCATGGTAACAGGTATAGTTCCCTCCACCCCAGACTTATGTTGATTTGGGGTATGCAGTGGCAGCTAAGGTAGAAAAGCACCTCCTTCTTATGCCATGTTTTCTGGGTTTCAAGGGTCTGGAAAGCATTTCCATAGCCAGTTAAGGGTTGCCAACTCATACCTGAAAGGAACTTTGGACTACAAACTTAAAGTCTCAGACTGTGATGACCCAAGACTGAGAGGTTTCATGGATGCCAACTGGGGCAAAGACACACCGGATGGAAAATCTACAAGTGGATACTTGTTCTTTTATGGAAACAGCTTGATTGAATGGACTAGTGAAAAACAGTTTACCGTGGCTCTTTCTACAGCAGAAGCAGAATGTGTATCTGTACAAAGTGCCAGTTATGAACTGTATTGGATTATTAATCTACTGAGAGATTTTGGAATAGATGAACCAAGACCAATAATACTGTATGAAGACATTCAAGCTTGCATCACTATCTGCAAAGGTGAGAGCACCAAATCCAAGAGTAGAACCATTGCTCTGCAGTGTAAGTAGAGCAGTGAAACACCTGCAAGACCAAGGACTGATTGAACCCCACTATTGTCCTATTGAAGAGATGATTGCTGACATGCTCACCAAACCACTCACCAAGAAGAAGTTCGAGATTCTTCATGAAAGTTTGAATTTGTATGACTTCAGTATTGTAACCTGAGAAGGGGTGTTGGGTATAGCAAGTTAAAACACTTCAGTGTATCTACTGGGTTGCTGTTGTTCGGTATCGGTCATAGTAAGTCACATGTTTGTTTGTAACCAATCTGTGTACACAACAGTTTGCCCGGGAAACTTTGTTAGGACCCTAACTCCCTGATCGGAAACCATGTACTAAGTATTTGCATTTTATGGTTTCTTTCCTCTGCCTTTGTTCTGGCTTCGAGGGAAGACGCCATCTCTCTTGCTGTTTGGATCTCTAGCTGTAAGGATGTGGAATCTAGCTCTGGTGTTATTTTGTATCCTGTTTACCTTTTTCCCATGATAGGCATATAGAAAACTCTTACCTTTTTAAATACACATGGACTCAGACTCTTAATCTCTACAAAGCTGATGCTTTACTATTTTACTCTGCTGGGAACATATTCCCTAACAGGAATATCCAACAACCGGCCAATAGGACACCAAGGCAGCTTGCTCAGTGGCCAATGGGAGAGTAGGTGAGTCCAGGCCCCACAAGGAGATTGGTAGCCCCAGTGAAGGTTTAGGGGAAGAATGGGGGATGTATTTTACTTCAGGACACAGTCAGTGACTCCCAACTGCAACAACAAACTGTTTAGAATGTTGGAGGCGAGGGCCGATCAGACCGCAAATGCAAATAACCTCTGTCATTCCAACTGGCTATGGGGGGGGGGGGGGGAGGATGTGAGGAATGGAGCAAGGCCCAATTAGCCTGCATATGCAAATGACCTTGAAAGGCTGGCCCAATCAAGTAGAAGGCTAGCCTTATACATATATATAGACAGGGCTATTTTGGAGCAGGAACGCACAGGAACAGAGTTCCGGCTGGCTTCTGAGTTGGCCACACCTACAGCCTCCTGTCCCCCCCCCCCAGTTCCCCAGGCGCCTCACAACCCACGGGGTGCCTGGGGAAGCCAAGCTGATCCAGGGAGGGAAGGCAGTTTAAACTGCCTCCCCTCTTTGGGCTCCTCAGGCAGCTGTGGGGTGCCTGGGGAAGCCGATCCAGAAACTGCCTTCCTTCCCTTGAATTCCCCAGGCGCCCCGCAAGCTGTGGGGCATCTGGGGAAGCTGATTCTGGGAGGGAGCTGCACTGTTAGGGGTGTGGCCTAATGTGCTAATGAGTTTCTGCTGTTGGGTGTGGCCTGTTATGCTATTGAGTTCCTGCTAGGCTTTTCTGCAAAAAAAAGCCCTGTATCTGGATAAGATAATAATACTGGCTTACCTTACAGGGTTGTCATGAGAATTAATGAAATACTCTTAGTACTCCGGTGGGGGGGGGGGGGGGGGAGCATGATTAGATTGGAATGCCTACAATGGAGGAACATTGTTGTGTGGGAAGCATTTTTAAGCTGTTTATGAATTGCAGCAAAACCCATCAAATACAATAGATGGGGCATCCTAAAACCTCAGTGAAGCTCCTGTGTTCCACTGAAATGGGTATATGCACAACAGCTTTCCACAGCGCCATCTTGGTATGATCTGAGTAGCTGAAATAAATTCCATGTCTGTAAACTAACTCTTTTGCAACAAAAATTGGGCCTCTGTACATGGAAAAATTATTTTCCTTGCATGTCAGATTTGCACAGAGAAAATCAAGTGCCATCCAAAGGATTTTTTCCTGCACATGGAAGTCTTGTTGCTATCTGTGCACCAGGCCTATGCAGAAAAATTCTCCATCTGGGTGCCCATCTCCAGGAAAGAGTGTGTGCTCCCCCCACTCCTTTTGGCTTACAGCCCTCTAGACTGTGGTCCAAAGTTCTTTGATGTAATGCAATATAAAGAACCTTCTGCATTTTATTACACATTACACAACTGACACTTTAAAATGTCAATTCCTGCCTATATTCGTGTGCACATTTGCATCTGTGTTAATTGTTTAAATGATGAAAGGTCTTTTAAAGGAAGAAAAACCCCTTGCTTTAACCATACAATTAAAAAACGACAGATTAACAGGCTTTTTGATGAGATGGAAATATGGAAAATACCGTGTTGTTTAAGTGGGATTTTATATTCGTCTACTGAAGTGATGAAGGAGCTTTTGTAAAGAAAACCTTTCATCTTAAACATGCAGCGCTCCATCACAACATAATTACCCTAATCTGTATTCCGCTGTAGAAACAGGCCTTTTCTGCTTAAACAAATTAAGTAACGATCACGAAGCCTACATGCCTGCATTTTTTTCCAGGTATGCTATTATCTGTCCAGTGACAGCATTACTTTTTAGGAACTTGTGCTCCAGATTTTTCTCTGTTTTGGTTGGTTTGAAGAAACTGAACTTGGAAATATAAATATATATAATTTATTTTGCTTTTATTGTGTCATCCCCCCCCCCCCCCCCGCTCTGAACATTTTTGTCTTGTTTGGCCAGAAAGTGCACAGCCTATTTTAAACAGCAAGAGCAAGTTTAGTAAAGGGTTGTGGCTTTACTTCAACAGCAGAACAGAGATATATGCATCGCCTTAATGTGAATTGGTTCCCCCATAAGAGCCAGCGTGGTGTAGTGTGTGAGTGCTGGACTAGCAGGTTAGAATCCCTACTCTGCCATGGAAGCTTGCTGGGTGACCCGGGGCCAGTTACACACTCTCAGGGACAAACTAGACGTTAGAACACCCGCGGGTCCAACCGTGACCCCAGTGCCATCTTAGAGCTGACCTTGCAGCTGGTTCATGGAATTTTGTACCCCTCTTGATACCTTTTCAAATGTTAAAACAGGGTAGCTGTGAGGATAAAACTGAGGAGATGTAAGCCAATTTGGTTCCCTATAGAGGAGAAAGGTGGGGTATAAATGAAGTAAATAAATAATAAAAATAAATAAAATGATCAAATAATAACACTACTCTTGCTAAGTATGTCCCTTCTGTTCTAACAGTAAGTAGTTTAATGTTCAGTTTTAAAGTGATGCCAGATAAGCCACTATGACCGGTACAAAAATATCAGCAGAACCTGCGGTAAATCATGGGATACGTGGCCAGGAGGTGGCAAGGCGGGACAGGTACAGAAGTTCTGAAGCCTACATAAGGCCTGCTGAGGAAACTGGGCAGCATCGTTAAACTAGGGGTGTCAACAGGCCTGGAGAAAAATGTCCTGTCCCTTTGGCAGAGACTGAATAGTTAGAACTGGGCAGGTGAAGCTTCTCATAGCATGGAGGTAAATGATATCACCCATTAAATAACTTCCCGTTAAAGCCTCAGTAAAAGGAACAAAACACTTGTTCTCCAGACACCTAGCAACCCTATTTCAAAGAGATAGCTTTGCTTTCCCTTGATTTTAACTCAGTTTGTTCTGAACTATTACCTCACAACTAAAATGATAAACAGGCTGATATTTCCTCCCCAAATTTTAAATTTCATAATTGTGGGTTTAAAAAGCAATTCAAAAGTGAACGAGAGCTAATAGCTTTTGAACTGTACTATTGAAGATACTGATGAATATGTTCAAAAACAAGGGTCTTTATCCTATCACTTCACTAAACATTTTTTTTTGGGGGGGGGGCTTCCTCTAGCCTAAGGATTCTTCCTCCAGCTTAAGTGGCTAACTCCTTAGATTGGAGGAAGTTTCCTTAGGCTGGAAGAACTTCCTCCAATCTAAGATAGGATAGGTTTCTTTTCTTGATTTATGTATCTCTTGTTTCTGCGTTATTCATCGGCTTAGATGCATGCCATTGGCTCTCAGTTGTCACGTTGTGTGAGTGTGTAGAATTCCTACTTTTGACCTAGAATTTGATGTATTGGCTTGATTTGAAGGGCCACAAAGCTTTAATATTCACTGTTGAATACATGGTTGTTTGACAGTAATCCACACTTGCTCCTGCTGTACATCCCAGTATCATTCAGTTTTATTTACAAGATGCTTCCTCAGTGGATTTGTTTTTCTGGCTAAGTCTGGTATATATTTTCCCATGTAGTTTACCATCTCCAGATAATATTGAACAACTTTCTTTGAATGAGGCTGTAGCATTCTGTAGCATGCTGGGCTGCGGTCACACACACTAAATAATCCATTTTCAATCCACTTTCAATGCACTTTTGAATTGGATTTTGCAGGTTCACACAGTAAAAATCCAGTTGGAAAGTGCACTGAAAGTGGATTGAAAGTGGATTATTTAGTGTGTGTGACTGCAGCCCTGGTTTTTACCATTTTAGTGAGATACGTCCAATGAGAAACAACCAGCTAACTCCAAATGCACACAGTTGTCTACTTTTAGATGTATGGTTCTTTTTGCTTCCAATGCACCCTCAAGCCATTCTTTGGTGGACCCCAATTTGTCTCCCTCTAACAGTCTTTCACCAGCAGGTGAAGACTTTGTTTTGTCTGGCATATGCTCAGTAACAGTTATTGGCCCTCCTTCTAGTGCTGTTTATTTGTTTGTAAATTGAACTATATATTTTATTTTGTTTAAATGTTTTAATTTTTGTTTAAATTTTTATTTTGTTTAAATGTTTTAATTTTTTTTAATGGTTGCTGCCTCGTGGACCCTGATTGGGTGGAAAGGAGGCATGAAAACGTTTTATATTAATAAAGATCTTGAAGCTTTATCATTAAGCATCTGGGCTGTCAGCAATTCTGTATTATTTAATTTATTTAGTACATTTTGATCCCTCTTTCTCCAAGGAGCTCAGGGCAGCAATATGGCTCTTTTCCTCTCCTTTTTATCCTCACTGTAAACCTATTAATTAAATTAGGCTGACAGAGAATGACTGGTAACCTAGTGTGCTTCATGGCAAGTGTGGTTCTGAACCCTTGTCTCCGTGGCATAGTAGAAGATGCTGTATGGCTACTTACAAATCACAGGTCAAATCAAAGACAGCAATATCCCTTCACATATCATGTTTCGGTATAGCCAGTGCGGCGTAGCGGTTCAGAGCCAAATGTGGTGTAATGGTTAAGAGCAGTGGACTCTAATCTGGAGAACTGGGTTTGATTCCCCATTCCTCCACATGAGGCCTGCTGGGTGACCTCAGGCCAGTCACAGTTCTCTCAGAACTCTCTTAGCCCCCACCTGCCTCACAAGGTGTCTGTTGTGGGGAGAGGAAGGGAAGGCGATTGTAAGCTGCTTCGAGACTCTTCGGAGTAGAGAAAAGAGGAATATAAAACAACTTCTTCATCAAGTTTCACTATGGAATAGACGGAACATTAAGCTCAATGACCTCCACCCCTAAGTTTCTCTGTTTGTTTCTCACGCTTTGTTTTCTCCGGGTTTATAAAGTTAAAGAAGCCTAAACTTCACAAATTTTGTGATTTATTTAGAGGGCTCTGTGCTCTCTGAATATAAAGTCCAAAAGAAAATGTCAAGGGTCCATCTCCCACAGCTATATTATTTGCAAGTGTATCATTTCCCCCCCAACAACTGGGTAAAATCTCAGATTAAAAGACAACTGATGAGCTTTAAGACTACAATAAAAAATCATTGCTATTATCACCAAGGAGCTGTTTCTATTTTTAGAAGTGGTTGGTCAGTTCTCTTCTTTGGGCAAGGTCCCTTCCCTAAAGGAGAACATGGGAATTGGATTTCTACCAGCCACTGGAAGAGTGGGTTTGGTCCAGAATCTGCTCTTCACTCTTTTAAAAAATGAATATTAGAAAGAAAGTTCCAGGTGGTCAGCCGTATTGGTCTGAAACAGTAGAACAAATTTAGAGTCCAGTGGTACCTTTAAGACCAACAAAGGTTTAGTCAAGGTATGAGCTTTCATGAATTTGAAAAAGTGTGCATGCACACAAAAGCTCATACCTTGAATAAACCTTTGTTGGTCTTAAATGTGCCACTAAGCTCTAAATTTGTTTTATTAGAAAGAAAGTTTGCAAGCTACTTCTTGGATGGCACTTAATGCTGGCCTGATTATATGTAACAGGAATAAGTTTTGACTGGAGAACAGTGTGGTCCTAAGCAGAGTTACCCCCTTCGAAATCAATGGGCTTAGAAGAGCATTCCTCTGTGTAGGGTGGCACTAGCAATGTATTTTAAAAAGACACTATTTACATCTACTGCGATTTTGCCCTCAAACTCAATGCTATGTAAAAGCCTTGACAGGTAATCCTCATGCAGCCATTTGTTGTTTTACAGAACAAAGTCACTAATGGGAATGTGCGTAAACAGCAAAGAAAGCTAATCATCTTTCCTCTCTCAGCCACAAAGACTGTCATTACAATGCAGAGGCAGATGAAGGGCCTTGACCCAGAATCACCAGGTTGTGGGACGCGCTGAGATATCCACCCATCTACTGGACAATGTGAGTCACTCAGCTGAATTATATTTTGAATTATGGTCCTCTTGGATCACGTTTTTAGAAACAAAAAGCCAGCTAAATGCCCTCTTATTTGTTATTTATGAATACTGAATAATGTGACCGCTAGGTAAGATCCTTTACAAATAGCCTTTTTTTTTGGGGGGGGGGGGTGCCATTTTCTTCTTTCCTTGATTAAGAAGTTCATGATCGTTTCGCACTTTCTTCCTCCCTTCAGTGCTGTTCATCATTGGCCAGTGTTTGTGTACCACTGACTAAAAAATTAAATAAGCTTTTTAGGGGAAAGAAAGGAACTGGACTAAAGAGACCTAAAGATAAATAAAGGATCAAACTAGAACTACACCAGGAGGCCATCACAAACAAAAAAAGAGATGGGTTTTAAATAATTTCTTAAAAGAGAGCCCGAATCAATATCCATGGCGAAGAGTAGCACATATACAGAGCCATGAGAGAACTGGGAAAAGGGAGAGGAATACTGGAAGTTGTTTTTTGTGGGCAAGACCTTTTCTTCTTCACCCCACAGGCTGCCAGAGTGGGCTGGTGCCATATGTTCTCCCTATACATACCTGGATGGAGGCGACGCCAATATCCTGCTGCTGTTGCTGCTGCTTGGCTCTGCCATAATACAGCTCCATCCAGAAATCAGTGCAAGAAGGACATGACTTGGAAGGGGTGGCATACGCAAGAACATTCACCTGAATGAGTGGGGTTAGGAGTGTACATTGCTCCAGGAAAATGGCAGACATGGATTTGCATAGGAGAAGGGAATGGCAGTTGAACAGTAGTGGGAAGAGAGAAAAAGGCACCCTGGAAGGTTTCTGGCCAAAACTCTCCTTACTTTTGAGGATGGGAGCCTACAGAGCAGACCTTGACCAACAGATATGTAAGAATAGGCAGTCCTGTCATCCATGGCTCCAAACCACTTAGGGTGCTGAAGGTAAGAACCATCACTTTTAATTGTGCCTGGAGATGAATTGGCTGCCAATGTTATTCTTTTAAGACCGGCAAGATACATTGTCTGTACCTACAGTGGTTAAGAATCTGAATAACCTGAAGTTTCCATGCAGTTTTCAAAGGCAGCCCGACACAAACAGTACATGGCAACCATCTAACCTGAATGTCAGAGTGGAAAATGGTGGTCAAATCTTGCTTTCAAGAAATGGGCATGGAAGTTGGTTAACCATGCAAATTTAGTTTCAGAGGATGGCTGTGTTGGTCTGCCATAGAAGAACTATGTTTTAGTTCAGTAGCACCTTAGAAACAAGATTTGGGGGGCGTACGCTTTCGAGAATCAAAGTTCTGTTTGTAAGATTAGGGTTGCCAGCCTCCAGCCTACTTCCATCCGTTACCCAGGAGACTATGGCAGCTTCAGAGAGTGAATGCTAGAACATCATCACATCCGGGCTAAGCTCCCTCTCTTCCCCAGATATTGCCCACTTGGCAGCCCAGCCCCCTTTAATAACAAGCCCTCACTCACACAGAGTTATTGGGGTTGGGGCTCAAACACTGTTCCATTCACCTGCTGCCACCATTAGAGACCAAGATATTAAATTGTGTGAGTTTCCCTTGGACACGCAGCTCATAGGGTTAAACAAAAGAAGTTAACTTTTATATATGGTCTTAACCTAACACTGAGGGAAGTAAGGTAGAAGTTACATTTAGCTTCCACTGAACTTTTTAACTGTGGTCCTATTCGCACAACTTGGATCCTTTTTTTCAGCCCACTATAAGCAGCTTTTCTCCACAGTTTCACTCAGTCAGACATCCTCCTTTTCCCTCTCAGCTCCCCAGCTGCCAGCTGCCAACTGCCAACTTAACAGCTGTTTTCCAACTCTATCCTCAACATTTCATCAGCTTTTATTGTTCACTCTTAGGGAAAGGTGGAACCTACCCTGTCCATCACACATCCTTTTAAATCCATCGAAGTGAATTTAGGATTGCATGGGGAAAGTACAGTGTGTCACACAGAAGACTTGAACCTCTGTCTGTAGACACCAGTCTAATAGTGTCCCCAAGCCATGAACGTGCTCTTTCAGGGAAAATGCAACCACATCTGGAACACGTTGATTCCTTGATCCCTGAACATTTTGATTTCTCTGTGGCTGATTGTGGCTTGGGTCTGGCACCTGCTGAAGTTCAGTCTACTGGCTCTTAGCCAGCTCACCTGCAACCACTTGCTCAGGAGATCCACTGCGTCACCTGAATCCACTGTCAAAGACAAACAGAGTTTGGTGTCATCCTCATAAGAACATAAGAGAAGCTAATGTTGGATCAGGCCAGTGGCCCATCCAGTCCAACACTCTGTCACACAGCGGCAAAAAACACCAGGTGCCCTCAGAAGGTCCAGCAGTGGGGGCAGGACACTAGAAGCCCTCCCACTGTTGCCCCCCACTGAAGCACCAAGAATACAGAGCATCACTTGCCCCAGACTGAGAGTTCCTATATATACCTTGTGGCTAATAGCCATTGATAAACCTCTGCTCCATCTGTTTATCTAATTCCCTCTTGAAGCCGTCCATGCTTGTAGCCGCCACCACCTCCTGTGGCAGTGAATTCCACATGCTAATCACTTTTTGGGTGAAAAAGTACTTCCTTTTATCTGTTCTAACCCGACTGCTCAGCAATTTCATGGAGTGCCCACAAGTTCTTGTATTGTGAGAAAGGGAGAAAAGGATTTCTTTCTCTACCTGCTCTATCCCGTGCATAATCTTATAAACCTTGATCATGTCACCCCGCTTCAACCTTTCTTCACAGGGAAAGTATTCCAACCCTTTTATCATTCTAGTTGCCCTTTTCTGCACTTTTTCCAATGCTATAATATCTTTTTTGAGGTGTGGCGGCCAGAACTGTACACAGTACTCCAAATGAGGTCGTACATCCAAATGTGATGATGTTTCACTCTTCCGGGCATCACCCAGTGGTTTCATGTATATGTTAAACTGCATACAAGGCAGATGGAACTTTCAGCACAGGTGTCAAAGAACTGAGCAACCATCTGTCCACCACCACTTTTCAACACGAGTCAGTCAGATAAGATCACATAGCTTCTGCAGCAGTCATCCTTCAAGACACCCTGTGCAGAGGGAGGTACCTTCTTCTCCTACCACTGCTAGGAGGCAATATCAGGAGATGGTCTGGGACTCTATGCCCTGTTTGCTGGCCTTCCAGTGTAACTGGCCCGTTGCTGTGTGAAACAGGTTGCTGGACCAGATGGACCACTGGTCTGATCCAGCAGTGTTCTTCTTAGGCTCTCCTTCAGCAATGACTCAACATTTCCAAAGGACCGTATAATTGTTATTGCTCTCTTTTCCCCATGGTGCCATGCACTGGTTTTCGCCTGCTCCGCCGTACTGTCTTCTCTGAATGTAAAAATGAAGAAACAAAATAAATAAAAATCTGGTAAATGTACATGTTTCTCCTAAGTACCTTGAGTACCAAACCCTTTATTTTGACTTGGCAAATGCATCACTGACGGTGATCTAATCATGCCATACAGCTCAACGTTATTTACTTTGGCTGCAGTCTCAGTCCTAGTTAAGCCTCCTTAAGTCTCATTGATTTCAGTGGGATTTAGGGGCCCTGTAACTGGGAGCAGGATTGTGCCCGAAGGGGACTACGCAGTCTGCAGTTGTTTGGAAGGCTGGGGTGTAATATTTTCCTCCTCCTCCTTTCAGTCTTAATGAGCTCCTTCCATGCGTAAAGTGCCTTAATTCTTTTGCAAGGGAGAAAAAAAAATGACTTGGGTCAGGCAGTTTCCTTCGGCATTCAGCTCTTTACTCTCCCATCCAGCTGGCTGCAGATATCCTGGTTGTAGCCTTCTCTCTCTGTCTCTGTAATCCTAGTCAGTTTCCCGTGGCCGCAGTGGGGTGCTTCCTTTGATGTCTCCCTGCAGGTGGTTGCCTATGCATCAAATGGGGCCTGCAAACAGAAAACCTTCTGCGGAGCAAATGAAAACACAGGGATGATGCCATTGTGCCTTTGCGCCTTATATACTGGGAGGAACTGACGTCAATGCCTAAGGATTTTGTTGTGTAATATAATAACACTGTACAGAAAGGGCAAAGATGTATCATCCGGATGTGAGTTTCTCTTCTCTACCAAACAGAGTTAAGATGTATTAATGTTCAGCAGGAAGAGGGAAAGTTGGAGTCACAATCTGTGTGGGATTCTTCATCAGGCCTGAATGGTTTTGACATGAATGAGTTACTGTATGAGCTGGCATTGGAAGATAAACATTTATTTTGGCTTGGGTTATTCTTACCCGAGTGGAGTCCTGCAGCTTGAGCAAGCATGTTTAACAATTTTTTTTAAAAAAATATGTCAAAAAGATGAGCAATGTATTGTTCATTTGGTCTTACTGCTCTGACAAAGTAATAATGGCCTCAGAACTCTCTGTGTCTGTATGTAGGTAGTTGTCCTGTAAAAAGTCAATAGGTGAACCATACATCTTGAGAGCACTCAGAACTCTGAGCCATAGACTGCATCCATACATTGTATATTGCGCACTGCTGCACTGTAGTAATCGCTTGCAACTGGCTTGTCTTGTCTGTGTAGATGAATAAAGTTACAAATGATTGCCATGGCGTGATGGCACAATATCACGTACTGTGCGCACACAGCCATAATGTCAAGCACTCCCATCAAGGTACACTTGTGCACAAACCAAGAGTAAATCTAAAATGTATAGGCAGTGAAAAAAAGTAAATGGGACTGCCCCAAAATACCTAAGGCCCAACTCATGTTGTAGTTCACACACACAATTTCGTTTTCTGTATGATGGGAAAGTATGGTTGCCAGCTAGCACTGCCTTGGCAAATGCAGGAGAGTTTGAGGGTGGTGCCTGGGGAGGGTGGAGTTTGGGAAGGATATTACATCACTTCTGAACAATACTTTAAGAATTTCTCCCTAATCCCAATGGTAAAGACTATAGAGACACTGGGAAATTCCTAGAGAGTCACTATGGAGCCCATTTTCTGGCCATTTTTTCTCCTGTTCCTCAGTTTCTTGAGGGTGGGGGACTGGGGCTAGGGATGCTAAGCCTCAGCTAGGAATGAGGAGTCCCCTGCCCCCATTGCCAGCAGCCACTCTTAGCAGCGGAATGAGAAATTTAAAAAAGAGGCAGCATTGCAATGCTATATCACTTCTCGTAAAAACCTGGAAATGATATAGGGTAGCTCTAGGAATTGCTGGAAACAAAGCTGACACATCTGTTGTCTTTAACAATTCCCATTATGCTTTTTATATGGAAAGCACTCTACTGTGAAAACCTCTTTTTGAGCCTGCCTCCTCCCTACTGAAAAACCTCTCCTGCCCCAGTCGGAAGACTGTCTTCTGACTTCCCCTGGAGTTCCCCCACCTCTCTCTCAGCTGGGAAAATAAAATTTGCTGTATTATTATTCTCTGGACTTTAAAAATAGGAACTTCTCAGCAGTCCAACTTTTGTTCAACTTGGATCATAACTGACTCTCCCCCCACCCCATCTAGCTCATTTGTGATTCCAGTCCTGGCCTCATTCTTTCTTTTTTGGATCTTCTTGATTTATTGCCTGAGTTGCTACCTGGATTCTTTCCTGGAACTCTGCCTGAACCTCTGGGTTTGTGTGGGGTCCAAGGACTGTTTAGGCCGGGCATTAGAATACTCATCAGCCTCCCCAGATGACATCTTCCCTCTCTCTCCAGCTCTCCTTTCTCAGAGGAGTACAAGAATTGTGTGTGGGTATTGGGTCTGTGTATAGGTGTTGTGGGCATTTAGCATTCTGGGCTGTAAAGTACTTGAATATTACTTTGTCTATGTGCCTGCACTCCTGTTTCCCTCAATAAACTTTCTCTGATTAATCTGCTAAATTCCCACTTCTGTTTTCCTGTCGCACCTGCCTTAGAGTTGTATCCTATTGTTTTAAAGACTTTTTAGCTGGGAACGGGTCCTTTAGGACAGGAGTGAGAGGTGGCAAAAGAATAATAGAATCACAGAGTTGGAAGGGGCCAGATACAGTCACTTCTTGATATCCACTTACACAGTCCACTCCTTCTCTATGGTTTATGCAAGACCTTGGAGCAATGCGTCAGGAGACAGCTCAGATCCAGAAAGACTCCAAATAAACACAGCAGAACATGTTGGATGCCTGCTCTGTGGGCAACAACATTGGCAAAGCAGAATTATTTTTTCTGCCACCATCATGTCTGCACAAATCTGTCTGAACTGATCCAAATTATGAAGGTATTGGAATACCTGGAGGTTCACTTGACATGTATACATCTGTGGCTTGCAAGGTGGGTTGCAGAAATTATCTAGTCTCATTCAGTGGCACTGAGTGGTAGGGGCGAAGATATTCCCTGCACCTTATGCAGTGATCCGCTGCTGCATATATAGTAAGCAGTTTCCGAATAAAGTTGCTCATATATCTCCGCTAAACAAATGTGTATAGAACTGCATTTTGGCAAGACAGCATCTGTGAGTTTATGGGAAATTACTTGTCCATTGAAAACTTGTATTCACAACCTGAAAAACACTTGGTTATTACCCCTATGGGAGGGGGGATTTTAATGATAAATTTCTACTGATTTCAACATTAATCTTTGCTACCAAATTTCACTGACACAGAAAATGCAAGAAGGGAAATAAATGTCTTTGTCACACATTTGATTAAGCATTGCATGGAATTCCAAATATGCCTGCAAATCACATAGCTTTTCTGAATTTATCATGGTTTGTGGAACATCATTTTTAAGCTAAATGTATATTGACAGAGATTTCAGAAACAGATTAAAAAATTACAGGTATATGGTGGGGGGAAGCAATCGGAGAGAAGAGGGATAATGGAAGAGATGAAAAAGAGGGATTTCTTTTAGGCAGCAGCAGAAGTATAACAACGTAGCCCATATATCACTTTAGGTCAGCGGTCTTCAGCCTTTACAGACCCAGAACTCAACTTTAATCCCTAGGAAGCTATGAAGATTTCACCCTCCCTCACAGGATTTCTCTTTATATATTGTTCTTAGCTAAGCAGCCCCTTTTATTTTCTTCTTTGTTTTTCTCTGGCTGTCCCACCCAGTCATTTTAGTGTATATTGGTAAATGCTGACCCATCCTAGAGAACTGAGGGGAGAGACTCAAATGGTTATTTTATCCTTGTTTTATAATGGCACACGAGAGGCTGTTGGTAAATCAAAACTAATAAACTGTTTTATTTCACTTTGAGGTGGAATGGTCAGGTAGGAATCAGATTTAGGACATAAGGTAAACAGGCAACTTTGTACAAAAACTTTGAGGAAACTTTGTACAAAAATAAACACAAGATAATTTGTCACATACAAGTAACTGTTTCTGTTATTCAGGCAGGTCTTTAAAACTTGAGGAGAGAGATTTCTTGGCAGTCTTTGCTTACATAAACAAGTATAAGCTTCTCGGACTCACAGACACTATTTATTTATTTATTTAGATTTCTTAACTGCCCTTCCCTGCTTATGTGGGACTCAGGGCAGTTTACAACAACATAAAATCCAGTACAATTTAAAAACCAGTTAAAACTACAAAAATTCAATATTAAACATTCAGCATAAATATTTAAATACTTTAAACAAGATTGGCATATCTAGCATTCAGATTTTCATGGGGGGGAGGGGAGGATGCTGGGCGAAGACAGGAACATTCACACAAGTTCCAGTTTCCTTCCTTACCCACTGGCTAGGGATCATCCCCATCTTCTAGGAGCTATTTCCCTCAGACTTGATAGGATCACTCCCCTTCACTAGGAGCTATTTTCCTGTCTTGATAGGGATGGGATATGCATCCCAGTTCCTTAACTCAGGATCCTTCTTGATCCTCTCACAACCTGCTTCACTCTCTCACTCTTAACTGTCAGCTCCCAACTGACTCAACTGTAGAATTCCATTTGAATCCCCTGTCACACAAGGTTCTCAGACTGGGTTACAGCATTAACCATTTACTGTCTGTCACAGAAGCAATATGGGATCCAGTAAATAGCAAATGATTCATACTACAATCACATGACAAAAAAGAGGGGGAGTCAAGTATTATGATCACAAGGCTGGCAGACCAAGAGAACCAGGAACAGGAAACACAGTATTTATTTATTTTATTTAGTTAATTTATTTATATCTCACTTTTCTCCCCAAGGGTGACCGACAATGGCTTGCATTGCCTCCTCTCTTCCATCTTATCCTCACAACAGCCTGTGAGGTAGGTTAGGCTGAGAGTGTATGACTGGTCCAAGGTCACCCAGCAAGCTTCCATGGCAGAGTGGGGATTTGACCTTGGGCTTCCCAGATCCTAGTCCAACAGTTGGACCACTACAGCATGCTGGCTCTCCATGAGAAGAATGAGGAGATGTTCTATAGTGAGGAACAAGTCAGAGGTTAGCCTCACAGAGGTGTCCTTCCAACTATTGAGTGGCTTCATATTACTATCCTGAGAGCAGGAGATGTGGCTCCCTTGCTCTCTGCACATGTACAGTAGCAGCAGGTTCTCCCAAGAAGCAGCAAAAGAAAAGGTGTCTCTCTGGGGACTTGGAACCAAGGAGGTGGGTGTCCATGGCCCACCTTAGGTTTCTGACCAATGGGTTGAAAACCATTGCTGTAGCTCATTTGCTGTGCCATCCTAGGCAGGGTTACTCCAGTCTAAGCCCATTGATTCTGATGGATTTTGAAGTAACTCTTGCATAGGATTGCACCATTGGTACAGTTTGTATAAATTTTTTTTGCATGTGTGGGCCTCATTTCCTAAAATGCACAGTATTAGAAAACTGGAAGGTATTTCTTTCAGTTCGAAACACTAAATGTTAGCTTAGAACACCTTAGTTTGAACTAATTAATTTTATTGGTCAAATCTGAAAAGTAAATGAAATCAAGAAAACTAAATTCATACCCCTTTCCTCTGAGTCCTGCATTCACTTTTGTCCTTGATTACCCTGAATGCAGGCCAGTTTCACAGGGTCAGCCTGTTTGCCCTTTTAAAAATATTGACACAATGTCAGGTCCGGGGACCACGCACTGAGAAAGTGGTTTACTGTTTGAATGTTGTTTCCCTTTCAGGCATTAACCTTTAGTGCACAGCCCTAAAATGTATTCACTGTGGAAAAAACCCACTTTGATTCCAGCATAAAATACAGATCATGGCTTGCGCAGAAGCTTTTTTTGGGGGGAGGGATAGCTGACTCACAGCATTCCTATTTAGTAAAGGAATAGTCAGACAGACATAGTGAGGTGCAAACAACTGGTTTGGGAGGAGGTGGACTTCCATTAGGGGTAACTGTCAGAAATTCTGAATTTCTACTTCTAAAAGGGTGCTGCATTTTATTGGTCTTTGTAAATTTGTTATGATTGTTAGATTATTCTTTTCCTATAAAATAGGAAATAAGTCAAGAGGGAGAAAGCAGAGGGTGGGAAGTAGAAAGTAATATTGAATGTAAAGAGTGCTGAGCATCTATGACAAAGTCGTGTGCCTGCAGCAGTTGCACATACTCCATAGCTCGTAAAGAGCCATATTCACAATTATCATCAAGTCAACCAAAAGAGACACATTGGCTGCGATCACACTCACAATTAGCCCCAACATAGGTGTGAATGCTCTGACAGAAACTGCTCTTTCAAGAACAGCTCTGACAGAACTATGGTTTGCCCAAGGTAATCGAGCAGCTGCAAGTGGAGGAGTGGGGAATCAAACCCGGTTCTCCCAAATTAGAGTCTGTGCACTTAACCACTGCACCACTTGGAACTGGTGGAAGGCTTCAGACTTAGCTTTGTGTAGTAGAAGGATGTAGGCCTGTGTGTGTATGTGTGTGGGTTGGAAAGAATGAGAGAGGTGGTTCTTCTCCTCTGTCTGCCTTCTATGTCTGGATGCTTGATCCTGTCATCGCGCTGCAGAGTCATTGTCCAAGTGAATTGTTGAAGCTGAGACAAAGATACTCCTTCACCACTTGGTATTCAGGCTGAGAACTGTCTGCAACTTTACCCCCTCAGTTTACTTCGTGAGCGAGCTGGCTGTTCTGTGAGGTTAATCTTTAATCTGTGGGCAGGGAGTTCCAGAGCAATCTTGAATGTTAGCAAAGACAGATGGGGGGAAAACCACACCCTTAGCTGCTTTGTGCCAATAGTAAGGTGTTTGGACAGTGAAAGGAACCAAATCCTTGGGTCTGATCTACATAGGGTTGCCACCCTCCAGGCAGGACCTGGAGATCTCCGGACAATAGAGAACAGTTTCCGCAATAATTACATTTACAAGCCTGTGAGACCCAGAACAGCATAAACACCTGATGGTGAGCCAGTAATGTAACCAAAGCTCCCAGGAGTATGCTGCATGTGTGCCCCAAAGACCGGCGTGTTGGGCAAGTGGGTGAAAACATCTGCCAGTGGCACAAGTTGGCAAGTGTACAACACAGGGATGGATTAGGGCAGGGGAGGCCAATGTGATTAGACACCTGCTGCCTCAACCAAAGGCCTGGCAGAACAACTCTGTTTTACTGGCCCTACGGAACTGTAATAAATTCTGTAGGGCCCTGATCTTACTAGGGAGAGTGTTCCACCAGGAACCAAATCCAGGTCCCTCCCTAAACCCTACCCTCCCTAGGCTCCACCCCCCAAATCTCCAGGTATTTCCCATCCCAGAGTTGGCAACCCTAGAGCCAGTTTGGTGTAGTGGTTAAGTGCACAGACTCTAATCTGGGAGAACTGGGTTTGATTCCCCCTCCTCCACTTGCAGCTGCTGGATGACGATGGGCAAGCCATAGCTCTGTCAGAGCCGTTCTCTCAAGGACAGTTCTGGAAAGAGCTCTCTCAGCCCCACCTACCTCACAAGGTGACTGTTGTGGGGAGGGGAAGGGAAAGAAGATTGTAAGCCGCTCTGAGACTAGGAGTGAAAGGCGGGGTATAAATCCAATCTCTTCTCTTCTTTTTCTAGATCTACAAGCTACCACAAAGGGAGTACTCAAATTTAAGTGCTGCACTGGCTTCAAAAGACCATCTGTGAAGGTATTCTGGAACAGGCACGGGTGGCATCTAATTTACATTTTAAAGACTATTAATTTTTGCTGCAGCCATAAGATTAAGGCTAAGACTCTGGAAACACTCCATTTATTTAATTTCATCAAAATGTGTCATTTATGAATAATGCATGCATCCCTTGGGAGAGGGAGGGGTTGTATTTTGTCAGTTTACAGTTGCCAATGCATAATTTGAGTTAGAAGCACCTCAAGCCTGCTTCAAATTCAAGTCTATACAAAAGAGCAATACATGAGGGTTATCTGAGCACATGTAGAACACATTTCTTTGTAATCACCAAAGATTTACAGCCCTGTGCAGGAATTAGGGGATAATGCTTTCACATTAAAGAGGCAGGAATGTGTCTAATACCTGTTTTTAGAAACTCACCACAGTGGCTAGCAGCAACCGAAGAATTAACTCAATATAAACCATTGGGGTTGTGAATACCACCTGGAATCAATAGGAGGAACATTTTTTTTTTACTCTGCTAATTGTAAAATTATGGATTTTGAAATAGATGTAGTTGTTTCTGGTTTTATTGATGTAAGAAAGAATGTAAGAACAGCTCTGTGGGATCAGACAAGTGGTCCATTTAGTCCTGGATCCAGTTTCACACAATGGCCAACCAGTTGCCCTGGAAGGTCAACCAACAGAAGGCAGGGACCAAACCTGATGCTGCTTTCTAGTGCTGGTATTCACAGGTCTGCTGCCCTGTGACTGTGGAGGTTCTCTTTGTTCACCATGACTAATTGCCACTAATAGACCTATCTTCCATGACTTACCTAATCCCCTTTTAAAGCCAACTGTGCTACTGGCCATTAGTACAACCACTGGAGGTATTTATTCGGGTAGGTAGCTGTACTGGTCTAAAGCAGCAGAACAAAGTCTGAGTCCGGTGGCACCTTTAAGACCAACAAAGTTTAATTCTGAGTATAAGCTTTCATGTGTGCATGCATACCTCTTCAGATACATTGAAACAGAGTCACCAGCTATTACATATAGGTAGCAGGTGAGGACAATGTTGTCCAGAAGGCAATACACCCAGAATAAAACTTTGCTAGTCTTAAGGGTGCCACTGGACTCAAACTTTGCTTGGAGGTATTTATATTAGCTATGTTTGTATTTTCATAATCCCTTTCGAGACTACATTAGCGGGGAAAGACTGTCTGAAACCTTTTTAATAAGTGGAGGCTTACTTCCCTCCCTGGAATCATGGGTCGATTGTGCAGTTCTAAGCATGTTTACTCAGAAGTAAACCCCTCAGCTTTCAGCGGGCAAAGAATGTACATGGTTCACAGGAAAATCCAAAAACAAAACCCACCTTGTACCTTTCATAAACAATAGAACAGCCTAAATAACACAACACAGTGTGCAAGCTTTTCTTCTTCTTTATATAGTATTTTATTTTCACATACTGCCTTTAGAAAGAACAGTTTGACACATTCTTTATATCTTTCACCAGTCCGGAATGCAATAAAACAGGACAAACAAGAGAGAGGACAAGGCAATCATGGAAAGGGGGCGGGGGGGACAAGGGGAACAGTGTGCAAGCTTTTGAGTCTGCCAGAACTTTTCATCCAGGCTGCCTGCTGAAGTTCTGGAGAACCCAAAAGCCTGCATTGTGGTTGTCAACCTCCAGGTGGTGGCTGGGGTTCTCCCGCTATTACAACTGATCTCCCGGCGACAGAGATCAGTTCCCTGAACAAAATGGCCACTTTGGAAGGAGGACTCTATGGGATTGTACCGAACTGAAGTTCTTCCTCTTTCCAAACCCCACCTTCCACAGGCTCCACATTCAGAATCTCCAGGTATTTCCCAACTCTGAGCTGGCAAGCCTACCACTAGTTGTGTTATTTCGGTTCAGGTGGATAGCCTGCAACAGCAGCAGCAACAGAATAAAGTTTGAATCAAGTGGCACTTTTGAGACCACCAACAAAGTTTTATTCAAAGTGTAAGCTTTCGTGTGCAAAACACAGTTCTTCAGATAAAACAAGAAGTGTGTTTTGCACAGGAAAGCTTATTTTGGTTGTTTTTAAAGGTACTATAGCCGCTTGGGCGGGGGGGTGCGCGCGCGCTTTCAGTATTGCTTCGCTCTAGCACGAAGTTTGCAACCCAATCTCAGCGCCTTCACTCACACTGCGTTGAACGTTCAGGGACACATAAACCGCAACACCCGCCAGACCTCAGGGACTTTAAAAGTAAGCCGACTGCGCATGCTCCACGCCCGGCTCCTTCCATTCACCGGGGCGGCTCGCCCGCTCTAAGGCGTGGGTCACGCCCACTCCTCTAAGCCCCTCCCCCTCTGCGCAGGGAGGCGGAGTCCTGGCCTTTCCTCCCGTCTCATTCAGCGAAGGCAGCAGCCCCGGGCGGGAGGGAAGAGCGAGGGGTGTGTGTGTCTGTCATGGGAAGGCGCGGCTTCTGATTGGTTAAGGAGAGGCGAGGTGAAAGGGCGACCGAGGCTGCCGAGGAGAGCCCAGCGGCCGCTGTGAAGCGATGGCGGCGTCGGCGGCCTTTCTGTGTCGGGCTGGGGCTCGGCAGCCACTGCAGCCTGGCGTCCTGGAGCGGCTGTCTGCGGCGCGGGAGGTGAGGGGCGGCGGAGGGGAAGAGTCGCGGTTGGGTATGCCCAGCACCGCCTGCGCAGCCGCCGAGTGGGTTGGAGGGAGCCGGGGTCGGATGCAGCAGCGCCTTTAAGGCAGCGGAGCCAGGTAGCGAGCAGTATGGCAGGCAGTAGCTGCTCGTCTTGCCCGCCCGCAGAGTCCCTTTCCCGGGTCTGTCAGGCCGTGAGTCCGGAGGGCATTTGCATGTGCTCGGGGAGGAGGAGGAGGGGGGTATGTCAGACGCGTATCCAGTGCAGCTGCGTTACGCTTGTCTGCGCGTCTCTCTGCCAGCAGGTTGTCTCGTCGGCTTGCAGCCCGCGGATACTGCCCGCTAGTACCGGAGAGCCGGCGGCTTGTCTTTTGCAGGGGTGGTTCGTGGGCTTCCTATGCATGCGTTTCTGGTGGGGATAAGCTGCGTGGAGGAGGCACTCCTGTCGGTTGGGTGCATGCAGTACAGTTTTTTTTAAAAAATCCCACCGGTTCCTCCAAAGAGGCGCAGAGTGGCATGCGTGAGCCCCCCCCCCCCCATTTTCACAACAGCCCTGTGAGGTGTGTTTGGGTGAGAAAGTGTGATATGTCATTACTGGTCCGAGGGGGTTGTCTGCTCATCCGGTCTCCTGTGCTTGAGGAAGGGGATACCCTCCCTGGCTTCTTTTCTCCATGCATTTGAGAATGTCCTCTACTAAGAGCAAAGGGATTCTTGAAAAGGGGTGGGGTGGAGTGGGATGGGATGTCTGTTGTGAATCTCCGGTTCCTAGTGCAAGCCAATTCAGGAAGAGAAAGTCTTGTGTAAAAGGAGTACTCTGCTGAACATCCGTCTCCTTCATGGCACACATTTCTCTCTGTCTCATGGTTCGTTCTTGGACATATGTTCCTATTTAACAGCATATGTAGTAACTTGCATGCTGTTCTTTCCCCATTGTGTTACCTTTGTTTATGGCAGCATCTAAATATGATTGTGAGAAGGTGCTGGTACAGTTATGTGATATAAAGCACATGAGTGCTACATGCATATGTAATGCATCTCATCTTGTTAACAGTTTGTGCAGAGATGACCGAGAGCTTCTCTGGCTAGTGTGCACAGTGTAGTATGACAGGCTTGCCACTTGCTTACAGTTATGGACTTGGAGAACTGGATAGCTAAAGTGTATTCAATATATATTTAGGTCCCCTTATTTTTTTCCCTCTGAGGGTTTTGAACTCATCATTTTCTCCCCCTTGCACCATGCAAGCAACCAGTGCGCCCTTCTAAGCTGTGCAGTCTTGTGAACAAAAATTCAACTTTGTGAGTTACTGCCATGAAAGCTGTTAAGGAAACTGTATGGCTTCTGCATAAATCAGTTTGCTTTTGGAGCCATCCTTCCTGAGCTAAGACAAAAATGTGTGAGCTGGAGGCTAAAAAACGGTGAGCTAGCTCACAATAACTCAGCTTAGATGGAACACTGCAAGCAACTATTTCTGTGTTGTAAGGGAATCCCAGTGATGTGTTAGCTGACAAGTGACAATAAACCAGATGTCAGTATGTCATCTCAGCAAAGCACAAAGTTATCCCCATACACTATATATTTTTCTCTGTTTAATTTGCTAGGTAAAATGAATATACGATGCTGTCTGTTGTTGATATTTATTTAGAAAATGTTATATGGCATGTCTACAGGAACGTTTATTCCAGTTTCCCGAAAGAATAAAGAAACTATGGCATGATGACAACCTAGTGAACCTATGCTTTCTTTGTGCCAGTTACACACAAGAGGGGAGGAGCTTCCCACTGTCTTACATTTGCATTCTAAATGTCTGTCCTGGCATTGTCTATTTGTCTGCTGTTTTGGTGTAATGTCTGTCATGCCTTTTGTTTTTGGTATATTGTACAGTTTCAGATTAGGATCTAGGAGACCCTGGCTCATATCCCCATTCTGCCTTGGAAGCTTGCTGGGTGATCTTGGGCCAGTTGTACATTCTCTGTCTAGCCTCCCTCACAGGGTTGGTGTGAGGATAAAATGGAACATAGGCAAACAGATGCCATTTTACTCCCCATTGGGGGAAAAGGCAGGTAAAAATGAAATAAATGTTGCAGTGGTTCAGCTACTCTGTATGCTTGACTGTGAATACTAATCAGTGTTCCTTTAATGGATCCTTTATAGATGAAAGTAGTGAGTAGCTCCTTAAAATTACTCCTGAAATCTATTCCTGCAAGGATGAGCTTTAGGTACTATCAGCAGGTCAGCTGGTCTGAAGGAAACTTGCCTCATGCAGTTTCTCTATCTGCCAGCTATTGTATTTATTTGTTCTGTGGGCTTTGCCATGTTTACCATCAACTGCCTGGTTGCTGTCATGCTGCAGTGACATGATAGATGTGACTACTTGTGTAGTGCGATCTGCCAGCACCATGGCAGAATTGGTCAAGGCCTAAAAAGAAGTCTGCTGGGATGAGAGAGGAGCCCCTCCTCCCTGAAAAAGGCCTCCTGAAAGGAAGCAGTTGTGCATCTGTTACTGACTTGAGGGCTGTCTGCAAGTTTTATTTTAAGAAGTGTTTTTGGATGTTATGACCCCCCCTGTCTCCTACTCATCACTTTCAACTGACCAGAGATCTCCTGCTCCCTGAATGACTTACTTCCTGGTCAACACCAGTGTGTTGGATTTCCTTTTTGAATATGTGTGGTGCAATCTCCTTTCTCTTCAAATCCCTCTTCCAAACCCTCTCTTTGCATATGGTAGCGGTACTCACACCACAGCTTGTGGAGAGCTACCTTTGCAATTACCTGCAACCAAAAGAAGCTGTGTTTACTTCCGTTCCTGGCATGAGGCTTGCTCCTCAGGGAGGCTTGCAGCTTAGCCATTCCTCTGGCAGTGGCTGCTTCAAGGTGGGAACCACTGGCCAACCGCAAGCCCCACTGGGCAAGGGCCTTTTCACTTTCTTGAAACATGGTGCAGGCCCCACATCAGGGAGTGATGTTCAGAAGAGCCACAGGTGGTATGTCAGTGCTCCACAGTAGCTCCCAAGCCTCTGAGTAGTACTGACATACAATCTTTAGCTTGTCTTGATAACAATTCCCAATTGTAACTAAGCTTTAAATATGTGCAAATTCACTTGCCCACATTCATCCCACCCAGACTTCTCTCTCCTTTCCCTCCCTCAGTTATTTCCCCCATTCCCCCGTATTTTCTTGTCTATTTTAGCATGTAAGTTTCTGCCTGTTTTTGCCTATGTAAGATGCCATGACCTCTAGCATCAGATAAATAATAATTTCCTAAACTGAGTTAGGACTTTGGCTGTGTACTTCATAGATCTTTTGTTCTGTGAAAGCTGGGTAGCTCAGAACTACAAAAGGAGAATCAAACTCATATCAGTAGCATAAATATTATGTAATACAAGTGGGTAAATTAGGTTTAAATCCTTACTGTATGGCTTTTTGTCCAGTAACTTCCTTATCTACCTCACAGGATTGCTGTGCGTATGACAGATGGGGGAAATCCATGTATGCTGTTTTGAACTCTTTGAAAGTAGGGTGGTATCATGTAATAGGAAACTGCTGAATGATAACTGGGTGTCAAGTAGAACTTGAGTGTCTGAATTCTGTTGATCTTTTTTTAAATATGAAGTGTGGAAACATTAACTGGCTTAACTGCAATGATGGAAGTTTTGTGACTAGTCTCCCTTTCACTTTTAATATGTTAGCACGCTTGAGTAACAGCCTTTTAAAATTTATGGAGGGAAAGTATTGGCTGATAACCAGGGGTCCTTTCGTAAAAAAAGAGGTGCAGGAGCTCATTAGCATAACTTATTTGCATATGCCACACCCCCTGACGTCACCGGAAGTGTCATGAGGCCACACCCCCTGACGTCACCGGAAGTGTCACATCCCTGACGTCAGGTGTGTCAGTAGGCAAGAAGGGAGGGAGGGGGAAGGAAGGAAAGGAACAGGAAGGTAGGTAGGTAGGGGAGAGAGAGAGAAGAAAGAAAAAGAAAGGAAGGAAGGAGGGAGGAAGAAAGAAGGGGGGAAGGAAGAAAGAAAGAAAGAAAGGAACAGTAAGGTAGGTAGGTAGGTGGGGGGAGAGAGAGAAGGAAGGAAGGAAGGAAGGGAGAGGGGAAGGAACAGGTAGGTAGGTAGGTGGGGAGAGAGAGAAGGAAGGAAGGAATGAAGGAAGGCACGCTTCTCACCCCACTGGGGCCAGCGTTTCCTCCCCCCCTTGCTTGGGCCTGAGTGGCTTCAGGCCACTGGGGCCTGGCTTCTTCACTGGGGGGGGAGGGAGAGGGCTTCTTCTTCCGGGAGTGGGGAGGGAAGGGCTTCTCTTTCCCGGGGCGGCGGAGCGCCGCCGGCCCCAGGAGTATTGACAGGGGGGAGGCCAGGGGGGCGGGGCTTTGTTAGGTGCCCACCCCCCCGCCTCCTCTCTCCCGGAGTGGTGCCCCGGCCCCAATGGAGCCCTGCTGACTGGTATATTCTGCCACTCAAACATGATGGCGATTCTCATACAGTCAGGGCAGAAGCATGACAGGCTGTTTCTGGACTGAACTCACATTGAGGCAGTCACTAAGATTTCCATAAGAGCCAGCAAGAAAAAGTTCTGCAGCCACTCAGAATTCCATGGCAGCTGTCTGTGAAAATATCACCTGTGCTCAGAGAGCCAGTGTGGTGTGGTGGTTAAGAGTGGCCGACTCTAACCTGGAGATCTGGGTTCGATTCCGCTCTCCTCCACACGAAGCCAGCTGGGTGACTTTGGGTGAGTCACAGCTCTCTCAGAACTCTCTCAGCCCCCCCCCTCAATAACTCTAGCTTGCCACCTAATGGTGCATGCATAAAAGCGCTAGCACTTCAGGCAGCCAGACAATCTTAGGATCTCCTGGCTATACCACACACAACACCATACAATAATTATTAATTATTTCACTCATACGGCAGCCCTATGAGCACAAGCCTAAGCATGTATATTTGAAGCAAGTCCCACTGAGGTCTTTGGGACATGCTCCATAGTTAGACTGCCCTCTTATGTAGGCTGGAGCCTCCCCTTGACACACCCAAGGCGATCACATGGTGGCTCTCACCAGGGCTCTTCTTGTAGAAAAAGCCCAGCAGGAACTCATTAGCATATTAGGCCACACCCCTGACAGCACAGCTCATTAACATATTAGGACACACCCAGTGTTCCCAGAAGTGTGGTCATCCAGCCACATCCACCTTTTGCTTCTTATTCTGTTTACCTTGTTGTCAAAATAGTTTTGACAAAACCAATAAAAACATTATTTTCTGTCCCATCTATACAAAACCTTGCCTGAACCAATATCTTATGTCCAACAATTATTCCCACACTGGATTGGAATCAATTCCTAAGGGTTAGGTTCCCATGGAAATCAGGTTGCCTTCCTGCAGAACTAGTACGCTGAATATGATTTTTTAGGGTTGCCAACCTACAGGTGGGGTCTGGAGATCTGGTGGGATTACAACTGGAGATCTCCTGGAATTACAACTGAAGTACAACAGGTGGGGTCTGGAGATCTGGTGGGATTACAACTGGAGATCTCCTGGAATTACAACTGAAGTACAACAGGTGGGGTCTGGAGATCTGGTGGGATTAAAACTGGAGATCTCCTGGAATTACAACTGAATCAATTCCTAAGGGTTAGGTTCCCATGGAAATCAGGTTGCCTTCCTGCAAAACTAGTACGCTGAATATGATTTTTTAGGGTTGCCAACCTACAGGTGGGGTCTGGAGATCTCCTGGAATTACAACTGAGCTCCAAACTACAGGTCAATGGCTGCTTTGGAAAGTAGAGTCCATGGCATTATGCCTTGCTTAGGTCCCTCCTTCCCCTAAACTGCACCCTCCACTCCCAAATCTCCAGGGATTTCCTCAACCTGGAGTTGGCAACCCTAGTTCACTGGCAGAACAACACTAGGAGCCAGTTTGGTGTAGTGGTTAAGTGCATGGTTTCTATTCTGGTTTCTATTCAACACACACAACAATGAAGCTACTTTTTCAGATGTTTTCTCTTACATGGCAGTAAGCACCAAACCACTTTAATACAGACTTTAAACACACATATATTTGCAAGCCATTCCCAACAAGACACTACTGAACTCAGGCTTCAAAGTTACTTTTCTTAAGCAGAAGATGCCATAAGAAAACTAAAGAGATTCTCAAAAATTAAAGATATTGTCAAAACCAGCATTTCCTGGGCTCTCTGCTTTTTTACATCCACCCCCCTTTTCAATTTTTTTTAAAGGGGGGGCAGAGAGAGAAAGACAGAAAGAAAGACAGAAAGAAAGTGGGGGGGCAGAGAGAGGGAGGGAAAAGAGAACAGAGAACTTACTGCTGCAGGGAAAGCCACGCGACGTCGTCGGCAAGCCAAATGCAGAAAGCCTAGCCCCTGTGCTTAATCTTTGGGCGGGGCTTTCTCCTGCTGGCTTTTTTTGTTCTTAAAGGGAAAGCACCCGGTGGAGCCTATTCCTGCTGGCTCTCTGCAGGAACTTTCCCTTCAAGTATAAAAAGCTCAGGTCGGGCAGGGAGGGGGCGGGGCAGGCTCAGAGGCCAGCCGGAATGGCGTTCCTGCTGAAATCGAGCCCTGGCTCTCACCATGTGTGGAAAACGGAGGGCAGCGTTCAGGAGGCAGAGAGTTCTTTCAAAACGAAACGAAAAGAAAACTGTGGGTTTCATTCCTATTAGCAGCCCTGAGTCTCTGGGAAAGAAAAGGAACGCGCCTCAGTTGCATGTTGACCAGAAGTAAACGGAAGAAAACACAGTTTTGCTCTCCCTTCCGTCTCAGGCTGCCCTCGCGCTCTGGGAAGCGGCCGCCACTCCCCCCCTCCCCATCCGTGTGAGGGGGCGATCAAGGGGTCCCCTGACTAGGGTGTGTTTTTGTGTGTGCCAGAACTCGCCACCTGGCGAGTGAGGCCAGGGAGAAGGCGCGTGGCGCGGCGCACCCCCCACTAGGCCCGGCAGCCCCCCAACACGCACGCCGTCCGTCACCCCTCCCCCACCCCCTCTCTCCCGCGCTTTCTCACTTTCCTTCCTTCGCGCCCGACGCTGGAGCTTCACCTGTGGCTGCCGCCGCTTGCCTGCCTGCCCGCCCTGTGCCTGGCTTGGTGCGCGGGGCTCCACCCGGCTTGCGCCTGAGTGCGCACACGGAACTGGTGCCATCGGCGGCAGCAGCAGCAGTCGCGGCGGCGCAGCGAAGGAGGCGGCGGTGAGGGCTGGTTCACTAGCAGGCGAGGTGGCGACAGCCAAGCACGGACGTCTGGGTGGGCAGGGTGCGCCGCCCCGGGAGCATTGACGGGGGGGAGGCCGGGGGGGTGGGGCTTTGTTAAGTGCCCGCCCCCCCGCCTCCTCTCTCCTGGAGCGGCGCTCCGGCGCGCCCCGGCCCCAACGGAACCCTGCTGATAACTCTAAAAGAAAGTGTTAGTGCACACCTAGCCTAAGTGAAGAAGCTTGGTCTTGGCTTCTCGACTGTGTTTGTCATGAATCTTCAGAAGCTGATCTGGTGGTGTAACATGTTATGGAATGTTTGAAATCTCTATAGGAGGACAGCTTTTTGTTAAAATTTAGATTTAAGTTACAGATGTTAAGTAAAGTTTTAACTCTTTATCGGGGTTAAACATTAAACCTTCTTGTGAAAAGTTTATGAGCATGCTTTGTTCTCAGTTGAATGTGTCTTGCCAACGCCTAACATAATTGTCTATAAAGTTTTTTTGTGTGGCTCCCCCCCCCCCCGGTGCAAATTTAAACTAGGCAACATTTCTTAAGGAGATGTTGAAATGCTGGTAAACGAAGGGAGGTTAGTGAGGTACTAGGAGTCTGGTAATGGCAAGTAATTGTAAGAAAGTTTAAGGTGGCTAACTTTTTACAAATTGTGAGGATTGCATGGACCTATGGTTGACAACCTCCAGGTAGTGACTGGAGAGCTCTTGGTATTATGACCAATCTCTAAGCAACAGAGAGCCAGTTTGGTGTAGTGGTTAGGAGCGTGTACTCTAATCTGAGAGAACTGGGTTTGATTCCCCACTACTCCACAAGTAGCTGCTGGTGTGACATTGGGTCAGTCACAAGTTCTTTCAGAGCTGGTCTCTCAAGAGCAGTCCTCAAATGAGCTCTCTCAGCCCCACCTACCTCACAGGGTGTCTTGTGGGGAGGGTAAGGGAAAGGAGATCTTAAGCCACTCTGAGACTCCTTTGGGTAGTGAAGGGTGGGGTATAAATCCAGTCTCTTCTTCTTTTTCTACCTTGGAAAAATGGCTGCTTTGGAAGGTGGACTATATGGCATTATACTCCAATGAAATTCTTCCTATCCCCAATGCACACCCTCCCCAGACTTTACCCTCCAAATATCCAGGAATTTCCCAGCCCAAAGCTGGCAACCCTACACAGACCCTGTCCATACCAGCAGGCATCTCATACTGAATCACCTATAAGAGGCGTGTTTGTTTGCCATGGTTTTTGATGGGGTATCGACCGCAGGCATTGTTGGGGTTTTCAGATTTTGTTTTTAATTTGTAATGTTTTAATCACCACTTGCAACTTTACCTTGAGCCAAGAGGAGAGGTATGGTACTAATATTTTATTAAGAGATGGTATTAATCAGGGATATGTTGCCCCAGAACTTCATTTGCTTGAATGAGAGTTCCTTAGCTGAAAGTATGTATGGTGCTTGCATGCATAAGCTGACCTGGAACACTCAGTGCTGTCGTGTTGTTGAGGCTAAAAATGGTGTCGCTCTGATTTGTGCTTGGATGGAGATCACTGGGAATATCCTAGAGCAGAGGTGGGCAATTGTTTTGGCTTGGGGGCCACTTTGTGGGAGCGCAGGTTAGCGGAGGGCCGCACCTTTTAAAATGATTGCATTCATTACTTACCTTTGCATTTCAGAAAAGGTATAAATTGTATCATAAAAATCAGTAAATATAAATTAAATAAAATGGTGGTAGTTTTATTCAATTTATTTATTGTGCTAATTTCATATCATCTATAGCTGCAAGCACATTTAATTTTAGAATCAGTTTAATGAGACAAATGTACCCTGTCACACTTTTTCTACAATTTTTTTGAAATCAGGAGGGAGATTGCTTGTTGAGATTCTCATCACAGCCTGCAAATTAATGTCTGTCAAAGAGCATCTATATTTACTCTTGTTAATCTTCATGTCTTGGCGGGCTGCAAAAAACTCTGTGGCGGGCCGCATGTGGCCCGCGGGCCGCCATTCGCCCACCCCTGTCCTAGAGGGCTCAAAGAGCTTTTAAGGAGCAAGTTACAATTAACTGTTTTAGTATTTACTGTATATGTCACTAAGACCCATCAGGTCATTCAGCAGGCTTGCTTTGCCATGCACAGTATCTACAGAAAAATGTAACTCTTGTTATAGAGCTGCTCCCAAGTCCTGTCTTACGTTGAACAGGAGCAATTTAATAAGGAAACCAGATTAGCAAATTGTGGCCCCCACATTAGGGGCCGCCTCATGTACCAGACCTCCTCTGGGTTAGTGTTTACTTGAGCACAGCAAGTTGTCATTTTCACTGTTGATTGGACATCCACAGAATAATAAATTATGGGGAGGTACAAACTTTTGGTTAATATGACTTAATTTTTTGAATATATTTACACATGGTCTTTAGGATTCTAGTTTCATGGTTCAAGGAATAAGATTAGAATATTTTTCAAATGGTTGGGTTTATGTTCCCTTTCGTTATTATGGCCATGACAACCTGAGTAAGGGGAGCTTTGTACATGTCTTGTATATCAAACCTGTGTTTTTTACTGTTTTGGTTACGTGTCTCTTATTGCCTCATTAGACTACATCAACATGCAAGGAGGTAATTTCTTAGAACATGCTGTGAAGCTGCTTTTCATTGTTATTGGAAGTGAATTGTTTGTATGTTCACCTGTATAGTTTGGGGCCTTGGAAAATTTGAGGGCTAGGGTATAACTGAATGTGCAGATCCACCTGATCTCTCCTTGCTTACAGTGTGGTGGAATAAACTGGAGACTCAAGGGAGGAAAAGAGCCCCCGGATAACCAAAACTGCGAACTGGCTGAAAAGATTTGGAAAGTTGTTTTGGTAATTTGAGCTGTTTATATTATGGATTGAGAAGTCTGTGCTGGGTCATTAGAATGTTAATAAGACTAAGTCTAAATCCTGCACAGATGTGTGTGTGTGTGTGTGTGCCAGTTAATATAAACAAATGCTGTAATGTGAGAATTCAGTAATTTCAGACTTAAGAAGCAGAACAGTTCTCATCGAGGCCCAAATCTGTTAAGGGTGTCCTTTTCTTCTGGTGTAGTAATAGTGACACCACTAACTTCTGGAATGTATAAACATACTCTAAAGCAAAAGTCATGTACAGAGTTATCGGTACCAGAAGGCCACAATGCCAGTAGAGCCCTGTAGTCTCCTGGGAAACAGAACCAAAGATTCCACTCTAGAGGCTAATTTACTGTAGACATTAAAGTATCAGGGGTTTAACAGAGGACTGAGGCTCAGTCCAGGCCCTAATTCCACAACACTTCTCTCTCCCAAATAGTTGGGTTTTAACTTCTTTTTTCTGGTCAGGAGTGTTGGCATGTAAACAGTGAATGCCGTGCAAGATGACAGCTAGTCAGACTGATCAAACTGATTTAAGTGACAGCTAGGAGTCACATGACTGGACTGATTGCATCAGACTGTAGGAGGTGCTACATGACTCAGCATCTCTACTCTCATTGGACATGGGACTGTGTATATTCTGAACTGTTCCTAGCAGTGTGTGCCAGTTTGGTATCAGGTTGCATGGTGAAGCACTTTGTCAGTGAATATAACTAATGCTTTGCTGTAATGGACTGTGTGTGTATATATTGTAAATAAACTGTAAATAGCTCTGCACCAAGCTGGACGTGCGCAGGACATCATTATTTGCACCACCGTCAAGGAGAGACTATCCCAAGTTCCTTACCTGTTACCTAGTTGCATCCTGAGTCAAAAAGCTATTAGCTTGACCTCCTTAATATAGTACCATAGTACTTCAATACTTCTGTATTAAAACTCTGCATCGGGACTCTAAGCTCAAATACTATTGACCATGTAGGGATCTGTAACAAAGTATTTATCCTCATTTACTCCTGTATGGGCCACAAAATACTGAGTTGATGGGGATAAAGTTAAAAACAGTCCATAACATTTTGTTTCATATTTCTGTGATAGTAAACTGTTAGGCTGCAAGAGCTGCATTGCTGTTTACGAAGCTTGGAAATAGCTAGGTGTCTCTTGAACTTCAAAGTGCTGAAATTCTTTCCCTTAGTGCAACTGTCCTGTGGGTCTGGGGTCAGAGGGCAAGAACGGGGCTTTCTTTTTGCCTACCTTCCCCAAACATCAGCCACATAAGGCAGTTTCTCTGGCTGAATTTCAGAATTCTTGGATTTAATGAGTCATGCTGTAGTTTGAGGCACAAAACAGCGGCTTAAACACAGCCCCACAACGAAACTGTTCAAAGAGGCTGTGGGATAGAATGTAGGGGAAAAGATTGCACTTTACCTGCCTTGCCCTCCACGGTTTCCTTGTGGGGGCTGGATTTATGGGTTCGTCATAGGGTTGCCAAGTCCGGGTTGGAAAATACCTGGGGACTTTGGGGGTGGAGCCAGGAGAAGGTGGGATTTGGGGTGGGGAGGGGCCTCAGCATGGTACAATGCCATAGAGTCCACCCTTCAAAGCAACCATTTTCTCCAGGGGAACTGATCTCTGTCAGCTTGGGATCAGTTGTAAAAGCTGGAGATCCCCAGGCCCCACCTGGAGGATGGGAACCCTAGTTCATCAATTTGTGTTACTGTTGTGTGCTACAGGAACATGGGTAACAGAACCAACCACAATGAGACCCTGAATCAAGACAGAGGTGTTCCGCTGGGCCCATGGTTGAGGTGGTGGAGATCCATTTACATCGGCCTCCCCGTATTGCTGTTAACATCTCTTGCCATCAATCTATATTGTTTGCTGTCTGCCTATTTCCCCAGTATCAGTTACCAGCCATCTATGACACTGGGGAAGTTACGTGGGGGCAGGAACGGTTGCCATCGATTCCACTGCTTAGTGTAGTAGTCGATCTTATTTTAAATTGGGTTTTAATGATGTGATTTTAAATATTGTATTGTATTATTGCTTGTTGTAACCAATGCTCCCTCTAAGCTGTGGAGTCTTGTGAGCAAATATTCTGCTTTGTGAGCTGCTGGCATTAAACTTGTGAGTGAGCGATTTGGCTGCTGCATAAATCCTGAGCTAAGACAAAAATGGGTGAGCTGGAGGCTAAAAAACAGTGAGCTAGTTCACACTAACTCAGCTTAGAGAGACACACTGGTTGTAACCTGCCCTGAGCCTGTTGGTAGGGGAGGGTGGGCTAGAAGTTAAATCAAAATAAATAACAATGTTACAAGCTGTGGCTGGATGGCTGCAACAGAGTCCACTGAGGCTAAATCCATCTAAGATGGAGCTCCTGTACCTGAGTCGTGGGGGATTGAGTCAGGGAATCAGGCTCCCGTTTCGATGGGGCTCCATTGGTGCCAATGTTGGGGGTGAAGAATCTGGGGGTGTTCGTGGATGCCTCCCTTTCTGTGGAGGCCCAGGTCACCGCCACTGCCAGGTCTGTCTTTTATCATCTGAAGCAGATCAGGCAGTTGGACCCATATCTCACCCTCCGGGACCTAGCTACAGTTACCCATGCAATGGTCACTCCCAGGCTGGACTACTGTAACTCTCTCTACATGGGGCTGCCCTTTACCCTGTTCTGGAAGTTGCAGTTAGTGCAAAATGCAGCAGCATGGGTTCACAGCCTCCCAGTGCTGCATGAAATGCACTGGCTGCCTATAGAATTCTGGATCCATTTTAAGGTGCTGGTGCTTACCTTTAATGCCCTATCTGGCCAGGGGCCAGCATACCTTTGAGACTGCCTCTCCCCATGTGAGCCCCTGGGGATACTGTGGTCTGCGAATCAACATCTTCTAGCAGTCCCCAGCCCCAGGGATGTCCAACTAGCCTTGACTAGGACCAGGGCTTTCTTGGCATTAGCCCCCACCTGGTGGAATGGGCTCCCATATGAGATCAGGGCTCTGCACGATCTATTACAGTTCTGCAGGGCCTGTAAGACGGAGCTTTATTTTTCACATATATATCCCGCCCATCCCACAAGTGGGCCCAGGGAGGGTTACATCATTTCAATAAATACAACATAATTTAAAACACAATATAAACATTTAAAATCAGTAGTTACAGCTTACCGTTGAGAGATTCTGGCCCATTGATGCAGATGGATGTGGCTGGTTATCGGTGTGTGGGTGACAGGAACCTCTGGGAGGCCATGTGTGGACACCCGCTGCCTCAGCCAAAGGCCTGGCGGAACAGTTCCGTCTTGCAGGCCCTGCAGAATCGAAGAAGATCTCGCAAGGGAGCATGTTCCACCAGATAGGGGCCAGGGCAGAAAAAGCCCTGGTCGAGGCTATATGACATCCTTTGGGCCAGGGACCACCGGGAGATGTTGATAGAGTGTAAAGCTCTTCGAAGCATATATGGGAAGAGGCGGTCTTCCACTGTGCCTCTGGTTGAGGTGGTGGATGCCCCTCTTCCTCTTGGCTATCTCCTCTCCAGTGGCCTGGATCCCAATATGGGGGTACTGCTGATTTTTAAATGTTGATCGATATTGGAACGAATTTGCTTGCATGGTATTTTAGGGTTTTATTGTTTTAAATTATCTTTTAATGATTGTTTTAATGGTACTATACTAAGAATTGCTGTAAACTGCCCTGAGCCCGCTCACGGGGAGGGTGGTATATAAATCAAATCAATAAATAAATGTGTTTTGGAAAATCTGCCATCATTCAGACTGAAAATGCCCTGCCTCTAGTTGTCATCCGCTTCATCTCTGAATAGAGAGTACGGCTTGGGAGGCAGATTTTAGTAGGCAGGCTAGATGGTGTGGGAGGAGGCCATCGTTCAGGGTATGGTTGGGCTTATTTCCTGTAAATTGGGGAGGGGGGGAGGTGAAGAGGTGAGAGGCTTGCTCGTAACCTCCTTCTACATCCCCAAAAGGCACATCTTAACTGCATTTTGAGGCATGGACTTTCAAAGCCTCATCTGCAGTTTTTGAGTGCTATGGGGCTTGTTGATTGTAGTGCTTTTGTTTGGGAGGTGGCCTGGTGGGAAAATGAGCTAAGTGACCCTCACCTCCTCTAGGTTCTCTGGCGGGAGAGCTATAGGCCCTTAACACTTCCTTCTCAGCATTTCAGCTCACAGAGAAAGGGGCTGTGCATGCTTATTCCTTGATCTTTCTGATTTATTATTTATTCATTCATTTATTTGATTTGATTTTTATCCCGCCGTCCCCGCATAGCAGGTTCAGGGTGGGTTATATCAAGTTTGGTAGAAAATACAATAAACAACAATTAAGACAGTTAAAACACCAATAAAATACATCAAAATCATTCATCCGGTGCAAGTTATTGTTAAAATTAAGGCCTCACAGATGCCATCTCTGGTATGCAGTTCTGACCCACTAAGGGGAGGGCCAGTAAAGAGGGAGGGACTCTGTCACCCTAGTTAAAAGCCTGGCAGAAGAGCTTCATCTTGCAGGCCCTGCGGAACTGTAAAAAGTCCTGCAGGGCCCTGATCTCATATGAGAGCTCATTCCACTAGGCAAGATGGACATTCCTGGTGCTGGGGACTACCAGAAGATGTTGATTCTCAGGTCATAAAGCCCTTCAGGGCTCATAGAGAGAGAGGCGGTCTTGCAGATATGCAGGCCCTTGGCCGTATAGGGCTTTAAAGCACCAACGCCTTGAAACGGATCTGTTACTCAGTAGGCAGCCAGTGCAGTTCACGCAGCACCAGGTGGATGTGGACCCACACAGGCAGCAACATCAGTACCCATGCCACTGCATTCTATACCAGCTGCAGTTTCTGGAGCAGAATCAAGGGCAGCCCCATGTAGAAAGAATTACAATAATCTAATCTGGAAGTGACCATTGCATGGATCACTGTAGCCAGATCCTGGGGAGCAAGATATGGGGCCAGCTGCCTGATCTGTCTCAGATGGAAAAAGGCAGACCTGGCAGTAGCGGCAACCTGGGCCTCCATAGTTAGTGAGGTGTCCGGGAGCACCCTCAGGCTCTTCACCTTTGGTGCCAGCACCAATAGGGCCCCGTCAAAGGATGGAAGCCCGATCCCAAGCCCCTGCAACTCAAGTACAGGACCTCCATCTTCGATAGATTCAGTTTCAGTCTGCTCTGGTTAGCCATGGCTTGTAATGCCCTGTCCAGATTTTCTGGGGCAGAGTCCGGGTGGCCATTCATTAGTAGATAGAGATGCGTGTTTTTCGTTTATTGATGACAACCCAGCCCATACCTCTGGATAATGGAGGGGGTGCATATAGATATTAAATAGCATTGGGGAGAGAATCGACCCCTGTGGCACACCACATTCTGGCAGAAGTTGCTGAGATAATTCCCCTCCCAGTGCCACCCTCTGTCCTCAGCCTTGGAGAAAGGAGGTCAGCCACTGCAAAGCAAGCCCCCTTATCTCCACATCGGCGAGGCGGTGGGTCAACAGATCGTAGTCAACCGTACTGAACACTGCTGACAGATCAAGAAGTATCAGCAGCGCCAATCCACCTCAATCCAGGTGTCTCTTGAGGTCATCCACTAAGGCAACCAGCACTGTCTTTGTCTCATGGGCAGGGTGAAAGCTGGACTGGAAGGGATCCAGGATATTAGCATCCTCCAGGAAAACCTGGAGCTGTGTTGCCACCGCCTTCTCCAGGAACGGTAGATTAGACACTAGGCGGTAGATTGTAGGGTCCAAAGAAGGGTTTTTTTTAGGAGGGGGTGGACTACAACCTCCTTTGATCCCTCTGGGAAGGTTCCCGTTGATAGGGACAGATTGATAATATCCCTCAATGGGGTCCGCACCTCATCGCCACAGGCTTTCACCAGCCACGACTGGCAAGGATCAAGAAGGCATGTAATGGGCTTCACAGCAGCCAAGATCCTGAACTTCTTCCTGGGTGAGCAGACTGAAATGGTTCAGCACTGGACCTGAAGATGGCCAGGGAGCTTCCAGTTCCCATATTGTATCAAGTGTGGCTGGAAGATCATGGCAGAGTGACAAGCCTTTATCTGCAAAATGACTTGCAAATGCCTCACAGCCTATAGCCAGTCCTCTAGCATTTGGAATGCCCTGAGGCAACGCAGTTAGAGACTGAATTATTCTAAATAATTGGGCTGGGCGCAAGTTTGTAGACTCAATGGAGGTTGTGTTAAAATGATTTGTGGAATTTTTCTAGCCTTTTGGGGAGTGAACTTGCGAACACATTTCTCTATGAACCTGAGGGTTCCTCCTTAAAACAAGTGTATTATAAATGACTGCGAATTACAATGCTTTGATAAAGAGGACTATATAAGCCATCCATAATTGGAAGGGGAAAATTACAATCAAGTTAGCAGGAGGATATAGGGATATTTAAAAGATTGTCTTGCTAAGAACCAAGGTAAATGAAAATACTGACAATCTTTGTGGATGAAACTGGGAAGGGGGACAGTAAAATAACTGTTTTTAATTAGTAGTAGCTTACTAACACATTTGATGTTGGAAATACTGACAGTCTTTGTGGGTAAACTGGGAAGGGGGACAGTATAAAAACAGTGTGCTTTTAATTAGTAGTAGCTGACTAATGCATTTGATGTTGGAAATGTGGCTATGATGTTTCTTTAAACAAACTGAAACCTGAATTCACACAGCTTTTGAGTCTGAACATTGAATTGTGTAGCTAGCTATCATATCTAGCAAAGGTAAAAGCACTCTGCAGTGGCTTCTGCTTTAACATCAGCCATCAAAGAAACGTGTGTTCTTTCATTTCTCCTCCTATCTTGTGTCACTCAAAGGAATACTTTTTACCTGTTTGTGTAACCATCTTATGGTCTTATTATTTTGTGATATGGTAAATTCACTGTAACCTTTTCACTGCAAAGAGTAAGCAAGAGTCTTCAGAGGCATGGTTTTTATATTTTCTTTGAAGATTTTAAAGTAGGTGAAACGTGGGGGAGTTTGGAAAGAATGCAAGGGGAATAGCTAATGCATTCTGTGTATATGCCATTTTATCTCTACCCATTGTTCTTTATGGCTGTCTGACTAAAATGCCGAGCTTTAGTTTTTGCTGTTTTCTGGGTTTGGTTTGGTGGTACTGTAGTATACTTTTCTAAACACTGAACCCTTTCCCCCTAGGAAGTGGATTAGAGTTGTTCTGAAAAGGCTATGAAATGCAGCCTGCCTCTCAGTAATGCTGTATATCTATAAATATTATAAACATGTTCACTGTTAACTGATTTGAGATTCCTGTAATTTTATTTTTGGGTGGTGAAGAGTAGCATGAAGTTGCTTTGCCAATGGCAAAGACCCAGCAAGTTTAGGAAAGAGTCTCACTCCAAAGAGTTTTGAGGACTACAGATCTAAGCCTTAAAAGAGCACCTTGAACTGAAGCAACCAGTGCAAGGCTTGTGATAAAGAACTGCTTGGCAAGAACATGTGAACACCTACTAGAAGTTTGCTTTGTTACTGAATACTGTTTGGAATCCCATATGGAAGCTGTGCCATTGTTACTTGCTCAGTAGTCCTGTAGGTGTTCTATATCCCTTTCAACATCCTCCTACTTTGGGCTTCTCAATGACTTCCTTTTAACATGAACGAAAATGCCCCGAAGTCATCCAGCACGCTTCCATGGCAGAGTGGAGATCTGAACTTTGGTCCAGTGGCAAACCAGTTCTGCTCATCTCTTGCCTTGAACACCCCGTGGTTGAGATCGCCATGAGTTGGTTGCAACTTGGTGGCGCATTTTCCTTCTCTCCCAGATCCTCACTTGACACGCTAACCTCTGTGCCACACCTGCTCTTTTAGTGGTGTTTGGTTGAAGTTCTAATGCTTCCTAAGAGCCTGTGTGGTATAGTGGGCTGTGGCATGGATGCTAAGCCTTCCATATGCTTGTGCTGTACCCTTTTCTATGGCAGAGGTGGTCCTCCACTGCATAGCATGGTCTTTTGGTACTCAGAGCTCCCCTTCATGCAAGATGGGTGTGTTTTAGTGAGCTGCAAAGGCTCTGCCCAGTGGAAAACCACTTCTGCAACCGAAGAACAAGAGCACAAATGGAAGCAACTCATAAGATTGAGGCACAGGATATGGGAAGTTTAGGTTCAAACCCCCACTCTACATTAAGGTTGCTGGTTGACCCTGGCCCATTAAGTCTGGTCTCTCAGCCTAACCTACCTCATAGGGCTGTTTAGATGATAAAGTAGAGGAGGGAGAACCAATATACTGCCCTAAGGTTTTTGGAGGCAGGCTAGATAATGTGCTAAATAAACGAGTGTCTGTTTTTGTATCTCTTTTGCGTTCACATTTTGCTTTTCCTTGGAATGGTACCCATAGCAGAGGATCCCAATTCTTAACCACTATGTAGGGTTGCCAGCCTCCAGGTGGGGCCTGGGGATCTCCCACTTTTACAACTGATCTCCAGCTGACAGAGAACAGCTTCCCTGGAGAAAATGGCTGCTTTGAAGGGTGGACTCTATGGTATTGTACCCTGTCCTCCCCAAACCCCACCCTCTCCTGGCTCCACCCCCAAAGTCTCCAGGTATTTTCCAACCCAGACCTGGCAACCAATGTTCCCTCTAAGACATGGAGTCTTGTGAGCAAAAATTCTACTTTGTGAGCTAACGGCATCAAAGTTGTGAGTGAGCGATCTGGCTGCTGCATCGATCAGTTTGCTCTGGAGCCATCCTTCCTGAGCTAAGCCAAAAATTTGTGAGCCGGAGACTAAAAAACTGTGAGCTAGCTCACACTAACTCAGCTTAGAGGGAACACTGCTGGCAACCCTACCACTATGGCTAGCTATCTACTAATTTTAATGTGCGTTCCATTTGGTTTAGAAGGCTTTCATTGTATTTTAGTATTTCCTGTATTTCAGGAAGATTTTTATGCTAATTCTTTTCTGCTGCTCTGTGCAGATGGGAGTCCTTTAGAGCCCATCTACACTGATGCTATATTTAATTTTCTTTGAGTAATCACAAATGTACACAAATTTCAGGGATTTACAGCAGCTGTGAGATGTGTATTGCCAACTGTTTTATAAGATCGTTTGTCAACACATACTTTAAATTTGTAGTCTCTTGGTGCTTGACCAACTTTAGTTTTCCTTGCTGTCTTTTTCAAGTTGTGACTCTACATATTTGTTCATGGCGAATGTGGTCCATTCACATCTTATTATCTCTTGAACAATTTGTTCACTTTTTTTATAGCTCTTGCCCATGTACCTTGTGGTACTCTTGCGCTAAGCCTCTTCAGAATTAAGAACTATGGCTTGAGAGCAGCATTTACAAAAGTAATATTTCCTTAAGTGTACAGTTTAGATCTGCTAGCAGTCTGACAATTTTATTGAAAGAACTCCACGCAGATGGCTTTTTTTGGATATTGACTCTGTGTGATCCAGTAAGTGTTTTGTTTTTTGCGGGGTGAGGGAAATTGGGGGCAGCAGAGGATGTATGTAAGCATCGTTATGGATGGCTGATAAAAGTAGTGTATAGTCTTCCAGATTTCTGTTTGGAGATCATCCAGAATTACAGTTTACTTTATTCTTATGTCAAATAAGCCATGGAAATTTTTTTTCCCCGAATGTGCTTTTCCTCTATAAAAGTTTGTGAATAAAAATAATTGATCTCTTTGAACAAACTGATGGAACCATGATGATTTCACCATTTGAGAAACAGTTGGTGGGTGGGAGGGAAAACAAATGGGAATCTGAAATATAGTTAGAATTTTGCTCAGGTGTTTATAGTCTTTGGTGGTTTCTCACTGATACGTGCTCTGTATGCAGACTCTTGTGTCTAGTTTTTTCTGTGCGCGTATGAAAATTGCTCAGTCTGTTCAGAATAGAGCTATTCCAGGGCATGTTAAGTGGTTGTTTCTGAGAGTTTGTCTGATCCATATGTAGGATCAGGCTGTAGCTTTGTTGATGTTGTAGCTTTGTGTAGCTTTGTTGTATGTAGCTTTGTTGATGTGTAGCTTTGTTGATTTTGATTCCTCTGGCCTGAAAATCTATTCTTCAATACAGTTCACCCCCCCCTTTTTTTGCTAAACAAACCAACAGCCTTAAAACTGAGCCTTAAATAATTACACACTCTTGTTGCTTGAAAATGTTGTGCTGAAATGTATTTCAGGTGCTTAAAATGTCATTGGAAAACCTTTTTTGTGGTGCTTTAGACTTAATGCTGCATTAATAGCATGTATATGTTCAAAAGTTTCATTTTTTACTTTTCTCAACTTTTTTCCCAAGGGTGCGATTATATCTGGTTAAAATTTTGTCTTCGGGTGTTTTTTTTTTAAAAAAAAAAAGCCATGTCCAGCATCCTTCAAATGATTTCTGTTATAGTTAATCATTCATATTTCTCTCTCTTTTTAAACAGTGTGTTACACGGGTTTCAAGATGGAGATGGTGCCTTATCACATCTTGTGGCTTGCACTCCACTGTATATGATCCTAATGAAAAAGTAAGTTCTTCGCGCTAGCTTGCAGCTTATCTCTTGACTGCAGGAAGGTACAAGCAAACCTCTACACCCACTAGCAAAATCTGAAGATGGCTGGTTCAGACATCCTTTTATAGATACCTTCCCCCCCTTTTCCAGTTCATCTATTAACTTCAGAACTTATTTCTCTTTTGTTGCCTGACTTTGAATACAGTAAGACAGTTTTTTTAATTAGAGGGGTGTGCTGAGGAACTGCTGTTTGGCTGCTTTTCAGAGGAGTGCTTCCCTGTCTGTTTCAAGACTGTGTTCTGCTGCTTCTGCTTCTTCTAGCATTTTGGAACTAAAGTGTTAACTCTGGCTTTCAAGCACTTTGATGTTTATATTTTTAACCTACATTGGGACCACTTCATCAATTTACTGGGACAACCCTTTTTCCTTTTACCAGTTCTAGAAATCCAAAGTTTAAAATGAGATGCAACTTTTGTTTCAGGGGCTATGAGAGATTTCTGAGTTATGGCCCTAAGGTATATTTTGGGAATCGAGGATCAAGCATAGTATAATATTATATTTTTGTTTATATTTTCTCTCTATATATTTTTACTAACTGACTTGCTTATGATAGCAACAGGGTACTTGTAACTCTCTTATGTGCACATAAAATCCTATTTGCACTCTGCTTGATGTACATGATATGAATTGATATTTTTTGTTTTAGATTGAATCCTGGTAGTTAATTGTAGATGAATGATAATTGTGAGCTGTTAAAAGCTAAACTTGCTCAATTAAACCAGTGACAGAGAACCAGAGGATTCTAAAACCCAACTTTTCTGTTAGCTAGATTTGTACATTTGTCAAAGTGTGGTGTAGCGGTTAAGAGCAGTGGACTCTAATCTGGAGAACCAGGTTTAATTTCCCCACTCCTCCACATGAAGCCAGTTGGGTGACCTTGGGTCAATCACAGTTCTCTCAGAGCTCTTTCAGCCCTAGCTACCTTACAGGGTGTTTGTTGTAGGGAGAGGAAGAGAAGGAGCTTGTAAGCTGGGGTATAAAAACCAACTCTTCTTCTAAACTGATGGTTCAGTCTGATTTTTGCATCTGCTTTGAAATATAGACAGCGGTGAAGATGCTACATTGGCAGTTATTTGGAGGGATTAAAATAAATGTTTGGTTCAAATTGGAAGGCGGAATGCAATAATGATGAAAATTGAGATGTTGGAAACTGGATGCTTTGAAAGAAACCTGGGTAGCTATTATAAGATACTGAGGAATGTACAAGAACATCAAACAGAAGTGGTGGATAAAATTGGAGCAGTTATTAACTAACCTGAGTGTACAAGTTGAAGACTTTCTAAGAAAAGCCAGGACAAACAATTGGATGAGAATTGTGCCTGAGCATATAGAGGGTGGAAGGCTTCTTTGTGGCTTGCAGGCAAAACTTGGATTCAACATTCAAAATTCAGATAAACATCCCAAGAGACTTTCCTATAATTGTGTTGGATTCAACCAGCTTCTCTTTTGGAGAAAATAAGTGGAGGAGTCTGCTTTGATCACCCAAAAAGATGGTGCTGGATATTATGGGACCTGTATGGACAAAAGTCATGTGGTACTGAGGCTGTAGGAAGGAAATGAATTCACTAAGACTGATTGGAAAAGCTACCTGGATCAGTCTTGGTCAGCTTTTAAAAAGCATTGTCAGACACCTAATAGAGCAAATGCCAAGTCCTTAATCCAGACAACTGATATGTAAAACTTTTAGGAAACAAAGGTTACTAAAGACTGTGACCTCTGCATTACAGCAGAAAAATATTAAGGTATTGACAGTCATTCCGCAAAGCCTACCTTTTCTGCGAATGGTTACTTCTTCAGGTTATGTAGATATTTTTTCTAATTTGTTGCTGGGGATGTGTTCTTTGGGCCCTTGTGCCAGTATTAATTGTATTAGCTAAGATTTTATGATATTCTCTAGAAAATCCATTTTGTATTTCTTTACATCACCCCACCCCCCCAATAAAAAGCTATAGTAGTTCTGGCAGCACTGCTGAAGAAACTTCATAGCTTTCAAATGTTTCTTTGTAATCTTTTAATTTTCAGCTAGAACCTGGCCTTCAAGGCTTTTAAAAATTTATATTTAATATAAACACTGATACCTTTAACTCTCTGTAATAAAATGTGTGAGGTGACTTACAGTATTAAAGCAACAGATACTTAACAAGGTACCAAACAGAAAAACACCTCTGTCGAAATAAAACCACCATCTGCACCAGCAGTTAATTAAAAACCCATCTTTAAGAGCAATGTTCTTAAAAAGCAGTAAGATTTTACAATCTCCTCTGACCAAAGAGAAAAAAATGTATAGAAGACTGTGATGGAAAAGAGGCTGCCCTGCCCCTGAAAGGGAAAACAGCCACTCACTTGAGCCCATGGGAGTGCTGCATCCAGTCACATTTTTCACTGTGTCTCTCAGTCAGGTTTCACCTTTGCCTACCTGGAGACCTGTGCTGCTGATCTGTTCCTTGAAACCAACCTGTAAATAAATCAGTTTTCTGTGTTTATATACAACTAGGAATAAGGCCTGTTGTGGAAATAAAAACAATGGGCTGTAGAAAGAGGCTCTGGGAGAGTGCCAAGGCCTTGGGCACTCAGTGTCAATTTGATGTGGCAACCTCAGCAGGGTATAAGGACACAGAGTCCACCATTTTCTCCAGGGGAACTGATCTCTGCTACCTGAAGAGTAGTTGTAATTCTGAGTGATCTCCTGCCCTTACCTGGAGATTGGCAACAGTGGTTCCCCAAGAGGGAATAGCTGGTTTGGAGAGCAGAGTCTATGGCATTGTACCTGTCTGAGGCCCTACCCCTCCTCAAACCTCACCCTCTCCAAGTGCCATCCCTCAAATTTCCAGGAATTCGCCACATGGAGTTGGCAATCCTAACTCCTTTCCAGCTAAGCATCAACCTACCTTTATTTCCCCTCACTCTTCAGCTTTCCATCTCCCCCACCCACCTGCAGCCTCTACCATGCTCTGAAGCCCTGACTGCCACGTCACATTGGCTGTCATGGGGGGGCATCTCAGCAGGGTATAAGGACACAGAATCCACCATTTTCTCCAGAGGAACTGATTAATGCCATCTGGAGAGCAGTTGTAATTCAAGTGATCTTCAGCCCTCACCTGGAGATTGGCAACAGTAGTTCCCCAAGAGGGAATAGCTGGTTTGGAGGGCATTGAAGCCCTGACTGCCACGTCACCCTCTTTTCCTGCACTTTTTGGCCTTGGGGCAGCTGGGAACTGTGAGCCAGCAGATGAGGAAGCCCCATTCAACCCAGTGAGTGGTACACCTGCAGGCCACTCTCTGGAACTGCAGCTCAATTGAACCTCATGGGGGAACATTTTAACACAGACAGCAGCCATCTTACAAACACAGGTAACTGCCATTTCGTTACACCTACCAACAGCCACTGAGGTAAGTGAGTCCCACACAGGAGGGAAGGAGGAGAGGGGTCTTCGTCAAGAGAGAAAGCTGTCTACCAGAAATTCTGACAGGGCATAGTGGTTGAAGTAGTGGGCGGGGAAGAGGAGCAGACCCAGCACCCAGCCAATGGCATGCGAGTACTCACAGCCAGTGGATAAGGTCAGCTTCTGAGTGACACATCAGGGAGCCAACTGATTTTAGAGCGTGTGGAATGTTCAGGAGAGTCCATAGTGAAAAGAGAATTACACAAGAGGTGAAGACCCGTGATACTTGCGGGGAGGGGGGGAGAAGGAGGAAGCCGCCACAGGTAAGCCCTCTCCCTTTCTCCCCTGGCACTGATGGCGAGACCCATGCAGCTCCAAGCGGCCGGGCCTTCTCTCCCACCCCCACCGAGGCCCGTGCAGGGCCCACCAGGTCTTCTCTCCTGGCTACCCCCCCCCCCCACTGGCGAGTCCCGCGCGGCTCTCAGCCACCGGGCCCACCTGGCCTTCTTGCCCGCTCCCCACTGATGGCAAGGCCGTTTGGCTCTGAGCCGCTGGGCTCGCCAAGCCTTTCTGTAGTGTCCACTTAACATGGATCTCCTAGTAGTACGAAGGTTTCTTTTGGGGAAGATACCTTCATCCCAGGCTTCATGGGTACTCAGCATTTTTTATTGTGTCCAGAAGCAAACCAGAAGCTGGTAGAGATCACTTAAAACTGGCAATATCGTACCTATAGCTTAATCCCTCCAGTATCATCCTTCCTATATTTTGAACCAGTCGAAATTTCTGAAGGCAACTGTAAATATTAGCATATTGCAGTGATGCAGCCTGGATATAATCAGTGCATGGGTAACAGTGGCCAATTTTACCTTTTAAGATGGCAAATACTTGGGCTGCCTCTTTCTTGGTCTCTTCACTGTGGTGCAATGTTGGATTGAGGGATGTTCAGCCAAGTGTTAGCAGCTGCTGATTCAGTGCAAGACTAGTTGTATGTTTGGTTTCTGGTATAGTGTCATCTTTACGGAGGTATGCAAGACCTTGGGAAGTGGTCTCGCCAACTTCTTTGATACATCAGTCCGTAAGAACTAATATCTAACTTTAAATTGCGTTGCCCTAGTGTTGTGTTGGAGGACTGTATATTTCAGTGTGGTCCACGCATTCTTTTTTCCCCCTACACTCCAAAATGCTCTGAGTGTAACTGTTAATCACTAATTGTTCATCATATTGAAGTGTGAAGCAGCCCCAGACTACTCTGTTCAGATGTGTTTATAGGTAATAACACCTGTGCAGTGTGTTTTCCCGAAGTATTAGGTGGACTGTTGGTCCGATCTGTGAGGCTGTCTTCATTCATGGGTTTGAAGCTGGTTAGAAATCTTAGGTGGGATCCAGGTTAGTAGTAAATATTGGTGTCAACATATCCTTTAACCAGAATTATGGCCAGAGAGGGTACACAGTTCTGCCCTGCAGATGGTTAAGAGTTATATCATTATGTGGCCTCTGACAGTCTGTATGTGGGAGGGTCAATGCGAGTTTAAGAAGCGATTTTAATATATTTAGAAACTCCAGTTCCATAGGTTAAATATGTGTATATGTTTTGTATTATAATGATTGAAATCATCTCCCCCTCCCCCCTTCCCTTGTTTCAGACATTTGAAAAGCTGCTTATTGCCAACAGAGGAGAAATTGCCTGCAGAGTAAGTATAACTTCCAAAACATTGTCTCTTCAATTTTATCACTTCTATGATTTTGTTTAAAACCCATTTTCCCTCCATTTCCCTAATTACTAGGTAATTAGAACCTGCAAGAAGATGGGTATTAAAACAGTTGCGATACACAGTGATGTTGATTCCAACGCTGTAAGTACCAACCATGTAAAATTTCTTACCGCAGTGGTTGTCTCCTGCCAGTCAGTTCCCAACTTTAAAGTAATAGATTTTCCCCATAACATCCAATTATATATTTGAATAATTGCTTCAAGTTTATCTGTCTTTCAGAAATGAGTAGCTAGGGGTTGTGATTTTGAAGGCTACAGGGCAAAAGTAGAAATAGAAGTCAATCGTGTACTCAATTTATAATAATACCAGCAGAGGAGGTCACAAGGAGGGGAAATACCACCCTCCTCCCTGCATTGCTTTCCTGCGGTGCTTTTAGCTCTTCCCGCTGCTGCCCACCTTCCTTTGCTGCGCCCCCCCCCACTGCCTCTGTCTGTTTGGCCCAGGTTACCTGAGCAGCACCTTTCTCAGCCTCCTTTGCTTGCCTGTTGGTGCCTCTCTCAGTCTCTTTGCTGCTGTTCCACTTACTTGCCTGCTTTATGGTGGTGTCAGTGCCATTTTTAGCTTCTCTGCTGATCATTCTCCTTCCCTCTTCCCACTTCTTGCTGTCTTCCCTGGTAGTGGCTGAGCCTCTCTTGGCTTCCCTGCCACTCCCCCCCCCCTCAAAATGTCTGATGAGATTGTGGGGTTTTTTCCTCTTTAAGTTGAGGTTTCTGTGTTTTAAAAAATCCACTTAACTTTTCCTTCTTTTTCCACTTCTTTCTTGTAAACCGTAGTGTTCCCACACGTTTGTGGAAGAGCCTGCCTTCTCTGTACATGGTCCTGTTCAACTGGGTTTTTTTTTTTTTTGTTCTGCATTTTCAGGCCAGAATTGGATATGACTGTTAGCTTTCCCTGTGCTCTCCTCCGCAATGACCTTCTTTTCTGTTCGTAGTGCAGAAAAGGACCATCAAAATCTTGCAAGGCTATCTTATATTGTCCCAGCGGCCATTTTGGAGTTTCTAGGCAACTAGTTGCAGAGGGTACCCATCTTGGTCTGCAGGAGAACAGCTAAGGTTTGAGTCCAGTAGCGCTTTAGAGACTAACAAGATTTTTTGAGGTATGAGCTTTCGAGAGTCAAAGCTCACTTTGTCAGATATAAACAGGAATAGACATCCCTGAGTCTTTATACCCCAGTCTGAAGGTGGGAGGGTGTGTTGCAAAAAAAGGGGGTCAGGATGCAGAGATACAGTGCAAAATGTAATCAGCTTGATTAGAGGAGGGGAGAAATGCTTAGGGGCTAAAAATAAGCATTTGCAGTGAAATAAGAATCCTTTGTCCCTATTCACCTTTGGAGACCTGGATAGCCCAGGCTAGCCTGATTCCATCAGATCTTGGAAGCTAAGCAGAGTCAGCCTTGGCTATTATTTGGAAGGGTGACCTCCAAGGAATACCAGGGTCGTGATGCACAGGCAGGCGATATCAAGCCACCTCTGAAACATCTCTTGCCTTAAAAACAAATTTGTATAAATGTAAAATCAGATATACCTTCAAATGTAGGATATATTTCTCACATCTGAAGTGGTCTTTAAAGTTGACTCTTAATTCACAAAACTTCATGTCGCAGTAGCTCTTCAGGGAAACCAATAACAAATCTTTTCCAGTTTATCACTGTACCTTTTGCGAAAACAAAAACAGAGGCAAAATGGGTTATGTAGTGGTCCTGGATGAGAAGTGTTGATTTTGCAGATGTATTTGCTGACATGAAGCTTAATGCCCATATAGTAAAGTAGTATTTACAAAGGGATGTTAGATATCACACCAATACAATAACAACCCACTGCTTGGACACTGTTTAAAATGTAATGTACCAGTGTTTACAATGTAAGTAAAGAATCAAAAAGAAGGGAAAGGAATTCTAAGTTCTGTTCCACATTTATAGTCACTGAGGCAGATTAGCATTCTGTGGCCATTCAGGTAAAGGGGGGGCATCCTTTGCTAGTTTGATAGATCTTGGAGAAATATTAACTTGACCCTCCCTTCCTGTTTAATATTATGAGTGAAGATTTGCTGCTATATTACTATGATGTGCATTCTCAGTTGCCAACCAGGATAGGAATTGGAAGAATTGAGACCAGTAGTGGAAAATAAAGGAGAGGGGAAGAGGACACAGAAAAATTAGAATATTTGTAGTGTGTGGGGGGAGAAATGAAGGCAAATCATGAGAGAGAGCAAAATAAAGGAGAAGAAAAGTGTGGAAAAGAAGAAGAGAGACTAAGGAGCAGAGACAAATAGGTTTTATTTTGCTACAGCAAGATTTAGCTGGGAGGCAAAACTATAGAGTTAAGTGGGAGGAAAGTAAGAGGGAAACCATAGACAGCTGAAAACAGTGACCTTGTTAGGAGACTGCAGCAAGTACTGTACCAGGTATCATCTGTGCTTTGATGGTCTTGCCTTGCTCCAGTGCTGCTTGGTTGATTGGCATATCAGCATCTCGTTGTAGGCAAGCATTTGTTAGCCTTGTTGTAGTAAAGTTTGCAGGAAGGTAGGGCTGGTATGTAGTCACAGTTACTGTTGTTTACTCTGCTCCACCTTCCTTGTGCCTCTAGAGGCTGCACTGCAGAACTATATTACAAGTAAAATAAATTGAAGTGCTTTTGCTGAATGCAGAATGACTCCAGCTTCAAGTGACTTGTGCCCCCTGAATTTTTGTTCCCTCAGCCCCGCCCTCTCAACAGTCCTGCAAGTTATATGTCAGAGTGCCTTTGTTGATTAGTAAATGGGGGTGGTGGGTGATGGTGAGGGTAATGCCACAAATAAATAAAACAAACCAAATTTTAATAGTCAAGTTATGAATTTGCCAGATTGACTATGAGGTCAAGTCAAAATTAAAATTCTTATTTCTATGTCTCCTCTCATACGATGGAAGGAATATTGTAATCACTAAACTGATGGAGCTACAAGTCATTCAAGTGGTATTGCGGAGCATGACAGTAAAACCGAGGTGCTCCAGTAAAAAAAAGTAACGTTTTGTTGAAATAGATGGTTGGAAAATAAGAGTTGGGAATTCCAGCATGAGAAATTGCTGGAGATTTGGTGGAAGTGCCTGAGAAGGATGGAATTGAGGGAGAGGAGGTAGCTCAACAGCGATGCGATTCCATAGAATCATCTGCCAAAGCTGCCCTTTCCTCCAGGTGAACTTATCTCTGTATTCTGGAGATCGTTTGTGATTCCAGACAATCTCCAGGCCCCAACTGGAGACTGGCAGCCCTAATGTACAACCACATCCATGGCCTATCATAAATTCTTCAGGTTTTCTAAAATTAATGTGTCAACAGTTTTTATTGCCTTTAGCTTTTTTCTTAAATGTAAAAAATGTAAGAAATAAATACTGAATTTTCTTGTAAAAAAAATGCTGTTCCAGTAAAATGATTACAACCAGGGATTATTTCGAACAGGAACATGCAGGAGCGCCGTTCCGGGAGTAACAAGCCCAAGAGTGGGCACATATGGTGATGCGCTGTGGAAAAAAGCAAAAGCTTACTAACTTGATCTGGATTTTCTTGCTTGTTGTAGGGTGGCTTCCCTGCAAGAGCAAAGGAAACCTAAAGTGTCTTTAGTCAAAGTGTAAAGCTGGCTCACCAGCTCTGAGTTGGGAAATACCTGGGGATTTTTGGGGTGGAGCCTGAATGGTGGGTGTTGCCTTCTGACACACTTCCGACAATGTCAGGGGGTATGGCATATGCAAATAAGTTATGCTAATGAACTAATTAGCATATGAGCGCCTGCACCTCTTCTTTTACAAAATGACCCCTGATTACAACATAAAGCTTTGAATTTGTTTGAATGTAGCATTTAAGCCATGCTTGACTTTTCCCGATAGTCAGATACTTCAGTTCCAGCATTTGTTGTTTTGGGGACATGAAATTAATGTGGGGTGCTTAAAAACTTCCCCTGCCCTAATGAAAGTATAAATGAACATACTAATTTAGATCACATTCTCCTTAGGGCATCATAAAACTTTCTAGAAAATGGTCTGGTTTATATTTTTCTGGAATAACATCAGTGTTCTTTGTCATAATTCTGGTCCCCCCCCCCCCCCCCCATTCTGTTTTGTTCAATGACTGGCGGAAGTGGGAGCCCCCAAAGGTTGCTGCTGTACAGGCATCTCTGGCTTATCAGGCTTTGCTTGGCCTGGGTCCTGCCGTGTATATGTTGCCTTGGGCCTGGGCTGTGGCCCCCTGCTTCCTCAGGCAGGGGGTTAGTTCAACTTGTCTTCCCTCTCTCCTTCCATGGTGGCTCAGGGGCAGTCTGCGTGGGATGATATGGACTGGAAGACCTGAATATATGGCTGATGTGTTTAGCAGTATTCCTGTGTTCTCTAATACATACCCCCAAGTATTAATACCACTTGAAAAGTATTTATTCCACACTATAGTGTTTTGAAAGCATGTGTGAGTACCTGTTCTTTAGAATGCTATCCGAGGTGTTGAACTAATTTGTTACGAGGGCTGGATCTGACACAAATTTGACTTTGTCGGGGCAGGCCATGTGTGCCATAAAACATAATTCCAGGTACTGGAGATATACACTTTATAAAGGAAAACCTGCATGGATGGACTGGAGACCCAGTGGTGCAGTGCTGGGCAGACACTCCCACACTGCCTGGAGGGGGGGGGCAAACCCTTTCCCCAGCCCACTTCCTCTGAGAGTTCTGTGAACCTGGTGCCCAGGGTAAAAATGTGAAGCGACTGAGTGTTGTGAGCTCCCGCCTGCCCTGAGCCACCATGGGAAGGGGACTTGGAAGATGTTGAACTTAACCCCCTTGCTTGTGGAAGCAAAGGGCCATGGCCAATGCTCCCTCTAAGCTGTGGAGTCTTGTGAGCAAAAATTCTACTTTGTGAGCTACTGGCATTAAAGTTGTGAGCAAGCAATTTGGCTACTGCATAAATTGGTTTGCTCTGGAACAATCTTTCCTGAGCTAAGACAAGAATGTGTGAGCCAGAGGCTAAAAAACTATGAGCTAGCTCACACTAACTCAGCTTAGAGGGAACACTGGATGGCCTAGGTACAAGGCCACATGCATAGTGGGACCCAGGCTAAGCAAAGCCTGATAATTCCTGTGTGGCAGCAGCCACTGGGGGTTCAAGCCAGAGATCATCGGCAAGCTGCACCACCCTGAGGCCTGATGGACCATCTGATGAGGGAGGAGGCACCACACATGTGGCAGAGGCCCTAGGCCACCCGGCACCCAGTGTAACTGGAGACTGCTGGCACTGCATCCCCAAGAGGTGGTAGCCACCTATGACTGAAGGCTGCCGGGTAGTCCATGGGGGAGGTACACCTGGCTGTCGAGTCGTGTGCTTGGTGGCAGGACTAGGCCCCTGATGGGTGGAAGAAACTGCCAAAGAAGGCCCCCATAAGCCAAAGCACAGCTGCTGCATGGGGGCGTGTGAATATGGTGGTGCTGCTGGCCACCAGTGGGCCCCAGCAGAGGATCATCTGCACCCCGCTACATGCAAACGCCGATCCCGTGGCTGTTCGGGACAACATCCCTGGAGCTGCAGCTGAGCAGAGAGGCCTTGGAACCCTATGCTGGCAAGAATATGGCTGTGGTGGCTCCCAACTTACCAGGGAGGCTGCCACTGAAAAAAAGGGGTTCTGCTTGACTACTGCAGATGAGGTTGTTCTGCCATGCTGAAGCTACAGAGTGGTTCCTCCCTCTCTCCCTCCCTGCCGCCTCCTGTTCCCTCCCTCACACCAGTTGCTAGCAGGCTGGGTAAGAACCTTGGACGGGCTGGTTCCTGCCCCTGGACCTTATGCTTGACATTCCTGATGGTTCTGTTCATTTGTTTCCTGTGAGGTTTCTCCTATCAGAAAGTGTACAAAGGGTCTTTCCTCGAAAGTGTAGACCAGGGGTGGCCAACCTGTGGCTCGGGAGCCACATGCGGCTCTTTCACACATATTGTGCGGCTCCTGGCAGGGCGGCTGGGGAAGCAAAGGGGAGGCATGCTTTTCCTTCCTTCCTTCCTTCCTTCCTTCCATCTATTTGCTTTCCTAGTTTCTCTCTCTCTCTTTCTTTCCACTTCTTTAATTCTTTCTTTCCATCTCTCTCTTTCTCTCTCTCTCTCTCTCTCTCAATATCATTAGCAAACAAGTAATATCATTATCAATAACCGGTTTTCCTCGTTTGTTTTTATTTTTGGCAGTCCCATTTAACGTTAATAAAAAGCAAATTTGCATATTTTTAAAAATAAAAACGTGTGTGTGATATTTGTTCCTGTCTTGCAGCTCTCAGACATCTCTATGTGGCTCTTATGTTTATTCTATGTGGCTCTTATGTTAAGCAAGGTTGGCCACCCCTGGTGTAGACATATTAGCCTGCTGGAACATATCTTTTATGCAAACTTGAGTCCTGGGCTGTAGAAAACAAAACCTTTTTTTAGGAAAAAAACTTCAGAGAAGTGTATTCTGCTATAGATCACTGCTTTGTTCTCTTTCTTGTTAGCAAATATACTTTAACTCACACGAGTCTAATGTGTTCAGCTTTTGCTGATTTTAAACGCTGCCTATGATGCCATCAATGTACAGTTTCAACCGAAGTAAGTTTCTAATTCTAGTCTGGACCACAGCCTTTTGGAATGAATTCCTGTTTTCCAGTATTTTCCAATGTTGCTTCCACATGAAGGTTTGGCATCCAGGGTTTTTTCTTCTTTTCTTTGAACAGAGACTGGGGTGTTAGCTGTTGCCAATTAGATGCCAACTAATGTTCTGGAAGGCAGGTTCAATTGTATCTCATACACCACATTTTACCTCTCATGGAGCAGTAATTGGGGCTCTCACCTACTGCTTTTTAAAAAATGTCCTACTTATACATAAACATGGAATACATTTTTCCAGACAGTAAGCTTTAGAAAATATCCTTGGCCAATGCTTTAACATTGGCTGAGGACAGACTTGAAGTCTGCTGCGCCTCCATGGCGCGGCAGACTAAGGCAGGGGGAATTGCCCCCGCCACGCGGCGTTCACACGCTGCTGGAAGGAAGCCGCCTACAGTGTTCAGACTGTGGGCGCGGCTTCCTACGGCGGCATGCGAACGCCACGCGACTCCCCCTCCTGGCGGGTGGAACGCATGCCGCAGCAGCCGGAGCACCACTTTTAAGTGGTGCCCGGCTGCTGCGGGAGGAGCGCGGCGCCAGACGCAATGCATCCGGGCCGGCTCCTCGGGGCAGATGTGGCCTTCTGAATGGCCGCTCTGCCTCCGCTTTTGAAGCGGAGGCAGAGCGGCTGAGACTGCCAGTCTGTCCTCGGCCATTGACTCTGATGTGTTTTGCCAAGCCAGGCACCTGGGACCATCCTGAGCCATGGTATGTTTACTCAGTGCAAACTCAGTGCAAAAAGCAATGATATACCATTGTACTAGGTATTTTCTGCATAGTTCAAATAAACATGGACCCTTGTAGCTGATTAAAGCTGACACAGATTGAAAGGCTCTAGGGAAATATAAATATAGTTAGAATTAATGTTCACCTAAGATGTGGTCTTTTGGGAACTTGACAGGTTCTGTGGATGTTTTTTAAATGGGGAATAGGGATGGGCATGAACCAATTTATGAACCCTGGTTTGAAATTAACCAGGGTGGTTCGCGAAGCATCAATCAGGGGTTTTGGAGACTGGTTCATCCCACAGACCTGTCCATGAACCTCCATGCTTTCATGGAGATTCGTGGGTGGGTTCGGAAGTGACCTCCAAAGGCATTTAAATGCCGTCGAAGCCCACCACCGGCCCATTGCCTGACCCAGCTCTGAGGGCATTTAAATGGAGCTCACCTCCGGGTCAGGCAGCCTGACTTGACTGAGCTCCTAGAGTGTGCTCTGAAGACTTTTATACGCTTTATATGTCCTTATATGGCCCTTATGCCTCACCTGGAAGTGGGCTCCGAAGGCCTATAAAAGCCTTCAGCGCTCACTCTGAGAGCTCAGTCAAGTTGGGCCACCCGACCTAAAGGTGAGCTCCAAGAGTGAGCTCAGTCGGGCTGGCCAACTCAGAGGTGGGCTCCTAAAGCATTTAAGTACCTTCAGAGCTGGGTCGGGCCAGGGGCCAGTGGTGGGCTCCAATGGGATTTAAATGCCTTCAGAGCTCACTTCCGAACCCGCCCACAAATCTCCATGAAAAGGCCTTTGGAACACACTCTTGGGGCTCAGTTGGGCTGGCCCGACCTGGAGGCTCCAAAGGTATTTAAATGACTTGGCGCTCACTTGGGTTGGCTGTGGTGGGCTCTGAGGGCATGTAAGTGTTTTTGGAGCTCTCTTCTGGGCGGGGGCCCCCACAAACTTCCAAAGTCAGAACTAATTTGTGCAATGAAGAAATTCATGGAAGTTTTGGGGAAGCATGAACCTTCACAAACATCTGTTTTTCCAGTTTGTGCCCACCCCAATGGTGAACATAAACACAAGATGTTTATTTTAAAAGCTAGAGATCCCTTGAACCGAAGGAAGATTTAATTTCCCAAGTTCATCAGCCTGTTATAGAGCCTGTGTTCTGGTGCATACACTAGAACAGGAAATGCTGATAACCACAACCATGAAACTGTGGGTCAAGTTTGAGTTGGTTGGCTGGTACCAGCCTCTTATGTATATGTTGAAACTGCTAATGTTTTAATAGCAGCTGCTCATTTGTTTTGGAGGGTGTTGGAGTTAAGAAATATAATTTACTCCTTTTTCTCATGCCAGGCTGGGACAGTCCTAATCAGGACAGGGTAGCCCCTTTTGTGGTTTCTGTAGGCTTTGAAGGGGGATATAGACACACTGGAGCAGCTACTAGAACCATATAATTTTCCCCCCTTTCCTTGAATTGCAGATGAAATATGACTTAGTGGCATTGTCTACAATCACAAGAGTTGTCAAATAAGATTGCCTGGCAGCATGTCTCCAATGCCCCTAAATTCGTAATATGGCTCAAAAGTATATAATCTGATTACAAATGTATACTGGCCTTTATATAGCCCCTTAACATTTCAAGAGTTTAAGAGTTTGGGAACTACCAGTCCCAAAATAGCAGCTTGTACAAAATTTATATCAAACACAAAGGCCTGGTTATATCATTAACAACACATCTTTTTCACAGATGTTAGTTTGGGCATGATAGATTGGCTTATGGTTGTAAAAATAGCCTGAAAAGATGAATTTATCATTTAATGAAGGAGGTATCAAAACAAAACTAAAGTATAACTGGGCTGTATTTTCTACAGGGGGAGAAATTGCTCAGTTTTAACGCCTTGGTTGTAGTCATAAAGTGCATCTCAAACATATACTGTAATGCAAATATATAGAAGGGTCACGTTTCTTAAGGAGCAGTGTATCATAGAGATTGAGAGTCAGCAGCTATCTGGTTTGAGGTATCTTTCCATCTGCGCACATACAAAATGCATTAGGCATTGTGGTTCTATTAGCTTTAGTTCCTCATGTGCAGGAATGTAATATTGACCTACCATGAACACATGAAGCTGCTTTATACTGAATCAAACCACTAGTCCATCAAGGTCAGTTTTGTCTACTTATTCTGATGGCAGCTCTCCAGGGTCTTAGAGGTCAATACTACTTGGTCCTTTTTAAACTGGAACTTCTGCATGAAAAGCAGATGCTCTGTTAAGTGAGCCATAGCCATACATAGTTCTTACAAAGATCTAGCATTTAGAAAAAAGAAAGTGAGGATGGTAGCATACCATCAGTTTTTCAGGCTATACCATGCAGTTTTATGTAACTGAAAATCAAAGAGCGCTTACATTTAAAAAGAAAGTAAAGCTTGGCAAAGCTAAGCTGATATGCTTGAATCGTTTTAAATGGGCTGTGCACTTCTGAAATGGTTTTTGTAGGCTGAAAAGGCAGATATTTCATCCTTTAATTCTTCTCTGTTCACGAAAACAGTGTCTTTAGAATGAAAATACTTTCTCCAACGTGAGTATGATGTCAGGAGTGCAACTGTATACAATAAGTCTTTAGCATTTCTAATGTACGTGTAGTTAAAATTTTGTAGTAAATGAAGACCAGTCTAACACTAATTGGATGGGAACAAAAGAAGTTATAGTGTAAAGCAGTGAATGAGGGATAATTTTATTTGGCAATTTTAGCACAGCAGGGATTTTCTAGCCTCAGAACGTAGTGAACTATAAATGACTAGGAAATCCCATGGTAAAATGATTATAGGAATTTGGTTTAGTAAGAGATTATTAGTGTTTACCTTAATATACATTAATTCAAATTGAATTAATATTCATTAATTCAATATATCATCCATAGTGCAGGCATCGGGACCTTGTCAAAAGGTGTACATGTGACAGCCCTGACCTGGATAGCCCAGGCAAGCCCAATTTCATCGGATCTCAGAAGCTAAGCAGGGCTGACTCTGGCAAGTGCTTGGATGGGAGACCTCCTTGGGATACCAGCCATTGGGAGGTGGGGGCAGGCTTTATTCAGCCACTTCTCTGAATATTCTCCAGGCCCCCAGTAGGGGTCAGTCACCAGAGGTCATGACTTCCAGGTGCACACAGTCAGTAACTAGAGGTTGCCAGGACTTCCAGGTGCGTGTGCGCGCGCACACACACACACGCACAAAAAATACAACTTCCCCCACAAAGGTGTACGTGTGACCAAAGTCCAAATATTTTTAGATTCGCAGAACACATTTCTGTGATGAGGAAAAACATACTAATGAATTCTGAAAATAAAAGGAAGTGTTTTAGATATTGCTGCTTCAAACCAACTCTACGACTAAAAGTGAAGTGACTTTTCCCCATGTGTTGGGCCCATTACGTCCTGGGCTAGCCCTAAGATAGCCATGTGGAGATGAGCCAATCCTGACAAAGCAGCCTCTGCAGGAATGTTAAAATTCTCTAGAACTAACAGTGTGGGAAATTCCAGCAGCAACCTAGAGATCACCTCCATCCGCTCAGACAGGTTATCCAAGGGCAAGCTAGGAAGACAGTTAACAAAAAGGACACTCAATCTATCCCTGGTGCCCAGCACAAGAAACAATCAAATCAATACCAGCAGCATTCTGCACTGGGAGTCTGTGGAAGGGGAAAGACTGCCACATACCCAGCTGGGATCAACCGAATCAGAATAACATTGTCAGAGTCATCTAGCCAGTCTCAATCAAAACATGTCAGCCACCTTTTCAAAAGAAGCTCAGATAAAATTGCAACCTGATTTTTTACAGACTTGACCTTACATTTTTTTTCTTGAATTCTGCTGGAGAATTGGTGTTGCGCGTATGTCGTGCACTGGCTCTTCGTCATTTTTTGGTAGGTCCTACAAAGGGTGAAGAAAGCCCATGTTTTCCAGTGCTATTCTTATTGGCTATATAGGGACCTCTCTTCATGTTATGCGATGCAGGGTGGGTTCAGTCTTTGTACATTTCACCAGCTCTATGACAACTTCCTCCTTACCCATCACTGATAACTGTAGTGACAATGCTCGATCTGTGCCTTGAACTTTAACTAAGCGCTAAGCCTTTGGCAGAAATTGAGGCATGAACTCAGCTTTAGCAGAATTTTCTTGGATAGTCTTTTCAGTTGATTATCTCTTACTGATTGTCTCCTGTTTGTTGCTCCATATGCAAGGAATATTGAGATGAGAATAAAGGTTCCGGAATCTTCCAGAGCTTTCTAGAAATCCTGTCGGTGGACTGCACAGGTATTTTCCCTTGTGTGCGTGTGCACAGAGTACTTAACTGGAGAGCAATTGTTACAGATTAGCAGCTCTCACCCTAGCAGAAGCAAATAAACTGACAAACCAAAAACCCCCAACCCTGACTCCTATGACCTTTCATTATCATGGTATGTTCTATGTGACAAAAGAACTTTATTGAAATACATTTGGGTTGAGGGGCATCATACTGGAGATCAACACAGAGTAGAAACCCCTCCCCCCAGATTACTGAGGAGAGGTGAAATCCCTATGAAGCTCATTAATAAACATTGTACCAGTAAAATCATCCCTGACCTACCTTACAAAGTTGTTATCAAGACAGAACAGGACACATCCCATGCAGGCCACCCTCCCCTCCTTGAATGCAGGGTGGGATACAAATCTGACAGATAAAAATATCCTTGTAGCGATGTTTTTGAGTAATCACCAACATGTCCTTGGTAGCAGCTGCTGGTGGAAACTCTGGTTCTTTCCAAGTCCTGTTTGTTGGCTTTCAGCACAGCTTTTAAAAGGGAGGCTTAAATAGCTAACGTTTTGACAACCAGCCCTGGCAAGGGCTAGAACATGGAAACAGGAGCAGAATGTATTGTCTAGACTAGGCTGAGGCATGCCATGTTATGCAGTCATATTTAAAATTTTTATCTGAAAAGCTGAAGACTTTTCCAGCTTCCTGTGCCTGGATTCTTGTTTTGTTTTGATAGGGGAGAAAATATTGTGCAGCTGGAATTACCATGTGGACATAGAGGAGAAAGAAAACCTCCTTTTCCCTCCCCATATTTCTACATAGTAGTAATATATACTTTAGGAACATTCGGTGATGAGCTTTAATTCTAGTGGTTAAGGAGCACAGATGGAAAAGTTTCAAGAACAGAAACTATGCTTACACTGCAGTATGATGCTGCAGCATTCCTTGGTTGTATCACAAACTGTATAAAAACAATCACAGACCAGAAGAAAGCAACTCTAAAATGGCCACCCAGTGAAAGAACAGGTTGGGTTTGTTTGGATTTTTTTTTTGGAAGCTTGGAGTTGTATCCAGAGCAAGTACAGAAATTGGCTTTGGAGTCATGGGCTCTGCTCTCCAACCTTTTCAGCTCTAGTTATCTTTGGGAGACATGAATGGCTTAGTAGGACAGCCTATGGTTTTTTAACTGGTGACTTTTCTTTACTTTTAGAGGTGATTTAACCTAGGTTAAGGAGAGACCCTGCCCTGGATGGTCCAGGCTAGCCTGATCTTAGAAGCTAAGCAGGGTCAGTTCTGGTTATCACTTGGATGGGAGTTCACCAAGGAAGTCCAGGGTCACTATGCAGAGGCAGGCAATGGCCAACCATCTCTGAACGTTCTTTCCTTGACCCTACAGGGTCACCATAAGTTGGCTGCAACTTGATGGCACTTTCCACCACCAGCTATGGGGTACTCCACTCTGCTTTTTGCTTTTCTGTCATGCGGCTGTTAAGGTGCAATCCAAAGGCCCCCCCCCATCTTTCCCAGTGAAAGTCCAAGGCTTTTTTTGATATAGAATAGCTGTATTGAAAAGCAGGACTGAATATTTTTAATAGTTTCACTCTGATAATTTTTATATTTTTAATATTTTTACTCTGATAATGCCTAAGCTACTTTAATTTCATTTCCTTCATCTTCCAACTGAGGTATTTTGGGTACAGGGTTTAACCTCTCAAACTTTTTAGATATTTCTCTAAAAATTTACCATAGATATACAATCCTTTGGATAGCCACACAGTATATATGTGCTGCCTCTTTTCCTGTCTCACAAGAGTGAGTCTGTGTCTCTTGTTACTTTGGGAGCAGTGTTGCTGTTTGCCCCAAATGGCATTGCAGTAAGACTATCCTCTTACCTTATTGATACACAGTAATTAAAAATATTACACTGCTGGAAGTGAAAATACAACTTCCATTTTAAAAAGACACTCTGTCTTTTGGTGGGCTTATGAACTGTTGAACAATTTGACATTGACTTGTTGGCAGAAATCTCATTAAGCCCATATATGTTCTACGTCTTATTAGTGCAGTCACCTCTTGTTGTGTGGTGTTGATGAAGATAATTACAGTACTTTTCTGTTTGATGGAGAATGTATTTCATCATTTTACACGGGTGGACAGTGGTTGAGTGAACACCAAGATTTCCGGGAAATGGTACTCATTCATGATGTTGTTAGGAAACTTTTAGCAGAATGTAGTAGCCATCTTCTCAGTGAGGTATTATAAAAGAGTGAATAAAAAGAATGACATAGGATTCAGACGGTGAAGTGACCGGGAAAGGGTTAGGGTTCTGGTTCACATTCAGGTGGCTTTCTTGAGTTCTTTAAATATTTGCCAGTTCCATTGAGAGTTTATTTGGAGGTTTGTTTAGGAATTAAATGAAGGCTTTAAGAATTCAAAAACTGACCCTGACCTGGATAGCCCAGGCAAGCCTGATCTTGTCAGATCTTGGAAGCTAAGCAGGGCCAACCCTGGCAAGTATTTGGAGGGGAGATGCCCAAAGAATACCACTTCTCTGAACATCGTCCATGCCCCAGTAGGAGTCGCCAGAGGTCACCATGACTTCCAGGCATGAGTGTGCACAGACAAAAATACAAAAAAAAAAAAGGTAAGAGTTGCTGGAATAGAGTCATTTTTGGTTGAGAGAGTGGAACTCTAAGGGTGTTAGTGTATGTGATTCCTGATGTTCTCATTTGTTTGGGGATTAGATGTCTGATAATGTGGCAATTTACAGTGTAGCTTTCTATCTCGTTTTTTTTTTTTTTGAACCCCTGATGGCCTAAGGCCTAAGGCCACCTAAGGAAAGCAGGATTAGATTTAGGTAGAATGAAAATAGGTGGAAGGAATGTTAACAGTTTGAAATATGGTAGAAAATAGCAAAGAGTTGAAATGACTGCTGATGAAGGTTACAGGAGAAAGTGCCAGAGCAGGGTTACAGCTGAACATCCAGAAGACAAAAGTAATGACTGCCAAGTAATTAAATAGCTTTAAGGTTGACCGTGAATAAACTGAAATTGTTAAAAGATTTTTCTATTCCTTGGTTCAATCACCAATCAAAAGGGAGACTTCAACCAAGAAATCAGAAAAAGACTGTGACTTGGAAGAGCAGCCATGAAGGAACTGGAACAAATCTTTAAGTGTAAGGAAGTGCCACAAAGTTCAAGATAATTCATACTATGGTATTCCCCATTACTATATATAGATATGGAAGTTGGACAGTGAAGAAAGCTATCAGAAAGAAAACTGATTCATTTGAAATGTGGTGTTGAAGGAGAGGTTTATGGCTTCCAGGGACCGCCAAAGAGACCAATTATTTATTTAATTTGTTCGTACCCTGCCTGTCTTCTCAATGGGGACCCAAAGCAGTTTAAACCATTCTCCTTTCCTCTATTTTATTTTCACAACAACCCTGTGAGTTAGGGTAGGCTGAGAGACTGTGACTGACCCAGGGTCACCTAGTGAGCTTTCCTGGCATGAGTCAAGCCCTGGTCCCTGAGATGCTTGTTTGACACTCTTGAATCTTTTGTTACTGGGTAAGATAATTGAATGAGCAGCAGCAGCAGAACAGCTCCTGGATGACACATTGGTGCTGGACTCATTTCAGTATGGCTTCCACCTTGGGTATGGGATGGAGATGGTTTTGGTTGCCCTCTTTACAGGCAGTTGCCCTCTTTACAGTTGGATCGAGGTGGGTCGGCACTGCTCTTATTGCTCGATCTTACAGCAGCATTCGACACAGTCAATCATGATCTTTTGACCCACCTCCTTGCCGACATAGGAGTCTATGGGGTTGCCTTACAGTGGTTCACCTCATTTCTCATTGGTCTGGGACAGAGGGTGATGCTAGGTGAGAGAGTGTCAAGTAGGCACCCACTGGTATTTGGGGTTCCCCAAGGGGCAGTCCTCTTCCCAATGTTATCTAATGTCTATATGCACCCCCCCCCCCAGCTGGTGTGAAGCTTTGGGCTGGGATGTCACCAGTATGCTGATGATACCCAGCTATACCTGTTGATGCGTAGCCAGCAAGATGGTGCTCCTGCAAATTTGGCTGAGGGTTTAGAGGCTGTGGTGGGATGGTTAAAGCAGAGTCGGCTGAGACTGAATCCTGATATGATGGAGGTTCTGTGGCTGGGCGAAGGGGGGGGGCATGGGTTTGGGAGTTCCCAGCTCTTGGTGGTGTGCCTTTATTACCAGCACTGACTGTCAAGAGCCTGGGTGTGATTCTGGGCCCCTCCTTGTCAGTGGAGACCCAGATGAAAAATGTTGCCAGACTGGCATTTTTCCAGCTGTGCCAAGTCAGGCAGCTGGCCCCTTATCTGTCTCACCCTGGTAATCCATGCAATGATCACCTCTGTGCTAGACTACTGTAACTCCCTCTACGTAGGGCTGCCCTTAAGGCTGACACAGAAATTCCAGCTGATCCAGAATGTGGCTGTGCGGGTCCTTGTTTTTTAGGGGGAAGGTGGCCTAAAAGTTAAATAAATAAATAAAAATATACCACACTGGATAAATAAGTGGGTTCTAGATCATGTCAAGCCTGAACTCTCCCTAGAAGCTAAAATGACCAAACTGAGGCTATTGTAGTTTGGTAAGACAAGTCTTACTGGAAAAGACAATAATGCTTGTAAAGTTGAAGGCAGAAAGAAAACAGGTAGGCACAACAAGAGATGAATTAATTCAATAAAGGAAGCCACGACCTTCAGTTTGCAAGACCTGACAAAGCGGTTAATGAAAGGATGTTTGAGAGGTCATTAATTCATAGGGTCACCATAAGTTAGCCAGTAGCTGTCTGTTCCACAGAATCCTGGGATTTCTTAAACCTATCAGGTTTTCTCTGTGGAAGTATAAGTAGTAGTGGGTAACCTTTTTTGAAAGATTGTTGGCCAACCATTGTTAATCTTCCCAAGGAATTTGTTGCCACAGGACATATTGGAGTATTTTCTAGATGACATCTGTAGTTCAGCTGGGGCAAAAGGCAAAGTTGCGGGCCCTGCATGTCAGAGTCCTGTGTGAATTGAGGATGTTCATTCCCATAACCTTCTGCAGTAAGTAGAGACCAAATTTTGATTTTTCTTGATATTTCATATTCAAAATGGTTGCCTTTTAAATACTGAGCTTTGATGTTACCCCAAATGGTCTAGTAATTAGTTGATTGTTTTATAGGGGGTTACACTATAGCTATGATAGAGGGGGTTACCTAGAGTGCTGTCACTTATTTGAGTTGGGAATTAGCTTAATTAGAGGTAGTGTGAGAGGGGGTAACTAGCGAGATAATCATCCTGTGTATACCAGGATTTCCCCTTAGAGAACACTTAAATAGATCAGGCTGATGTTCAAATAAAATTATTTTTATTGTAAAATACTAAAGAGGCACATATACACTCTAAAAGACAGACTGAAGACACTCTTGCAAGGTTGGCCTAAAGGAAAAAAATAGTGTGGAAAGGGGGGAGTAATAGGTTAGGGAAGAGGCTGTATTTACCTGTCTTGAAGATTAAGATCTGTGGAGGAAAGAGAGGTGAGATGTGCTTCAAGGAGCCCATACCTTGGGTGTAGGAGTGTTCAGTAGAGCAGCGCAGAGATAGATGGAAGAGCAAGCCAGCAAGCCAAACTAAGCCAAGCCAGGAAGCCAAAAGAAGTGAGGAGGAAAGCAAGCAAGCAAGTGCCACTAAAGATGTGAACTTGCATTTATAGGGGGGAAAATATGTCTAGGAACAAAATGACTTGGTGTGTTCCTGGTGACTGATAACAAGTGTTTCAAAGTATTCCTGAGAACCCACTGTTGTTCCTTTTAGAGTAGGAGAGACTTTTGCATGTCAGCCCATTCTCATTCAGTTCCAAATATGTTTCCCAAGCTAATTTCCTGGTAGGCAGTGTTGGGGGGGTCACCTTTGCAACCAGCATTGATTTCATGTGAATTGATATCTGGAGTGATATTAAATATGAAGGGTGTATGGTCTTTATCTCTCTGGGTGCCCCCTTTCTCTTCTGCAGGAGGGATCTGACGGCTAACGTTGATACTTTGGACGGCACTATGTACTTGTTCGTAACATCTTGCATGGATATTTGTTTTTAGGAAATGATCTGTGGCTTTCTTTATCTCCTTTTCATATCTGCATAGTTAAACCTATAAGTGTTTGACACTTATGTTGGGGAATAGGGTGGAAAGCCAATGGGAATTCGTCGACCATCGACTGAGTTGCATCTTATCATGGTGGCCTGCTGTTTGAAATATGACTCCTGGAGGGTATTGTCTTTCTAGCCCTAGGTTTCGGTAATGAGATCGAGTGTTATCTTGTGTGAGCCCTCATAGATGATTGACAAAGAGGTGATGTGACTCATCATTTATCAAGACATTATTGTGCCTACCCTTTATAATTTATCCCTGCTGTCTGGGGAGGCGGTGAGGAGAGCTATGACTTTGTGGTGTCAAAGTAATTAGTGTTTGTTTTTGGTTTCCAGCTGAACAAACTGGAAGCTAATGATCAGGTAAATTAAGACGGAATGCATTAGTTTAGACAAAGGTGAGAGGACCTCTGGGAAGAGCTTATCAAAATTTCATAGTTTTTTTTGTTAGTCTTCTGCCTTCTAATTGTTCCCTTATGCTCATTTGCTATTAACAGGCTTTGTCTAAGGTAAAGATGCCTTATAGCACTCTCTGTTTTAGATTCATGACACTTCCTGCCTGATATTACTCTTAGTGTAAGAGAGAACTTTTATTCCGTATCTCTGCAATTCCATATATGTGTGTGTCCTTGTCTTAGCATATTCCAGTTCTCTCATTCCACAGCACCTCTTCTTTCCTGAAAGTTTGATCTTTTGGTCATACGATGCCTGAAACTTCTGCAACCGTACCAAAATTAATGGAAAATTTGACTTGAGTTAGTCATATTTAAAATTACAAAGGAATGAATTTGTGGCTGAACTTTGTAAAAACTGTAAACAGTTTACATATTTACCTACTATAGATTAAATCATTTGATACTTATACCCCACCTTTCTGTTTAAAGTCACTCAGGGTGGCTTACAAGAGAAACATAAAATTAAAATTGGGAACAAAATGAATAAAAGAGAGGAAACAACGGCTGTAAGGATTTGCCCCACAACCTATCCAAATCTGACTTTAAAGAGTGCATGTATACTTTTGGCTAAGCTGCTGTGATGTTGCAGAATATTCTGTTTCTAATGATTAATAAAGGCTGATAGGGTACAAAATGTTCAAAAACAAAATAGGTTGAGGAATATATATAAGAACTGAACTATATATGCCAAAACTTTTAAACCTGTCCACTCCAGTCAGCTTTGGAGGCCTTGCTTCAGGTGCCTCTCTGCCATCTGAGGCTATTCAGGTGGTAACCTGAGAAAGGGCCTTCTTGGTTGTGGCTTAGGGATGCGCACCTTGACAAAAAAATCAGTATTTTTTTGGATCCAGACATCAGCAAACTGAAAAATATCGGCATTTCTAATTATCTGAGTTCCAAACACCGACTTAGTATTCTGTTCCATTTTTGGGGGAGGAGGGTGTGTTCTGATATTATTTGGCTCCATTATTCCCTATTGGGAAAATTTCCAGGTGGTTGGATGGGCTGTTTTTTTAAGCTAATGGCACCAAAATCGCAGCAGAGCTGCTGGTGCCTGTCCACTAAATAACCCCCAAGTTTCAAGCACATTGACCAAGAGGTCCAATTCTATGGCCCTGTAAACAAGATGCCCCCAGCCATCCTTCATTGTTTTCTATGGGCAGAACCCCCAGCTTTCTTCAAGGAAAACAGTAATGGTACACTGAAGAGCAAGCAAAGTAACCACTAATCAAAAGCCTCCCAAAACAGACAGACCCAACAAGCCCAAGGAATCAATGCAGAACCAGAGAACTGCAGCAGACAAACGGCAATGTGGCAAGCCAAACACAACAAATGTGAAATTGGAGAATCCAAGCCAATGTCAACCCAAAGAATCTTCCAATATAAACCAATTTAACAAGGAAGGATGTTGCCGGCTCAACAAATGTCAAATCAGGGAATCCAGGGCAATGTAGAACTGAGAATCCAAACCATTGTGGAAACAGAAAATCCAACACAAACCGCAAATCTCATGCGGAGTATCTTAAGCAAAGAACACAGTGGACCAAGACCAAGAAAATTAATTTGAAAGGACAGAGTTCAAGGCAAAGCAACCTGGCAAGTTGATACCAAGCTCTGGCAAGACAGAGACACTCAGTAAAATAAAGAAAAAAAGCAGTCCTAGGAGCCTTAAAACTCTGACTCCCAGTATTCTCAGTTATTCCTGAATATTTATGGGAATTTGCAGGACCCATTTCCTGGTATCTCAGAAAATCCTGGATTTCATCCAGACACCTGACTATATCCAGAAAATACCCATAAGGAAATACCCGAACATACAGCCCTAGTCATGGTGCCAATACTTTGGTATTCCCTCTCTAGGGAAATGTGTCTTTCTCCCTCTATTATTGGCCTCTGCCAGGGGATGAAGTCTTTTTTGTTTTATTTGGCATACTCCCAGTAACTGGCATTGGCCTTCTTCTCTGATTTTAGTATTATGTGTCTTCAAATGTTTTTTATTAAATTATTGTATGTGTATTTTGTTTTTGATTTTTTAAATGTTAAAATATTTAAATGTTTTGATGTTTGCCATCGTGAAAAAGCCCTACGTGGGTGGAATGATGGCACAGAAATATTTTAAATAAATACATACATAAAACAAACCAAATGCATAGCAAAATAATCATAACTTATAAAGCTCTCGCACTGTTGATGAGAAGATAAAAGACCAAATGCGTTTTGACAAAGATACCTTCATTGGTCATCATCATCCTTGAAGAATACTTTGAAAAGATACAGCTGATTCTTAGCCTTGGTGACTGAAGGGAACCTCCACATTCAGAGGTACTAAACCTTTGAATCCCAGTGCCAGGAGGCAACGTTAGGGGAAGGTCTTGGCCTCTATGTCCTGTTGTTGCCCCTTCAGAGGAACTGGTTGGCCACTGTGTGAGACAGGATGCTGGACTAGATGAACCACTGGTCTGATCCAGCAGGGCTCATCTTATGTTTTTACGTTCTTATGTTGAAAATGAGTATACAGCATACAGACCATTGCAGACAGTGTGGCCAAAATAAAATATAAGTGTTACAAAGCAGGCATATTGTCTGCACTAATTGGTATGTTTAGAAGTTTTTGGATTTATGGATCAGTGTGTGTACACACACCTCTCAACTTATTTTTGCTTTTTGGTCTTTTGGGGTTGGTTGCAGGTCTTCCCTCTTATTTTGGTGGTTCTCTGGAGTATAAAATGTTAACAGAACCAGTGCTGCTGTTAGGAAGGTCACAAAAGTTTAGCTGGAATGCTTGTTGGAAGCATAATGCAGGGATTCAGGGGCTAAGGAAGCAGAGTGAAGAAGGTTTTACATTTAATTTTTACAGTGGGCCAAATCTTCATTGCAAGTTCAGAGCAGTGTGGTGCTGGTGTAATGTTTCCCATCCCTATGCTCTGATAAGTAATCTAAGGCAGGGGTGGGCAATTGTTTTGGCTCAGGGGCCACCTTGTGGAAGCGGAGGTTAGCGGAGGGCCGCACCTTTTAAAATGATTGCATTCATTAGTTAACTTTGCATTTCAGAAAAGGTATAAATTGTATCATAAAAATCAATAAATATAAATTAAATAAAATAGTGGTAGTTTTATTCAATTTATTTATTTATTGTGCTAATTTCATATCGTCTATAGCTGCAAGCACATTTAATTTTAGAATCAGTTTAATGAGACAAATGTACCCTATCCCACTTTTCTACAATTTTTTTGAAATCAGGAGTGAGATTGCTTGTTGAGATTCTCATCACAGCCTGCAAGTTAATGCCTGTCAGAGAGCAGCTATATTTACTCTTGTTGATCTTCATGCAAGAAAAACTTTGCTCACAAATATATGTAGATCCAAATATAGAGAACATTTTCCCAGCAAATTTCATCATACATGGAAATTTTTTCAGCAGACAAAGATTTGTAAAAGTCAACTAATGTCACAGCATTAAACATTTCTTTCACAGTGTGATCTGACTGCATGTCAATAAGTTCAAGCTGCAGCTCCTCAGGTGCTGTATCAATATCAGCATTGATGGGATAAGAGAGCAAATAAAGTTTAGGCTCAATTTTCTTGATGTCCTGAAATCTTCTTGGCAGGCTGCAAAAACTCTGTGGCGGGCCGCATGTGGCCCCCGGGCCGCAGTTTGCCGACCCCTGACCTAAGGTGTAGCATAACATGCTCTCTCTTTTCTGCTTGTTCCCTTTTGGGAATTAAAGCAAATGAAGTAAATTGTGCATGAGTTTTCTTCACTGTTCATATGCTGCTCTTTTATTATGGCATAACGAACTATGGTTAATGCTAACCAAGAATGGCCCCTAAACTAGGACTGCTAACCTGTTCTTTTTGGTAAACATTGGTGCAGACAGTAATGATCGTTGGTTTAAGTGTAGTGGAAAGAATTCACAGATGAATGAAGAGACTAGGGAAGCAAGAATACATGGTTATGGGACAGGCTTGTTACCCTACTGCTGCCAACTTTAGCAGACTTCCAGATGTGGAGTTTAATGATTAGTCTTTATCAGTAGCAACTGTATAAATTAACAGACTGATTCAGACAAAACTGAAAATTATCCTTAAGGAGACGGCCTTTTTTCATACCACATTACCTTTATTAAACTGTATTGTGAAATTTTTATATTGGCTTTGATTTTAAATAAACCGCTCTATTGTATTATGAATGTTTTCCCTTCTGTGGTCCCCCCTCTTCCCCCCTTTTTGGGTGAGATTAAGTAGAGCAGAATCCCTGGCAGAAATTTGTCCAGACTAATATGGCTAATCAGAGACATTATGTTTAATTGGGGAGCCTGCGGTATAGTAGCAGGAGGCTGGAGGGAATTATTTAGCATTAGCAACGGCTTGTCTGGGAGTTGTGCGCTAATCAAGGAGCTTGTGTGTTAGCTGTAGGGATGATGTGAATTATGACGATTATGACATGTTAGCACATGTCTGTGGGAGAAGCGGACAGGCAACGAGTTAATCAAGAAGTATATTAAATAGCTCTCATGCTGCTTTCTTACTACCCTCTGTACTGTCTGTCAGGGGGCTGAATTTTGAGGGGAAATGTCCTCTTGTGTTCAATTTTGTATTTGTAGGTAATGCAGTAAACTTTTAATGGGGATAAAAGGCCCTTTTGTGTACTTGTGAAGGGGGTGTGTGAAGTCACCATCTGAAGCCTTCTTGAAAACCTGCATGTTCTTAAATGTCCGCTTGTCTGCTGTAGCTGTTTTCTGCTGCTGCTGGATGTGTATTTACGAATTGCTTCTTTTAAAACTTAAACTGGTTTTTGTGAGTCTTTGTTTACCTATGAAATATTAAAAGTTTGCCATCTGCAGTAAGATCAAAGTATCAATCTTTTGTGCTGTCAGAATGCTTCAGACCTTAGTGGTGGGAGGAGGTTTTGCTTGTGTGCCAGGTAAGCCCATTCGGTGCCCAGCATGAACAGAACCAGACTTTTCCTATCTGTCATGCAGTTAGTAATGCTAGGAGTGTGCATGATTCTAGGAAGCAGAACTAATAAACTGAGTTAGGGTTTTTTTTTAAATGAAATATTTCATAAATCCCACAAGCAGACTGGATTATATCTGCAGGTAAACTTATCTTGAAGTTACTGTACAGATGAGCATACACATTATTTTATTATTGGAAGCACTGCCAAATTTATTAAAAACTTCCTACCAAACTGTGACCTTCATGTATTAACTTAATTAAAGCAGTGTCATGGTTGCTACTCAAAAGTGTTAACCTGTAGGAGGTTGTTATTGAAATCCATTATCTATGGAGTCAGTATTAGTGGTCAGCAGCATCAGAAGTAAAACTGCGAGTCAGGCCCTCCCTTGGGTGCTGTGAGCCCAGCAGGTTAAACTGTCAAAGCTTCTTAAAGGGACTGATAGTTAAGCCCCCTGGAGCTATAGGTAAACCAATCATTCGCCATCAGCAGGGAATATGACTTTATTTAGCAGGCAGAGGGAAAAAACCTAATTGCCAGCAGGAAAGAGATTTAGTTGTGCAATACTAGAAATATGTCCCTATTTTTATTTATATATATATATTCAAGAACACTCTCCATGCCTTCCTTGAATTCATGACATTGGTGGATACTGGCCATTGTAGCTTTAAATAAAATGTAACCAGCCCTCCAGTTCTTGTGCATGTATATGTGAGGATACAAGTATCTGAACAGGAAAATCCCAAATATCTGGCAGCAGTCCCTCTGACTGTTGATTTAGCTGCAGGAACTGCTTCCATCCGTATCCATGATTGTCCAGTTTATGAATTAAGTTGAACCATACAAGCAAATGTCCAAGGAAAAGTGGACTGCTCGCCATCAGCAGAAATATACTTTGGTGAACATGTCTGAAATTACATAACATTTAAATTACATACCAAAGAAGCTAATGATTTTGTGTGTGACATATATGCATGTACTCATAGCTAGATTAAGTGGCCATTCCTTTCCTGTTACAAAAGGCCAATGTGAATGGCTATTTTTACTCAAATGGTACTTCCTTTTGCTATCTGATAAACAAGTTTAAAATGTATAGTTAGAGGTTGGTGTCAAAACTGAGGTGTTTCATTTTAGCCACAGATACTACATTATGTATGCTGTGTTGTGCTTTATTTTTCATTGGCTACTATTATTTTCCTTGGTTTAAAAGAAGATACTGGATTTATACCCTGCCCTTCACTTGGAATCTCAGAGCAGCTTACAGTTTCCTTTCCCTTCCCCTCTCCACAACAGACACCCTGTGAGGTAGGTGGGGCTGAGAGAGCTCTTTTAAGAAGTGCTCTTGAGAGAACAGCTCTGAGAGAACTTGTGACTGACCCAAGGTCACCCAGCTGGCTGCATGTGGAGGAGTGGGGAATCAAACCCGGTTCTCCCAGATTAGAGTCTGGGCTCTTAACCACTACACCAAATCTTAATGTAGATGAAATGAACATAAACTGCTGTAGAAACTTTAAGAGGCTGATTGTTTAAAAAGTGTAGAAAACATTTTATGGTGGATATAGTACTGGGAAACCTATTCTTCTTCTTTAACCTCCTGTTTTTGTTGTAGGGTAGAGGAAGATGAGGAGGGCAACTGTGAGCACATTTTTGTACATACAGTAAAGAATCAGCATTTGCATTTCAAAGCTTGACAGAGAAATAAATAATTAAAGTGAGAACTATGCTTTTTCAGTTCCTCCAACTGTTAGGAAGCAACCTTTGGGAAATAAAATATAAGGATAAAAAAAAAGAATAAAAATAAAATAATTTTTTTGGGGGAACTCTGACCCTCTAATGGCGTTGATAGTTTACTTTCTGAACTCTGCTTCCATTCTTCAAATTCACATGTAGAGTATCTTATGAAATGTTAGAATAAAGTTTGATTCAAGTGGCACCTTTGAGACCAACAAAGTATTATATTTCAGACCTGAAGAAGTGTGTTTTGCACACGAAAGCTTACACTTTGAATAAAACTTAGCAGCCTAGCCCATTGTAAAAACAATACAATGGGCTCTAGACTGGGCAGCGGACAGCTGTTAGTCCATGGAGGCTGCCCACTGGCTGGCTCCCTCCTCTCTCTGTCCTGCCGCAGACAGGGGACACAGGAAGCCTGGGGTGCGGGGAGACGGGGAGGATGATGCCTAAGGTTCCTGCCCTCCTTTGGCTCCTCCCCCAAATATCCAGGAGTTTCCCCACCTGGATTTGGCAACCCTGCACTCCCCCCAGCTCTCCCCCCACTCTTGGCCATGAGAGACCTGGCAACCTATTGGCAATGCTGACAACAATCTTGCTGAGACCCAATGTGGTGCTGCGGAGGTTGAAGTGCTGAACTGGGACACCCAAGTTCGAATCTCCCCTCTGCCCTGGTAGCTTGCTGGGTGATCTTGGGCCAGTCGGATACTCACAGCCGAACCAGCATCGCTGGGTTGTTGTGAGGATAACAGAGAGGTGAGGAGAATGCAGGAGGCCGCTTTGGGCCACTAGTGGTGGAAAGGTGGGATACAAATCAAGCAAAGAAATTAAGAAGTGCCGCAAGGAGGAGCAGGTCAGCGTTAGTAGTGGCTTTCTGATGCGCAGCAGCGGAAGAAGAGGCCGGGACGGGGGAGACCAATGCGAACAGCCCCACTTGGCACCACAACCCTTCCTAGTTGTTTGCACTGAGGAGGAGGAGGGTCCGCACAATGGGAAGCACCCCAGGGGTGAAGCGATGGAAGGCTTGGGCTCCGAATGGCCTTGAAGCCAGAAGCTGCCAGCCAGGGTGGGGAGCGTGTTTCTTGTGGGGTCCCATTGGCCTCTCCAAGTGGTGGCGGCAGGACCGAAAGGGCCAAGCGAAGCACTTCCTGGGCTGGGCGGGCGCTGGCCAGGAGGGGATGGGGCTGCCTTTGGCATGCAGCGCCATGGCGAGGCTAGTGTGTGGGGGCGCTGTGGCGGGGCGCTTACAAAGGGGCACCAAGGAGGTCCATGCTTATGTTTATGTCCCTGACTCTCTGCTCTGCTGGTCATGGTTCTGATCCCAGAGAGGTCATAACCCTGTGTCCCCTCTTTTTGTCATGTGATTGCCACACATGTTTAGCAGGTCCCAGGGCTGGGAAGACTGAGTAGCATGAATATATGATCCGAGCTAGAGTCCCACTGCAGCAGGGATAATAAAAAAACAAAAGGGTTTTCATCAGTATGTAGTGCACTATAAATGTAACTACTGCATGCTTGTATTGCTATGCTTAAAAGAGGTTCCAGTATAATTCTGAGCCGCATATATAGTCAGTCGCAGTAATCAGTTTTCAGCTGGCAGTTTGAAGTCTTCACTTTCACTAGAGGTGGAGTGTTGACTTCTTGAGCTCGTTAGCAGACTTTAGAGATGGGAGGTTAGTCATCACCAAATAGCCTTTTTGTCTCTCTCCCTTCCTTGCTCTACCGTGCCAGTTCTCTGCTGTTTTAAAGTCCGTGCTTGAGTGTGGTTCTGCTCTGAAAACGTTTATTTTAAAGGTAGCCTCATGGGGGGTCCTTGTTTCACTGTGGTTCAGTGACTCTTAGCGTACATTTGCTTGGTTTTACAAGATTTCCCTCCCAGCACCACAAGCTAGGCTATGAAAAGGCCAACTTGTTTATTAAAAACCTTTCTTTCCCACCTTTCTCCATGAGCAGATTCAAGCTGTGGGTGACTGATATCTTGCAGGCCAAGAATCTGCATTTGCCCCACCCCTAAATTCTTTCTCTTGTTAGCTGTTTGGTTTGTGAGTCAGAAAGTTGTCTTGTTTTCGGAAAAGTGCAAACCTTTAATCTGAACAGTGATTCTATTGCAGATATTTTTGCTTATGCTTCCATCACAGGAATATGTGGTGATCAGGCTCATCTGTCTCTAGTCCAGTGGCGCACGCTGGCTAGGCGGGATATAAACCCAAAAATAAATAAATAAACAAACAAATAGCTGGGACTGTGAAAAGGAGTTGCCTTCTGAGTAAAATTGCTCTTACAGAAGTAATGCCACAACATCAGGGGATCCCTTTCATCTGCCTCTTTGCCTGTGCCATTCAAGCAGGTCACTGTTCCCCCCCCCCCCATTTAAAAAACCTTAGCCAATCCTTGCTTTTTTAAACTACAGACTTGCTCTCCTCCTCCATGGAAAATTTTAGACTGTAAGATCCTTTGGGCAGATACCTGCCTTTTTTTTTTTAGTTTGTAAAGATCCATGCATATTGCTGGTGCCATATTAATAACTTCTGGGTATGGATGTGAAATATGGCAGCTATTTAAATAGCGGATGAAGATTTAGATTGGGAAGAAGATGAATATACTGTTCAGGATGTGGCACCTTAATCTAGAGCAGTGGTTCTCAACCTGTGGGTTGGGACCCCTTTTGGGGTCGAACGACCATTTCACAGGGGTTGCCGGCTGGCGTCTGAGCCCGCCCTGCCCCTCCCCGCCGGCAGGAAAGGGCCCCTCGCTCGCTCGAGTGCGAGGTCTGGCCTTCCAGCTCTTTGCCCTCAAAGGGAGCTTTCCCTTTAAGGACAAATAGCAGTAGTTGGTTGGGGCCGAAACCCCACCCCCTGCTTCCAGCAGCCCTTCCAGCAGGGGCCACGAGGAGGAAGAAGCCAGCAGGTAAGTCAATGGCCGCTTCCCCCTCCCCGCTGCCACCTTTAGGGTGCTCCACCGTCGCCTTCCCTGGGCTCCATGCCGAAGTGCAGAGCCCAGGAAAGGCAGCAAAAGCCGTCCCCCCCCGCCTTCCCTAGGCTCTGCACCGAAGCGCAGAGCCCAGGAAAGGCAGCATAAGCCCCCCCTGCCACCTTCCCGGGGCTCCATGCTGAGGCGTAGAGCCCAGGAAAAGCAGCAACCCCCCCACCTACCTACCTTCCTTCCCTCCCCTCTCTCTCCCCCCATCTTTCTCTCTCTCTCTTCCCCCTTTCTCTCTCTCTCTTCCCCCTTTCTCTCTCTCTCTCCCCACTCTCTCTCTTCCCCTTTCTCTCTCTCTCTTCCGCCTTTCTCTCGCTCTCTCTTTCCCCCTCTCTTCCCTCTTTCTCTCTCTCTCTCTCTCTTCCCCCTACCTAAAACAGCTTCTCCCCCCCCACCTATCTTCATTTTCTCATGGCATCTTCTGTTGAAGAAAAGTAAGTCTGAAGCCTGAGTGTTTGTTGTGTCTTTTTGGGAATAGCTTGCAAATATATGTGTGTCTAAAGTCTGTATTAAAGTTGTTTGGCGCTAACTGCCATGCAAGAGAAAACATCTGAAAAAGTAGCTTCATTGTTGTGTGTGTTGGCAGAATTTTATGGTTAGGGGTCACCACAACATGAGGAACTGTATTAAAGGGTCGTGGCATTAGAAAGGTTGAGAACCACTGATCTAGAGCTTCTGTTGCCAACTGCTCGCAAGCAGTATCTTGCTGTGGCATGACCAACATGTGTTTCAGTGTAGATGCTCATGTTTGAAATAAGTAAAACTGATCTACTGTTTTATTGTTGAATTTGTAATTGCTGTCCTGTCAGGAGGGACTAAACAGGTCCAGCAAAAGGTTTCATGTTTTTTCCCTCCCTAAAATAGCATACAGGAACAACTGTCTCCCCCCCCCCCCCCCTTATCTTCTGGGTCTGAGAGAGAGGTGGCTAGATTTTGCGCTCCGGTTTACAAGGAGTGTAAAATGCATGGCAATTAGATTTTCTGATCTTTTATCTACATTATCCACAAATTTTATGGCTGTCTTATTTTATCTCTATGTTATAGTCACAGATTTTTAAATTTAAGTATGCCACTGTTGGTTTTATCTCATTTATTATTTAAATGTTTTTGTGTAAAATGATTGAGTGCACTGGTTGTTGACTGTAACAATAAATTTGGCTTTGACTTTGAGTCTGATACGACACCCCTGGCAAAGTGGGGTGGGGGGAAGCTACCACTTAGTTTTGCTCTTCACTTTCGGGGTGGGGAGAGAGAAACTTGGCTTCATCACATCAGTCGGGTCTTCCATCTAGTCTAGCCTCCCCCAGCTCTCCTCTCCCCTCTTCTCCATCTCTCCGCTCATTACACTGTGTACCAGCTCTATAAACCACACAGCTACACAACCCCACCTGGATCCTGTGTGGTCAGTGCCTAAGGCGCCATCTGGTTTTATCATTGTATGGAATTGTTTTTAATGATTTGATTATTGTTTTAATTTTTTGTATGCTGCTCAGAGCCTTGCAACACAAGAAAGAAAGAGGGCGCGTTAGAAATCTAATAAATAAATAAATACAGAAAAGTCTTATGTTTTATTGATTTACTTCATTGTTATCCTGGGTTTCTCCCCAGTGGGGACCAATGTTCCCTCTAAGCTGAGTTAGTGTGAGCTAGCTCACAGTTTTTTAGCCTCTGGCTCACACATTTTTGTCTTAGCTCAGGAAGGATGGCTCCAGAGCAAACTGATCTATGCAGAAGCCAAATGGCTCGCTCACAACTTTAATGCCAGGAGCTCACAAAGTAGAATTTTTGCTCACAAGACTCCACATCTTAGAGGGAGCATTGGTGGGGACCCAAAGCGGCTTACATCATTTCCCTCTCCTTCACTTTGTCCTAACAACAACTCGGAGGTTGTAAGGGTCATTCAGCGGGCCTCTTTGGCAGAGTGGGAATTGGAACTGGGGTCTCCCAGTTCCTAGTCGAATACTGTAACTGTGGCACCACCCTGGCCTCTGTGTTTTGGACTTGGAAACAAGCTGTATCTAATATACTTTCTTCATGGAGAAATGAGTAACAAGAAGATTCTGCTTGTGGTATCTGTTGTTCTGCCATTCTGTTTCACAGAAATGAGAAAAGTTGTAAAAAATGGGTGCCATCTAATCAGAAACTTTAGAAAAACCTATTGTAGTATCTTGGAGTACAAATCAGGATGCGATAGACATGGTGGAATGATGAAGATTCTCTGAATGCTCCTCTTTTCTTCACATTCAATTCAAAATCAATATTTTCTGGAAGGCTTTTGTTTTTTTAACCACTTGGGCTTTATTTCTATTGGGGAGAAAGACTGAGGAAGTTTAACTGCGTATGTGCACATCCATCCTGTGTTACCTCTCTTCCTTCTGTTTTCTTCTTCCTTCTGTTTTTTTCCTCTGTTGAAATCTAGGTTGTTTGCTGTTAGGGGCAGAAACCTGCCTCTTGTGATTTGGTAATTGCCACGTACAGGTAGTGATAAACCTCCCATTTATCTCATTTGGTGAGAGATGTTTCTTGAATAGATCATGTTCGTCTCCCACATGGAACCTGTTTGTTACATGTAATAATTACTTATTAAAGGTTGTGTAAACGTGGCATGCGAAACACTGAAGGCACTTACACACTAGTTAGTATTTTTCCAGTTGTGTTTCTTACTATTAGAACTTCCCTACTTAATATATGTTGGAGTTTAATACCACCCTGTGGCGACACCATCTATGCTGTCTGATATTGCTTTTAAAGTTCTCAACTGCCATACACTGTATGCTTAAATGTGTTTAGATTTGGTGGACTGTACAAGGCTTGGTAATGGTATCTCCTTCCTTTTGTTAACAGTGGATTCAAAGTTAATTTGCATTCAATTGATTTTTAATTCAGGACGTTGCCATGCTTTTGTGTGTGCAAGCGAGAAAGCAACTTGACAAAGGATTTACTCATTACCCTCATTTTATGGGACAAGCTAATTGTGGTTTGTCTTGCTGAGCTGTATTATGCTGTTTGGGTCAATTGAGTGAATCCACTTTAACGCCAAAACATCATTCATGGCACTGTAATATTGATCTGAACCAAAAACAAGAGAGAGAGAGAGAGAGAGAGAAGAAAAGAAGGACGGCAAGTTCAATTAGGATTCTTTTGTCTAAACGCTCAAGATCTTGGCTAATGTTCTAAACAGACACACGGTATAAAGTGACGAAGTGCTGGATTTTGGAAGATGTACCGGGAAATGAAAATGGAAGGACAGGGTTGTATGGAGTGTGACTACATCCTGTAGCGACATCAAAATCTCTGATGGAAGACCTGAGGATGTTACGGGTTGACCTACTCTGCATAACTGGGACAGTAGGTGATCTCAGACGTTCATCTCTCCTGGGGGACTGGTGTGTTGTGTTGTGTGTTTGCTTTTAATTAGGCATTTACATTCACGTAAGTGGTGTCTGCTAAATGGAAAACATCCTCAGCTGTTTGAAGTGCAGAAGGGCGTTATGAAAACAGTGCAGGTGGGTGGCTCTGGCAACACCGAGCAGGCAGCTGATCAGATTTTGTTTCTGTTCTGCAGGGACTCAGTAAGAAGAGTAGTTTGTAGGGGGGCACCCAAGGTTTTGTCTCATTTCCTGGTGCCTACAGTAGAATTTATTTTAGCAAAATAATTTGGTGGATTTGCAGAGCTTTTAAATAAAAGGCTGTTATAAGCTGTTACTTTCTTGGACTCCCCCCCCCCTTTTGCCTCTTGAGAGCCAGTTTGGTGTAGTGGTTAAGAGTGCAGATTCTAATCTGGAAGAACTGGGTTTGATTCCCCACTTCTCCACTTGCAGCTGCTGGATGACCTTGGGCAAGCCGTAGTTCTGTCAGAGCTGTTCCTGAAAGTGCATTTCTTGAAAGAGCTCTCTCAGCCCCACCTACCTTACAGGGTGTCTGTTGTGGGGAGGGGAAGGGAAAGGAGTTTGTACGCCACTCAATCTCTTCTTCTTCTTCTCTTCTCTTCTTTGCCAGAATCAAGGTTTAATTAAAAAGCAGCATGTTGAGTTAGGCGTTATGTAAATATAAGGACTATTTTTAGGAACACATTTTTAAAATAGGTTCAAGCGCAGGATCCCTTTATATTGTGTTTAAGATAAGGAACTATTTCAGACTTTGGTAGGATGTATATGTGAAAGTATCAGTAAACAGGATTACGCTCCCCATTGAACATCTGGTCCATGTTGTGCTGCTTATCTAATTGGGGATTTTTATGATTTTGGAAGAATATATGACTTGTAAATTCTGTGGTAGAGCTTGAGGCTGTGTGTGTGCGCCCATGCGCACAGCAGTGATATTGAGTTGCATGCCAAGAGCAGAACCATGCACTTTGAATCAGCAAACCTGAATGTGAGAACTTCACTTGGATTGTTCTTTTCACACTATGACCAACTGGTTTTTAAAGACCCTCTTGAACTGTAAGAGGGTCAACAGGCTTTTCTTGTTATAGTCAGGCCGATAGACTTGTCAAAACCCTCCCCCCCCCCAACAAACAGCAATCCAGTGACAGCTTAAAAGACTGATTCCAGCACGTGCTTTTGTGAGTCAGAGCTCTCGGTTTCAGATGCTATGTAGAGAAAATAATTTTTCAACATTTTGTAAGGAGAATTACTGAAGGGGGGAAGAGGGGTTTCAGTATTCCCAGGCTGGTGTTGGTAGGGCCATCACAAGCAGAGTCACCCCCAGAGCTCATTTCATAGCAGGAGCTCCTTTGCATATTAGGCCACACACCCCTAATGTAGCCAATCCTCCAAGAGCTTTCAGAGCTCTTCTTACAGGGGCTACTGTAAGTTCTTGGAGGATTGGCTACATCAGGGGTGTGTGGCCTAATATGCAAAGGAGCTCCTGCTACAAAATGAGCCCTGGTCACCCCTATTAAATCCATTAATTTCAGGGGAGCTTCCCCTTGTTCTCCATCATATTCTTAATTTCTTCGGCAACTTTGGGGTTTTTGGCTCTTCCTTCTTTTTTTAGAAACAAAATGAAGGATGACTCAAAGTGATGCTCTTGAGTTTTGCTGTTTCCTGTAGTTCATAAAAAGTGTGGTGTTGTTTTTTTAAAAAATACAGTCTCTCTTCATGTAGCAGCTAGAGTTGCTCTAGGCTTTTGGCGATTCGGGTTCAAATCCCCACTCTGCCATGGAAGCTTTGCTGGGCCAATTACACACACTCTCAGCCTAACCCTACCTCAGAGCATGGTTGTTGTAAGGGTAACGTGGAAGAGGGGTGCATGATGTTGAAAGCCTCTTTGCATCTTGATTGGAAGAAAAGGGTATAAATGTCTAAAATAAAAATAAAATAATGTATGACAGCTCTTTAATGGCCCCTAAGCGTGACAAGCAATCTGCTTGTTTCAGTAGATGTTGCAGGTATTTTCTGCGGGTGACCTAACAAAAGCTCACCCTTTTCCTTCCCACAGACAGATTTGCTTCATCCGTAATTGTGTTCTGATAAAAGCTTGAATTTTGTGCCTGTTGATTATTTTCCTATCCCTTGTGTAAGGGTTTGATGTCTAAACAAGGCTTTTTTTTTGTAGAAAAAACCCAGCAGGAACTCATTAGCATAATAGGCCACACCCAACAGCAAAAACTCATTAGCATATTAGTTTAAATTGCTTTCCTTCCCCGGATTGGCTTGGCTTCTCCGGGCACTCTGTGGCTTGCGAGGCGCCTAGGGAACCCGAGGGGGGGGGGGGGAGGCTGTAGGCATGGCCAACTCAGAAGCCAGCCAGAACTCCATTCCTGTGCATTCCTGCCCAAAAATAGCCCTGTTAAATACATAATATTCTTGCACTAACACATTAAAACAATAAAAATGCTACCTTTTTACAGGCAGCAACAACTTTCACCTGCTGGACTGTCCAGAAGAATAGAATAAGAAATCAGGGAAGGCACGCTTCAGCAATGTGCAGACTTTATGAAGAGATGATAGTCATTGAGTCCTCCACCCCAGCCTTTTAAGAAGGGTTTTTAAAAACTAGATATTCACAATGCTTGTCATTGTTAGTCTTGCTAAATAACTCTGGTTCCTAGCATCTTAGACCTAAGCCAGGTTTGTGGTCTGTAACTGCATTAATAGGGCCCCGGTAGCCAATGTGCATCTAAAGACAGACAAGGGAGAGTATGATCTTGTTGGCCCTTTCACTATCTTTTTATATGCTGGACTGTCACATCTTTCTGAATTGCCTGGTTGATCTTGGGATTGGCTGTGTCACAGTGGTTTCTGTAGAGGAGCTATAAGGGGGCAGCACTGAATGACTTTTACTCTGTAGCATCTCATGGAACAACTCCTTTAGAGTTGCATTGGCACAGTCCATGAATTTTAGTAATTTCTAGGCTGGTTATTGGTATATGCTTTATGGAGGCATTTTACATTTTTCAGTTGGTAAAGAATGCCGTAGCTTAGTTTTTTAAAAGAAGCTAGTTCTAGAAAACATATATTCGCTTCCATTTTTGTGAACAGTTGCCACCTGTTTATTTCTGGGCCCAGTTCAAAATGCTGTTTATTATCTTCTAAACCCTACAGCCTATGCACAGTGAACTTCAGGGAATACCTTCTCCAATAGAAATATCTCTGGTCATGAGTCCCAACTCTGCCCTGTTTATAACAGAACATCTACTAAGCCATTTGTTGGCATCTTTTTATTGGTAGTGTCTGTTGTATGGGATGAATGGTCTCTCTAGGGAAGAAAACGCATTCATTTCCTACCTTTTGCCATCTGGTTGCAAGGTTTTAAATTGATTTGGCTTTAAATTGGTTACCAGTTTGTATTATGCTGTAATTGTTGTTGATTTTTATAGTCTAGATAAGCAAACTCTCATTTTGACCTTTGATCTTAGAATATAGTGCTTTAGGTTGTCTGGGGGATTCTTATTATTTTAATTGATTTAAATGTTGTTTTTCTGTCTCCCCTGTTCTGCAGGCATAACTTAACTTAAAAAACTGCAATCTAGTAAAAGCTGGTACAAAGAACAAAAAATATAAAACTGATGCAGTTTGTGGTAGTGCTATTCAGTAGCATTGTTGTTCATAAATCCTGAAAAGGTGGGTTCCTCGGGAATACTAGCAAAGACCTACTCAGGTGGACTTCTGAGAGACTATTCCACACCTGGGACAGTTTTTATGAGAAGGTCTTGTTCTTTCAGAAGCTCTTTCTTAGGACTAGTTCAAGGGACTTTGCTATCCTAAAAATGGTGGAAGTCCAATCAAAACATCTGTGACAAAAATGACAAAGAGTCAATAAAGACTCCCCTAGTCTTGGGTTCTGATATGAGAGAGTCAACATGGGATTTGTATTTCAAGAGTTGATAAGTGGTAAATTGATAAGAATTGCTGGAAATAGATAAGAATTGTAATTGCGACACACTCAGATAAAGCAATCTATGTGAAATGGGTATTTGTTATTGTGCAAAATCTGTCACGTGTGAGCGATAGAAGAAATTTTTCTAGAGAATCACTATTATCATAGTAAACACATTTTGTATACATGTCTTTATTGACTTTTCATCATTTTTGTCATGGATGTTTTGATTAGACTTCTACCTCCTCCCGTGATCTCTCACTTTTGGCTTCTATCCTAAAAATGGTGGCAGAGTTGAAGGTCTGGGAGGTGACATTTGTCCCTTCCTCTCATGCCACTGGCTGAGAGCAAGACAAGTCCCAGAGGTGCTTGCCGTGCACATGGGCAGCAGTGAGGCAGGTCTCATCTTTTCATACCACCACTGACTGGGAAATGTGTCCCAGCAGTGTTGTCAGTACATCTTGCGCCATGCTGGCAGTGGCTTAGGTCTGGGAGGCAACAGTGGGCTCACGTTAGCCCAGTCCTCTTGCATGGCTGTACTCCATCTGCTTGCCCTCCTAGCTCTTTGGGGCTTAGAGGCCACAGAAGCTAGTTCTGAACCTTCAGTCGTAGAATCAGGCATGGCTTCAGGCTGTCCAGGTTCAGATCTAGAAAAGCAGGGGTCATTTCGAACAGGAGCTCAGGGGAGCCCAGGTCCGGGAGTTGGTGCCAGCCGCCCCCCCATGGGGGAATGCCTGCTTGTGTCATGGCTGCAGCAAAATGACCCATCCCCTGGAAAGGTCCTTGTTCCTCCGACCAGCCTTCTGAAGGCTTCAGCCGCCACTGAAGCTATCCTCCCAGAATAGTGGTATTTTTGAGGCTTGGATTAGTAGCAGTCCCCTCTCTGCCAGCTTTCTTTCTTTCTTTCTTTCTTTCTTTCTTTCTTTTTTTCTTTTTTTCTTTCTCTCTCTCTCTCTCTCTCTCTCTCTCTCTCTCTCTCTCCTTTCTTTCTTGCCTTCTGACATACTTCCAGTGATGTCAGGTGATGTAGCATATGCAAATAAGTTTTGCTAATGAGTTATGCTAATGAGCTTCTGCACCTCTTTTTCTACGAAATGACCCCTGTAGAAAAGCATACTTAATTGGGTGTAGGTAATGGAGTGATGGTCAAACACGGGCAGTCAGGGTCAAAGTAGATATTATGGTGTCCTCAAGTTCACCATGGGAACTTGCCTCCATTTTGGACTTGGGGAGTCTGCCATGGGGACTCAGCTGCCCTTTCACAGTGCTGTGGGGGCCTGATTTCTGTTTGGGACCTCCATGGCACAGAGGGAGGCTCCTTTCCCAAGCTGAAATGGCACCTGGGATCCCTCTGAAGCTGCAAATAATGTCCCCCAGCTTAGTTTCAGCTTGGGAAAATGACCCAGGGGGGAGGCAGGAGCTCCCCCCCCCCTGCACTGTAGCGGTTCCAAGATAAACCAGCCCCCTGAGGCACTGTTAAAAGTGCTGTTTCAAAATGGCGGCCCAGTCTCCCAACCCAAGGGCTTGTTTTGCTTCACAGGAATCTCAGACATCTGCAACAGAATGGGAGAGGGGGGACCTGCTTGAGATTTCTAAAAGAAAGAACAACCCTGGTTGACTGCAGATATTTCTCAGCATTTTGGACATGCTAGTTTGCTGTTCCGCAGGCAGGTTGCTTGTGTTTAACCCTGACGTAGAAAGGCTTGGAAAAGGGAGCTCACCTGAATCTGGGAGACATGAGACACAGTCTCACTATTCCAGCTGAAAATCCTACTTGCAACTTGGGGTGGTCTCTGAAGGTGGCAGTCACAAATACTAGAACAAGGACATTACTGTATTCTAGGCCCTGACCTAGATAGCCCAGGCTAGCCTGATCTTGCCAGATCTCGGAAGCTAAGCAGGGTCAACCTTGGCTAGTATTTGGAAGGGCGACCTCCAAGGAATACCAGGGTCATGACACGGAGGCAAACAATGGCAAACCACCTCGAAACATCTGTGGCCTTAAAAACAAGTCTAGCTCACCACCTAGTGGCGCACAGTGCTAAAAGAGGTAGAACTTCTGGCTGCCCAGGCAGTCTTAGGATCTCTTGGCTATTCTGCACACAATACCATACGATAATTAATTAATTAACTGCATTGTAAAAAGGATGATTATCTCCCTTCTGTCCAATTAGTCAACAGATTTGCTAATTAAATAACAAAGAATTTTTTTTGGATGTTTGGGGAGACATTTAATTAACTTAAATAACTGTTCCTGTGATTGCCAAGTATCAATGGCGTAGATTTGCTTACCCCTTGAGGAGTGAGGCATTGAGGAAGTATAACCCTGTGCCTCTCACAGTTACCCGCATTTTTTTTCTCGCCTTTCTTCTGCACTCTCTGATGCACAAATATTAAGCAGGTAATACTTCTTCTGACACTCCCCCCCCCCCCCCCCCGGTGTCAGGAAACATATCACCTTAATTCAGGCAGCTGTAAAAAGGTAAAGGCACAGCTTATTTTTTTAAAAGTTGGTAACCTTACCCCTGCCCCTGTCTTGAGCAGAGATCTGTTAGGTCAAGAAGGGTAATTGGGTGGCTGGTGTGTGTGTGTGTGTATGGGGCGGTATATGAGTACTGATAAAAAAAAGTTCTTTTCACCCCTGGCTACTTGATAAGATTATAATGCTGCCTAGTTAATTACTAGATTCCTGTAAACGTCTAAAGAATTAGGAAATAACTGTCTGCTGTATTTGGAGCTTGATGCCTATGGTTTGGTTACAATCCATCTAGCAATTTAATTTTATTATGTTCCTTCTCTATGTACAATTCATAGTTTTAAGTGGTAAACAATGCTTCAGATGTTGCTTAATTAAACGTAACGTTTTGATATCTGTGGTATTCCAAATGTATGCAGAAACTTAATATGACTTTGTATGTAAACATTATAAAACATACACAACCCCCCCCCCTTTTTTCAAGAGTTGCCCAGGAAATGCTGCATTGTTTTGCGTTTTACATATTTCCCTTGTAGACTGCACCTTTACCATGAAAGTTTGGTATGCATGTTCATGACAGCAGTCGGCATTTCATGTTTAAAGACCAGCTTGATCTGCTGTCCCCGTTTTTTCGAAGTAAAGGGTGGAATTCATGATCCAGTTGCAATACACATCTCACATGAGGCTTCTTGAATGCTGTGATTTAAATTTTAATTAAATGGGATCCTAATGCCTACAGTAGTTACATATATGATGTAATCTGAATGGAGGAAAAGGTGAGTTAAAATCCTGTAATCTAAATCCAGTGGCTACATTTCTGCTTTAATTTTAGAAATCTGACTACAGAGCAATTTAGGTCTTCTCTTTGTTTGTGTATTTTGTTATCTTTGAGAGTCTGGCTGATTTCTACCTGAGACTGTAACAAATACTTCAAAATAACTTGGTGTTAAACATCATCTTAACTCCATCTGTTTATTTTTCTACTGTTTGTCTTGGACTACTGCTGTTGAAAAAGGAAACAGCTACATTACAGATGCCTGGTTTTTATATATATATGTGTGTATGTGTGTGTGTGTGTCTGCATAAATATTATTAAATAGTATGTATTTGATAAAATAAAAATTCCTAATTATTTAAAATGCCAGCTGCTTCCTGAGTAATTTTTGTCCTAAAAAAAAAAGATTAAGCTTTCTTAAACTTTGCCAAGACTAAGCTCTTTTAGACGAGGTGGGCAGACTTTCTCTGGCTATTGCTTGGAGCTTGCTGTAACCCCCCCCCCCCTCCCAAAACACCAGTGTGATTGACAATTCCTCATGTGAATAAGGATAAGAATGAATCAGGAAATGAAATCTAAGCCTGCTTAAATAATTCTCAAGATTTTCTGGTTCACGTGTAGTGATATTGAACTCTTCAGTCATAGGCTTTAATTTGTGCCTGGTGCTGACCTGATGCTGTGTAGGGACTCTGGCTGCATCCCTTCATTCAATTCACTCTAATTATCACCAACTTCCTGGGGAGCCTGCTTAGATGGAACTAGCCTCCAATGTTTGTTGTTAAGTACTAAGATATTAGGCTACCCTCGTTACATTTAACAAAGTAGTTTTAGGTTCTGAATTTACATATAAATTGTCAGCGTAGTACACTTGGATTTGTTATTGCTTTGCATTTATTTGTCCAAATACAAACCACAGCCGGGTAGAAAACAAAATTTTAATATCGGTAGGTTTGTGCATATACCAATGTTTCTTCATTATGCGCTGCAATAAAAACAAGGAGACAGAAGGAGTGGTCTCTTATTTTTATTATAAGATTACATCTGTGTTTATTTGCACCCAAACAGTATTTTAGAAGAGGCTATGACACAAGATTCAGTTTTTTAAATGATGGTACATCAGGGGTGTTTCTTTAAAGGGGAGGTGGTACCGATCAACATTTGTTGGGTGCGGTATGTGTTTAAAACGTAGACATTTTGTCTTTTCAGGTCCATGTGAAAATGGCGGACGAAGCAGTCTGTGTTGGCCCAGCTCCCACTAGTAAAAGCTACCTCAACATGGATGCTATCATAGAAGCCATTAAAAAAACCCGGGCCCAAGCTGTGAGTCTGAATGAGTCTCTCCTCTGCAGCTGTTTCATATATAGAAAGCAGAGAAAGCTAGAGTTTGTATTTAAAGATAAAAAAAGGCGGGGGGAGGAGGAGGAAATGATTGAATATGCTATTCCAGTTTAGTTCATGTCACATGAGTTAAATGTGGCCGAAATCGCTACTGGAAATCAAAGGCTTTTGTAGCATCTGGCAGTGCCGGTCGCTGATCCTGCAGGTGGCTTCTAGATTCAGCTTTCACACCAGGGAGCGGCTTCAGTTCATTTCCAAATTTGCTGGGGGAAGAAAAAATCCCAATTAGTTTAGAGCACTAACCCTTTCTGTGCCACAGCCTCTCTTTTTTTCTTCCTAGAGGGCTTTCATAATATAGAGATATTTGTTTTAGTGTTTGCTTTTAAATCCATTTTTTTTGGTTTTTTTAATTGATGTATGTTTATGCACACAATGAGTACTTGCATAAAGGTAAATGGTACACCCAGTAATTATTTTTCAGTGTTTCATGTTGCTGGCAAATTTGCCTCGGTTTAGATGGGTTGTTTTCTTCCTCTTCCCAGACTGGATCAGAGATTCATAGTTTTTTAAAATAATGGATTGCTGTTTTAAAGAAAATGATGAAAAGAATGTTTGGGGGGGCTGGCGGGGTGGGGCTGGATCAGTGAATGCGAATACGGTGTTCAGAGCTGCTGAATGCAGAATCATCTTTAAATAAAATTCGATGGATGGGGAGTCGCTCAAAACCAGCAATTACCCTGGAGTGTCTCAATTAGCATTATCATTTCTTTTGAAATAAATGTTTCAGTGTGGTACATTTGGAGTGGGGGGGGGAGGGGAGAGAATGGGAGGAGGAAAAATGGCAAACAACGTTAATTAGCTAACAGACACTGCAGATGTTTACATTGTTAGTTAAAAAGATTTAATAGAGATAAAAATAGTTCAGGCTTTCATCTTTAGTCTGCCATATATATTTCCTTAGCTGTGAGTTTACATACGATTACAAATGACGAAACTGACCCCCCCCCCCCAAACATTACTGTGTTGTGTAATTATACACCATGTTATTTGGAAAAGGAAACTGCATACTGGATGCTTCATTTTTTGTTGGGCTTTATGAATTCTTTTCTCTGCCGTATGAATTTGGGTCTATACCTTTAACAGTGGCAGTACTACTTAGCTGTGTTGTTAAACTCTAGGTCAGGAGAACATTTTAGAGAGAAGCGTGACTGGTTAGGAAGAGAACTGAAAAAGGTGGGGATGTAAGAAGCTTACATGGAGGGAAATGTAACATGGAAAAGCTTCTGAAATGTTTTTGTTTGGTGTGAACAGAAGAGAAACCAAAAATGGGGAGAAAAGAAATGAATCAACCTTTCTCTGTACCTCCCTTGAATATTCTCTTTAATCGGGCTGATCTGTATGGGTTGGGTTAGTTCCAGAGAGATCTTCTGAGGATCGCACATAAATCAGGTTGTTGGCACCTGTGCGGGCAGTATCAACACACCAGAGATCGATGGCCTTGGAAGCACCTGATGTTGGCAGTCTCGTGTGCCAACAACCTGGCTTATTTGTGACTAAAAGCATGCGGAGCCCTGAACTACTAAAGCTGTTTTTGTTTTAAATTCAGTTAAAGAAACTCCCCACCTTATGTTTACAACCAGGATTAAAAGATGAAGAGCTAAAGTAGTGTATGTTCTGTTTAGTAGCTGCAAGCTTGTCAGTTACACAGAACTCCTCATAAGAGAGGGAATGGAAAGATACGCTATTTCTTACTCAAAAGCTTGCTTATTTTTGACCCAGTAAAATATGATTCTTTATTTGAGGTAGTCAGCTGACCTGCTAAGATGCGAGTGACTCAGGATGATTGACTAGTATATCCATAACTACAAGCAAATGTATTGCCTTCAGATTTAATTACTTGATGGGATACTGTTTGAACCCAAGTTGCAGATGTTTAAAGTCCATGGCTTTTTGTTTTTAAAGGTCCACCCAGGATATGGATTTCTTTCAGAAAACAAAGAATTTTCAAGGCGTCTGGTAAGTTTTGTTGTTGATGTCTAAAGTTCTCCATTCCTGAGGAGAGTGTGACTTAGTGTATTGTAGTGTGTGCCTACAAAGCTTCAACAATGAACCACGCTGATTAATGTATTATAGCTTTAATCACATGTTAAAATTCTGTTCCTCCTTCCAGTTAATTATTATTTGGTGACAGAAAAGATAGATGCAGAAGAATTTATGAAGGTCATTGAAGGCCCTGTTGCTATGTAAGCCTGTCTCCCTTTCCCTTTAGTACACAATGAAAAAGAAGCTTAAAACGGACTTTTATTTCCATTGTGCATATATGTCTAATCAAAACTGTGCTGGATATTTTACTACATGTGGTGGTTCTCTCTTGAACAGTAAGGATTGAAAATTATAGAGATCAATTAAAAAGAATCAGTACATCTATTAAACATTTCATTATACTGCTGGGCTTTTTAAAGAAGCAGTTTGGCTCTTGAATATATTGTGCGTTTTTGGTAAGGGCAAGTATAATTTTAAAAAAGAAACTATGAAACATGGCCTAATAGTGAGTTCTATTTAGGAGTGGAAATGTTTCTTTCACGTTGAAGACAAGTTCTTGCCTCTCTTTGGGATCTTCCTAAAGTTACCTTTGGGATTTTGGTTTTTATTCTGTCTTGTATCATAACACAATGTATTTGTGTGAACTGTGACCCGTATCTGCTTTGTAGATTTGGTTGAAAGGCAGTCTGTAAATATTAAACAAATTTTGCTTTGTGTGCACTCATCTAACTTTAATGAATTGCTTTAAAGCCATAAATTAGTTTGCTTTTCTAATCAATTAGCAGTCACTTTAGGAAGCGGTGTCTGAATATTTAAAGCTCAGCATTGTTATAGCATATTTTATATTAATCTATTTGTATGAGTTAATTTTAGCAATAAATTCATAATGCTTATAAGCAGATATGTATATTCAAAGTCTCGTTGGTGTTCACAATTATATTTTGGCCAAGATAGAAAGGGTATAAAGTGTGCAGTTGGGGCTGTTCTGGGCTGGCCCCATTCTCACTCTTAGACCCTGGTCGCCTGAAGAATTACTTCTGAACTCAGGAGACTGTCTGGGGCACAATTCACTGCAGTGCCAGTGGCTGCCGTTGGCAAGGAAAATTAAGAAACCTTCACCCCATAAGATGAAATGATTACTATGTATGTATGCGTAAGGTTTTCTGGATCCTGGCTGTGAGTTGTACAGCATGAAACTTTAAAACAGTTAAGGTCAATAAAACTTCTCCCCCCCATTCAGTTTTTAAAAGAAGAAATAAACATACAGAAGTAACAGATAATACCATTAAAAGAGGATATAAAATCAAGAGAGAAGTCTCAAATATCTCAATAAATTGTGTCGCGTAATGTGTGAACATGTTCCATTTTGTATGAAAGGAGTTTCCAAAGACTCTTCAGTGTGCATTTTGAAATCATAGTTTTTATCATCAAGGAAAAAAACAGATGTGAATTGTAGAAGTGGGAGCTTGATTTAAATCATTGGCTTTAATATGAACTCTAGTTCAGGAAATACTGATTAATTGGTTCCCATGATGATTAATACATATTGGCTTGAAACTAAATTACTGCACTGCGTATTAGAATAATCCAAATGCTGTTTGATAATTAGTTATAAATGTGCATAATTTGTTCCAGTAATAAACCTATTGAATCATATTTAAAATGTTTGTATCTGAGGTTAAATATGTTTTCACTTTTTTGTTCTCTTTTACATAGACCAGCAGGCTTTAATTCAGTTTGTCAGAAGGTCATTAATTTCTGTGAGATGTGAAGAACTGAACATGTTTGTATTCAGATTTCATTTTAATCCAATATTTTTAAAAAGATATACAATATAGCAGAAATTTTACAACCCCCCCCCCCCAAATGTTTAATCCACCTTGCTGCCTTCACAAGCTCTTACAAAGTACTTTGGTTTGACCAGACCGACGGTACTCCAGTTTTCCATATAATCTGTTGCCATTTCAGAAATTTTCTTTCAGGCACTGATTTCCAGTTTGTGTCATTAAGGTACTTGCAATTAATTCAGGCCTGGCCATTTCCCCTGTAATTCTGAAGTGGCTGGATGTCAGTTACTAAGGTGCCAAAAGAGGACCAGCTATAACCGTGGGGGACATTTCTGTACCCTGGGCATGCAGAAAAATGTCCTTGAAAAAGGCAGATAAACTGTGCCTGCATACTGTTGTAGAATCCTGGTAGAGTGGGTGCAAGCCCTATCTGCCAGGTGGGTATTAAGATGAGGAGTCATCCAAGTGTAGGTGGAAATTGAGGGTGGGCTCAGGTGCTGTCATGCACTCATCCCCTGTTTTTAAAACAAGTGTACTGGCTTGCAGTGTGACTCCCTTGCCCTTTGGCTGATGACCATGCCAGGGCTAATTCCAGTGTTTGCTACCCCATCACGGTTTCTGTCCTAGGCTGTGGCTTTTGTTCCTTCTGTACCTTGCTGCTCTAGCATCTCTTCCCTTGGTACTAGTTAGAACTGGTTGTGCTCCGAGCTGAATACTTTCAAAACATACACTTAAACTTCAGGGAAGGCATACCAAGCTTTAAGCAGTTCAGTAAGGGGTGGAAATTGAGGCCAGGGGATAGATATGTGTATGACAGATACCCAGCCCTCTCAAGCCCTCCTGGGATCTCACAGAATTCTGGAAAAAGAAATCTAGGCATGGGGAGGAAACTTCTAAATAATTTATTCTGCTGCCCCAGTTATTCCTCTGTGCCCCCTCCCCTCCCAGCTGTATCATAGAAATAGATTTGCATTAGGCTCCATTGGGAACCACATATTTGTCACTGAAAGCTTTAATTTTAATATCTTAGTCCATATATTTCTGAGTATTTTTAAAAAAGCAACCAAATGTGCTCGGCAATAGTAGAAATCACAAAATAATATGAAGAGGAGGCATGAGGGTTTATGTCGCAGGTCATTAGTAACGTCCCAGAGTCTCTCTTCTACACACCATGTGGATATGATACTTACGGTCACAGTCTGCCCAGCACTTTGAATCATCTACATCTATACTAGCTGAGGGAATGACTTACATATTCCAAGTAACAAAATACTGTGATCTTCAGAACTAGGAAAATGAAATATCCTCACAACAGAAGCGCCACCTTGAGGTAAGAAGTCGAAGCCCTGTGCAACAGAGAAGTAGAGATGGTGAAGAAACAATGGTATGGAAAGGCTGTAAAATTTACTAAAGCAGTGTTACTGTGTCACAAAACCTAGCTTATGCGTCATACACCAATACAATTACATATAGGCATTAATGGCTGTTCCTCTCAAAGGTTGCAGAGGGCCAGTGGTGAGTGGTCTGGCCTTAGATGCAGACCCCTAAACCTTGTGTGTACCTGTGTACTCTCTTTCCTCTCTGTCCCTTTAGTGCCCATTTTCAGCTTTTCCTAAGCCCTGTTTCTGTTCCCTAATTCCCGTGTTTCTTACCCCTATCATGGCTTCTGATCTAGGTGGGCTCCAGCAATTCCTTCTTCCCTTTGTGCCCTGCTCTCCTTACATCTCTTGCCTTAGTATCTCTCTAGGGTGCTTCATTTCTGTCCCCCTCCCTTCCTTGATTCTGACCCTAGCTTGGTGGTAGTCTCCCTCATCTTGTTGTCATCTGCCAGACATCACCTTCCCACACACTGGTTGTTCCCGCCCTCACTTCCCCTATTCCTCTTTATTCATTAGCGCTCTGGGTGGGGAACAGAAGGAACAAAATCCAGCCCTCCTGTCCGTCAGCAAAATAGGCTGCTTAAGCTCTGTTACGGACTCATTTTGTGGTCTTCTGCCAAACCTCTGTTGACTTTGCAAACATGAACTTTTGAATAGTAGTAAACCAAGTCACTTTCAATGCACACAGTGTCTGGAAGGCCCTTGGCATCTTGCTGCTTTCTTGTTTGTGGCAGTATCGCAGTAGTGAGGAATCTTGCAAAATGGGGAAGACAGTCCTCTCAACATGGCGATAACCCTGTGACTCCCATCCTTTACTCAAAGATGACTCCAGAGGCACATGTGCTTCCAGAGGCGTCTGTGTCTTAAGCCAAGTGTCATCAAGGCATACCTTAACTGCTTTTTGTAAAGTTCAAAATGTGATTTAAATTTTGCACTTTTAACAGTATGTAGCAATTTACTGCATGATAGAGGAGATCTAAAAGTTGCCAGGTCCCCATACTTACATTTTTATGTAGCTTTATTTTTGAGGGTGTTAGAGAGAACATGCTAACTGTGTGCAGGAAAAGAGAGCTTAGATTGGTTTACTGACGCAGATTAACAAAATATACACATCAACAAAAACAAAGGAGCATTTTGCTGCACATGAGCTGCTTGCTCAGTTGGAATTTTTTTCCATGTCCAGGATATTCTTTCCTTCTTCCACCCAGTGGGATTGGGGAGAAGAGCAAGTGAGTTAAATAATCAGCTAATGATTGTGCACATAGTGATAATGTGGTATCAGTGTTGGTATTCGCCCAACATGGGCTTGTTGGTCCATATTTTGTAATATGAATAAGCAATAAGCTGTGCTCATTAACACATATGAAGCTGCCTTATCTATGCTGACAGGGCAGTGGCTCTCCAGGGTCTCAGGCAGAGGTCTTTCATATTGCTTCTTGACCTTTTTAACTGGAGATGCCAGGGATTGAACCTGGGACCTTTTGCATGCAAAGCAGATGCTCCACCACTGAGCCATGGCCCCATCCCTGACACATTTGTCCAGCTGTTATTTATATCCTTTCCTTGTTAGGTGTGTTCAAATATGTGGACAGGCTGTGCTCTAGAGCCATTGATGATATAAAAATTACCCCACAGTACCTCCTGTACTGGTTAAAAAGCAAAGTAACATGGTATTTTGGTAACAGGCCATTCTCTTATTGCTCTGTTGCAAGTGGAAAGGAAGCGTATTTCAAATTCGTCTGTCTTTTCTATATCCAAATGTTGCTGTCTTGAGGCATAATGATTAAAAGTACTATTTTCTTGGGGCTTATATTTGGAGTTCAGATAGGAACATGTAAAAAAAAAAGTGACAATTTCTGTTATTTGGCTTCCCCTGTGTAATCTGGCCCATAGGTCCTTTGTTCAGTGTTCTAGATGCTGGAGGTGTGTGCCTGCTTGCCCTTGTCAGCACAGCTTTAATGTCACCCTCTAATCAAAGAAAAACTTGCTTGTTAATGAAATTAGAAACCTTTATTATGTAGCTTTCAGATAAACCAAATAAGAGTCTAATTCTTGTGGGTGCCCAGTCCTTTATACATGGTGCTGAACCCTCCCCCTCCCTTTCTTGCTGAAGTTGGTGGCAGTAGTTAATGTGTCCAATCTGGTTCTAGCAGTAGCTTGTCAGTCTAATGAATTGTGTAGTCTTTATTTAAAATTATTAATTAACTTATTAATTAAAAGAAGTCTTAGAGTGCTTCTCTTTGAGGAAAGGAGGAGTATAGCAGGATACTTTGATCTTTAATAGAAGGTATACTTATTCTCAAGCAAATGGTTTTCCTACTGGGCTGTTCCAGAACGGGCATTACTTGGCAAATTCCCTAAATATAAAACAATGAAACAAAAGCATTTGTTCATGTTGTTGTTAAGCTATTATGTTGCTGTTTGGCTGCCAAGCTTGGCAATTTTGCAATCATTATTCTACTCTGGGCTCACTTCCTAGCAATCTGGTGGGTTTGGGTGGTTTGGATTACAGGATCAGTGACAATATCCTTGGCTGAATTTATTGTAATGCGTACAGAATTCATTTTATTCTTGGATATTCATTTGTATCTTAAAGTGGATATTGTAACAAATAATAGTTTATGTTACTGTGATTTTCCATTTCTTTCCAAACTTAGAAAAATCCACGGCTTTTGAAAAAAATTACTTTTTGGTCTTAAGTATTAGAGCCAGTTCACTCAGGATGATTTTGCATTCTCTACACAGAAAATTATGTGAACTCCTCCAAGGATGATTATTACATGTTACAAACACACAGACACAGGTTTGTTTTGTGAAGCGTTTCTCATTGAAATGTAATTTGAGAGATTTGTGAAGGCACAAGCAGGTGTGGTTGTCCTTAAATATTTTTATAGCCAATTTTATTCACCATAAACATTTTTCTGTATTTGCATAGGTGGATTATTCTCTGCTCTTTTTTCATCTGTAATCCTGAATGCATTGTGATTTTTATGACCCTTTCAGTCTCATAACTTTGTTTTTGTGCATGTTTCAGAAAGTACACTGTCTAGATAGGATTGCCAAGTCCTGATTGGGAACTTCTGGAGGTTTAGGGGGGTGGTTCCTGTGGACTGCAGAATATGGGGAGGGGAGGGCAGGGCAGGGCAGGGAGCTGAGTGGGGATGTGATGCCATAGAATCTACCTTCTGAAGCTGCTGTTTCCTCCAGTGGAACTAGTATGTGCAGTCTGCAGATCAGTGATCATTCTAGGACAACTCCAGGCCCCACCTGGAGGTTGGCAACTCTATGTCCAGTTTTTAAAATGGAGGGTGGGATCAAGGGTAATTGTTCTAGATGTTGGAAGGTAGCTGGTCTTTGTAAATGTGTAGTGATGAAATCAAAGCAAAGTTTTGTCTTGAACTGAAACGTTAGTTCCTGTGCAACCCTACTGTGTATGTGTCAAACAACAGCATGTTGTTTTCCTCATGATTCGTAGAAAAATACAAGCTGGAAATAGTTGCCACTGAGCATATTAATTTTCAGTATTTTTGGGCGCTGATCGAATAAAATTTAGCTATTGAACTGCTTCAGGGCTGAAAGCAAAAATACTGTTGACTAATACTGCCACCCCCCCCCCCCCTCCCAAGCAAACAATCCTCCCAAACCAAAATGGGACCTGAAGGCATGGAATTCACACATCCTTGAAGAAATCGAGTGTAGTGTACTCAGATGTCTCTGGTTAAATTATTCCAGACTTCATAAAGATAGTTATGGAATAAAACATGGTTTTATTCATTACTGTAGAGGGATCAATCTGAACTATTTGTATGCCTTAGGGCCAAACTAAATGGGCTGCCTAAAGCAAGGAAATAGATCCAGGTTGTGTTGTCTGAAACAGCAGAACAAATTTAGAGTCCAGCGGCACCTTTAAGACCAACAAAGGCTTATTCAAGGAATGAGCTTTTGTGTGCAAGCCAAAAAAAGGTGTGCTTTGCACACGAAAGCTCATACCTTGAATAAACCTTTGTTGGTCTTAAAGGTGCTGCTGGACTCTAAATTTGTTCTAAAACAAGGAAAGACTGTTAACAGTAAACACACATAACTCAGGGTCTCTGAACCCTCAACCTTCTTCATGCATCCTTACCTCTTCTCTGTCAGTTACCCTGGCACCTTTCTCTCCTTCCAATACTGGAAGTGATTCCTTCTTCCCTCCTTCATTCCCACCTGATTTCTCTCTTGAGTGGGGACCCTGGGTGTCTCACAACACCTTCCCCTTTTCCATGTTATTCTCCCAACAGTCCTGTGTGGCTGGTTATGCTGAGGGCTTGTGACTGGCACAAGGCCACCCAGTGAGCTCCATAGCAGGGCGGGGATTTGAATGTGGTCCTCCCAGATCTTAGCCCAACACTCTAACCAGTACACTACACTGGCTTTTTACATCTTAATGGGGTAGGTATATATCTAGTTCTGTCTGTAGGTATCTGGGCGCGTGCACTGATTCAAAGCAGTGACACCTAATGCAGTAGTATTTTGTACATTTTTAGACAGTTGTCTAGCCTATTAATATGGAAGCTAATAAGCCACTTTTGAAAAAAAGCAACTGGCTGTGTAGCATGCGGAAGAGATGGTAAATTCTAAGCTCTTCCTAGTGATTCTGATTATTTGGCTTCTGTCTTCTCTTTCTACTTGAAGAAGAAGGAGAGTTGGTTTTTATACCCCACTTTTCACTACCCGAAGGAGTCTCAGAGCGGCTTACCATTGCCTTCCCTTCCTCTCCCCACCACAGACACCCTGTGAGGCAGGTGAGGGCTAAGAGAGTTCTGAGAGAACTGTGATGGACTCAAGGTCACCCAGCTGGCTTCATGTGGAGGAGTGGGGAATCAAACCCAGTTCTTCAGATTAGAGTCTGCTGCTCTTAACCACTGCACCACACTGGCCCTCAGGTACCCAAGGCAGCACACAAAAAGTTAAAAATTATTTTTAAGTGCACAACATTTAATAATTAAAGCCCACATTAAAAGAATTCTAAATAACAGGCAGCCTTAGAATGTCGTGTCCAGCACCATCTCATCAGTTGGTTGTTCAGTTGTTCCTAGGCCATCCAGAATAAAACGTTCCTGGATCCTCAAGGCAGATAGCCTTTGGACGAGGATGATAAAATCATACTTAGCATTATGTAGCACTTTCAGTGTTGAAAAGACTTCCTTTGTTAGACTTCCTTTGTTAGCCTACCTTTCAGGACTGTTGGAAGAATAATAATATAGTTTGTAGATTATGGATAGTGGACTGAAATTGAGAGTGCACTGAAGTTGAGAGTGTGGCTTGCCCAAGATCACGTGGTTAGCTCTTGTCCTGTGCTTCCAAGCGATCTCTTGGATCACAGCTCATTCATTTTAGTCACTATGTTATACCAGTTAGAAATTCCAAACTAAAACAATAATACCAGTGTAGGATCTGGGGTACAATATCCTGTCAGTTGGGCTACACTCCAGTTGAATGATAGATGTTTAGGTTATGAAGCAAATATCCCAGGCACAACAATCATGGACATGTTAGCTTTAACAGTCTACAAAAGGAGATTGACAATCCTGTATGTGTTTAGGGCCTGGTGACAAGAGAAAGTGCAGTTGAGCTTCTCATGCTTTTCAACAACTTCTCTGTTAGATTTTGGTTTCATAAACAAACAATTCAAAAAGGAGGCAATCCAAAAGTCAAAATGAAGACTTACTGTGAGTCCATCTGTCCTATATATTGGAAAGTGGAGTGATTTCAGATGCTGAATGACATTCATAGGCAAATGACAACAGCAGACAAATGACAACAGGCATGATTGGATTAGTTGTGATATGCAAAGGGGGAGTAGGCATGGAGAAATCAGCATTGGTAATGAGAGAGGAAACCTAGGTTTCGATTAAGTCCAGGTGGATGCATTGTTTTGAGCTTCATTATCAGTCGCAATTCAGCAGTCTATGGATGTTGCCATTTCCCCCCTGCTTGTGAACTCTGAGGCACTGGTCTGTCTGCTGTTGAGAGTCCAGAAAGCTGCTTTTGATGGACAAAAGGTATAACACAGCATGGCAGGTCTTGCGTCCTTAAATAGCAGCTTTCTTGGCAGCCATGTAAAACTTAATTATGTGGTTTACAAGAGTAGTGTCATTGGATCTGAACCTCCACTTCAATCAACACCCAACAGTTTTCTTATGCTTTTCAGGTTAACCTTGAGTCGACAGTTAAAAAGCTGCTGTGTAGCACTTCTATTACAAGCTCTTTGATATAATGCTGAATTGTGGCTTTCAGTATGCACAGGGTTAAGTGAAAAGGTTATAGTAATCTAGTGAGCATTTCCCCCTTTTTAATGTGCTCATTAGCAGTGGCAAGTCCAGGTTTTAGCCCATGTCAGTAATTTACATTTCATTGCTAAGTGACTGCTCCTGTTCAAGGGCCCTTTCTAAGGCTGTTGAACATACTTGTATTGGGAATAAACAGAGTAGAAGAATTGAAAGCCAAGTACCCTGCCAGGCTTTTCAGTTGGTTCTGAAGTTTCCAGTAGATCATTGATTAGCAATGTATGGAGCAGTATGAAAATAAAATAGAAAAAAACAAGAGCAATAAAATGATCACAGGTAGGCATTCCTGCTTTAAAATCTCCATTTTTTTGCTTCCTTTACTGTCATCCTCCCAATATTCATTTATCCTGCCGGGTTTTCTTAATATGAAACGGCACCATATTACAGACAAAGCAAGCAAGCGATATATGGAGTACAAGGCTCCTTGGTCTCTTTCCCCCATCTGAACTATTAAGCAAAGTCTGATTGTTATGAGGATTGAGGAAACAAAGGGCTTGATAGCCTTGCAGCTCCCTGGGATCAAGTTATAAAGCATGGAGATCATGTGAATTCTTGCTCTGGGACTCATTTCCCACTCCGCTTCCTGATTGGTACCAGCTTGTTGTCCCATCCTTAATTCAAAGACATGCACACCATATGAAAGAAAAATGGCATGAATTTAGAGGAACGTAATGGCAGCGAGGCAGAGGAATGACGATCAGAGCTCACCAGTTGCTGATCTTCATGTAGACATTGCCATCTGTGGCAAATATTTGCATGTTTTCATCCATTCCATTAAAAGATGCTGCTATTCTGAGTAACACAGGGAATTCCCTATATTTTAGGACTGGGGTAAATCAGCATGCAAATGACTCAAAAACAAATGTAGAACTGATTTCTTCGTACTTCCATCTCTATTGGAAGGAAGAATATGCATCTTTCATCTCATTTCCATTTTCCCCCCAATAAATTTCCATTTTTTGCAGTAGAGTACCAGATCTTTATTGCAGAAAACAATAGCTCATGGAAGATATTCAACAAGAGGACAATAACATTTAAGGAATAGTTTGAGCTAATCTGATCCAAAGAGGAGAAGCGAACACCTTGCAGTTTAAATACAGCAGCTGGGAAATCAATGACTTCCTGGTTCAAAACTCACTGCAGATTGTTGTGAAATGGGCAAAACAACAAACTGTGGTTTGTTCTCTTGCTTATTTAAATTCCTGGCTTGTTGGCAGGAAAACAAACCACAGTGTGACCCTGAGGAATTTCTGTCTCGTTTTTGTCACAAAGACTTGTTTATGCTGTCTGAATATAATGGATGTCTCCTCTGTTTATTAATCCAGAGAGAGATAATGATATCAGTTTTCGGTTTCTTCACGAAATGTTACAAATCCTCTTCAGAAAAACTTTGTTTCTACTTGTGAATGTTTCCCATGGTGGAATCTGTTTTTAGGTTGTTGAGATTTCACAAGACAATATCTATAAAAATGGCATTGTCATCAGATGCACAGGAAACTGAATATAATATTGCTTTTAAAATTCTTGTACCAATGACAATTGTGGGATTATCTCAGCTTCCTATGTATTAATTTGCAGTTTCTATCAGTTCCAATGTCCAGTCTTTCTGGGATTCCACTGATTACTTCCCTCCATTGAGAGAACTGTCCATTTATTCCTAATCTCAGTTTTCTTTTGTTGAACCAGTTTTAAATCCATAAAAGGATGCATCCTCTCATCCCATGACTGTTAAATTTACTCTGGAGACTTTAATGTGGTATCTTGATAAAAGTCTTTTGAAAGTCCAAGTATATAATGTCTGCTGGGTCACTTATCTACATGTTTGTTCACTTTCTCAAAGAACCGCAAAAGGTTGTTTAGACAGGACTTCCCTTTGCAGAAACCATGCTGATTTCACCTGTGAGCCTAATAATTCTATCTTGGATGATACTTTCTACTAATTTGCCTGGTACAGACATTAGACTAACTGGCCTGTAATTTCCTGTTTCCCTTTTGGATGCCTTTTTAAAAATTGGTATACCATTTGCTATTCTCCAGTCTTCTGGTACAATGACTGATGTCAGTGACATGTTACGTATACTGGTTAGTAGACTGACCATCTCACATTTGAGTTCCCTAAGAACCCTTGGGTGTATGCCATCAGGTCGTGGAGGCTTACTGGCTAGAACTGCATGACTCATCCCCTCATATTGACTCAGTTCTTCAGACTCCCTTCCTGAAAATAGTGGCTGTGGCCATGTACATGCTTCCCACTTCCCACAGTGAACACAAATGCAAAGAATTCACTTAGCTTCTCTGCCACATCCCCATCTTCCTTTAGCAATCCAAAGGCTTCTGCAGCTAGTTTCCTGCTCTGAATATTGTTTGTCTTAATGCTCCTCAAATTCTCTTTTTGCATGCCTAATTATTAATTTACACTAACAGTCCCTGCGGTATCTTCCATTCACTTCATTAGGGCAGACCTTCCACTTTTAAACAGAGACTCTTTAACCTTTTATAGCTTCTATTACTTGGGCTGTTAACCATGCAGGCATCCTTTTAGATTACCTTTCCTAACCTGGGGAATATGTTCTATTTGAGCTTCATCTAGTATGGTTTAAAATAGCTCTGAAACGTCTTCTAGGGATTTGACTCTCTTATTTTCCCCTTTTAGCTTCCTTCTAACTAGGCCCCTCATTTTTGTAACGTCCTTGAGCTTTGTAGCAATGCAGGGGGTCTGGACTTAGATATGCCATGGGCAAACCTCATTGTATACCTCACTCTCACCCTTCCACCTTCCCACTTGGGGCTGCCAAAGAGACAATAATGGTTTATGGTTCTTTTAAGAGACCCCCCACAAGGTCTGGGACCTTAATCATCCAGTAGATCACTGCCACCATCACAGGAAAAACTTATCCTTTTCTCTCCACAGGGAGGATCAGGATGCTTTCGTGTGTGTGTGTGTGTGTGTGTGTGTGTGTGTGTGTGTGTGTGTGTGTGTGAGAGAGAGAGAGAGAGAGAGAGAGAGAGAGAGAGAGAGAGGGGTAAAGGTGTCAGTGATTTCTCCCCCACTCTTTCTGCTCTCCTTTGTCTCAGCCAGCTCTGTCCCTTTTGCACCAGTATGACTCTGGTTTGCATGGAACTTTTGGCTGAGTTCCTGAAGCAGTCAAGCCACATTCAAGATCATTAAGGGTATAGGTCTTTATTAAGATAGAAGCTTATTCGATGGATAATTGAGAACCAGTCAGAAGACAAATCACTAGAGGCAGAAAATTTGCCAGAAGAAACTGAAAGATGTAATGCTAGTTGATTCTGTACTTAGAACAGATAAGAAGATGTTCGTATTTCTACTAGGAATGGGTGCATGATAAAGAATCAAGGTGCAGCCTGGCAGGGCTTGCCTTAGGTATCAGTGTCTGGTGACAGAACTCCAAGCCAGGCTAAGATTTCATTGATTCTCCCTGCAGTAAAATTTGGGATGGGCTTGGATTCTCTCCGAGCCTGCTGTTGGCCAATCATCTCAAAAACTAGGATAAGGATTTTAGGGTGCCAAGATGGGAAATTAAATCTTATCCATCTTGGGTTCTCTGACAGCCATGGCAAAATGAAACAGAATTTCCATTTCCTTCTGTTAGCTCAGATAGCCATTACCTACCTACCTTCCTTCCTTCCTTCCTTCCTTCCTTCCTTCCTTCCTTCCTTCCTTCCTTCCCATAGAATACAATGGAAAGATCGCCACTGCTGCTGCGACTCTTGAGAAGAAGAGAAGAAGAGATTGGATTTATACCCCGCCCCTCACTCACTTGGAGTCTCAGAGCGGCTTACAAACTCCTTTCCCTTCCTCTCCCCACAACAGACACCCTGTGAGGTGGGTGGGGCCGAGAGAGCTCTGAGACAATTGTCCTTGAGAGAACAGCTGGTACAGAACTATGGTTTGCCCAAGGTCATCCAGCCAGGTGCAAGTGGAGGAGTGGGGAATCAAACCCGGTTCTCCCAGATTAGAGTCCGCACACTTAACCACTATGCCAAACTGGCTCTCAAAAGTTTAAACCCCTTCTTGCTTTGCTTCCCCCCCCCCGGCACCTTGGTAGGCTGGCTAGGGAAGCAAAAAATGGGGGGGAAATCTTCAAAGTTTAAACCCCTTCTCCGCTCCCCCCCCCGCCCGCCCACCTTGGCAGGCTGGCTGGGGGAGGGAAGGGGAGGCTTTTGAAGATGCCCCCCTTTTGACACACTTCTGGGGATGTCAGGGGGTGTGGCATATGCTAATTAGTTGTGCTAATTAATATGTATGCTAATGAGCTCCTTCACCTCTTTTTCTATGAAATGACCCCTGGTTGAAATGCCTTCTTAGTTCAATGGTGAGTCATGCCGCAGTAGTGGTATGACGTGAATGAGTTCAGAAGGCATTTAAATGCCTTCTGAGTTCACTTGTGATAACCACTGTGGCTTCCACGGTGGGGGGAGGCATTGCTGAACTGGCTCACATCTAAGCCAGTTCAGTGATCCCTTTTGCTCCCCCCCCCCCAGAAGCTGCATGAACCTCACAAACCTGAACTGGTTTGGTAAATGGAAAAGTTTGTGGAACTTTGCGAACCACGAACCACAAACCACCGTGAACCTCCATTTTCCTGGTCCGTGCCCATCCCTAGTTACAATCAATCACAAAGAGCATAAATAATAAATATCATCATTAAAATGACCAGATCTGAAAGCGCTTATTACATTGAAACATTTTACTCTTCGGGTACAACTTTTGACTGTATTTTCTTGGCCGACTGATGTTTATAAATTGGCATGGTACGATCTATATCTCATTGGACTCTGTAGGAATCCAGGTTCCTGAAAAATCGCATGACTGAATGCACCTTCACATAAAAACTTTCCCTTCTCATAACAGACTTGGGTGGCAGGAACACATCTAGCAGAGCATAGACTTGCTTTGTTTTCTGTATCAGCATGTTTTCCCATTTGTTTTTAGTGGAGGCACCTTCTGCCTTGTAACCACCACCTATAGCCAATACTCCCTCTAAGCTGTGGAGTTCTGTGAGCTAATATTCTACTTTGTGAGCTACTGGCATTGAAGTTGTGAGTGAGCGATTTGGCTGCTGCATAAATTAAGTTTGCTCTGGAGCCATCCTTCCTGAGCTAAGATAAAAATGTGTGAGCCGGAGGCTAAAAAACTGTGAGCTAGCTCACACTAACTCAGCTTTGAGGGAACACTGCCTATAGCCTATAGAGAAACAGCCTGGACATAGGTTTACCACCATAGAGAGAAGTAGGCTTCCAAATCTGTCAGGGTCATCAGTGAGGGAGGAGAGAGTATGGCATTCTATTCTGCCATTTCCTGTGAGAATTCTTATTGTTACTGAACAAGCTTGGATATAAATAATGGAAAGGCAGAATATAAATCATGTATAAAAATATAGAAATATGGAGTCACTGGCCATTACTACATCCATATACTGGAATCATTTGTGTATATTGGTATGGTCTCCACTAATCTGTTTGCAAGTCTCTATTTGCAAATTTCAAATTGCTCTGATTTGAAGAACTTTTTTTGGCGGCGGGGGGTGTAATTTAGCATGGAGGTTCAGAGGTTAAGATACTGAGCTGCAGACCAGAAGGTCAGTAGCTCGACAGTTCGAGACCTGAGTGCCATGTGACAGAGTGAGCTCCTGTCTCTGTCCCCAACTCCTGCCAACCTAGCAGTTCGAAAGCCAGAAAGTAGTTAAATAGGTACTGCTTCCATGGGAAGGAAACAGCGTTCTGTGTGCCTCGGCGTTTAGTTATGACCACAGAAAAGTCTTTGGACAACGCTGGCTCTTCGGTTTGGAAACGGAGATGAACTCTGCCCCCTAGAGTCGGATTTGACTGGCTTTCGAGCAAGGGAAACCTTTACTTAAAATAATGTAAGGTCGGTGTGGTCTTTTGCCTTTTCTTCTCCTTTCAGTTCTACTTTGTTTTGCATACAGAATGATTCTCTACCCAGCAGGGTTCTATTTTATGTGTAGCTGCATTCCTCCTGTAGTATCCTTGTGTTGTGCCATTTGTGTTGCTTTGGCTGGGTAACTGTGTGCTAATGTAGAAATTACCATGTGGGGGGGGGGAAGTTAAACTGATGGTCATGGATCTATATGAATGGTAGAAAGGTACAACTCTGAGCATAAAGGTTGGAAAAAATGATTGACTTAAACCTCTGCAATGTAAACTCAATATTCTTAGTTTAGTAGATCTTAGAGTAAATGCTCAAGTATTATGCATTTTAATAATGTTCAAGCCCTGTACTATTTGATGGCATCTTACAGGTAAAACATAGCATGAATAAAGATCCTTTAACAAATGAGTTCTGTCCCCCCCCCCCCCCCCCCCAACCTTAGATGTTACCATCTGAGTAGCTAATGTTCAGGTTTGGGTTGTTGAAGTTATGAACCTACATATTTAGACTGGCATTTGAGCTACACAAAACACTTTTTAATAGTCATTTTAGAGCCTGATAAACTTCAAGGTTCATTGCTCCTGTACATTTTTCAAATTATTAGCTTCTTAATGCATACGGCTTTAATTTACCCCCTACTGACATTCTTAAATGGGTTTTCAAGAATTTTTAAAAGTGGGCTACTATAGTTATGTTTTCACTCTTGGCCCTGATTGCTGACACAGAATTTTGTAAGTAGTCTCCACAATTAACAGGATGGAGGTTCAAACAGTTCTACTGCCAAAGCTCAAGATTCCCTTGAAAACAGATTTGTGTTTGGTTTCCTGTAGTGTGTTTGCTCCATTTATTTCTAATGAGTTGCTGGAAGCTGTTGAGAAGGTTCCTCTTCTGTGGAAAGGAATTTAAGTGTGGTTATCTGCTTGTTTCACAATTTTATTTATTTTTTTAAATGGAATTTTCTTCAAATGACAATATTTCTCTTTTTATAAAGGATTTTAAATTAAAAAGTCAGAAGACTTTTTTGGGTCACTCACTGTTACTGATTTTAAGAAATAGAATGTAGCTATATTCAGTGCTGTTTAAATTAATGTGTTTAAACTTTAATTTAGGGTTTTTTAAATATTGTAAAACATTCATAATATTCATTGAATATATTATTTGTTCTGCTCCAGTAGTAAACTCTGTTTCTGAAAGCTGAATCTTATGAAATGACAGGGTGACACCCTTACGGTAGGCGGTGATGGGTGTGGTAGGGTCTGTTGGTTCTTCTGTTGTACCAAGTGGATGTTGAATTTACAGAGCCGGTCCAGATCATCCAATGTCTACACTTTACTGAGGGAGTTAAACAACTTCATTCCACCCCTCACCTGCAGGAAATCAGATCATTTAACGGTTGCCACCAACAGGAGGAACAGACACAAAAACCTCTCCGGAAGTACTTCTATATATTAATCACTGTTACAATGAGAACTTAGCAAGATCTTCCAGGTTCTCCAAAGAACTGATCCCAGTGGCTTGTCATGAAACTCAAAGGTTTATTTATGTACTATAAAACTTGGGCCTAGAGAGGCAGCAATTCCAGCCTACTATGTCAGCCACCACCTCTTCTTCCTCCTAGACATGACCTCGAGGTAGATGACCACTTCCTTAAACATTAACTCTTTATTAACCTGTGCTGAGCCTGCTTGTGGGGAGGGCAGGATACAAATCTAATAAAATAAAATATCTTTATCACAATAATACACGTTCCTCTTACCACCTATTCTAGCCTACCCTGAACACAGAAACAAGTCTCATGAGAAGTGCTTAGGTTCAATTCAGGTTCAAGCAGGAATGTTTCCACCTTCTCTTTGTACTTGGGAAAGCTGACCTCAAAATAGTCTTCTGCTTGGTACAGGATCACCATTATAAGACAGCAATTTCTTAAAAAGTTAAATTTAACATAACTGTTAATTAAAACCATAGGCGTCAACTACGGGGGGGCTCAAGGGCTCGAGCCACCCCTGAAATTTCCGGGGGGGGGGGACTGAGCCCCCAAGGGAAAATGGTGCGCCCTCCGCCGTGCCTCCCTCGGCCCTTCCTAGGGCCGCTGCCGCCTCTCCCCCCACCCCCGCCTGGCCACTCCAACCTTCCCTCCGTCCATCCAGGGGCCAGCTAAGCAAATGCCCAGCTGGCCCCTGGACGGACGGAGGGATGGAAGCAGGAGTGGTCAGGCGGGGGGGGGAGGCAGCGGCGGCAGGGACATGGTCAAAGTGCGCGCGCACGGAAAAGCCCCTGCCCCCCTGGGAGTTTTTAAACTCTATGCCCCTGATTAAAACCATTGATTACAGAAGGAAAAAAAACATACTGAGCAAAAATGTCTACCTACTGAGCAAGAGATAAATACAGTGATAAAAAACAATCTTTCCCCTTTTGTGAAGTTGCGTTTAAGAGACAGGTGAAATAATCTTAAACACCAGATTTGTTTCCATCTTTTTCTATAGCTCACCTCCTTATATCTTGTACCTCCCTTGAGGAGGTACAAGAGAAACAGCCCTCCCCCCCTCAAAATCTTTGAGGAAGCTCAGTCTCCATCCATTCTATCTGGTGAAAAGCTCTAGGTGGAGCTAGCTTCTTCTCTGTGTCTCTGCTGAAAACATGATTTATAGCGTAATCCTAAACAGAGTTACACCCTTCTAAATCTATTGAAGTCAATGGACTTAGAATAGTATAACTCAGTTTAGGATTGTACTGTAAGTGTATAGGCTCACAGCAAATGTTTATATCTCTGTTGTTCCGTGGGCTAGTTTAAAAATAATTAAAAACCCCTTGTTCTACAGCTGTAAAGGATTTGTTAGACTTATGCTTAAGCATGGGCAGAGTGCCAATTAAACATTTATTTTCCAAAGCTGTAAATTTTATATGTGACCTGTGAAATGAGGTTTCATTTTATTGCAACAGAAAACCAAATATGTTGCAGTACGTCATTTCACTCTTTTTTGGTGCATGGGCTGGTGGATGTCCACTTCTGCTATGTGCCATGGTTAGACTATTTGGCTGTTTTGATCCCTTCAGTGCTAAAGTGAAACATTTATAAGCGTTTGCAAGAATGAATCCAAGGCTGCTGCTTTTCAGGCCTTTACCCTGAAGTAATCCTGTATTCACTACTTAATTCAAAGCGCATGGGCTTAAATAGGTGTAACTCTGTTTAGGATGGCACTGTTAGTGGCTGCCATCTAGGATGTAGTTATAAAATTCATACTGATGCAATTAGGTGCAGTGTGTGGTGATCTTGTGGTGTCAGGCAGAGGCTGCAGTGTCAAAAGAAATTAGCCTGTTCTGTTCGTTAGGGTGGATGAAAACCATTCCTGGATTGTACCACCCCAGATTGCATTAGTAGAATTGGGGGTGGGAGATGCTGACCAAAAAATATTGATAAGTTATGTACTAGAAGTCCTAATCTCCTCACATGCTAATTTGCTATGTTTTTCACAGCATCTTCAGACGATAACAGCAAAGAAATTCTGAGGAAAGTTCCAAAACCACAGGAGGCATTATTTTATATGGGAATTTTCACCTTATTTACCAATTGATACGTGCAGTTTTAGGCAGGGGTCATTTTGTAGAAAAAGAGGCGCAGGAGCTCATTAGCATAACTCATTAGCATAACTCATTTGCATATGCCACACCCCTTGACATCACTAGAAGTATGTCAGAAGGCAAGAAAAAAAGAAGAGAGAGAGAGAGCTGGCAGAGAGGGGACAGCTACGAATCCAAGCCTCAGAAATACCACTGTTCTGGGAGGATAGCTTCAGTGGTGGCTGAAGCCTTCAGAAGGCTGGTCGGAGGAACAAGGACCTTTCCAGGGGACGGGATCATTTTGCTGCAGCCGTGACACAAGCAGGCATTCCCCCGCTGGGGGGGGGGGAGCTGGCACCAGCTCCCGGAGCTGAGCTTCCCCGAGCTCCTGCTAGAAATGACCCCTGGTTTTAGGACAAAATATCTAGATTTCAGAAATCAGTGTGTGAACCTAAGTGGTTCACGTTTGTAACAAGCAGGGCTTTTTTGCAGAAAAAGCCCAGCAGGAACTCATTAGTATAACAGGCCACACCCAGCAGCAGAAACTCATTAGCATATTAGGCCACACCCTTGACATTACAGCTCATTAGCATATTAGGAGGGGCTGGGAAAGCACAGGGCAGGTATGGAAGCTTGCCTGTTTCTCCTCCTGAGCTTCAGCATCACCTTTCTAGTGTACCCCCCCACCAGATGGCCAGGGAAAGGCGCTGCTGAGGGTGCCACCCCACTTCAGCGCCTTTCTAGTCCCCCCCGCCGAACCAGACAACCAGGGAAATGCGATGCTGAAGTGCCTTTCAGCTCCCAGGCACTTCAGCATTGCCTTTCTAGTCTTCTGCCCTCCCCCTCTGAAAGATCAGGAAGGGGAGCAGGCATTTTTGCCTGGCTGCCCTCGGTCTCCCTAGCCAGCCCGCCAAGGTGCACAGGCAAACATGCCCCATTCCTTCCCTGAGCCTCTCCACTTTTGCGGAGGGACTCAGGGAAGTGCGGGGGGGGGGGGGATGGGTAAATACCTTTCGCTCCCTCCCCCAGATCAGGGAGGGAAAGAAAGGCATTTTCAACATGCCTGGGTTCCCCTCCTGATCTTCTCGCACCTGGAGATCATGTCTGCATGCCTGCCTTCTTTCCCCAGCCTGCCTGCTGCGGCGGACAAGCTGGGGAAAGGAAGGCAGGCATGCACATATGCCCCTTTCTTCCCTGAACCTCTCCGCTATTGCATGCCTGGGTTCCCTGCCTGCCCTTTTCCAGCTTCCACATGTCAGCTAGAGAAGGGAAGGCAGAGAGAGGCTTTTCCTTGTCAATTTCACTCTCAGCTGACTGGTGGGGAGTGAAATTGACAAGGAAATTCCTATGAGCTCCCCAGTGGGAAAGATGGCATTCTAACATGCTGCCTTTTCCTTTTGTGTGTAACGTGGGGAGGGCAGTGTGCTCTGTAGTCACACGTGCCAGAGGTTTTGGTTGTATGCGTGGCCAACTCAGGAGCTAGCCGGGACTCTGTTCCTGTGCATTCCTGCCCCAAAATAGCCCTGGTAACAAGTCAGTTACTTGTAGAGATGCTGATTAAGTTCATACTATCTTAGTTTGGAGTACGTGAGCCAGCCTCTTAAAAAGCCTAGGCAGGCCTGACCTAACATGGATAGCCTAGGCAAGCCTGATCTTGTCAGATCTCAGAAGCTAAGCAGGGCTGATCCTGTCAAGTACTTGGAAGGGAAACCTCCAAGGAATACCAGGGCCAGGACCCAGAGACAGGCAGTCAAGTCACTTCTCTAAAAAATTGTCCTAGCCCCACAAGGGGTCATCAGAAGTCACCATGACTTCCAAGCTTACAAGCACATGCGCGTACACCCCCCCCCACCTTCAAAAACTACAAAAATAGAAAAGCCCAGGCAGGCCTCACAGCTACTGAATTCCTCTGTCTTGGATCAACTTGGCATATAGGGGCATGGGAGAGGAGAGAGGGAGGAACTTAAAGAGGTGCACAATGAGTGCTGAGCTCTTTGAGAGTGTATGTTTCAACTCTTAACAAAATTAGCCTTCTGAAGCTAAATTGTCAGAAATCATTACAGCTGAAAATCCAAACTTGTGAACTACCCAAACGTTTTGACGATTTATTTTCAGAATGCTCTATTTGTTTGTGTTGGAGCTCTCAGTAAACTGTAATGATCTTATCCATCTCTAGATACTAGCTTAGACATAATGAAAAGCCTTGAGCTGGCTTTTTCTAGCAAGTCTTTGAGTTCTACAGGCTCATACACTGCTTCCCTCATGTAGTGCCTGGATAATTGAAGATTTCTGCATCTGTAGCAAATGATAGATTTTATTTTTGAACCACCGGCAATGCTTTTCAGTCTTCTCTGCAAACCGTGATTAAGCCATGGTTTAGAAACCTGGTTTGTGGTCGCATTTGAACCTTCAATCAGTTTCTCTTAATCAGTGATGTTAATTAATTAATTAATTAATTAATTAAATTTATACCCCACCCTTCCTGCGGACGGGCTCAGGGAGGCTTACAGTGTTCGGTACTATGTATTTAATCAGCATAAAACTTTAAAACAGTTTAAAACAGTTAGATTAAAACAATCATACATTTAAAATGCTCGCAGTACTGCACAATTCGTGCATCACAGTAGATGGCATGCTCTGAGATCTACTTAGTGCCTGATTCAGCTGCCTTCTTGGCCTCCCATGGAGAGATCTCTCCGTCTCCCCACCAGGGCCAGCCCTCACCAGATGTTCAGATGGTAATAGTTGGTGGGGGTGGGCGGCGGCTCCTAGTTGAAGGCCTGGTGGAAGACCTCCATCTTGCAGGCCCTGCGGAACTGCATAAGATCCCGCAGGGCCCTGATCTCTGCCGGGAGCTCATTCCACCAGTAAGGAGCCGCCACTGAAAAGGCCCTGGCCCTGGTGGCCACGAGCCTGGCGTCCCTGGGACCAGGGGTCATTAATCGGTGTTGTGACCCCAATTGTAGTGCTCTGTGGGGTCAATATGGGGAAAGGCGGTCCCTCAGGTATGTCAGACCCTGGCCATATAGAGCTTTAAAGGTAAGTACCAGCACCTTGAAGCGAATTAGGCTATTGGCAGCCAGTGCAGTGCCTTCAGCACAGGCTGGATGTGCTCCCATCTAGGAAAGCACATCAAAACCCTGGCTGTGGCATTCTGCACCAGCTGTAGCTTCTGGATTTGCAACAAGGGCAGCCCCATGTGGAGAGCATTACAGTAGTCCAATCTCGAGGTGACCATCGCATGGATCGCTGTAGCCAGGTTGTTGCGGTTGAGGAAGGGAGCCAACTGCCGAATCAGCCGAAGATGGTGAAGGTGGTAAAAGGTCAATTTGGCAGTGGCTGCTACCTGGGCCTCCATAGTCAAGGAGGGATCCAGGAGCACTCCCAAACTCCTAACCACCGGCACAGACACCAATGGTGCCCCGTTGAAGGTCGGCAGCGGGATCCCCATCCCTGACCGCCCCAGCTCAGGCACAGGACCTTCCTCTTCGCCGGATTTAGCTTCAACTGGCTCAGTCTAAGCCAACCAGCCACGGCTTGCAGCGCCCAATCCAGATCTTCTGGTCTGGAGTCCGACTGGCCACCCAACATCAGATAGAGCTGGGTATTATCAGCGTACTGGTGACACCCCAGCCCATACCTCTGGGCGATCTGGGCTAGGGGCATATGTAGATATTAAATAACATCGAGGACAGCACCGCCCCTCTGAGGCACTCTGCACTCAAGTGGGTGTCTCATGGCCTGCTGTTCCCTGAGCACCACCCTTTGTCCCCGACCCTGGAGAAAGGAGACAAGCCATTGCAAGGCAAGCCCCTGTATCCCCATGTCAGTGAGGCGGTGGGTCAGCAACTGAAGGTCGACCATGTGAAATGTGGTCAACAGATCTAACAGTAACAGTGCTGCTGAACCGCCCTGGTCCAGATGTCTCCAGAGGTCGTCAGTAAGGGCAACCAGGGCTATCTCCATTCCATGTCCCAGGCGGAAGCTGGACTGGCAGTGATCTAATACGTGTCATCCAGAAAGCCCTGCAACTGTACTGCCACCACCCTCTCAATTAATTTGCCCAAATAGGACAAATTAGAAACCGGCTGATGGTTGGCCAATGCGGCCAGATCCAAAGATGGTTTTTTCAGGAGGGGGCGAACCATCGCTTCCTTGAGTGCCCCAGGGAACCAACCCTCCAAGAGGAACTTGTTGATAATCTCCGTAGGGCACCTCGAAACGCTTCATGGCCAGCTTTAATAAGCCAGGAAGGGCACAGATCAAGGTCACATGTGGCTGGGTGTACAGTCGTGTGCAATCTATCGACTTCCTCCAGGCTGAAGAAATCCAAAGCCGGAATCAAAGACATGCAAGGGGCCTTGAGTTCACTCACTGTTTCAACTGTGGCAGGGAGGTCGTGCCGGAGTGCCAAGACTTATCTGTGAAATAGCTCGCAAATGCCTCACAACCAATGCCCAGTTCCCTAGCATTTGATCTGCCCTGTGGCAGGGTTGTTATAGCCTGAATCGTTTTAAACAGTTGAGCTGGATGTGAGCTCACGGATGCAATCATGGTAGTATAGAATTATCTCTTAGCAGCTTTGACTGCCATCTCATAGGATCTCATAAACGTCCTATAGGATGCTCTTGTGGTGTCGTCTCGAGCACGGCACCACCATCTCTTTAGCCATCTCAGCTCTCATTTCATAAGCTGCAACTCCTGGGTGAACCAGGGAGCAAGCCTAGAATGAGGGTGCAGAGGGCGCCGGGGAGCGATCTCATTGATGGCCGCAGAGAGCCGGCCGTGCCAGTCCTCCACAAGCTCATTTAACGAGCTGCCAGGGGGCATCGGATCCTGCAGAGCCATCTGAAGCTGCACAGGGTCCATTTGGCTCCATGGGCAAGCTAAAATATGATCGCTGCCTAAACAAGGTCAGGGTGTAACATTCAGATGAGCCCTCAGGGCATGGTGATCCGACCATGGTACTGCCAAAGCAGTAATCTGGTCCACTGTTACCCCAGCCGTGAAAGTCAAATTGAGTGTGTTCCCAGCCCGGTGAATGTGGGTCGTTACAAGTTGGGAGAGTCCCAGCACTGCCATGGATGACACTAGGTCCATTGCCTGGGTGGAGGCTGCATCATTGGCATGGACGTTGAAATCACCCAAGACTATTAGCCTAGGGTGTTCCAGTGCCCAGCCTGATATGGCCTCCATCAGGGATGGCAGGCTACTGGCCGGTGTGTCAAGCAGTCGGTACACCAGCCAAATCGCCTTATTCTCCCAGGTCTCCCACACCAGGCCGGCACACTCAATGCCCGCAACCTCCAACGGCTGGAGTTCCTTGAAGGAGTAAGCCTCCCATATAAGAATGGCCACTCCTGTTGGTCACATTAATGGAAAATGGAAGGTTCTTGTTTTTGGGAAGGGTCATCTCGAATTTTAATGTGCCTAACAATTTTTGTCATATTGTCACGTTTTGGTGGGGGTTTTTTGTGGGGGGAATCTGGTAGATGGGGCAGAAGAAGTTAGCATTAAAAGCAGAAAGTGGAATGGGCCCCTTATACCTTTCCCATAGTTAACTGGTCAGCCCTCATATCAATGGCAAAAGCAGCTCCAGAAGGCCAGGTACAAGAAGGGGGAAGGGGAGAGAACTTTCAGGCTTGCAGCAAAATCCAACCTCTCCTTTTACCTTACCAGGAGGGGCAACCTGACTGTTACACAGGTTCAGCTCTTAAAAATGGCTTCCCTTCAACAACAGGTGGGATATTGAGATTCCCCAGCCCTTCCTTGATGCTTCTCCTGCTTGCCCTTAGGAACATTAAGCAATCTGTTGCCAAGTATTGGGTTTGATCCAACTGTTTTTTCCCTCTTGGCAAAAAAAGGAAGCGGTGGCTCCCTTTTGATCATGCAAAAAGGCAATGCTGGGGATCATGGGACCTTCATGGACAAAAGCCATGTGGGATGGGGGGTATTAAGGAGGAGAGTTGGGTATGTTTGGTTGTATTGTCCTAAGGAAGCTTAGTTGGTACCTTTCTCGGTACCTTATTTCTGGAGCTGCATCAGCACATAAGTGTTCAGTGCAATGGGACAATGTCACTATCTGTGGCATTGTTTTTGGTGTTAAGCCAACCTCTCAAATTGCTCTTTAAGAACATAAGAGAATATAAGAGAAGCCATGTTGGATCAGGCCAATGGCCCATCTAGGCCAACACTCTGTGTCACACAGTAGCCCAAACCTGAGTGTCATCAGGAAGTCCACCCGTGGGGCAACAACTTCAGAAGCCCTCCCACTGTGGCCCCCCGAGTACCAAGAATACAGAACATCACTGCCCCAGACATAGTATTCCATCTATGCTTTGTGGCTAATAGTAATCTACTATTCCATCTTTGTGGCTAATAATAATAATATTTTGTTAGCTTTGTGGCTAATAATATTAGCTTTGTGGCTAATAATAATAATAATACCACTGACTGACCTTGGCTCCATATGTTTATCCAGTCCCCTCCTGAAGCTGTCTATGCTTGTAGCTGCTGCCACTTCCTGTGGCAGTGAATTCCATGTGTTAAATTACTCTGAGGGTGAAGAAGTACTTCTTGTTATCTGTTCTAAACCTACTGCTCATCAATTTCATTGAGTGCCCATGAGTTCTTGTATTATGAGAAAAGAAGAAAAGTACTTTTTCTGTACCTTCTCTATCCCATGCATAAGTCTGTAAACCTCTATTGTGTCACCTCTCAGTCTTGTTTCTCCAAGCTAAAGAGCTCTTTAACCTTTCTTTGCAGGAAAACTGTTCCATCCCCTTAATCATCTTAGTTGCCCCTTTTTGCACCTTTTCCAATGCTCTAATATCTTTTTTGAGGTACAGTGACCAGAACTGTACACATCAACTTATTCAGGGGCATTATGATACTGGCTGATTTGTTTTCAATTCCCTTCTTAATAATCCCCAGCATAGCATTTGCCTTTTTTATTCCAGTCACACACTGAGTCTACATTTTCAGCGAGTTTACCTGCCATGACTCCCAAGATGTCTCTCCTGGTCAGTTACTGCCAGTAACTGGACTCTTTGTTGTCTGAAGTTGCTTTGTTGTCTGAAGTTGCTTTGCTGACCAAATAGGTAGAATGTAGTAGCCTCTAATAGTTGGCTGTAATCTAGGGCTGCCAAGTCCAACTTGGGAAATATCTGGGGACTTTGGGGGTGGAGCCAGGAGACTTTGAGGGTGGAGCCAGGAGAAAGGAAGTGACATCATTTTGTGATGTCACATCCTGTGATGTTGCTTCCACATGCTTCCACATGAACTCATGAAGTTTCCTAATACTGAATCAGGCCATTGGTCCATCAAGGTCAGTATTGACTACTCAGACTGGCTCTCCAGGGTCTCAGGCTGAGATCTTTAATGTCACCTATTACCTGATCCTTTTTTAGCTGAAGAAGCTGATACCTCCTGCATGTCAAGCAGATGCTCTATCACTGAGCAACGGCCCTACTGAATCCTTCCTCATCTCGGCAGAATATGAAGCACTAAGTGCTACACAAGTGCTAAATATGATTTTCATATCATAAGAACAGGAGAGAAGCCACAGTGGATCGGCCCATCCAGTACAGCCCATCCAGTACAACACTCTGTGTCACAACAGTGGCCAAAAATACCAGGTGCCCTCAGGAGGTCCAGCAGCGGGGCCAGAACTCCAGAAGCCCTCCCACTGTTGCCCCCCAAGCACCAAGAATTCAGAGCATCACTGCCCCAGACAAAGTGTTCCATTTAGACCTTGTGGCTAATAATAGCCACTGATAGACCTCTGCTGGATGGGGACAGAGAGAGAGACAGACAGACAGACAGAAAAAAGAAAGAAAGAGGGAGAGAGAGAGAAGGAAAAGAGCTGGAAGAGAAACTTACCACAGCAACGTTGCAAGCCACATGCAAAAGCAGCCCCTTCAGTCCCTCCTTAATCTCTGGGCGGACCTCTCTTGCTGTGGAAGCTCTCTTGCTGACTTCTTAAAGGGGAAATGTCTGGTGAGGCTTTTTACTGCAGGGCAGGCTCTCTGCAGACATTTCCCTTTTAAGGCAGCCATTTTGTCCCCCGGTGGCCAATTTTGAAAAAGCGGGGGTAAGCACTAAAAATTGGTGTTTCCCCCGCCCTACCGGGGGACTTGGCAGCCCTACTCTAATCTGTTGCAGGTTTAGGTGCTGTTTTAAATACTTTTGTATTTTTAAAGTTATTGTGAGCTGTTCCAAGAATGTTTTACATTGTTGGAGTGGGTATAAATACCATAAAATATGTGTTGTATTGTATTCCACTGACAGGCTTCCTAGCAAGATAAATTTGCTGTGCAGAAGTGCTACTTTGACTTGTATTGTAGAAGCAACTCTTTGTACCTGCCCGTCTCTGTGCAGTTTAGACTCCAGTTCCACAAAGTTTAATGCAACAGATAATTATTCTGTATTGTTAACAAGGATTGCCATCTCAAAATTTATTTAGAAAATGTCCATGCCACCTCTGTAAGGGAAACTGCTTGAGGTGGCTTACAAATAAAACATGACAAAGTCGTAACGCATCATAGAAATAATCACATAAACATAAAATCATTACAATGATTCTTAAAAGAGCATTAAAGCCCAGTTTGGCAGCTTCAGTAATCCTGATAACAGTCCTTGAGCTGGAAGCAAATTATAAAAACAGTTAAAAAGTTAACCTCCCTAGTTCATAGCACTGGTAAAAAGAAATATTTTGGTCTGGCATGTCGAAGAGAGTAGGTAGACATCAGCCAGACCTCAAGGGGAAGTGGATTCCATAGGTGAGGTCCTGTCTTTGGGGGGCCACCCACCTCAACTGTGCAGGCAGGGGCATAAAGCGTAGGCCTTGTGTGGAAGATATTAACTGGTGGGCTGGTGCTCGATAATATGGGAGGAGGCAGTCACTCAGGTTTCATGGGCCCAACCCATTTAAGGCCTTCAAGGTAAGAATCAGCACTTTGAATGGTACATGGAAACAGGCAGGCGACCAGTACAGATCTTGTGATATGATTCTTGTACCCAGCCCCTGACAGTAGCCTGGCTGCTGTGTTTTGGATCAGCTGATGTTTCCTGGACCGTTTTCAAAGGCAGTCCTACACAGAGTACATTACATTCCTCTAACTTGGATGCGACCAGAGCATGGACATGGTTTGTTACAGTGAATCTTGTATGTATTAAAGCCATTGGTGTGCTTTACAAAGAAAAGGAAGTCGAGCTTTAACTATGGTTGAACTGCAACTGCAAAAATGAAGAACGGCTACTCTAAACCATAAGATTAGAAAAACGGAGAATTATACTAGTTAATATTTGCTGTTTCCTGTAGTTTTTACCTGACTTCCTCTCTCTGTCTTCCTGCAATCAACAGCTATATCCTTTTCCCAACATTAGCTGAGCTGTTGAGAAGAAAAGAGCTGAAGCTCTCAAGCCTCTGTATTCTCTTCTCTTTCTATTGATCAGTAGTGCTAAAAAGAGATGAGTTAACATAAACCTGAGTAGACTGTTTAACCTTTTCCCCCTCTCTCACTCTCTTCTGGAAATGTAGATGCAATAACATTTGCAGATGAAAAGGTTCATTCTCAGTTTCTAATGTTTAAGGATGCAAATGAAGCATTTTGTCTCCTCTGTCGCCTGGAGGTGTTATGCAGGAAAACAGAAAGAGGTTTCTAGGATTAGTTCCACAGATTTCTTTTATCATGTAAAGCCTGTGACTGATTTCAATGCCACTAACTGAAGAAATGCTATATGGAAAAAAAAAATCTATAGAAAATTCTTTACATGTTTCACTTTGTTTCTACGTAAAATCACTAAGAAACTTATTACCTAACGAGGACTTTTTCAGTCTGTAGTCTTTCATACTAAATTAGAAGCACTTTTCAAGATGTCCTAGGAAGGACTGGTGACCATAATGCTGCATGTATTTTATGGTATATTTTTTCTAATGGAGGTAGGCTCCTTCTTGTTTTGTATACTTTAATGTACTTTGTGGCTATTTGTATGTTCTTCAGTCTGGAATTATGTGTAATTGAAACCCCCCCCCCCAAAAAAAAACAAAAAGTACAGTTCTGTTCCTTCTTTATGGTATTCAAAGGTAAGGTTTCCCAATGATATTTCAGCACTGTTTCTTTCAAGTTCTAGATAGCATTGGATTTAAATTCCTTCATTGCATACATAAATGTCAGAATTTGTTAAAAACCATAGTAAAACGCTGTTTACTGCAGATTCAAAAGGGCAATGTGTTACCTGTGTGTGTATATTTCCCCCTAAGGAAAAAAAGAAGCAGACTTCTTTAAAAATGCAACTAAATTGTTGCAAAATCAGTATTTAATTTTTTTGGGGGTAGTGTGTTTATGATAACGCTGTGCTTCTGAAGACTGTGTTCCAGGGAAGTCAGAGTTTCCCTAATTAGATTAAGAAGTAATATATCTGAAGAAGTGTCCATGCACATGAAAGCTTGTACCCAGATAGTGCTCTTATCCCTCCTACCCATTCCTTTATACCAGATAGCTGTAGGGTATGCTGGGGGTACTCATGGGTGCACTCAAAGTTCATATGGAGCCATGATGAGGAACAACAGCCTGTTTACCATGTTGTGTGAGCTGAGTGTTCTCTAAAACACTTGTGTATGCATTTTAAAGCACCTCCCAGTGTCTTAGGTAAAAGGGTTGTCAGGCAGGCTGACATAATAAAGTTTCACAAACTACAAGGTCTGAAGATCACTTAGCTGGATGTTCGGTTTGGTGGATTCTGATTACTAGTATATCCTTGTCTCTTATGCCAGTTCTCTCCTCTCCTTTAATAAGAAGTTAGTTTCAAGTAAAACATATGACTCTGTCAGGTATCCTTTTTATAGGGTTGCGTTGAAGCTGTTCTTTGCTGTAGGAAAAGATTCTACTATTTCCAGTTTGCTCCTTGTTTACATATTTATTTATGTCATTTTTATAGTCTACCTTTTTCTCTCAAAGTGAACAATTTACAACAGTACCTTAATCTGCATGTTTATCAAGTTCATCACTTGATAGATGGCTCCAGTATTAAGTGGTTTTTTGCATGTTCTGTCTGCTTCTGTTGTCATCTTCCCACAGTGGGTGAAGGCTTGTGTTTCATTTGGGTTTTCCTCAGTAATCCTTCCTTTTTGCCCAATGTTTTAATTATTGTGCTTATTACTTTTTAAAAATATTTTAGCTCTGTTTTTAATTGTTTTAATGATTTTGGTTGGTTTAAATGTTTTTAATTGTGATTTTATTAAGTATGTTTGAATTTGTTACGCAGCCTGGTGGCTATTGTGAGGGCAGAAAGGTGGGGTATAAATTTTGTAGAATAAAATAAAATGTGTGACTCACTGAGCAAAGTGTAGACAGGACTTCATTACCTCAAACACAAGGCGTTCCATCATTCATTAGGGCATTCCACAGTGAGTAAAAAAATGGTGATATGGGAAATGTTGAGACACACCTTAGTGAAATTATGGATATTATAGCTGGCACTTCATTTTATAGGTTGATCTCTAAGTATGATTTTGGTAGATGTTTGGTTTAATGATAATGCAGGGTGATGCCAAGTTAGGGCAAATGGTTTTATTGTTTGGTTAGCTAAAAAGCCCTGCCATGTTGGACAGCCCTGTCTTCTACCTTTGTAATCCCCCTCTGCATTTTTTTGTGGTATGTCATGTCTTAGTCAGGTTTTCTGTTTGCATTGTTTTTTCTCATTCTGTAATAGCTTTTTTTATGCTGTCTGATTAAATTGGTTTTTATACTTTGTAATCTGCCCCAGGTCTCATTGAGGAAGGAATTTTGATGGCACCTGGTATTTTTGGCCACTGTGTGACAGAGTGTTGGACTGGATGGGCCATTGGCCTGATCCAACATTGTCTCATGTTCTTATGTTCTTAAATAAATAAATAGAAAACATGTAATCAAGCACAACTGCTCTTACCATTCCTTACCTACCACATAAAATTTTTAATGGGAAGAATTTACTATGGGGCGGGAAGTGAAGTCTTTTTTAAAAAAAAATATATTGAACAGATTTAATGAGAATGATGATGATAGCTTATAAACTGTAGTATAATACTAAGTCAAGTGTCACAAGGAAATGGCTTTTTCTTTCTTATAAAAAACATCACTTTAGGATATCATGCTGTCCTGAAGTGAAATGTGTAAGATTTCATTACTAAGCATGTCTAGTCTGAAAGATGGACTCCAGATATGTGTCTTATTACATATATGGTAACGGAATATTTTAAAAGTCCGTCTTGTAAGTCTTGAACACCTTCAAGAAGAATTTCATTTCCGTTTTGTGTGAGGCTTATGTTTTAAAGAATGGAAAATGAAATCCTGAACTGCATTATACATTAGTGAACATACCTTTGTAAGCCACTTGTGGCTCTTTGAGACATGAGTTAACTGGCGTTCTCTCACTCAAGGGATCCTGCAAATGTTCTAGCTGAAATACTTTATGACTGTTGGCTATTTTGCCTTGGTCTGGCTTTAATTTATACAAACAGTAATTATAGGAGCTTTGAGCTTGTGTTCGATACAGGCTTAACAAGCTCATATACGTCTTTAATATAGTGGTTCAAGTTATGCTGCTTACATAAATTTAGGGTATTTCCTGAATGAAATGTCATTATAGAATTTCATTGTTAATGTGAGTAAATCCCTTTGCCCTCCTTGTCCCTTTAGGAATCTGAAGGTGTTGCTTTCATTGGACCAGACATGCATGCTATTCATGCGATGGGGGACAAGATAGAAAGCAAACTCTTAGCTAAGAACGCAAAGGTCAACACAATACCTGGATTTGATGGCGTGGTCAAGGTAAGAAATTTAAAAGCAAAAACTTATATTCCCTCCCCCCCCCCATTTTATAAAGAATACATTTTGAGCATTATTACGAACTACCAAATGCCCATTATTTTGGTAGCTGAGGTTTGAAAGGCTGAAGTATTTGTATATTGCAAAGACCTATGAAGTGGCAGTGGCTGTTAAAAATAGCATTTGGGATGAATATAACAGGGAAAAACCAAGTAAGGCCTTGGACTGGGCAAGGGACAGAATTATGTACCAATGAATGAGGATCACAACATGAAGTAAGAACAACAGAAACCATCAGGTTGCATGTGTGGTGTCCTCAAGAAAGCTATTTTATTACTTTTGAACTGAAAAGTGAGCAAGTATACGGAAAATGTCATTTTAAACTATCCCTGTGTATTATTCCAAAAAAGGCTATGGAGAGAAGCTCTGTGCAGGCAGTATTATATTAAAAAGCTTATTACTCTACGAGTCAGTCCATATAAGTTTGATGTGGGCATTGGACCCAGCAGATGTTGGTGTGCCAGCATTGCATATGTATGGGCAGGTGCTAGGGTTGCCAGCCTCCAGGTGGGGCCTGGGGAGCTCCCGCTTTACAACTGATCTCCAGCTGACAGAGATCAGCTCCCCTGGAGTAAATGGCTGCTTTGAAGGGTGGACTCTATTGCATTGTACCATTCCGAGGCCCCTCCCCTCCCCAAACTCCACCTTCTCCTGGCTCCACCCCCAAAGTCCCCAGGTATTTTCCAACCCGGACTTGGTAACCCTAGCTGGTGCAAGGGGTGTGTGGCCTTTTACGTGTGACACAGTCAATAGGGAGTCTTATATAAGTTTCCAGTGACTTTTCTTGAAGGGATATCATGCTGCATGAATCACACTTATAGGAGAGCCTGTTTGGTGTAGTATGTAGGGAGTCACACTTGGATCAAGGAAAATGTTCAAATCAGTACTTGGCCATGAAACGGCTTTGGACTAGTCAGTCGCCCTCTCTGAGCTGTATTTGCCTTATGGGCTGGTTGTGAAAATAAAATAAAACTTGTACATTGCCTTGAGTTCCTTTTAAAGTAAGGCATAGTACGAACATACTGAAGTCTTGGCTTAAATACTTAGGAACGAAAGTCTTTTGGGAGGGAATCATAGAAACATTGTCAATTACAATGGTTGCGATCACACGCCCAATTAGCCCCGACATAGGTGCGAATGCTGGGCGGATTAAAGGAGCACGATCAGACAACAGCTTCTGGGAAGTGCCCGGCAGCTGTCGGCCGCCCGTTTTGCTCCGCCGCACAAGCAGAGTTAAAAGACACCTCAGAAAGTCCGGTAGTAAATGGGTTGCTACAGGCCACGGACTTTCCCATGTCTAATCATTCCAGTGTGCTCTCATGGCGTCAGGATGGTCTGATCAGGCCGTCCCGAGCCATTGTTTTTCCCCCTTCTCAGTATGCGCATCATCACACACTCCATAGGGAGCCCTCAGGTCTGAGGTGCATATCTTTGATTCCTCGTTTAAACCCATCAGAGACAAACGGCAAAACCCCCACAAATAACTCACCTGCCATTGCCCCTGATCACGCATTGGCAGGCTGTGCCTGCAGCTTCAAAAGGCTGTGTGATCGTGCAACTGCGTGTCAACTTCCGCTGGAGGAAATAGCTCCCCCCAACTTTATCTTGCACATATTAATAATTGGGAAATAAGACAGCAGTGGGTCTTGAGAATGAGAATGTTAGCTGTTCGTTCTTTTTTTGCTAATATTTCATTAGACTTACAGTGCAATACTTAGCATACATACACACACACAAATCTCCCCAAGTTCAATGGTACTTCTGAGTAAGTGTGGTTAGGATTAGCCTAAGTCCTCTCAATTGTTGAAATACAACATATATTTGGGCCAGGATCCAAAGAAACATGCAGTTACTTCATTGTAGCTTAGGTTTCTTTGGTTGCTTGTTTTTGAACGGCACCAACCTCTGTTTCATGGGAGATCTATTTTGGAAGCTTGGGACAGTCTCAGTTTGTGCTTTCACATGAGGCCCAGTTTTTCTGGAGGAAGGTGCAGTCAGAATTTGCATCTGGAAGCAAGCCAAGGCCTTGGGCATGTCTAAAGTGATTCTTTGAATCCCAGATAGGTTCCAAAGAAAGACACAGCTAGTTTAAACCGACTGTTAATTAAAAATGTCCTATGAATCTATCTGAATAGTAAAACAAATAGGAGCTATTTCAGCAGCTTGGTTTAAAAGATTTTAAAGGGTCAAAATATACTAACAAATAACTCTAGGTGGTATTATGTGCGTGCATGTGTGTTTTATCGTTGGAGCATTTACTGTTTTCACAAATAGTATGGATTCATTTGGAATTTAAAGCAGAAATAATTGGTGGTTTCAAATGCTCACCACCTATGCTGTTTCCTTAGCACTGGTGGCATGTGACTGCTTTGTCACATAAGCTGTGTCCTGTTGAGGTTTATTGTCACAGACATAGAAGCCAGTGTAGTGTTCACCGTCATGCATACGCTCTTGACAGGAGACAGATGGCATTTATAATTCTGCAAAAGTGAATGCATTCGATGCCCAAATAAAAACTGCCTCCTTAAGTGTTCTCGGTTGGCTTTGATATTTTTTCCCCAAGGTAGCAAAATTGTATGTTTTTTTTAAACTGCATGTTTTTTAAAAGTATTTTTTCTTTTGGGAGGGGGTGGTTCAAAAAGCGCAGTTGTGTCAGTTGTCGTGGATAATTTGCAGCTTGCTTTCATATGGGCTTGCGGCGTGCACCAGTTACTCACTTGTTTGCAGGTAACTAAATGGAGGGAAAATGACCTCCTTTGTTGCTTTTATATTAAAATCCTGTTTAGCAAATATCTGCCTGCATTTGCAAGAGAAAAGAAATGTAAAAGTTTCTTCCTTGCTTCTAATCCAGGCTCTTCATCAGTCATCACTCTTCCTGCATTTTATTCAAGAGGCTCTAATTGTCTGCATTTGGCAGGTTTAACACTTCCTGACAGAGAGGGCTATTAAGGGGAAGTATTCTCGCATAACTGTCACAGACAGGAACAAAGAACCTTCAGACTCAGTGTGTGGAAACCACTAACATTCTTAAATGACCCTTTTGATGCATTTTTTTTATCCCTCTGAGCAAAAACTTAGAGGCTGTGTAGGTTGCAAGGTTGTGGAAAGCAACAGAGGTGTAATAAAACAATAAACACTGATTTTTATTCTTTCTCTTTTCTCCTCCCTTTTTTGTAGACTTATCTGTTCCTTAAAAAACAATTGTTGTTTGGAAAATCTCATTAACAGATGTGCCTGCTTCAAGTAAAAAAAAAGACTTAAAACTGATGTTGCTTTCAGGGTTGCTTTGAACTTAACAAGCACCGATTTTTGGAGCAGACTAGCTAATGAAAGGAAATTAAATTTTCTGACAACTTCCTGTACCAGCTTCCTTATTCTTCATTGGGTTCTTAGTAGGTACTAAGAGGATTTTGTTTTATTGTTGGAGGGAAAAAAATAGTTAGCCAGGTATGAAAACCTCCAGTGCCTTTGCTCTGCTGTTTTAGGTAAGAGAAAGCTCTGGGCTAAAACTTGGAGTGGGGGATGGGGTTGGAGGGGAAAGACCCTGGATGCTTTAAAATATCAGTTTTCATTTTAATGTTCCTGAGTTCAGCCCTCATAGATTCAGCAACACTTAGCAGTAGGAGGTTTGTAGACATAACTTTAAAAGGAATCAAGAGTAATGTAAATATTAACACATTTTGGATGGTCTTTCAAAGCTGAATGTCATTTAGTAATGCGTAGTAGAAATTTAGCATGTGGGGGAAGGGAAGTTAACTTCTTGACAATTGGTTAAGGTCAACCTTTCATTGACTAATCCTCAGGGAAAAAACGTGAGCTGAGCTGTTTTCCTCTACCCAAACTTGGCTACTTAGAATATTGCATTTTCTAAAATGAATATACAAATGTGTTATAATGTCAGCTAATGCTGCCATCTCCTGCCAGGGAAGTGGGATGAGTGAACCCTTGATGTCAGGTTTGTGGAATGTTATGTTATATTTCTCATGGCATGCTTATCGCTCTTTGAGCTGCTCTGACCTTGGGAGACTGCTGGTGCCTGCCCATGTACCTCTTCTCCTGTCTGACTCTAATTCTTTGCACCAGTATTTTGAGCGCCTTTTCTTTAGCTTGGTGTTTGGTTGCAATTCCTTACCAGACCCCTTTTTGAATTTTGTGTAATTGTCCAGTGTGGGGCTGTGTCAGCCATTACTAACACAAGAAGTGCAGATGACCACAACAGACCTTTTTCAATGAAGACTTCAGCCATTACTAACACAAGAAGTGCAGATGACCACAACAGAGTCAGCCATTACTAACACAAGAAGTGCAGATGACCACAACAGACCTTTCTCAATAAAGACTTTCTTCCCTAGGACACTTGTTGTTGACTGACTCTGTAGGACTCTCACATATAGACTATCAGAAAGATGACTCAGCACAGTCTGATGGATGGTCACCAGGGTGTCAGGCAGTGGTCTTTCCCAGTCCTGCTATCTAAGTCCTTTTTAACTAAAGTGTCAGAGGTTGAATTGGGAACTTTCCACATGCAAAGGGTGGGATTGACTGGGTGATTCTTTCTCCTCCCTTGTGTGTTACCTTTTCTTTGGGGGGGGGGGGATAATGTGCTTAGTCAGGTGTATCCCAGTTAGTATGAAGGCTGGCATAAGATGGCCCTGTTGTTCGTGCTTGCTATATTCCTACTGATATATTTTTCCACCCACGTTGCCAGGCTTCATGTTAGTTACCTTATGTAACAGGTAGTGACTCTAGTCATTTGCTTCCTGCTGTTAAAAACACCAAACTCATTCAGCTCTTTAATTATTAGAGATTGTGTGTGTTTGAAGTGTGGAGTCTAATATGTGTTAAAATTCCCTTCTGCCTTAAAAAAAGAAAAGACACCTGCAAATGCTACATTTGGATCTTTCAATGAATTCTGTGAGAATTGTGCTGACCCTGAAGCTTACCCAAGCAATAGAGAATCAACTCCCCCTGCTGACTGTATCCAGGAAAACATGACACATATGTACCTGTGGAGACAGGAGTAAGCTGGCAGCTGAGGTGCCACAGTGTTCTGATATGTACTTCTCTGAGAAATCGTCTAAATTTCTGTAACCTAAATTCTAGCACCCTGAGAAATCCTTCTGTAGTCCTGCTGATTTGTTTTCCTGTCAGTTGATTCTCCAACGGTTAGAGCCTTAAGTATTAGGGCAACGATGAGGTAAAATTTACATTCCACTTATGGTATTAATTTTACATTCCTCCGAATGAAGTGGGTCAGAAGGTTGTAAAATCAAACATTAAATGAATCGAAGGAGACAGTAGTGCAATATATGGCTGCCCTAGAGACATAGTGCAGTTGCTGATGGGATTAATGTTGGGTCTAATTTCCTGCCTTTACAGGATGCAGATGAAGCTGTCAGAATTGCAAGGGAAATTGGTAAGTTCTTAAATTGGTTGTGCTGAGATTTGTATGCTTTTCAGAAGACACTTTGGACTAAATTAACTGTGTAATAAGTAGTCCCTATGGAACAAGTGTTTTAATGTTGCTAAATTCTCAGTTGCCTTTGGGACTGGAAGAATCTGAGCATTAAATCTCTTTAAATCTTAATTTTTTTAGGTGTATAAGTAGACTCAGACTCAAATTGCATGCAGGATGTGAGAGGCAGTAATCAGAATCTTCTTAAAAGCAGAGTGGTATTTTCACAGAGGGGAAAAGGTGCCAAGACAAAGTCAGTCTTCTTTTATTGGAGAGCTGACATAAACAAAATTATGCTTCTCTTGATCACTATTTGGACTATTATTATTATTTATTAAATTTCTGGATCACCCAGTCCCTGAGTTCACAAGGCTTTGGGCAATTTACAAGAGGTTATGTAAACAATACAAAAATACAGATTAAAATCAACAAATCAGTTATCTTATTTTTATATGAAGACCAGCAAACCACCAAGCTTATTCTAAGGAAGCTCTTTGGATTCTGGCCTCAAATTTTGGGCAATATGACAGTTTCTCTTCATTTGATGAATATGGAAACTAGCCTCATTCCATGGGTAGTGCAGTGTAGTGGGTAGAATTTTTGGAAGCAGATAGGCTAGGGAGGCTGAGTTCAAATACTCTGTCAATTCTGAAGCTCATTGCATAGCCTTTTGCTACTTGCCCTCTCTTAGCCCGACTAATTTCCCTTTCTAGGTTTTTTTTTGGGGGGTGAGGATAAAATGAGGGGGGGTATGTTTGATGCCTTAATCTCCTGTATGATGCCTTAAACTCCTTGAGAATGGAAGTAATACAAAGGTGATCCATGTCAGTGAGTAAATATAAAGGTGTGGGGAAAATCTTCCAATTCATTAAAAACTTTTTGGGTGTGTGGTTTGGGACTAAATCTGCAGAATTGCTAGGACCCATCATACAAATGTTCTGCAGCATGGTGCACTTATGTGTGACTTGCTGCATGATTAAAGTGCAGCTGCATAAAGTTAGAGCTACTGGGTAGATGGGCATAACAGGAGGGTATCTTGCAAATCCTGCTAAAGATACACATTTTCTGGTGAAGGAAAGTGAAGAAATTTGGGGCAACCCATGACTTACTTACCTGCCAGTTTTTGCTTAGTATAAAACCCCATACATTTGCTGTTAAAGGGCCAGTGCCATGTTTAGTTTAAATTTCTGTCCAAAAGAATTTATTACAAAAGTGAAGAGAGCTGATTAAGTTTTCCAAGAACAAGGAGCTCCTTTGGTGTTTTATGGACTGACATATTTTAGAACACTTTTTCCAGATTAAGAGTTGGGAAATTATTTATTAGAATACATGCTGTACATGCAGATGGTACCCAGGTTCAGCCACTGGCACCTGGAATCAGGGCAGGCAGTTATCTGTGGATAAGGGTCTCAGGCTCATTTCTGTTCAGAGTTGAAAATGCTGGGCTGGCTGGGAAGTAGTGTTGCCATTTCTGAAGTGGGGATAAGGAACTCCTACCCTTGCATGCTCTTGCTCTAGTGAATGCTGGTGGGAAATGGGGGAGGGAATGATGGTTGATGAGGAGATGATGTCATTTCCAGCTGTGTAACTGGAAGTGATGTTATTGCATTGATAGATAATCTAGCATTCATCCAAAGTTCTATGGTTTTACCATAGAATTTTTAGTGAATGCTAGAGCATCCAGTGATTACATTATTTCTGGTTATGAGGCCGGAAATGACATCACCATACCACCAAACACCATTTCATGAGTTACTGCCCTCAGAAGTTTCTAAGATGTTGCCAGCTGAGGGGTGTAAATGTCTGCCTGTCTGTCTGTCTGTCTGTCTGTCTGTCTGCCGTTCCCTGTAAGCAGGGCTCAAGGCAGCTTACAACAGAATGAAGCAATAAATAAGTTAAAAACAATAATAAAAATACAGTACCAAATCAATCAGTAAAACAGGCCATTCCAAGATGGTGAGGAATTTTGAGAGAAAATTGCAACTTCCCATAGTCTCCCCAGGGGGGGGGGAGCAGGTGGGGGGGAGCGGGAGACCTGAGGGTGCCAGACTACTTACTGTCCCATTGCTGTCCTCAACCAAATGCCTTCTCAAATACTGAGGACAGAAGGAAAGCAGAACAGGACCTCAAAGACAGCTGGAATAGCTTTGAAGCAGAGAGCAGCATCCACCTGAACATAAAACTAAAATGGGTGGCAGGCCTTGAGCTATGATTCTTAAGGACACCGTGTAGCAGATGTCTTTACTTTAAAAGGCAATCAGGAAGGAAAACTTCCTTGCTATGAGTAGATAGGCTAGGATACAGCAGTTTGTACTTTTGTCTTGCTTTAGTATTGGCTGTACTTGCAGTTTTGCTTGTAGAAGACTAAGGGACCGAATATTTCTTCTTGATAGTAAGTTCCATTTTATTTGATGTGATTAACTCCCAGGGAAGTTTTCTTAGGATGGTACTGCCAAGCATTTATACTTTTAAATCATAAACATGCCAATTAAAACTGTATAAAATATACTAACTAAAAATAATGCATTTTATGTTGTTAAAGTAGCAAGATAGTTTTAGGTTTGATATGAAGATAAGTAAATTTCCACAAATTTCTGTTTGTTTCCCCCCCCCCTCTGAAAAAAGGGCTTTTCCCCATGGCATCAGCATTTGCAGAATTTTTACATCTCTAGCCATGGTGATGTGGTGAGGTCTTTTGAAGAATTCTGGGTGAAATGCCCTTTTAAAATAGTAATGCAAAACAGGCCTCTCTACCTCAGTCACTGTTTTCTGGCACTGAATCTTTAAAAAAAAAATAAACATTTTCCCTCACAAAGTAGAAATATATACTCTCTCACCCTTTGAGTAACAATTCACAGGGGAACCATGGTAATATGAGTGTTCTCAACTCCCTCAAAAGTTTCAGTTGATAAGCCTAATTGCCTAATTCTTAATTCAGATACTCTCCTCAAATTAGTCTTCTGCCATGTAATAAGAGTTGATATATTATGGCAGAAGCTTAATTTGAAGAGAGTTTCTGAAGAAAACCTTTGTCAAATGATATCCTTCATATCAAATGATGTATTTTGTGCTTTGTATATGTACCAGAGTACAAAAAAATGAAAAGAGTTTGTCCTGAATGAGGATTTGATTCTTAGACTTCCAAATACACTCAATGTACTGTCCAACTGGGTCAGGTGGTATAATGGTTACCATTTTTGCCTGGAGTGTCTGAATATTTTGTCATTTTTGGCTACTGTTTAAATATATGATGCTTATTTCCAGGACAGATATTTATATAACTGTACTGATTTTAATCAACATATAGCAAAGCAATTGCTGTGGTAATATTATGGTTGCTATAATGTAATTCTGTACTTGTAGCAGTAATGCAATTAGGTAGGAATTGTGACTTGGAGTATTTGGTAGCATTACCCCTTTGATTTGCTGTTACACTAGGTTAAGTTAATCAGATACACTGAAATTCAGAGGATGGTTTTCATATATAATACAGCTTTAAAAGCCTTCCTTCCCACAAACAGCTTTTAAATAAGCCAGTTGTCGTCCACTGTGTTATTGGACATGCAGTCAGCTGTTGCGTTTGTATGACTTACTGTTCAAAGTCTGAACTTCTGTCTAATTGCTCCCTGCTGCTAGGCTACCCTGTCATGATCAAGGCTTCAGCAGGTGGTGGTGGGAAAGGCATGAGAATCGCATGGGATGATGAAGAGACCAGGTGAGACATTGTCCAAATACTTAGTTTTGATAAATGCTGTGCTTTCAAAGTCCTGGTAAGACACTGAATGGATACCAAACTGGTATTAAACTGCAAACTGAAGTGGAAGACTTTTTCCTAGTATCCACTGTAGCATATCTTGGCAGTCGTTTAATACTGAGGTTTTATGTGTGTGCATTTTGATTGCAAATCCAATTAAATAATGTGCTGTAGTGTATGGAATAAGACAAAAAGATGGTATTTTCCTGATCCTTTAGTCAATTGCTAGTGCATGCTGTTTAGAAAAATTAAAGGAACAAAATAGAAACAGTATAGGTATCTCGTCAATATCAAATATTTTCCCCTTAGTGCTTAAGGAGTTTTCTTGACTCATCTAGGTAGAAAACAATTGAATGAATATTGTCTTAGAATTGGGTTCATAATGTTAAACTTTTTACAAATATATTTTGAATAGTGTTAATATAAACGCAATACAGTATCTTCCGTGTTAATCTTTTAATAAATATGTCAACTGGATGATTTCACATGTTTTCTTCCTGTGACACGCAGGTAATCACATTCAGTCCAGTCGCTTTCATTGGTGACACAGATCAAAAAGGAGCCTTGCTAGATGAAAACAAAGGTTCATCATGTCCAGCATTCTGTGTCCCAAGAGTGCCAGCCAGGTACTCCCAGGAAAATTATAAATAGGACACAAACCCAACAGCCCTCCCCTATTTTTGTCCCTGGCATCTGGCATTCAGATGTATACTGTCTCTGGAATAGGAGATACTGCCTAGCCGTCATGACTGTTGATAAGACCTGCCCTCTGGAATTTGTTGGAGCCAGTGGTCTCAAATGTTTTTAAGTGAGACCCACTTCTAAATTTGCAAAGTAGCTCCGTGCTCCAGAAGGTCGGACCAGAACCAATGGCTGAAATTAAATCAAAAGAGTTTTTGGCTAAACATTAGGAAGAACTTCCTGACAGTTAGAGTGGTTCCTCGGTGGAACAATCTTCCTCAGGAGGTGTTGGGCTCTCCTTCTTTGGAGGTTTTCAGGCAGAAGCTAGATGGCCATCTGACAGCAAGGCTGATTCTGTGAACTTAGGCAGATTATGAGAGGGAGGGCAAGAAGGGTTGCGTCAGTGCTTAGTTCTTGTGGCCCTTTCTTAAGTGCCCAGGGAAATGTCGATCACCACTTTGGGGTCAGGAAGCAATTTTTCTCCAGGCCAGTTTGGCTTGGGATCCTGGAGGTTTTTTGCCATCTTCTGGGCATGGAACTGGGGTCACAGGGTGTGTGGGGGAGATATTTGTGAATTTCCTGTGCAGGGGGTTGGACTAGATGACCCTGGAGGTCCCTTCCAACTCTATGATTCTATGGTTCTACTTTCCCCTTTCTAGTATAAAATCAGAAATCTCACATCAGTTAACCCTGAGCAAGTTTATATTTTATTTTTCACATCTAATATTTACAAATATGTAGCATTAATGAACAACTGTTTTTTTAAAATAACATTTTTTTACATTATGCCAAGGAATCCACAGATTTATTATTTAGATTCCCAGTGATTCCTTCCCCATCTTTTCTCTTCCTTCCTCTGTCCTCGCAACCTACCTGTGGGAGATTTGCAGCCCACTTTTGGGTCCTGTCCTACTGGTCTAATCTTTGTGTAAAAAATAAAGAACTGTAGCGTAAGTTGCAAAATCGTGTCTAAGAAAGTTCAATGCTGAAATAAGGCGTCAAAAATAAATTTAATGCATTTAATATCAAAGCACTAAAAAGAGCAACCTGCCCAATAAATCTGAATATTAATTTCTTCAAACCTACTGCTTTACTGCTTAGTATACTAATAAAAATCATCTATTCGTGGAGCTACTATGTATATGGATCACATTTCAAATTATGGCTGTCTTGTCTTCAGTGGTTTCCATGTATGGGAGGAGTGTCTCAGTTACAAAAGCAATTCTCATATTGTGCAGGGAGAGCTGTACTTGAGAAAATGTTTGAGTTGACATTTTTTTTTGAAGTTCTGAGATGCCTGAGGATCAACATTTTAAACTCTGGTTATTCCATCAGAGATGTCAGAGTAGCCATCCTCGAAGAGATATATTTGGGCATATGTATAGAACAGGGCAAGATTTTTTGAAGTCTATTCTGTGTAAACCAAGATATAAACAGGAATTATGGTTTCTTCTCATGCATGAGCTTGAGAACCATTGTTTTATTTGGTACCCTTCATTTCCCAGTGCATAATTCTTAGTGAATGTCCTTTCCAGATCACTTGCATAAACATTCCACCAGCTGATTTCCTTAGCTCGCTGCGAGTAGTTCCACTGACATCTGATGAAGTAGGCAGTAACTTTGGGAAGCTCACACTCTGTAAATAATTTTTAAATATAGTCTGAACAGTCCAATTGCATTTTCTCGCTCTCTCTTGGTTGGAGTGGCCACACAATTCCCTTGCGTATCAAGTTATAAAATAGATTTTCATATCATTTAATTGTCTCTTATTAGGCAAATACAGGATTTGCAGTTATTAGGAATCCTAAATAAGCCCTGTGATGCAAATCACGGTCACCAGATTTTAATTGTATATGTTAGGCTTTGGTATTTTTTTAAAGAATCAGGCAGGTAAACAACTGTTGACGTTTTCCTTGTTTGTGAAAAGCCTCAAGAATGCTATTCAGCTTATTTCAGTTTTGTGTCAGATGGTCATCTCGCAGGTGTTATATTTGCTTTGCTTCTGCTTCTTTACCGGAATCCCAAGAGCATGCAAAGTGGGAGAGGACAAGATCTGACTTATTGATGGGGGCGGGAGGGAAGCAATTTTTGATTGTCTCCTAATTTTTACTGTCAGTCTAATTTAGTAGAAATTCCCAGTTAAAATCCATTGTTTGGAAGGCATGCAGAAGTTAGCTTGTGGGATTTGACAGCATCAGTATTCAACCACTTAAATTAATTCTACAACACCCTTTGTGTCTTGTGCCATAAATTTATTTCTACTCTTTGATAAATGTAGGCATGACTGCTATGGAAAATATCTGCTGATAGAGAAGAATATCTAGCAAGAGAATATGATTTTTCACCCCTCACTTCCCCCTGCAGCTCCAAATGCCCCCTGGAATGGTGCTGCTGCAGGACAAGGGACTATCAGGAAAAAGGGTATTGGAAGTCTGCACTAGGAGGGCGGAATGAATAAAAATTATCCAGGAGGGGGAATAAATGAAAAATATTTATCCTGCTTGCTATCCCAGAGGTATTTATGTCATTGCCAGTGTAATCTTATTGTTCAGAAATACCCTGTTCTCTTCTATTGTAAAGTCTGTTAAACTTCAGTAGAGTGTGCATTCATTTAATTTTATTAAGTACCAATTTTTGCTACTTTTATGATATGAGAATATCCATGGGTGAAGCTTGGTCCAGTGGCTAGATTTCTGAGTTTATTTTCAGATCCCTATTTGGTGTGAAGTTTTCTCAGTGGCCTTGGCCAAATTATTCTTAGCTGCCCTCTGATGATTCTCGTTTCCAAGGAGAAAGAGTAGGATATAGGTGTTCAGAACTAAACAAATGACTTTGAAGTTGCCAAAGAAAATTCTTGAGGTGGCAGGGTAGGGGGGAGATAGTGATCAGAGTTCTGCGCATCATTAGTTGATGCTCATGGCCAAGAAATGTTTCTTCTTATGGTCTGATTGTGTGGCAGGGATCTGTGAGAGTTAAGTTTGTTCTATCCTTCTTCATGGCCCAATAAAAGCATTGACAATTTGGGTTTTATTACAAGCTGTTCTCTTTTTCTTACTGGGTCTGACTTTGTAGGATGGGCCATCTCACTCTTTGAGGACCTGGGTTAAAAAGGGCTTGAAGGCTTGGGGTTCTGGCTCCTCTGTCTTCAGATTTCAGCTGGTATAAAGAAAATGTGTGTATATGCAGACATTATTCCGAAAGTAGTGTGATTATTTTCTGAGTATATATATTGAGTCTACACTTAAGAAATGGAGGGCAGTCTTATCCTTACTGTCATGAAATGGGCTTATGAACAGTTTCTATCTCGTGTATTTTCCTGTGCTGGTATAGAGGGTTTATCAATGTCTCTCATTATTTTTTTCTGTTCACGAACAGTGTATGTGTTACAAGAATAGGGTTGCCAAGTCCCCCCAGGGGGCAGGGAAACCCCTGCTCGATCGGGCCGCTGGGGGAAACCCCAGCCCCAAATTGCCGGGCTGCAGAGACATGCCCGGCGTGATGACATCACCTGGAGGTGACATCATCGCGTCAGGCACATTTCGGGGGGGATGCTCTATAATTCAAGGGAAAACTCTGTGGTTTCCCCTCGAATTACAGAGGTCCTGCCTCCAACGTGCCCGATGCGATGACATCACGTGCGTGTGCCAGAACACTCCCGGACTTGAGAGGACCCCCCCCCCGCTAATTTACAAATAAGACTTGGCAACCCTATACTTGGCAACCCTATAAGTCATTATACAAACTTAGTTTCCCAGTATAGATTAGACCATGTTTGTTCAGTTACATATATTTTTTTCAGGTGTATATAGCTCTAAGGTCAAGATTGTCAGCAAGGTTCCAGGATAGGTATGTGGCTAGCTACTTTTTCCATGGCAGCATTTTTATCATATATATAGTGTGGGCAGATAATGGCTCCTTGTTGTCTGTTCTTTTTTTCCCCTCACGGTATAATTTAGTGGCCTACTATTTTTTCAGACCAGGGACTCACGTTTTAATCCCTGGCTGCAACCACGAGGCATGCTTTATTTTGTAAAGGTACAAGTGAATATTTTCTCTCTTCACTTCATTTTCTTCTTTCTCTTGTTCCCTGCCCCTCCATCTTTTCCCTTCCCTTGAAAATATATCAAGAAATTACAACAAGGGTAGCAATACTGCTAGAAAAACTCTTTGGAGTCATGGGTGACTCAAAAGTTGACGGATCAGCTTGCTGGAAATGTTAAACAGACCGATCCTTTTGAGCTTTGTCAGACAGAAGCTTCTGCTACCTCAGCTACAGCAAGATCCTGTGCTCAGTAAGGCAGATGGAGCTATTGTGCTTTTCTGTTCTTCTGCTCCTAGTATTTTGCAAACGCGGGCCATCTTAAGAGCATTGGGTGGGAGGGCTTCAGATTGCCTGACTGTATCATAACCTCTGTCCCCCCTCTCTCTCTTGATAGTACAGGACAAGTTTATGGAAGCCATGATTTAAAAAATTGAATGGAAAACAAGTTTCAGTACTTAGCTGCAATGGAACACACATACTCCCAATCTTCACAGATTTATAAATTATTAATTAGGCATATTGATTTTAATAAAATAAAAATTATAAACAAGGACAGCAATCAATAATATTAATTAGCACATGCATCAGTTAATTAAAATAACCAGTTATACATATCATCCAACTGCTTACAGAAGGAAGCCAAAGAATTAAAATAGGTTTGTTTTAACAGTTAGAATGGCACTAATGGCGCCAAACATTTTTGTCAGTTGTTTTGATAAGAAGAAAGTATAACAAATTTACTCAGCTATGATCATATGGTGATTAGTTTTGATATTATTTGTCCTACTTAGTCTCTTTTACAAATAAATTTATATATGGCTGTTTGTTGTTGTTTTTGTGTTCAATCATTATGGCCAACAAAAATATTAATAGGAATAGACTGTATTCAACCACACACTCCCAAAACTTAAGGCCACTCACATTTTTTGGGGGTGGGTGGGTGGGTGGGCGAGATGGTGATTTCCTCTGATTTTCGCCTCCCAATGCAGACCTCCATTTTGTCCCCATTATTGTTCAGGAAGGTCTGCTGACCCCCATCAGAAACGATGTCTGAGTGGGTCCCAGTGAGCTCCAGTGGGAAGGGGTGGAAATCACTCCCTCCCTTCTGAAAGCTTTAAGTGTCCTTAAGTCTTGGAATTGCTTGGTTGGATACAGGCCAATGTGTTCTCATTGTTTCAGATGTGGTTATGGAATACGATTGTTTAACTGAAAGTAATATGCAGTGTGGGCATTCTAAAATTGTTCTTAAGTTGAGAATAAACTAAAATACAAAAACTACCTCTAAAATGCAAATGAGTGGTTTAAAAAATAGTTTGACATGGAGTAGATTAAAAACATCTCTACACTGTTATTTTTAATATATTTTGATATGATATATTAATATGAACTTACAAAAAGCTTTTCACAAAATGGCTCTCACCAAAGTCTCCTGGATAAATTTAGTTGTCAGGGAGTAAGCGGATTTATCATGGATCTAACTGGCTAAAGAACATCAGATAGAGGATGGGAGTAAACAGACAAGGGACAAAATGTAGGGAAATATGTAGCGGGGCCAACCAAAGCTCTGTTTTGAAACCAGTAATTTATTCTTAAGTGATCTGGAGTTGAGTATGAACTTAAACTTGGAGTTGACACTAGATTATTCATAGTGAGGAAAACTCTATCATACATAACGTATCATATCATAACTCTACAAAGATATCTTAAAATGAGCTTCCCAAGCTGGATAAATGGGCAACAAAATGGCAAATGATCTTAAATATAAGTACGTACAGGGATGTAAGTGTATCTTCTCTCCTCTTGTTTACATAGTTCTCATATTGTGAGTCCCTCACCCAGTTATTCCTGAATGTGGTTATGACTATATGCATTGTGAAGGGGGAAAAAAAATCCCAGCTTCATATATACGAAGGTAGGGTCTAAACATTCCTGATTATTTAGTAAGCAGGAAAGAGGAATTGAAGTTCTTCTCAATAGCTCAATGAATACATCAGTTTGGTGTTTGGGATTATTAGGAAAGGAATCAGAAATGAAGTGGTCCATATCATGATGTCTGTGTGTAGCTGATGCAGCTGCATTTCAGATACTGTGTTCAGTTCTAATTATTGCAACCAAAACAATCAAGGCTTTGGAGCAACTTTGCTGTGAAGAAAGGCTTAAAGTTAACTGTGCTTTTTTGGTTTAAAAATTATCACTGAAGGGACATATGATGGAAATGTATGAATTGGTGCTTGATGTGGAAAAAGCAAATAGAGGGAAATCTTTTTTTACTTTCTCAACACTGGCGCTTGGGACACTCAGTGAAAATGATTGGTGGTAGACTCAGAGTGGATACAAGAAACCATGCATTATTAAGTGGTGGAATTCATTACAACAAAATGGAGTGTTACCATCATGTTTGATGACTTTCAAAGGGGATTAGATACATTCATGAGTGATAGATCTAGCAACTACTGTTAGTCAGTCTGAGAGCCAGTCTGGTGTAGTGGTTAAGTGCGCAGACTCTAATCTGGGAGAACTGGGTTTGATTCCCCACTCCTCCACTTGCACCTGGCTGGATGACCTTGGGCAAACCATAGCTCTGTACCAGCTGTTCCCTCAAGGACAGCTTGGGAAAGAGTTCTCTCAGCCCCACCTACCTCACAGGGTGTCTGTTGTGGGGAGGGGAGGGGAAAGGAGTTTGTAAGCCGCTCTGAGACTCTTAAGTGAGTGAAGGGCGGGATATAAATCCAATCTCTTCTTCTTCTTCTAGTCATGATGGAACTGTGGGGTTCAGAGGCAATATGAATTACGGTTGCTCTGGGGATAACCATTTTAGTGTGCTGCTGTTAACCTTTAAAGCTCTGAATTGCCTTCACCCAATCTAAATCTCTCTTTCCTTTCAGTCCTTCATATATATTGAAATCATCTGAATGACCCATAGGAGTTGCATCTTTGTTAGATAGCAGATTGACTGCAACAAGTAGTAGATCCAGTGACACCTTTTTTTTTAAAAAAACATCCTTTCAAAAGAAGCCCACTCACTCATCCTGATCTGTTACCTTCAGGTGCAGCTTGTGTGCATCTTGAAACCATCAGACTTGCCATTGTTGGAAACATTTTGCTGATGGATCCTAAATTCTCATGTTCTTATGTCCACCGCCATACATCCATGTTTACACCAAAATTGTATGGCCAATTCTGGATTATATGTTAGATACCGACTATGCAGATATATCCACATACAGGATATCCAGAAGTCTCTGAGGTTGGTAAAAAGGTGTAAATTATTCCCCATTATCCATAGATGGAAGATCAAGGAATGCCTTTTACCAGCTGAAGTTGGTTTGACAGTTGTGACTGTTACTAGGAAATGTAGGCCTTACAGTTATTGACTCAGCAGAACTGAGGCTGAACTGCTACTGTGTACCACCTTTGAAACTGGGAACCTTCAGTTAGTTCGAAAAACCTTTAAAAGCTTTTAATACTCTTGGTCCAGTTAACATTAGAAAATACCTCCTCCCTTTCATTTCCTTGCATACATTGAGGTCATCTGAATGTTTAGGAGATGCATCTTTGTTAGATGCTAGACTGATTGCAGTGAAGGACAGATCCTCTTTTGTGGTGGCACCTTTTAAAAGGAACATCATTCCAAAAGAAGCCCATTGAGCCACCATGGAGTTTATTTTTAGGTCAGTGCAAGCCAACTAGGTTTCCTGGGGCAGCAGAACTTGATGACTACATAAACTGGCATAGGTTTTTGTTGTTGTTTTTAATCTGTTGAGCAGGTTTTTCTATTTTTTGTTGTTGATCTTTTGTTGATCAAATCAGTACTGTGTTAACTATTGTTAGGTGCCCTTGGAGCCATATATGATGGGGTACAAATCTCTCTTTATGTATAATTGAGTAGTGGGGTGGCACTTTCTGAACATTCCACATGCTCCTAAATCAGTTGGCTCCATGATGTGTTACTCAGAAGCTGTCCCTATCCACTGGCTGCATTGCCTGAGTCTCGCATCAACATCCTAAACAGTTTGCTGTTCCTCCCCCACCATAGCCAGTCGGAACACAGAGGTCATTTGCATATGCGGCCTGATTGGACTTTGCCTCTAACATTCTAAATAGTTTGCTGTTGGGAGTCATTGAATGTGTTCTGAGGTAAAATACATATCCCAATCTTCCCTTAAATGGTCACTGAGGTTGCCAATCTCCCTGTGGGGCCTGGAGATCTCCCAGAAATCATGATGTTTCCCAGCCACAGCATATCATTTCCCCTACAGAAAATTTCCCAGCTATTACAATTGATCTCCAGATGACCAAGATCAGCTCTCCTGGAGACAATGGCTGCTTTGGGCAGTGGACTCTATGGCATTATACCCTGCTGAAGTCCCTCCGCACACCAAACCCGGCCTTCCCCAGGCTCTACCCCTCAAATCTACAGGTATTTCCCAACCCAGAGTTGGTAACCCTGTAACTGGCTATGGAACCACTTTCCAGACCTCTGGAACAAAGAAGACATGGCATAGGAGGAGGTGCTTTTCTACCTTAGCTGCCACTGCATAACCCCAAATCAACATAAGTCTGGGGTGAAGGGAACCATACCTGTTACCATAAGCCCTCCTATATTTCCCATTTGGGGCAGGAAAATGACTTGAGACAGCCCTGCAGAAGAAAATAAGCAGAAGAAAATAAACATGGCTTGCCTCCCTCTATTTTCCCCACCAGCCACAGCCAGGACACTTGCCAGGAGCTTCCTTCTTGAGCCCGTTGTATTTCTTCCCACTCCTAGTCCAAAAATAAACCAACAGAAGTTATATGATGACTGCTGGGGGACCAGGTAGTCTTTTTTGAGCAGTAAATGCATGTTAAAAAATTCCTTTGTAACTACAAAGGCTAAACAATTACTATTGAACAAGAAGGCAAAAGAAAAGGCAACCTATGATTTTTGAGAATGGCAGAGTCTGTAGAGGGCATATGGGGAGATAGACAAAATACAGATCTAATTATTCTCCCTGTTTGAATACTGTTATATATGCTAGAACATTCAATTATTGCAATATTGGAAGTTTTAACTGGCATCTAAAACATTCTTAATAGAGGCTGTATGGCCTCCAGGGGTGATCTGCAAATCTTGGGAGGTATTTAGGAGGACATTTGGGGCTTTATGCAACCATTTGCAGAATAGAAATCAAACCTAAAACTAAGGAGTTGGCTGCCGACCATCAAGGCCAAGGGTCTCATTGAAGGTATGCCTCAGATCTGTGTATTTGTATTACAAACAGCTTTAAAAGGGGATTAGATAAATTCATAGAGGATAAATCTATCAATGGCTACTAGCCGTGGTGCTGAGGGGAACCTCCACATTCAGAGGCACTAATGCACGGCACCCCAGAGCTAGGAGGCAACATCAGGGGAAGGCCCTGTTGTTGGCCCTCCAGAGGAACTGGTTGGCCATTGTGTGAGACAGGATGCTTGACCACTCATCTTACGTTCTTATGTATCACAAAAAGACCTTCATAAATGAAATCTCCTTGCAATGCTCTTTTAAATAACTTTTTTTGGGACTTGTGGTTGGGGAGGCATTTGATTATAATGTTGCATACTTGATGAGTGGTAGTGGATCAAAGATTAAGAGTTACAGGTCTAACATTTGCATAGCCATGTGGAAACCCTTATTTAAACTTTTATTTTTATTTATTTGATTTATATACCGCCCTTCCCGCGAGTGGGCTCAGGGCAGTTTACATCAAATTAAGCAAATTAAAACAACATAAAATCACATAAAATCACAGAACATAAAATCACAACTACTGTGTAAAATAGCCTGTTTGGTGTCAGTCATAGCTGAGTATAACAGTGGTGCCCTGATGTCACATTTAAACTAGGCCGCCGGTGGGGGGTTGGCCAGGAAAAAGGGAGGGACGCTGCCTCAACCAAAAGCCCGGCAGAAGAGCTCCGTTTTGCAGGCCCTGCAGAACTGTAATAGATCCCGCAAGGCCCTGATCTCATATGGGAACTTATTCCACCAGGCAGGGGTCAGGGCTGAAAAATCCCCGGCCCTGGTTGAGGCTAGACAGACGTCCCTGGGGCCGGGGACTGCCAGGAGATATTGGTTCATGGACTTCGATGACCTAAGGGGCTCATATGGGGAGAGACGGTCCCACTGCAGTTCCTTTGCTTTGTGTCAAAAGCTGCTCTTGCCATTCTCTTGAGCTTTAGGAGTAGTATGGCAAGCAGTGCAGTGGTGGTGGAAAATGCCGTCAAGTCACAGCTGACTTAAGGGCAACCCCATAGGATTTTCAAGGCAAGAGACATTCAGAAGTGGTTTGCCTTTGCCTGCCTCTGCATCATGACCCTGCTATTCCTTGGAGGTCTCCCATCGACATGCTGACCTGGGCTGACCCTGTTTAACTTCTGAGATCTGACAAGATTGGGCTAGCCTGGGATGTTCAGGTTAGGGTGCAGTGCCGTGATCTACTGCCAATGTGTGAACCAGAGGCTAAAAAACTGTGAGCTAGCTCACACTAACTCAGGTTAGAGGGAACACTGGTCATAGGCTAAGACAGGGGCTCTAAACCATGGTGTAGGTACTGTACAGCAGCATGCTTGACCATTTGGCTTCACACACATGGGTGGTTGTCTACCCAAGATACCCCCCCCCCCCTTGCTGGTTCATCAACATTTTTACTGGTAAACATTGTGGGGATCTTTTTTTTTTTTTGCACTCCACCTAAAGAAGTTGCCTGCCCTGGCCTAATGGTTTGATAAAAGTTACACCTACTGGCTTCTGTTTTTCTGAGCCTCTGATTTGTTTGCCTTAAAGGGACGGTTTTAGGTTTTCATCTCAGGAGGCTGCTTCAAGTTTCGGAGATGATCGATTGTTAATAGAAAAGTTTATCGATAACCCTCGACACATAGAAATCCAGGTTGGTATTTTTTCCACACACATTCAATATTCTTGTTGTTGAAACTGAGGATTAACTGATTGAATTAACCCATCCTCTGTAGTTTTCACTTTTACTAAGTTGCACTTTAGAACTAATTTTTGAATAATGGAGAACAGAGATTTATCATTAACCCCTGAACATTTTCCTCTTGGTTTACAATTGTAGATGAGAATAGTGCTAAATTAATCTTTGAGACGAAAAATCTAAGTTGGAAGTCGACCTTACTTTTTTCCATCTGAAATATGATGTTGTTAACTTCTGTCATGAATTTTGTTTAGGTATTTTGGAATAAGTTTTGATAGCAGTTGAATAAAGTAATGCAAAACAAACCTTTCTCTTCTTAGATGACTGATGTTTAACCCAGGCCTTGCAGTCATGTAGCATTACAACCCAAACTTTCTTATTATGTAGTAACATCCAGATTCTAAATGCAGTGGCCAGGATCCAAAGAACTGGACAGGCTTGCCAAGGGTACTTTGGACTTATATTTGTAAAAAGCACCTTCACAATGTGTATAACAGCCACTTCTGAAATGGTAGCAGTACTTCCAAAGCAGTTTACCATGTGGCTTAACAGTTTACTATTCACTGGGCATGTGCAAATCCTGTGACATTCCTGTTACTCTCTTCTCTGCTTCCTAAAAATCTGGACAGAACTGGACCCCCAAAGGGGCTGCAAAACAGATTTAAAAAATTCTTCTTTGGGGAAATTTTTATATTCAAAATAGTTCCGTAAAGTGGTGACTCTTGCTGGTATCCTTATTGTGTATGCCCCCAAGAGGGCTTTGGCCTTGCTTGCTTTATCTATATATCTAATTCCCAAGTGCCCTCTGTGCGTGCGGATACTTATTTCCGCAAATCAGGGGCACACGGAGGGTAAAGTGATTATCCTGCACACGTGGGCCGCTCCCCAGGTGTGCAGAAAAATCTAAAAACTGTAAAAAAATATATGGGAAAGTTATAAATGGCCAAAAAGTAAAGTAGTGTTCACTGCCCATGCGCAGGAAACGGACCTACCAAGGAGCCTTCTCTCCCCCTCCCTCCCTCCCTCCCTCCCTCCCGTAGTTCTGATTGCATTCAGTCCTCCCTCATGGCCATGCCCCCTCCACCAAATGAACGTTCAAGCCTCCAGCAGCATCTACCTTGCGATTTTCACTCTGCTCAGGCAGTTCCTTCCACTTGCAAGAAGAAAGCACACACTCAAAAAAGGGGGGGGGGGAAGCCAGCAGAAAATAAACATCTGAGTCTGCCCTTCGAGCACGTTAAGAGAAGTTCCCAATCCCTCAGCTCTTCCCTCTTTCCCATCCTCCTCCCAGGGATTGGTTTTATGGTTTACTGTTACAGGGGAAAGAAAAAACAGGGTGGGCAGGGAGAAAAATCTTTTCTTCTTCAGAGACTGCAGGAGCGTGAAGGTAGGTTGGCTGTTGGGTGGGAAGGAAATAGGGTTGCCAACTCCAGGCTGGGAAATTTCTTGGCATTTGAGGGGTGGAGCCTGGGGAGGGTGGAATTTGAGGAGGGACTACAGACCAGTATAATGCCATAGACTCCACCCTCCAAACCAGCCATTTCCTTCACTTCAACTACCATTGCCAGCCTCCAGACAAGGGCTGGAGAGCACCCAGAATTACAACTGTTGTCCAGGTGACAGAGATCAGTTCCCCTGGATAAAATCTCTGCTTTGGAGGGTTGCTGAGGCTGCTTGCCTCCCCAAGCCTCACTGTCCCAAGGCTCCACCCCCAAATCTCCAGGAATTTCCCAACCTGGAGCAGGCAGCCTTAAAGTGAATTGATCTCTGTAGCTAGGAGATCTGTTGTGATTCCCAGTGTGCTGCCACTGCTGCTGTGGGGGGAGAGGAAGCAGGAAGAAGGCTGGGAGAGTGATGGGGCAGAAAAAGAGAGAAAGAGTGATGGGGGGAGGGGGAGGCAGAAAAACAAAGAGAATGAAGATGGGTCAGAAAGAGAGAGGAAGTAACATACTTGGAGGAGAGAGAGAGAGAGAGTAAGAAAGGGGGGCAGAAGGGAGAAAGAGTGTGAGAGAGGTAGCGGAGAGAAGGGAGGAAGCAAAGGTGTGAGGAATGGGATAACCATCCTGCAAGTTTCTTGCGGGTCTCCACTTGTTAATTTTATATTATTTTATTTTCATCAGCACACAAGGCTGCATGGTAAATTACTTTTGAAATGAGGATTGCAGAAACAGATTGTTATGTGGTATGGAGGTTCGCTATTCAAAGAATAAAAACTGAACATCCCTTGGGAAATTCATAAAGTAAGTCTATCCGGAGATGCCACTGGACTCAGGACCAGACCCTCCACAGTCTCTGTGGAAGATCCTGGCTGCCCCACCCCTGCTGACAGGGAGCCTAGCGTTGTCCTGGGTGACAACATGGGCCCTGGAAACAGTGTCAGGCCTGCAGTGGCCAGGGTTGATAATTCTGGGGAAGGGGAAGAGTGGCAGAGCCAATACACATCTTACTTAGCAACATGACTCCAGGCACAGGTGGAAGAGCTGGCTGGGGCCCAACACTGAAGCGTCCCCGGGAGAACAGCAGCCTCCACAGCCAGAGCTGAAGTGAGGGTGGATCCAGCGAGGCCTGCACAAAGGCAGGCCAGAGCAGAAGCCACGGTTGTGCCAGAGAGCCTTGCACAAGGGCAAGTAAGCCCAACAACAACTCAGGCCCAGAGGCCAGCAGCCTACCCCAGCTAAGCCCCTGGCAGAGCCCGTAGGGCAGAAGAGAGGGCAGCTGGGGGGCAGGAGCCATCCAGCAGCCCGGTAGAAGGGACAGGGAGGACCAAATCACCAACCTCCCTCAGGGAGAGGCCAGTTATATTGGGCCTTTAAAGGCAGGTTCCTGGGAAAGTGCAAGAAGAGGAGGAAGCAGGTCTGGGGCAGCAAAAACTGTGCTTCTTCGCCATTCTGAAGGCTGGGGAGATCTGCTAGAAATGCCCAGCAAGACTGCTAAGGGCAAGCCAGTGGAGCTGGAGGAGCCTCACAAGTCTATAGACCCTGGCCATAGAATTTTAGCTTCTAACTTTTTTTTTTTTTTTTAAAGTCATGTTAAAATGTTTTTTCTAGACAGATGTTCCCAGGTTAACCCCCCAACAGATTTTGTATTTGACTCAGGGTGGAAGTATTTTTGGGAAAAAAACGGAGTTAATATTTGGTACTAGTTTTTTGATTCCCCTGGCTGCCCCCTCACCCTTCCCCAAACAGTGATCTTGGTTGTAAAGAGCTTAGATGTAAAGATCCTGCTGGCTGAGCAGAAAATGCTTCTGCTCATGTTTGGGTGATGTTGCTTATTTTCTCTTTTCTTCCACATTTAGCCTCCTCTCCTTATTTTAGCCCCCTCTTCCTTGGGAGAACCTTCTAGAGTTTGAAGATGTAGAAGGGAAGGGACTGGTGAAATCACACCACAAGCATAAGTGCTTCTGCTTAACATTGTGGAATCTTTTGTGGCCTTGGGATTATCCAGTTCAAACATCAATTAAAAATCCATTTTCAGGAAAGTGAACTGAGTAGTTTAGTTAGTTTTGTATATAGGTTTGTATCTGTCATATTTTCATCGTTTGTTGGAAAAGGCACTGTTATAACTATAACTTCAAAATGAATAGAGGTAAGAATTATTCAGATCTTCTTTGTGTTAGATGTAAGAGGCCCCAAGAGGAACAAGACTGTTTTCTGAACATATTTTAAAATATGTTTTCTATTAGATTCATTTAGCTGCTCGTAAAATTTGATGAGGGTACCAAACTGACAGGATTTATATTTATTACTTCATTGTGAATATAGATTTTATAAAATGTGTCCATTTTTGGCCATGAAAATCCTTAGAGGCCAGTTTGCTGGGGAAGAGGTTCAGTTCTGGTTTTGTTTGTTTTTTTGCAATGAACATTTTTATTTTTCCAACAATAAACCAAATAAAACATTTCAGATACAGTAATGTAATATAAATATATAAATATAAATATATAAATATAAATACAACAAATACAACAATCTTATACAATAAAATTCTCACCAACATGAACAACATCTTCCAATGTCTCTTATACATACTATCAATAAAAAATAAAGTTTTTATATTTAGATGGAATTAAATAAGTGTTAGAATGCGTTGTTTTAATATAATCAAAATAACCAAACCATTTCTCCAAAAAATTCAGTTCTGGTTTTAGTGTTCTTACAACTATGAATCTGATTCCGCAAAACATTGAAGTCCTTCTCTGATTCCAGGGAAAATTCTCAACCTGTAAGGGGTTGTACAAATGAATTGGGCCATGTTGTCACAATCAGCGTCAGAGTAGTTGACTGCATCATGTCTTTGACCATCTGATCCAAACCCCCATTCTTTCTGTGGCCTCAGGGAGATACATTCAAATAAATACAGTCCAGTCCAATTTACCTCTTTATTCCTGGGGTGGGTGGGTGGGCATATGATAGCCTGACACTTTATCAGGTGGAGAATTCTCCCTTGAATGAATAAGTAAACATGTTCTGGGAGTCCTTGAATAATGTGTATGCATGTATTTTCTTTCTTTTATTTTCTTTTGCAGTCTCGGTTGATTTTTGTATAATTAATTTTGTTGTTTTAATTGAATAATTTCATTGATGTTGCTGGTATTGAGAGAGAAAAAACAATGCATTTACTTATTAATAATGACCTTTTACTAGGTTTTGGCTGATAAGCATAACAACGTGTTATGGCTGAATGAAAGAGAATGCTCCATTCAGAGGAGAAATCAGAAAGTAATTGAAGAAGCACCAAGGTGAGTACTAGCACTTTTCGTGAGTACATATAATTCTTTAGGGAGTCTTGGTTTTTAATTAAACAGTTCAGTGCAGATGTGTGGTATAGCAGATAAATGAGTAGGGATACATAAACTGCTCATCTTGTGTTAGTCCCTTTCATGGGGTTGAACAGACACAGATGATCCCCCGTGGCACAGAAGCAGATACCCTGGGAAAGGGTGAACATTTCCACAGTCCCCCCCCCCCCCCCCCCGCCTTTTAGCTGTAGCCCCTTGTACTGCATTCTGCACTAAGATTACCCCAACTCTTAGAAGTGATTTTTTTTTTTTTTTATGATTCAGGGGCTTGTATCAGAAAAGTTGGAAATCTGCCCCATGAGTTCTGCGCCAGTCCTAGTTCTTAGGTTTTAACCTATATTTCTTAGCACGGAAATTGACAGAAGGCAGTAATAAAATTCTGTTTTGTTTCCGTATTACTCTGCAGTAATATTTGGTGCCATGCATAATTCTGTGCTGTGAGACATGGGCTTGTGAAAGCTGTTCAAATCAGAGAAAAGGAATTATAGTTTGGCATTTCAGATTCGGAGGCACTGAAACACCTTTAGAAAATAAACAGATGGGCAGTAGTAATGTGTGGAATGACTCAGAGCTGCCTTAGCTAACAGAATTACCTGTTAGAAGCATAATGTTACACGCATGCTGGATTTTTTTTAAGGGCTAAAACTCCCAACAAAAACAGATACGGTGCCTGTTGAGATGATATTCCCCCCCCCCCCCCCGGGAACTTGTATGAGTGGTGAGATTTCAAGCAGGGTGTATACTGCTGCACATGCTGGGAGTTCCCATGTTGACACACAAACAGTGTCTCCCAGTTTGAGCATTACTTTCTACAATTTGGATCGAGAGAAGTGCAGGGTTGTTTCTGCATGTGTATGTTTTTTCCAGCCTCCTCCTTCCGTCTTGGAAGGCCTCCTGATACCTGGGAGCACTGTGGAGCAGTGCCTCATATGGCATAAGGGGCAGCTATTGGATGCTCAGACTGTCCACCCCCATGCCGTATGCACATGGGCTTCTCTGGATCTAAGATTATGAGTGTGTTGAGAGGGGAGGAGGGAGAGATGTGATTCAGAAGTTCTCCTCTGATTTCACCGCCAACAGAGGTTGGGGAGTGTGTGTGTGGGTGGTGAGGGTTATCATTAGAACAGGCCCTCTGCCATGCTCACCTGATCTGTTTACTGAAAAGGGTTTTTTTATTTTATGGTTTTGATGTGAAGCCTGAGGCTAAAGTATTTCAGGAGGTATTTGTGAAGTCTGTAGTTCTTTCAACGTGGAAATAGATTCTCTCTTCCTAATCCCCATTCCATCTCAGTCTGCTCCTCCCCCTCCTCTCCCTTCTGTAGTGCGTCTTGCTTGTCCTTGACTGTGAGCTAGCAGATTGTCTTTATTTATGTTTTATTCCTGTACAGCGCCTAGTTACTTTTTAGGCGCTTAATAAACACAGATTTTCAACCATTTTGTGCACAGGAAATGTCTTCTGTTGTAGAGTTCTGTTAGAATTCTGATTCTCTGACTCCCCTGCTGTTGGGATTATTACATTTGTTTGATTTACCACTCTAATATGAGAAGTGTGATAAAATACTTGTTGGTCTTTGCTTTCTAAGTGGGGTGGATGGGAAGAGAGACAGATTGTCAAAATTTCATTTTTTTAAAATTTGGTATACACTTGTGTACCCAAATCAGCTTCTCAGCATGGGGACGGGAGAAAACTCCTCCATACTTTGATAGGTAAAGCTTGCAGAACTCAGTATAAATCTGAATGTGTAGTATAGAAGCATCATCTGCATAGTGTGAAGAATACAGCCAGAATATATGTTTTTCCTCCCTGTATTTTCTGAGCCTCTGGCCTCAAGAAGGTGATATATTTAGTGTCCTGTAGTGAGGGAACTCACTGGTGAGGGATCAGTCTTCATAGAAGTTCTCAAAAGGGCTTCCACAACTGCACTCTCAGGAAGGAGAAGCAGCTGTGCCCTGGGTGGGAGGGGAGGGGCACCTTGCTGTGTGGAACAGATGAATCAAGTAAGAAAAACAGAAAATTAAAACTTTCAGCTTTAGGGATAAAGTTGAAAGAATAATTTAAGCTGCAAGCTGTTACTGTCATTGGATGTCACATTCTGTGTTAATAGGCGAAAGTTGAAACAGCAGGACAGTTCAGTGCAAAGCTTTACAAATTCTCATTTTGAGATCCCCCCCCCCCCACATAACCAACCCCTCCATCACTAATGCCTTAATTTGTTCTCTATGGAAACAAAAACAATGCAAATGGGAGTGCTGCATATTAAACTATTAACTGAAGATTTTTTTAAAAAAAAAAGAATAATGTGCTTTGTTTAATTGAGGAGGCTATGATTCTGGAAATGTACTTACGCAGGTGCACACGCTCAAGTATGTATTTTACATCTGCATCTTCAAAATACTGAAGTAATTTATGCCGAGACTGGAAATAGCACACATGGTAATTGTGCTGGTGTGTTTATTTTGTGGCTTAGCTTGTTTCTTGCATGTTAAAACTTTAGGGTAACCTCCTGCTTGTTAAAGAACAAAACACAAACCAGTTGTCCAGATGGGTGTTTCAAAGAGATGTCGGCCACTGACTCTGCCCCTTAATTTGGGCGTGGAAAAACTCAGGTGAGGGGAGCAATATGGATCAGGGTCATGATATTGGGGAAGTGGGGCTTAACTCTCTCCCCGCCCCACTTGCCATTTTCCTAATCAAAAATTGACCTTGGCTGCTTTTAGCTACAGTAAGGACGAAAGGCAAAATCATAATGCAGGGGTGCTGTGAGGATTAAAACTGAAGAGTTGAGAACCAGGTTCACTGCCACAAACACCTTGGTGGATGGGCAAGGGTAAACTGGGGAGAGAAAGAAATAGTAAAGAGACACCTGTGATCAGTAAATACTTTGTCTATTTTCACACTGAAAGCAGGTCTGTGGAATGAGGAACAGCTCTCTTAATTCTAACGTTATGTTTATTGAGTGAACATCGCAAAAGTTGTTTAGCATCCATAACAGAACTATGTGTTCATGTGCTAGGCTGAATAAGGGGTTGGATGCTATGAATCCCTACCTGCAGGTTTTCTTCCAATGGAAAGAGAATTCCTTTGACAAAGAAAAACTTTTCTTCCTTAGATTAAGACTTTCACCATCAGAAAAAGTCATTATTCGAAAAACTATTTCTCTGTTGAAGGAAGACTTAGTGAAAGATTGTCATAGGATTTATCCAACCTTGTGTACCTGATGCGAACCCCAGTTACTTTATGTTACTCTTCCTCACTCCCACTTATATTTTGGTCTCAAAGGTATAAACAGTCTGAAATGCTACTGTCTAAGTTTAAGAATTTCTCCCCCTACATGTGTAAGCACTTTTTTGGATCCCAAGACACGCAGAGCAATGGGAGAACAAGCCGTAGCTCTCGCCAAAGCTGTAAAATACTCATCTGCTGGAACAGTGGAATTTCTGGTGGACTCAAAAAAGAACTTCTATTTCTTGGAAATGAACACTAGACTTCAGGTACTGCATGTGGGAAAGGTGGTGGTGGTTGGGGAGAGAAGAGTGCTTTTAATTTTGAGTGTGTGTGTAAAATCAGTATAATACAAAGACTGCATGTTTTTTATCTCTCTGCTTCGAATTCATAGCCAAGTAACACTACGAACTTTGTTTGCGTAGTACTCCTCACCCCCACCCCTTAAATTTGTGGATATGTGATATTTAATGTCAGAAACAATGTTTTTTAGTTAAAATGCTAGCCCGCAGAAAGATAACTGTTTTACTTAAAATCATACGGTAGATGTATGTTTTTGCCAGTTATTATATTTGCCATAGAGGAATGAGTCGTCTGGATTGTCCTCTTGGGCTATACTAGATGGAGTTGTGGGGGGTGCTTTAACTGAAAGTATTAGAGGTTAATATTTGACCATACATAGTTTGGGTCATAATGGTGTCACCATAGAAACCCAGGAAATTGAAGTGAGTCTTGGGAAGGCACTCATACACTTGTAAATTTATCCAAATGAATTCTTCCCAGGGCCTGTAACTGTAAGCAGGTTTGCATATTTCGTCTTTGCTGGTTAGTGGTTTTGCAGGGTATTTACAGTTTCTTCTGGTCTGAAATATTTTGAAAATTGGAAAAAAAGTGTTATCTTTAGAATTACCAAAGGATATTTGAGACTGGTTATGAACATGTGTGTCAAACACTTATTTTAGCTGACTTAAGAGAAAACTATGAAAACTATGAATGGCTGGTATCTGGCACCCCATAGATTATCTTGTGTATACCCTGCATACCAAGAGTTGTGCAGCATCCAACTTTAGGGGATATTGTACCAGTGTTTTAAAATATGTAAAGAGTTAAGGCATAGTTGCCAAGGTTGTCCCTAAATGGCTGTTGTGGTCTAGCAAGAGGGCAGCAGTGGATACCGCTGACATTCTCTGCTCCACTTGTCAACTTTAGAATGACTTTGCCTGTGAACGGATAGCTTTTCAAAGACATGCAGGTGGCAGAGCTAAGTTGTCACCGCTCAAGCGAGTTACATATATCAATTTTTCAGTGTCCCAATGGTATCTGGCCATATCAGTTTTATAATGCTCCTATTTGTGTACCGGAAAAGCCAAAACAAGCTCTGAGAAATATGATCGTCGCTATTGTTGTTATATGAATATATTCTCAAGCCAAAAAGAAGCCACAAAGAGGAGGAAGTTTTTTAGATATTTAATTTCAACGAAATATCAGGAAAACATATAGGCCAAAACAGCCTGTCAAAAATTGACTGCTCTCCAAGCAATCTAAGGAAGTACATGAAGTTTTATACCCAAAATGACAATAGCAAAAAGATAACATACAGAAATCATAATTGGGTAGGAACAGCAGACTGTCATTTGAGAAGACATTCATTCATTGGTCATTTACAGAAAAAAGTGTGACTATATGATATCTTAAATGTTTATTTAATCTTATTAATAATGCCCAAGGATTCCTTATACCCAAACAAAAGGTGTTGTTTTCTGATAGGAAACTAAAGCCCTTGGTGACCTAGATGTTGCAAAGTTCTACCATAAAGAACTAAACCCTGAACTCTATACTTCAAGCAAATACATCTATTGAAAAGCCTATCTTCTGCTGTACCAGCAATACTTTACTGAAGGTCTGTTAGAATCGCCAGACAGCTAGATAGCTATTTTATCAAAACAACTTGAAAGAAAAGGAATGTTGTTTCGTGTCTGCTAGCATTTAACCTACAAAGGAGAGGCCTTACTCTAACCTGCAAAGCAGAGGCCTTACCACTTAGTAGGCTTTTATTTAATCCTAATAAAATCCTAATATAAAAATTCATAAAGCCAGAAAAATATGTATATGAATAATCTGAATTTTAAAAATCATTGTAAATTTCCAACCATGCTGCACTATTGCAGTACATAGTTTCAGATGGGTAGCCATGTTGGTCTGCAGTAGAAGAGTGAGACTAGAGTCTGGCCAGCACCTTAAAGACCAAGACAAGATTTCCAGGGTTTAAGCTTTTGAGAAGAGCTTTGACTCTCGAAACCTTACACCCTGGAAATTTCGTTGGTCTTTTATTGAAGCATCATGCTGGACTTGAATCTTCTGCTTTTCCGCTGCTTTATTGCAACAGATGTGTGTCTGTTTGCCTGGTCAGTAGTGCCCAGATGAAGAAATGTGCTGTTCTCTCACACGGCAGTGTTTCTGGGATATTCCCAAAGTAGCCTTTTCCTTTTAGATCCTATCTAACACCTGTAAGAATCACTTTAAAATGGAAGATGTTTAGTTTGCCATAGGAATGACGTTGACTAGACCCCAAGCTGGTGCTATGTGTTACTGAGGCTTAATGCATGCACATTTAAGGGGTTATCTGTCCGTGCAGTTGCCACTGATGATAGTCACTGTTGATAGTTAAAGGATTTCCACCAAGTACTGTGTTTTCCATCTGAACAATCCACAAGAGCCAGGAGATGCGTGGAGACCAAGACAAGAATGCTGGCCCTGCCACAGCATTGTCTTGTGTGTGTGTGTGTGCGCATGTTTTTTGTATTTTTCATATGTGTGCATACCTGGAAATCATGGCGACCTCTGGTGACTGACCCCTACCGGGAGCCTGGAGGTTATTTAGAGAGGTGGCTGAGTAAAGCCTTCCCCCCACGTTTCCCGACTGCTGGCATTCCATGGAGGTCTCCCATCCAAGAACTTGCCAGATTCGACCCTGCTTAGCTTCCGAGATCGGGCTTGCCTGGGCTATCCGGGTCAGGGCCAGCAGTGTCTTTTTTGAAAGGCTGAATGCATCTTCCTCAAACTCTGTCCACTTACGTGCAGTGTCCTCCGCAAGCCTTTCTGCCTGATAATGCAATTCTGCCTCTCTTTCCGTGCTGCCAGATGCCTCCCTGAGCCTGTTTGTGATGCTGTGCACTGTGAAAATAAGAGTTTTAACTGCCTGCATGGCCCAGGCTAGACCCGTCTCATCACTTCTCAGAAGCTAAGCGAGGTTGGCCTTGGCTAGTATTTGGATGAGAGACCACCAAGGAAGTCCAGGGTTGCTATGCAGAGGCAGGCAGTGGCAACCACCTCTGAATGTCTCTTTCCTTGAAAACCCCATTGGGTCCCCATAAGTCATTTGCAACTTGATGGCACTTTCCATCACTACCAAGATTGGTATCTGCCTGGGTAACTTTGGCGAAGTGTTCAGTCCTGGCAAATTTGATTCAAATTGGTTGGGAAACAAAGTAGTTGAATTGTGGCCAGAATTACAGCTTAAGGCACTGGATTTCTTTTGGGTGGAGAAGAAAGCATACCTGCTGTCCCCTCTAGAACTTTGGGTTTTGCAGTATTGGATTTTCTAAATATCCAAATCCAAGCAGGCCAGTTGTATTAGAGTCATTCTGCAGTTACCATATTGCCTTTAAGACTGTGAACAAAGGAAATAAGGTAACTTGTTTCTGCAAGTTAAAATACTTGAATTTATACAGTGTCTAAACAGGCACCTTGTAAAGCCTGGGGTTTTTCCATAGGGTGGTCGAGTTGCTTTATTTGTACTATTATGTCAGTCCACAAGGTTTAGCATTGTAATGGGTTTCAGATTTGTTTTGCCTTTTGCTGTTATGTAGAATTCAGGTGTTCGATTATAGTACACACCTTTTGAGAATTTATTTTTATATTGCATTTTATAAAATGAGTGGTAAAAGTGTAACTCTATGCACTACCAAGATTGGTATCTGCCTGGATAACCTTGGCAAGGTGTTCAGTCCCTGCAAATTTGATTCAAATTGGTTAGGAAACAACGTAGTTGAATTGTGGCCAGAATTTTTCTTTGGAAACCTGTGGAGATAAAAACAAGCTAATGTACAAATGAATGAAATTTTGGAAATGAAAAAATAAAACAACCCCTGAAACTTCAGCTTCTCTGTAAATTTTGTTTTCGGGTACAAAGAGCCTGAACTCTGTGTGCAAGAATTACATGCACTGGGGAAATTGCCAAGGCTGCAACAAAAAGATTTCCAGATGGAAAGACGGTGGTTGCTGGAAACTTTTAGAAGGCTTATTTTAAGTACTTTTTAAGGCTGTTGGAGAAAGACTTCCCTTCTTTAGTAGCAGAGCCATCCTTTCCAACTTTATGGGAAATTTACTAACCATTAATTAAAACGTACGTTAGGTACGATTCTCTAATTTCTGTAGCTTGGCTGTGTATTGTCCCTAATTAGTGTTTCAGTTTGAGGCTGGTGAGTAGTAATTTTATTGGTTTCATCCCCAGGCTTTTCCAGATGATCTGTCACTTTTCTCCAGCCCTCAAACTTTGATGTCTATTAGCGGACTTGTAACTAGCCATCTAGGGTTTCCTTCCTTTTCTTAAGAGCCACGCTTTAATGATTCTAATGATGCTCTTTCCAAATTTAATTTTAGAACCAGGAGAGTCTGCAGATGTCTTTGTTTTTTGCCGTTATTTTAAATGGTTGTGTCTCTTCTGCTTCTTGTAATATATCTTTTTTTGGGGGGGGGGGGAGTAAGATAGCTGGACAATCCATTCACTTGCAGTTCCTTCAGTGTCCAGAAAGATCTGTGCCCACTATCGTGGCTTTAGATTGCATTTAGCCTCCTTTTTAACTTTCTACATTGTTTGTAAAGGAAGCCTTCTTAAAACATCCTCTGGAACGGGCAGTCTCACAGCTCAGTTTTCAGTGATGAAATCTTAGCTTCATGTTTCATATGTCAAAGTACAGAGGGTTGTTGGGGATACTGGTCTTTTAAACTAGTTCATTTGGTAGGAACATTGGGTTGGATGCCAAGAATGAATAGGGCTATAAATGTGGGGCAGTTCTTTCCTGCCTTCACCTTCCTATTGCAGTCGCATGCACCTCCTGCACCACAGCCGACACCTTTCCAGCCTTCTCTGAAAAACTATTGTAGGACCCTTGGAAAAGGTGTGGGGGCACATTGTGGGAGAGTAACAACTGGAGGATGAAACAAATCATGCCCGTGTCCTTTCTCAAATGTTGCACTTGAACCAGGGTTTATAAGGAAGAGAACAAACCTTATTTTGGTGGGAACGTGATGGTAAAATCTATGAGTTTCCCTCCACTTGACCTCTCAGACTATGAGAATGGGGAACATGGAGGCTTAATGTTACTGTGTTTCCCTGGTTCTGAAACAGGGTTTTAGGCTTATTGAGGCCAACTGGTTTGGTTAGTCCAGTCACCATTAGTTAGCAGAGTGCTTAAATAAAGCTTCAAACGCAGGAGCGTCACTTCACCAGGTTACTCAGCTTACAAAGCTACACAGAGCCATGTTGCAAGTTTAGAAGAGAAATACTTCTCTCTTTGTTTGAGGAATACACTTTGGATAGGAAAGAGGAGAGATTGATAGATTACTAATTTACTAGCTAAAGGATGGAGGCGGATGGCGAGAGGCCTATCTGCCTCATGGTGCCAAGAGAGGACAGCATGTCCCTCTCTTGGTGTGTGCAGGTAGGGAGCAAGTCTTCATACAGAGTGAGAGAGAAGCAGGAAAGGGAAATTGGTCCCTGAGAACACAATCTGCATATCAAAGAGGACAATGGCAGAAGGGTAGATACAGGAAGAAAGGCCAGTGTGCCTGTCTAGCTATCTAGCCTCTCTTGCCACTCAGTCTGGAAGTCTGAGGCAGGGGACATCACATCTGGAACTTCCAACATATCTTTACTGCACTTCTAGACTGTTCCCTTTTCTTTATGGTTAAAATAAGTATTATTATTTCAAGTTAGAGCAACAAGTAACTGAACACAAAAAAATGTGCTAACCAACAATGCCAATGGTATACTGCTGATTACCCCCCCCCCCCCCAAATAGTTAGCCTGGGAAAATTCTTGAGCTTGTGTCTCGCCCCTCCTTTGCCTTGATATTGAAAGGCTCATTGATATGAAAGGCTTATTTTGGCTGTTGGCAGAGTTCAGGAAATAATCCAATCCACACTTCGGCATTTGCTTTCAATGAATTTACTGCAACAGGATTTTGCAAAAGACAATAAATGACTGCTGGCCATTAATGCAACAGAGGGGCCTTCGGAGCACAAGCACTAACACACGCTACCACACAGCAGAGAGAGAGAAACAACAAGAGGTAGGCTGAACTATAAGAGAAAACATCCAGTAATTCTCAGACACTAGAGAATACACCACAGCTCCCCCTTAGGGTACCAGTGGACTAAACCACTCTTTCAGCAGTATTTATAGTAACTAGACCCTTAAGCAGACTGTCCCTTCTCCAACAGTGGCAAAGTGTACAGGGTTCTCGTGGATTCTAGTGGGACTAAGCACTGCTGTATTTGTGTGCCTGGGATTTTAAATTCTCACAAATTCTTGGGCTCCTAATTTTAAAGACCTGTAGCCCTTAAGATGCAACAAACATGAAATCAAACAAACTCCAGAGCACAATGGAAGACAGAAAGGCCTGGCGTGATGTGGTCCATGGGGGTGCGAAGAGTCAGACTTGACTGTGTGACTGAACAACAACAACAGCCCTTAAGATGAAAGAAAGTTGGGACCAGATACACATCCTGAAATCAGTCCCCCCCCCCCCCCCCCCGCAGCTTGTGAAAGGTGACGGCAGTTGGTCAGCTAAACATTTGACTTAGAATGGCTGCTCACCCATAGTCTGCTTGCCCCAAGCAGCCACCTGAGTAGCAAACTGCAAGGTTGATCTTGGAAAGAAAACTGTACAGCACTTAGATTTTTACTGTAAGAGGCCTTCAGCCAATGATTGCAGCAATATCTATATATGGCTTACAGTGTTGCTCCCTTCTGTTGCTCTAAGCAATGGGCTTTCTGCCTTTTCCTCTCTTCCAGTTCACGTTCCCCTTTCAGACTTCTCCTTCAGGCCTCCTTTTCCAACCTTCCTTTCTTGTGTCCTCTTCTTCCCTGGCTCTGCTGCCTCTCTTAAGCCCTTGCCTTTTTCCTCCTGTGTTTCCCTTTCCTTAAGTCTTTCTGTCTGTTCCAGCCTCTGTGACATCAGCACAGCTCAGCCAGTTAAAGCCAGTGATTCACTCCAACAAAATTCCATTGTGCAGTATAGAATAACACATACATGTATTCTGTGCTGTTAGGTAAATTATGGTAAGGCATCTGATGCTGAATGTATACTAGTGATAAACCTCTGTATTTATCTGATGTAAATGAGGTCAGCCGTTGATATTCAGTTTAACCTAGTGATTGCAGGGTGGTAATGCTTTTGTAAATTAATGAAAATTGCGAGTAAATCCACATTTAGTTTCTGTTTGCTTGTTGGAAGTTCACAATGTGTGAATAAGCTTGCTCTATGTTTACTGAAGGTTTTGGCTAGTCTGATCATTGTTGAATACAATGGGACTCTCTTACATGAGCACATTTTAAAACGGTTCTAATGTGATGGGGGGGGACATGAGAGACAAAAAATAGGAATCTGAAGTAAAGGACAAAGTGTCATAAATTGGAGGTGCAAAGACACAAGGCAGAAAACTAAGGCGGCTCCCACATGGGGATGATTTAGCTTTCATTGCCACTGCAAATGTAAAGGAATCCACAGTGGCCACCTCATGGGGCTTTTTTCTACCCTTTCCCCTCCCATTTCCCACCCCCCCCCACCCCTGCTTCTGGTAGTAGTAGTAGTAGTAGTAGCTACTACTGTTTTTTTAGAATGGCAAAATGCTAATGTCAGGGGTGGTGGCTGATGCAAAGGGAAACGGGGGAGGGCATGGCTTCAGATTTGAGAGGGGCGGTGCCAAAATCAGCACCTTCCTGTCCACATAGGTTTTAAATCTGCTTTGGGTGTACTCGGGTATATTTGGAAACTGTTGCATTTCCTCTCTTGACAGCTATTAGTGGTTCATGTCTTACTGCCATATAGTCGGGTACAGAATGAGCAGCTGCTTTGTCTTAATGGTCCATTTGGTCTTTTTCTTGACAAGCTTTTATTCCTTTTATGGTGCAAGAATGGTTTGTTCCTTGTGATCAATCCACAAGAACAGAATTTAACATCTTAAAAGTAATACTGGGTAGGGATGAATGCTTCCTCGTCCCTTAAATGCAAAGATTTATATTATTTCCGTGCTAACCTTGATGGAAAAGATTAGCAATATATTCATGAAAGATCATCCTTGAGTTTTTATAACTGGCTGTGTCTCATGCAGAGAATCAATTCCAAACAGTAGTTCTCTGATCAAGATATTAGCCAAGCAATAGTTTACCACTTTACAATCTGATCTGGTAGGAAAGTTGATTCTTCCCAGCCTCCATGGCAATGTTGGGAATATGGGGGAGGGGGCATTATGTCAGTGAGAGCTGGAACAAAGATGCAAATCTGTTTTCTCCACCATCGGATTGCAAAAACTATTAGATGCAGATCTTTGGATGGAATAGTATTGATGTGGAGGGATCCCATGAGATTTAGAAGCTTCAGGCAGACAACCAGTCTTCTCAGGGATCTTGCTGAAATCTGACTGTGACAGATAGTTGGTGAGATCAACAAGAGCAAGGAAAAAAAATATGACGAACCCCTGCTCCTTCTGTTCTATGAGGCCGATTTTCCTGCCAAAACTCTGTTCACCACTCTGACTGAGCACCTCTCGGTAGCTTGTTTGAATTATAAATTTATAACTTTCTTTGTGTCCCACCCAGTGTTAAAGAAGTTATTTGGCTTTTTCTCAGGCCAGGGATTTTTATTGTAATTCAGCAGGAGCCCTCTTATAAAAACCCTTTGGAAATGACACTTGACACAAAGTAAAGTCGAAACAAAAAGGTTTATTTTATTGAACAGACACAGTTGTAACAGGAATAGGGCAGGGGAAGGTGAGTTCTTTTAACTGTAGTTCTTTATAAGAAAATTAGAATACTTTGAACAGGCAATAGAGTATATTTAAAGCTTGAATTCTAAGTTCTTTATTTGTGAGAGATTTGTTTGTCTTGGAGATTCTTACAGCAGCAAAGTTTAATAATATCTCAGTTTTCTGGAAGTTAGAACTTTCTTCCTGTATATCAGTATTTCCCTTTTGGAATTATAACTTTCCCTTTTTGTACTCTTGAGGAGTCTAAGATCATTTCCCTTTTCACTTCTCAGACCAAAGGTCCCTTCTGAGTTGAACCCTCTGAATAACTGGGTAAGGAATATCCTCCTTTTCCTAGGAACGATATCCCTTTTCTGTTTGGCTAGGCTGGCAGTTTCCCACTAATTATCCAACCTCTTTTGGCAAACCCAAATCCCAGTTCTGGAGACAGTGAACAAACTGATTTTAGCTCGTGCTGACACTTAGATGTTACGCTCTTTCTGAACATTTCCCCAAATATACTGGTATACAATAAGGGCTAGGAGTTGTGACCTTTCACTTCCTAAGTGTCTTGTGTGTTTCCCTCAGACTGACACACACTCACTCCTCTGAGTCCTGACTGGCAACTACCAAGTCAAAATCCAAAGATGACTGACTTACTCTCTGACAAGACTCACAAGATTTTATAAAACTCTCCTCAGCTGATGCTGACCAATCAGAGAGAAGGGAGCGGGATGCAAGCAGGCAGCAACCTGTCTCTCAAACTGCTTTTCAGTGGGTCATTAACACCTAATCTCCCAGTTCTCTGAGTCTGATGCAGTAAGCATCCTGGTTTTTGAGGTCAGTTTGTCACAAATAACTTAAAATATTGATCGATCTTTGACAGCAGCAAGAGAAAATGCAGTGAACAATGATTATATGAACTGTTGATTCCCTGACTTTGAAGCCTCAGAATATCTCAAGAGATACTTGATCAAAATGGTGGTATCTTCTGAACTATGGTTGCTAGTTACCATGTAGTGTTGAGGAGGGAGATTTCATAATAGTTTTTATTTTTTATTACACTTTTATACAACCTTCCCTGCAGAGCGGGCTCAGAGTGGTGTAGAACAGTTTAAAACAAAGGAATATATTAAAAACAGTCTAGCAATATACAGAGGTCATATAAAATCATAAAACCTATATGGCACCACAATACAAAAATTTTCTGGACCCCATGGGGGGAGAGGAGGAGTGAGAAGGCAACTAATCAATCGATTGCTGTTAAAAACCATTGCTGTTTTCAACTATATGCTTGGCAGAACATCTCTGCCTTGCAGGCCCTGACCAGCTGTAACTTCAAGTTCAGTCTCAAGGGTAGTTCTGCGTAGAGTGAGTTACAGTAGTCAAGCGCAGAGGTGACCATTGTATGGATTACTGTGGCTAGGTCAGGGCAAGACAGGTTGAGGATCAGTTGCCTGATCTGGCGTAGATGGGAAAATGCCAGTCTGGCAACGTTTGTGATCTAGGCCTCCATCGATAAGGAGTTGTCCAGAAATACACCCAAGCTCTTCACTGTCTGTGCCTGTGGTAATTGTGTGTGGTCAAGAGTCAGGAGTTGGTGCCCAAGTTCTGAATTTCCCCCACCCAGACAGAGAACCTCCGTCTTTGCTGGATTCAGTCTCAGCTGACTCTGCTTCAGCCACCTCACGATGGCCTCCAAACCCTTGGCCAGATTTCTTGGGGCGGTGTCTGGATACCAAGTCAAAATCCATCAGCAGATACAGCTGGGTGTCATCAGCTTACTGATAGCACTCCAGTCCAAAACTTCACACCAGCTGGGCAAGAAGGCACATATAGATAACATTGGGGAGAGGATAGCCTCCTCAACTTTCTGAGACATAGGGTGATATTGGAGTGGGTCCAACCAGCCTTTTTTTTGGTAATAAAAAAGGGAAGGGCCCTTTGGACCTCACAGAACAATTATGTTGGGGATCATGGGGCCCTCATGAACAAAAGCCATATGAGACTGGAGCTGTAGTAGGGAGTGGGGGAGGGGGGCAAGATGGCGCAGAAAATCTGGTTGGGTCCATGCTAATATTAATATCATTCATATCAATGTGAACTATGAAAGTTCAGTGTAGGCTGGTCTTTCCACATGTAAGCTCCTAAACAGAGATGCTGTCCTTCCCACATTTCTTCTGATTGCCAAGGAATCTGTTGCATTAATTTAATCCCAAAGTACCTAGCACAAATACTTCTTAGGTCAAAGGCATCTTGCGTTTCGTCTTGCAGATTATGCCTTTGCTGATTTGCACAGCATCTAACTGAATTCTGCTCTATTCACTTTACTTCATTTGCGTTCATCACCCGTTCTTGGTGTTGCATTAATGTTGTGCTGGGTCTCATTCTTTGGCTCAATAACGGGCATAGTTTCACTGAACAAACTGGCCTTTGCAGATACCATTTGTGCGAAAAGTAGTTATGGCTGTCTTCATAGGTTCCTCTTAATAAATTGTAATAGATTATTCTGAGCAATCACAATTTTTCCTGAAATATCCTCCTTCAGGCCACATATTTTTAAATAAATATATTATGGTATGTATTTGTGCATTTACATATTTTTATTTCCAGTCTTTCATGTCCATAATAAGAATTCCAGTGTACAATGAGTTGAAAAATGAATTCCATTTAGATTGGGGTGAATACTGAATTTCACTGCCAAGTGCTGCCATTGAGTTTATCCATTTCAGCAATTTCCAAAATTTTAATTAGCCCTTCTTTAATTGTTGGAGTAACTCAAGCAATACTTTTCCAGTCAGTGCATATCCATTGGAGGCTGTTACACTGTCCATCATCTGGGAATACTCTTGGTGTTAGTACACCTCTGCCTCAGATTGTGCTGAAATGACAAAAAGACATAAAATACATAATGTGGATAAAAACTGTATGCAACCCAGAACTGATGCTGAAAAGAAAATCCTAAGTGTTTGATTTGTACTTTGATAGTTTATTTCATCAAGTTAATTAAAGCTTCAATAAAACAATCACTAAGATGAGCATGCATAAGTAGAATTTCAGGAGAATATGAATGCCTTGTTAGTTGAGATAGTATTTAGTATTTTTTTTGTTGCAGCCTATCTTCTTTACCTCCTGTCTTCCTCCCCCGCACATACTTTGTACAAAGGAAGTATATTGACGCAATAGACAGTGTTTATGAAGACAAAGATTTCTTTTGAAGAATTGATTAAATAAATGTTTGTAAGTGTTTTGAGAATAAATTGTGCAAATATTTTGGTTTCCGGAGGAGTTTCATCCTAGTTTGATGGTTAACAATAAAAGTTGACTCCACAGTGGAGTATTGTATTTCACATTGGGGTGATGATTCATGGAAAAAGGATGACAAAACTAAATAATTAAAATGCTTTTGCAAGGATTTCAACAATTTCCCAAAACATAGTTTTGAGGGTGTAGTAGTCTGAAAGGCACATCAAAAAAGCAATAACAAATTGACGTCCTGAACAAATAAACTACTTTTCTCAAAGCGTTGGCACTTGATAAGTTGTAAAATATTAGCAGGAAGGAATCACTTCCATTGAACATGGCAGAATTGTGCTCATCTCTAAATACAATGATTAATCTTGACATAGTGAAGTGTATCATGTTGGAAGCAAAATGAACTGATCCCAAAGGTAGTTTCTAAACAGCACAATCAGAACCCCATTTCTGGATGACGTTTATTCTCTTTTCTTTTCTTTCTTTTAAAAAAGGTGCTGATTTCAGTGATGTCATTAAAGTTGTCAGGCTGTCTTAAAATATGGTGCTGTAAACAAACTCCAAATGCACAGAGGGCTAATTATGGGTGCCATCTGTTTATTTTTACTAATTTTTTTTTACAAGGCCCACTGCAAGGATATTACAATAGACGAAAACGTTCTCCTCCAATTAATGTACTTGAAGGAGTATATCTGTCTTGTTCAATGACCTTTTCCTGTGTCACCAAATGCATGGGCTATGACATCTCCTGATAGAGAAACCTCATTTTGCAAAGGTTTGTTCAGACATTCCGCTCCAGCCTCAAAAACATTTTGCATTTTTTTTAAAAAGCCCCAACAATGGTAGAGTATTTGTCTATTTAAAAACACACACACAGATGGTTTAGTGCACTCATGTTATAGAACTTTTGCTGCAAAGTTCCTGAACTTGTTCCTTTTCTCTCTTTTTTTTGAAAGGGGGGGGAGCATACCTTATTTCATGGTTCCTTCATGCTGATTAAGTTGCGTTTGCTTGGTTAAAATACACATGTGTATAAATCCCGTTTTAACGAGACAGAGAGAGAGAGACTTGTGCGCTGGCTCTCATTCTTGGTTTTGCAGTGAATGAGGGGGGTATTCCCGTGACAGCATCATCCTGAGCTGTTAGCAACTATTTGCTGAGAGCATGCAGTGATTCTACTGGTCCAGCTCAGCTATTGTGCATGTTAAGCACTACACAGATAAGTCTGGAGGGGGAGGAAAAAAAACCTGAAGGATCCATCTGTTCATTTCTGCTACACTGCACTGATGTAAGATTACGCTAATCTGGTTGCTTGTCAGGACAGGTTAGTGAAAGCAGGCGTGTGGGTGAGATTTAGGCTAGTCTGGTTCTATGGAAGAGTGTGGGCTACTCCTGTACATGCCATGTTAAATGTAGCAGAAATGGGTTGATTATCAGCTGGCTACTTTGTGGTTTCAGTTAAAATATTTTGTATTTCTAGATTAAAAGTTTAGTCTGTTAAGCTTTTTCCCCTTTTTAAAGTCCCTCCCGCAAACACTTGGAAACAAGTTAAGCCTTCATTAGGTTTTAATATATAAAATGTCATCAATTGCTCGCCATTTAATTTTGCTTTGTTTTTAATTGTGTGTGTGTGTGTGTATAGCCATATGTATTGAATTTGGGCCTTGTCTTTTTCTTTACACCCAAAAGAATAACCATTATTGTAAATAATCCCTTTTTGAGTTTTTCAGTATTTTTGTTTATTGTCAAAGAACTGGAGGAGGGGTGGGGGATTTAGTTGTTTGTGTTGCCTACTGACTGACAGTTCTTGCCCTTGCAGGTTGAACATCCTATCACAGAATGCATTACCGGTTTGGACCTAGTCCAAGAAATGATCCGTGTTGCTAAGGGTTACCCTCTCAGGCACAAGCAGGCTGATATTCCCATCAACGGCTGGGCCATTGAATGTCGAGTCTATGCTGAGGTAAAAACTGTTAACAGTTGGGAGGGTGAATAGCTGTGTAAGAACCTATAAATGCCGGGTGTAAAAAAGCACCAGAATTTTTGCTTTGAGTTTCATCAGTTGCATGTTCAGATAGCTTTTTTCACCCTGCCATTATGCAAACATTTTCAAAGTTGGAAAAGTATATGCCTTTGGAAAAAAAGTATTCAGCAGTTATTTTACGTATGAGCACAGTTTTGTAGTGTTTGAACAGTGGTTTTCTTACGGCCTTACCTTATCTTGGATTTGTTTGTTTGTTTAAACTGATCTGGAAATGAGAAATGATTCCTGTACTTCTTGCTCTTTCTAGATAAGATAGCCATTGGCTATTTTTTTTTAAAAAGCCCTGTTCTTTTAAGTTTAACTGATGGAACTCTTGCTCATTGGTTGAGATCTGAAATCAACACTTCTCTGTATAAACTATTTTCCACTTTCGTTTCTAAATAGGAATGCGGCTATGGTGGGCAGTAATTCTCAATTTGGTTAATACTACACTTTCCCCCCTCCCTTTAGTGACGTGTAGTCCTTCCCTTCTTTGAACTGTGTTGCCTTTCGCACCCTGGTAACATCTTTTTCTGAGTATGTATAGTGATCCTTAGCATTCATCGCACAGCCACAATATCACAAGACTATAGTTAAAAAGCAATAACATTCAAACAATACATGAGGATTTTGCATACTGCTGGTAGTGCTGGTATTTCTGTACCAATTCCATATGCAATATAGTGTCTGGTAAACATTCTTCCAATAAAATTCAATGCCTTAGGATTTTTAATTTGGAGTAGAATCCAGCACTTTTGCATTGAGCGCCTCAAAACCTTTATGCTGTGTGTTGTGCCTTAAATAACTTGCTGTTAGTGAATATTTGGGATGTGTTCCTGGAAGCGTTGGAGCTTGAGTAAAACTCCACAACTACTTGTCTGGTTTCTTTCTTTTTGGGGAGGGCTTTCTTTTTTTGTTGTGTGTTTTTGTTCTCTGTTCATGCCCTTACTATTGTGTCCTCTCTTAGAAAGATTGCCCTTGGTTTAATAAAGGCACAGCAGGAAGGTTTTAGCTTTAACAAACCTTCCTTGGCTTGAATGGAAGAAGCAAATTCATATCCCCCCCAAAATAAGTCATTTTGAAAACAAAATATAGTTGGTTCAAAATTTAAAGTGGAGGAAACTGCTGGCTTCCCAGTGACTTAACCTCGTTTCCTGTGCTTTGTCTTACTAAGTTAATACCATCCTGCATTTGAATTTCATTTCAGGATCCCTACAAATCTTTTGGACTGCCATCTATTGGTAGGTTGTCTCAGTACAAAGAGCCGCTGCATGTGCCCCACGTAAGTAATTCTGATGCTTCCTTCCTCCTCATTTTCACAGGCGCTAAGAAACCACAGATCTCATTGAGTTCAATGGAAGTCATAGGTGTTCAGCACCCTCTAAAACCAGTCACCTTAAAATGCTTTTGTTAAATGAAAGAGGAGGAAGTTAATTTTATTAGCTTGCCATAATTGGAAATAAGATATATGGGCCTTGGGTTTAAAAAAAGAAAAAACAGACCTATTAAGCGTTCTGCACATTCTTTCTAGCTTTTTTGGTACATATTATGTATAACTGTTTTGAAAAATATTAGCAGTTATAACTAGGAGAATCACAGCAAAAAAGAAAATGCAGACAATGTCAGATTGCCCAGCGCTGCAAACTGCTAAATGCCCCAACGAGGAGCAGTCCTATTTGTTTAGCTTTCAAGCTTTTAAAGCCAAATGCAATTTGCTACAGTTGATGAAAAGTGATTATTACACATCTCGGTGTTGTAGACTGTCCGTTTAGAGTGGTTGTTTAACAACCAGTACAAAAAAGGACAAGGGCATCTCTTCTCTTCTGTATAATCAAGGTAGTCAAAGTAATAAGTGTGTATATGTGGCATGGTGTCGGCACTGTGAAATGACAAGCCAATACCATCTGTGAATATGATTATTTACCATGATTGCTTGCATGGGGAAAAATGGTGAAAGATTACAGGCGGAATCCTGAATTTGGTGATGTTATTGGATATAGGATTTATTTCACTTCTTAAATTGTTTTTGCCCATATGCTTCCTAGAGAGGACCTGACCCTTTCTAGGGCTTTAAGGCTTCATGCTGTGTTCAAAGCTTAAAGCAGAAATACAAATTGTCAAGGTTTAGCAGGCACTATGTGATGTTGAATGGAAGATGGGGGGGAGCAGCTATTACCTAGAGAATGTATCTTAAGCATATTTAATGAAACCCAAATGAACTAAGAAAGAATTTTCAGTAATTACTCCAGGGGCAGGTTGAGGGTTTTTACCATGTTATAATAGCTAACAGGATGTCAAATATTTTGCCCTCACAAGTTTTTGCAATTTGCAATTTTCTAAACATGAGACCTGTTGAAAGTACAAGTGATAATGGACAAACTGTACCCCCTACAGTCTTTGTCCCACCAAATCTTTTTTCAATTAATGCTGCAGCAGGAGTTTTATGTAATAACATTTGCACTTGTGAGCCATCCAGAGAAAGAAAAAACAATTAAAATGCCTTAAATGTTCTGCTTACTGCTGTTATTTGCTTGTGCGAATGTTGCATGTCAGCTAAATGGACCACGGAATAGATAAAGTGATTGGGTACAAGAGAGTGCATACTAAGCTTTGTCTATCATTATTGCTGGGAGCAATCAAATTGATGCCAGCAGGACAGTAGATGCGTTGACAGCTGTAATTATGTATCTCCATGGTGATCACTTTTGGCCTGTCATGGAGGCCCACGAGTCCCCTCCTTTGCAAGCATTTAATCAGATTGGGCTGTCACTTGTCAGGTAGACATAGCGGGTTGGGAGTTGTGCTTAGGGGGAGAGGTGAATTGAAAATGAAGGGTGGGAGAGAGACTCATGTGGCCCATCGTGGTACTGAAAGAAGAAATTTTAATTATGCTGGAAGCCTAAGACCAGTGGTTTTGAGGATCACATACAGAGTGGCGGGGCTGTTATCATCCTGTGGACTCCCACCATCTCGTTAAAAATAGAGCAGCTATTTTTATTTAGTGATTGGGGTTTGCTTTCCCCCTTTGTTTACAGTGGAGGAAACTTGAAATTGAGAGATTAAGGTGACAAGCTGTGAGAATTGTATAATTATGGGGAAACGGTTCAATCCAGAAACTTGAATAACAACAGTGCAAGTTGTGTTTTAGCATTTTCTTTGTAAGAAATATGGGGTCCGGAAGAAGCACACTTTTTTTTTTTTTGGCTCAGTCTTCTTATTGGCATATAAGTGTTGTCGTTTATCATGAATTTATAAAAAGATGGTTGGCTTGTTTTAGGCTGGACGCAGAAGGAAGGAATGTATTAGATATTATTTCTGTGTTAGCCATTCTTTTAATACCATGCTACTGAATGATTTTGTTTACTTACCTGGGGGAACATAGTCTTTCTGTTGGCAGAGTTCAGCCCTAATGCATATGAAGCAATAAGAAAGAAAAGATTAAAGAGAAGAAGCATGTTTTAATCTAGAGCCTGGTTTTGCTTTACCATTATCCTTGATCCAGGTGGACAGACATGTTGGTCTAAAGTAGTAGAACAAATTTTGAGTCCAGTAACACCCTTAAGATCAACGAAGGTTTATTCAAGTTATGCACTTTTGTGTGCATTCACGCTTATATGTGTCTGAAGAAGAATTCGTGCACATGAAAGCTCATACCTTGAATAAACCTTTGTTGGTCTTAAAGATGCTACTGGATTCAAAATTCGTTCTATCCTCACCTAGTTCTCACATTTCTGTGACAAATAGTGCAATCCTATGCATGTTTCACACAGAAGTAAGTCCCATTTAATTCAGTGGGGCTTGCACACATTTGTTCTTAGGATTGCAGCCTAGTGCCAGCCTTACATTTTACTAAGTATGTTGAAGGCAATGGGCTTAGAAAGGTGTTGACTTTGCTTAGGATTAGGATGACACTGTACGTGACTGAAAGAGTTTGAATCCCAGCACCTGGTGGGCCAGTACTTCTCTCTGTGGTGCAGTTTCAATTTTTTATTTCAGCACAAATTTCATACTGACATTTGAACTGCCGCCACTTTGTGAACCAAACAGTAACCATGCAATCCAGGCATACCTTCTTGATTTCTGATGGTCCCAAACCTTTTGTTGGTAAGTCAAATCTTAAAATCAGAGCCACCAAGAAAAAAGGACTGGGGGGACAAAATTGGGGGGGGGGGGGGGCCCAGCTGGGGCTCTCTGACAGCCAACACAGTAGAGTTTAGCTTTCAAGAGTTCCTCTGCTCTGCCCTTTCAGCTACCATCTCTCTCACCCTCTCACCCACCTGCCCATCCACCCGTGACACAGAGCAAGAATGAAAGATGGATGCTGGGTACTGGCTTAGTTTCCTCAGTCTGTCCCTTTCCTGCACCTGTGTAGCCAGCCAGCCTCACACTTTGTGTGCTGGGAAAGCAGCATGGCAGCAGCCAGTCCCTCATCCTCCTTGCATGATCTGCCCTGCAAAAAGCCCACCACTAGCTCTGTTCCCTGTTCCATTTCCTGAGCTGCACATAGAAGCTTCTCTGCCACAAGAACAGGATTGTCATCTGGTAAATGAGGCCCTAGCTAGAGACAGTGGAAGAGGTGTGTGTGTGTGTGTGGGACTTCTCAATTATCTCATGCCCCAAAGAAGAATATGATGGAGGGGGCAGGGCTGTTAAAACTCACATCGTGATGCTGGAGAGGCAAAAAAGTTTTCAGGCAGTTGCTCAGAATGAGCATCACAGGGAAAAGATCAGAGTCTAAAAAGCAGTGGGAGTCCCAGATTAGGTTGCCAACTGACCAAGAAAGAGGGAACTTTTGACAAAATTGAGTGAACACTTATTATTGGCTTGCTCCTGCAGTTCAAGCTGCTGTGAGATGCACAGGAGTAGGAGCTAGTAAGAAAAAAGTTGGCAACCCCTAGATCTGGTTGAGGGCAATCACTGGGGGTTGTGGAGGGGGGCATTTGGTGCTGGTGAATGGAAAGGATGGATGCTGGATGGATTTGGGGGGGGGGGAATCAGGGAGAAGAAGTGAGGTAAAGGCCTTAAAGCTGCAGTCCTCTTTTGCATATTTACATGCAAGTAAACCCCATCACAGTCACATTTTGAGTTAACAAGTGCAGGATCCAGCTACCTGAACGAAGGCCTAGGGATAGGGAATATGCTTGATTTTTTTTTTTTTAATCGGAAATCTTACACTGTGATTGGAAGAGGAGGATGAAGTGCTCTCTTTCTGTTTTCTTCAGCTTTCCTTTTCTTTCTGTTTAAGGAGGCAGCAGTAGAAGGGGAAGAGGGGAGAACTAGAGCCAGTTGGATTTCAGTATCCAGGGCCTAGAGTTGTTTTCTAAAGTCAGTACAGATGAGGGTCTCTGATCACCTGCCAGAACTTGTTCTTTGTTTCAGAAGAGAGATGCTTTTGGGGGAAAAGAAAGTGCTTGCTAAGAAACCTACCTATGGGTGCCAATGGTGCCCATGAGTTAAGTAAAATCTGCTCTTTAATAATCCTGCCCATTATTATTCTATTAATGGATGGTAGCAGCAAGCCGATATTTGTTTTCGATCAGGGTCACATGGGGGGGGGGGCAGATGGAATCTTTGCTCAGGGTCCCATGGTGGCTCTCAGCAGCCCTGCTTAAGATCATTCTTAGGGGAATTTTTTGGGGGGCAAAATACACTAGACTGACAGTGAAATCCTAAGGAGAGTTACATCGACTGAAGTCATTGGGCTTAGAAAGGTGTAACTCTGTTTAGGATTGCAGTGTGGACCTGGTTTACCAAGAACAGCTGCCCACTTTGGACTGACAATGGAAATCAGAGAATAGCAACTATAGTTACGACATACACTGCCCACTTCAGTAGACAGGCAAATTGTATTGAATATCATATTGTGCTTTTATGGTAGGAGTATGCTACATTCTTTTCAAGATTTATCCAGTACTTGCATCAACCAAAAAACACAGCAGAAAACAAGAGTATAGAATACATTTATGTTTTGTTTTGTGCAAAAGTTCTTTTTTCACCGAGATGGTAAACTTTGATCTTGGTTGGATTTACTTTATTCTCCCTTTAAAAGTAGCCTGCAGTCCAAAGGCCCATGAATGGAATGGAGTTTGCAGAACAGATCGTTGCTGGCTTCTTTTTACTACTTAAGCCATCTACACCCTCCAATCATTCCTTAGGACTGTGAACTCTTTCCAATAGAATGGGATATGGCCAGGGATCATTTCGTAGAAAAAGAGGTGCAGGAGCTCATTAGCATACCTATTAGCATAACTCATTACCATATGCCATGCCCCCTGACATCACCGGAAGTGTGTCAGAAAGGGAATGTCAGTTTCAGCCCCATTATACCCTATGGGCCATTGAAGTCAATGGCAAAAAATCATAGGGTATATGAGGGGCTGGAGGAGAGGGGGTTTGAAAGAGAGGCTCCAAACTTGCAGGGTAGCTGCTGGGGCCTCTGCCCGAAATACCCACCAAGTTTCAAGAAGATTGGACAACAGGGTCCAATTCTACAGGCTCCCAAACAGGTTGCCCCATCCCCTCCATTGTTCTCTATGGTGGGGAAAAACGTTACTTTCTCCCCATCATAGAGAACAATGGAGGGAATGGGGGCAAACTGTTTGGGGGCCCATAGAATTGGACCCCCTGGTCCAATCTTCTTGAAACTTGGTGGGTATTTGGGGGAGAGGGTCCAGCAGCTACCCTGTAAGCTTGGAGCCTCTCCCTCAAACCCCCTCCCCTCCAGCTGCTTTTAAAGCCGCCACCGAATTTAGGCAGCAATTCAGCTGCCTAAATCTGATTCGGCCCGTGGCTGCCCTAGTGCCCACTCCAGCACTGGCAGAGCACCGCTCTGCCTCGCTGCAGCCCCAAATGACCCCTGGATATGGTAGTGGGACATTGCAATAAGAAGTGGGAAAATGATAGAAACTGCTTTCCCTCACTATGCAAGCTGTTGGGATATTTTTCTACTTCCCACTACAGCTCTGGCTCTATGGTATTTCCAACATTTCTAGACTCTGAAGTATTCTATTTTATGTGGAGGGACTTTTTTTTTTTAAGAGGAGGAGCATTCAGTTAAGTCCCACTCATGGTCTGAAGAAAACCCAACAAAATGTACGTTAGGATCAGATGGTTAATTATACTCCATCATGTCTCCTATTGCATCCAAGACTGTTCTCCAAAACTATTTTATAATGTAGTGTTGCCAGAAAACATGCAGCATTTCTCTGTCTGAATTTGAAAGCTGGGTTATAAATATAACCAAGTTTAAGCACTGTTAGGCATTTTAGAATATGAGGCATCAGACTTGCATAGTATCCAAAGGGTAAACTCATTTTTTTCCACTCCTATTTCTGGTTTGGAAATTTGGTGGAGAAAAGGCGGATGATAAACTATTATGCTGGTGATAGACGGTTTAATTTGTTTCCATCTTGGCTACTTTAGTTAAGACAATTCAAGGGAAGAGAGTTTACGGTAAAGATGTTGCAGAAGTGGGAGCCGGACAGTCAGATTTTCCTTCTCTGCCCTGTTGGTCATGACCCTGCAAGGCTTCCAGATTTTCTTGTCCTTTTTGGAGTAGCGTTAAAGAAAAACATCTTGCTGATGACTGAAGTTAGTATATCTAAGGCACCTTGGTGTTTTTTCTAACGAATGTGCTAGACAGCTGCTGTTGTAGTTATGAAGCCTGCATTAATGAACGTGTAATTGTACTATTGTAAAGGCACAGTTAATTTTTTTTTCACCAGGAAAAAAAAAAGTGAAGCAGTTTCCATTGCAGAGAATAAAGCCTATTAGGACATGTCATTTGGATAATAAAGTCATCACTGTGTCCTCATGTGGATACTGTAGACAAGAGGTTCTACATCTGGCCCCTTGATAATTGCCTAAATTAAAATCTAAAAGCCTAACAGCCGTTGGGTTGACCTCTTTCTGCCTTGCTGCAGACAGATGAGCTGTTTTATTACAAGGGTTTTTTTTCCCCCAGGTGAAGATTGAAGGGAAGTTTCTTAGCCCTTTCCCCCCCTTTGTTGCCACTCCCAAGCAAAGTATTTTGTATTATCTGCCTTTAGTTTTTCTTCTTCAGATTCTCAAGATGTTAATAGTTTTGAATTATTTTGTTAGTGTTGTGAGTTGTGTGGTTTCCAAACTTTCAAAAGAAACAGTCTCAACAAATATTTATTTGAGAATTAGTCACTGAAAAAATTTATATGGATAAACTTCAGTGTTACTGTGGCAAAAATCACACTGATTGTTGAAAATGGATATCAGCAATAATATTAAGTTTTGTTGGCCAATGGCTATCAGGTTCTTCAAAAGAAATATCCGTGTGTCCCCCACCCCACCCCACCCCACCCCACCCCTGCATTGCAGAGTCAGAAATTTGATTGTGGCTATATCCTTATAAAGTCATGGAAAAAGCTGTGTAAACATTCAAGCCTCAAGGGAATGGCATCATGAGAAGAAAAATATGCTGCAGATGAGGGTGAGGTACAAAAGGAAAGTGTCTCAGACATAAAAGCTAGCAGATTGGTACTCCGGTAGAGCTGATAAGCAGAACTCCATGGCTCCTGCTGAACATGCTTCAGTTGTATCCCTACTGGGGCCCTTGGATATTGGGTACAGTGGGACATAGGGGGCATGATTACACAGTGAGGACATTTTTGATGCCAGGTATAAGTTACAGGAATAATTATGTGCATTTTGTGATGGTGATTTAATCAGGGTTTGCCCACACTGAGAGTTCTAGATTTGAGAACTGCAAAACACAAGCCACTGAGAACCTCTGTGTAAGTTCAGTTGTAATTCATTTATTTAAGACATTTATAGCCTGGCGGTAAAATTAACTCTTTAAGTATAATAGCAGTGATAGAATTTCGTGTGATTCTAACCAGTGGACTAGCAATGCACTGTAATTAATTGGGTTCAGTTTGCTGATACAATTCTTTCCCTCCAAAAGGCCTTTTACTCTTGGTAAAACTGTCTTCTTTCATTCTTTAAAAGGTCCGTGTTGACAGCGGCATACAACAAGGAAGTGAAATCAGCATTTACTATGATCCCATGATTTCAAAAGTAAGGTTTTGGGGATTTATAAAAAATACAGTAAAATATAAATTTTAACTTAATTTAAAAAAACCTGATAAGGAAGTCTTGCAAAGGATAACAGTCACATGAAGAATCACAGAGAGATAATTCTTAGTGTGATGCTGCTGGAATTTCTCTTACTTTATTAGTTGATAAACATTTTAGGGTCAATGTACATGTCATGCTTCTAGAGCAAAATGGTTTCATATGCAAAGTAACTTATTAGATTAATAATAAGGCTGGTTTATAATGTCAGAGTTCATTATTTGAAATGTAAGTAACTGGGCATATGGTAGGACACGATGATCATATGGCATCTTGCTTGCTTCATAAAAAGGGTTCTGGATATCACTAAATATTTGGGGCTTTGAGAATCATAGTGGTTGTTGGTGGGAGACTGAATAGCTTTTTTTATTGAGAAGGATCAAGTTCAAGGAGCCTTCCTCCCACTTAAATGGTTCTGGAGGAAGGCTTCCTACTTTGCTCAGTAGAGTGGTAGGACAGGGATAGGATCCACCCCATTATCTCAAAATACTACGGTCATGTCATCCCCTGAAATGACAGCTTGAATTAATCTTTGGTACTGAATGTAACTTAATAGATTTTTTTTGTTTCTTTGTTTCAGCTGATCACCTATGGATCCAGTAGAGCTGAAGCTCTGAAACAAATGGAAGAGGCCTTGGACAATTATGTAATAAGAGGTAATTATAAAAATGTGGTTTGCTGATGTAATAGTGGACAAAAAAAGCTTTACAATGTAATAGTTTGCAATTCAGGGAAATATATGTTAAAATTAAGAAAATATTGTTTTATGTAACACATCCACTTAGATGCAATGACTAAAATTTAGTTAAATTCCAGCCTCTCGATTGTAACAAACTGACAATAGGATCCTCATTTCTCTTACAAAGTAAAAATTATGTGCAGTTCCATAGCACTAGATATCTGTAACCAAATATTTGGAAGATTAGCTCAATTAGCCAAAATTCATCTCCTTTTGCACCAGAGTCTGGTTCCCTGATCTGAAATCCTCTAGTCTCCAAAGCTTTCTTGCCTTTTCATTCCCTTCTAGACAGCTGTATACAGCTTTTCCTGGCTGTAAGTATTGGCTATAACGGGTTTCTCCCTAGACACCATCTTTTAAAATTGATTGCTCTTTTTTTTCAAGTTAAATTCTTTTTTATTATTTAAAGATAACCTGCAGTTTTTGTAATGAGTGTGCCAATACATCTCCCAATACAATGCATTTGGCATTGTAGCAACAAACATACAACGTATGGAAGGGATATTTTCTAATAAAAGTGTCTGAAGAATAGAGGCATGATATGGCAAACTGTAGGGGCTGTGCTCTAGGGCATTCACTTGTAAGTGATAGTAATGTCTGTGGGTGCTTACTGAAAGTCACCTAGCTTGTACAGAGCACTAGTCTAAAGATATATTTTCTTCCTTCTCCAGATTCTTTTTGATACAAGTTTATTATTAGTTGTATAGTAGTGGTGAAGATGGTGGTTTCATAAAATTTAGCAGCAGAGTTGTTTCATTTTTTCTTCTCTCCCAAAATAAGTTTTCTGCTTTTGAGTCTACTTTTATCCATTAGAGATGGCTGTGTAATTCCAACACGGCAGGATTTCCAGTTGCTTGATGTCTTTTCACCTAACCCCCATTGCTAAACTTCGATAAATCAGTGCGTTAAAAGAGAGAAATGTAGAAAGTTTTTTTTCCTGCTGCTCCACTGCTTATATGACCTTTTCTTCACAGAAAGTAGTAACTTGAGAGCTTCAGCATATGTGTCTCTGTGTAGAAATCCATCCAGCTGCTGAAAAACCTTGAGACATAGTGGAATTACAACTCTCTTCCTGGTTGCTTTTCTAAATGTAGCTCTTTAGAATTTGCTTAGTTCTTAACATGTTTTTGTCGGAGTCTGCAATAAACATGAGGTTTAATAGGATTGTTGGTTCCGCTGGATCTTTGCTAAGCTTTGCATGAGAAATGTGTTGTGCTTGGCCAGTGACAAGAACTGCAAAAATAATATGCATCTTTATATTGAGTGCCTTGATACGTGCACCTGGAAGCTGAGTTAGTGCATGGGGAAATTTGACTCGTTTGGAACTGTAGTAAGTTACTTTAGGACAAAAATGGAGCAGAAATATAGCACTGTACAGGCTAGGGTTGCCAAGTAGGGTCGACTTACCGGTGGGGGGGAGTTGTTCTCCCCCCGGAAGCTCTTCTGGCGCGTGCGCTTTGCGCGCGCACCACGGCGATGTGATGATGTCACCCAGAGGTGACGTCATCACGTTGGGGGCGTTGCCGGGGCAACGGTCTGGCAATCACCCCAAAAACTCTATGGTATCATAGAGTTTTGGGGCGATTGCCAGAGCGTCGCCCTGGCAACGCCCCCAACGTAATGACGTCACCTCCGGGTGACGTCATTACACGGGGGAAGTCGTCCTCACCGGACGACTTCTGGGGTGGGGTTCCCCCGCCCCCTGGGCTGACTTGGCAGCCCTAGTACAGGCTAAGAATAAAATCTACTTTTTAAAAAAATTGCTTATGTGATTTAAAAATTGAACATGTAATCTGATATTGTGGTGGAGCTCTGCTCCCTTCTCATATCAGGTAAACAAACATTTCAGTAATCAGAAGAACCAGTCCTCAGTATAAAGGACTGATTTACCAGTTTTAGATGGAGTAAGATTATTGTTAGATGATCACATTTGGATATTAGACTTGTCAGTGGAGAGGCAGCTTGGTACAGTTGCTGCCATTTTCTGTTTTTACCTTGTAAATAAGTAACCACACCTCCTGAATGTGGCAAACCCGATCTACCATCACTAATCCATGCTTCTGTCACGTGTCCCTTGCTTGTTTTATGTGGGGCTACCCTTGAAGCTTTAGTATGCTAAATATGGATTCGTATCTTTTGAGTGGGATTAGTCAGGATGCTTATATCTCCATTTTAAAACAGCTTGACTGGGTCCTTATTTGTGGTTTCAGTTTCAAGTGCTGTCTCGTACCTTTATTTATTTATTTATTTAGATTTATATCCCGCCCGCCCTTTCTCTTGGCAGGCTCATGCCTTTAAAGCCTTTCATGGCATGGTACTTACATACCTGAAGGCTTGTGTAGTTTTATATGGACCTACACATTAGCCGTGCTTTGCTCTTGCTTGTGGTGTCTTCAATGTGAACGGCATTTGGACTTCCACTGCCTGTTCTTATGCCTTTTAAAAAGTCATTGCTCCAGTTTTGTACTATAGTTTTCTGGAGGCAGCATAAAAACACTTAATATCCTAGCCGTTGAAAAGTGCTAGAAGGCTGTACTGTTTCAGGGAACCTTCTCTTGAAAGCTACAAGGTACAATTTTCTGTTTTTGCAGCTGGGCAGTGAGCTGTTTTAATGTTGCTGGCACATTTTATTGTATCTAGTTTTTGAAGCAGAACACATCTATAAATTTGATCTTCTTGGAAATGTTACCCAAAGAGGCTGTCTCCTAGTTAATTGGGTGAATTAGCTTTAAGGAGACAGTGAGAGGAGATTCTCCACCAGTGTTTACAGGGATTTTACACTTAAGAGAACTCTCAAAATAAACCAGGCAGATGTTTCACTGGTAAGGCTTTTTATTAAAAAGAAATAAAAATGAGCAACACACACACATTTATATACACACTGAAAACACATGCAAAAGGAAATCAGGGAGGAGAGGACAGAGCAATTTCAGGGAAGTCTATAGTTACCAGTTTTTAAGGGCAAGGTCCACGGAGGCAGCAGCAAAATTACCAGCATTTTTTGGAGTGAAGAGGAGAGGACCCAAATGGATTTGGGGTGTGAGGTATGGTGCCGAGAACACACACACACACAGAAGAAGAAGAAGATGAAGAAGAGATTGGATTTATATCCTGCCTTTCACTCACTTGGAGTCTCAGAGGTGGGGCTGAGAGAGCTCTTTCCCAAGCTGTCCTTGAGAGAACAGCTGGTACAGAGCTATGGCTTGCCCAGGGTCATCCAGCAGGTGCAAGTGGAGGAGTGGGGAATCAAACCCGCTTCTCCCAAATTAGAGTCCGCACACTTAACCACTATACCAAACTGGCTCTGGTACTCCGGATATAGGGTAAAATGCTGCCTGGGGCAGGCTGATCTGTTTGCCCCCAAAACAATAACTTGATGGGTTTTTCAAAGGTAGATAGTGATTTGGGAGAAACTTGATGGGTTTAATCTGAGGTGAACTATAGTTGTGAATGGTGCTTGATGATCTTAAAAGTACTGGATGGGAAAAACTACCAGGTTTGGTGAATAGTGTTAAGTATTGCTTAATTAGGGTAAATGTGTGAGAGAAGTGAGGCTGGATATTGCCGAGATTAGTCCAAGGTGTGAGGCAAGATGTTATTGGAAAACCCTTTGTCCTAAATTATGCGTCTCTCTAGGGCGGGGTGGGGGTGGGTGGGGGGTTTGTTAGCTGGCCAGCTGCTCTTTCTCACAGTTCTAAACTACATGTCCAGATTTGTCTCGGGCTGACATCCATTTTGTGTCATTTTGGGCAAGGCAGTGTATTGCACTTATGATATTTGAGATGATATGGTATAGTGTTTATGGTTTTCTAGCTATAAACTGTCCCTCAGTGAGAGGAGGGGCCTGACTGCTAAGAGAAAGACAGGACTGTTTTTAAAAATTGTTATTGATAGGAACTATGGGCAAAAGTGCTGCCAAATCACTTTCAACTTATGGTGACCCCATAATATGAACAGAGGTTGTTTGCCATTGCCTGCCTCTGCATAACAACTCCAGACTTCCTTGGTGGTCTCCCATCGGAGTACTAACCAAGGCCAGGCCTGCTTAGCTTCTGACGAAATCAGACTAGCATGAGCCATCCAGGACAGGGCAACAAGAATTATAGCTGAGGTGTTTGAGGGATTGGATCCACTTTCAGTAGGTGGAGTGGAGTTGGCATTTGTAGAGCAGGTTGGGAGCTTGTGGGTGGCTCATGGATTCAACCTTGCTGTTTGGAAAACAGGCTGGGAAAATGGCCAAGAATACCTTCTATCATCTGTACCTGGCTCCCAGCTGACCTAGCCGTGTTGATCCATGCATTTGCTGTTGGGCTACTGTACCACACTCTATGTTGGGCTGCTCTTTTTAAAAAAATAAATAGATTTTTTATAGATGAGCCTGCTATGCGGGGAGAGTGGCCTAGAAACCGAATTAAATAAATAAATAAATAAATAAATAAATAAATAAATTTCAGTTAATAAACTCTCAGACATAAAACATTAACTACAAACATAGTCATCTAAATCATACATCTACAATCATTCACAACTACAATACAATAATCTAAGTCATACATAAACATAAGCACAATCTTCTGAATCATACAAAAACATAAAACATAAACTAGTCATTTAAATCATATAGTTATCAATCAAATCATATATTTATATAGAACTTGCTTATATATAATCTTGATTTTTTAATTCTATTTAAATTATTTTATCTTTTCCATCTAGCTTCATATTTGATTATGATTTTATTACAAACATAGGTTGCCAGTCTCTTCTTTTTATCATTTTCTATTTTAATTTTAATTTATTATTAATTTTCAGCTATAAAATTGAAAAATAATTTCCATTTTTCTTGAAATTCTGAGATTGACCTATTGTGTATATAAGATATTAGTTTTACCATTGTCACATATTCAGATCTGGACAGCTTTCTGCCTTCCATTTTGCTGCATGTATTACTCTTGCCACCATTACCATGTACTTGAATAAGTCCCTATATGTTTTTGTAATATTACTTGGTAAAATATTTAGTAACATATTTTTGGCATCCATCACGAACTTGAATTTTAATATCTTTTGCATTACTTCATGTACTTCTGTCAAATATTTTCTTTCTTTCTTACATGCCCACCACATATGGTACAATGTTGTATCCGTATTTTGACATTTCCAGCACTTTCCATTGTACTGCTTATTAGTTCTTTCAATGTCTTTGGGAGTAATATACCATCTAAAAACATTTTATACCAATTCTCCCTTAATATTTGATATTCAGTAATTTTAATTTCTTTAGTCCATAAGATGTTGGACCGCTGTTGAAGACAACCCAGCAATTTCAGCTGGTTCAGAATACAGCTCCCTGAATACTATCAGTGGCTAGCTAGTGGGAACATATGTTGACTACTTTAAAACAGGTGAATTGACTATCGGTTTGTTTGTGAGTCCAGTTGAAGCTACTGGTTATGACCTTGAAAGACCTTTGTGTCATAAGGCTCACTTATCTAACGGATCATCTCCTCCCATATATGCCAATGCACCTACTGCAGTCTTTAGACTCCATGTACTGGCAGGTCTCTCACATCAGGTAGCCTGCCTGACATCAGTCAGAGCTTGTGCATTCTCCACAGTCACTCCCACTTTGGAATGGGCTTCCCGAGGAGATGAGGGAGCACCATCTTTAGACATTTTTAGGAGGTGCTGCAAGAATATTTTATTTGTGAGCTTTTAATGGAGTATAACTGCAGGTCTCTCTTGAAGGAGGGGATTACTTGGAGTTTTTGGCTTGATGCATTTAAATTGTAATATTTGTTAATGATTTGTAAGCTGCCTTTAACTGTATTTTAATGAAATATTTATTTTATTTCTAAACTGGTTTTCAGTTCTTGCTCCCACAGGAATGTACAAAACCGTCACACACAATATCTTAAAATCACAGACTAAAACATCCTCTTCAAAACTGAAATACCAAAGCAAGCCTTCAAACTAGAGGGATAATCAGCAAGAAATGCACATTAGGGCTTATTTCCAAAAGCAGAACAAAACAGGATAGTTGTTACATGGATCTAGAATGGCATGAGAAAGAAAAAGGGAGCCAAACAAACAGTTTGTGGAAGACCGTTCCAAAGTTCTAGGGTGACAATTGAGAAAGACTTGTTTCTTATGAAGCTCAGTCTGGCCTGTATGTGGGATGGAATTTGACACAGACTTTAGAAACAGAAACAGAAGGAATACTTACTGAATCTAAAGAAGAGGGGTAGGTTAATAAAGGGTTTGTCTATGTTTCATTAGGGCTATTAAAACTTGACAAAGTGTTCAAGCCTGAAAAAAATTCTAAAACAGCAGTAAGAAATTCTAATTGAAACTAATGTGTAACCTCAACTAATATGCATATCTCCTCAGGATACTGTCAGGGACTTATATCAAAGGTAATGAAGGACAATTACAGAAACATAGAACCATATAAACAGTAAATGTATTTATATACATAAGTGTATGAATTAGGGTACAGTTATATAACACTTGAGTGTTCTCTTTCTTTTGACAGTCTGCAGTTTGTATTACTTGCTGAGGTAGCCTCTTTATCTAGGTGAAACTCTAAGCTGGGAGCCTTTTGTCTTGTAGATCCAACTTAAATCCCAGTTACAGAATAAAACATAAAGAAAAAATATAATCCTTAAGTAGTAAACTTCACATGGCCATGTATCAGGATATACAGAATCCATAAGACACCCTGGAAGATTTCTGTCAGCTGCCCCAGAAGTTTCCACAGTTTCTCCTCAGAAGCTGGAATTTCTGCAGCACATGCTGCTCCGTACCACTCCCTGCTTGCCATACAAAGTGCTGCTTGCTGATACCAGGCTTTCAAAAGCGTATGAACAAATTTCATTGTTGTGCTTAATCTACATGAATTTGGTTAGTTTGCATGTTTTATTCTAAACCTGACACCTTACAGAATTCGGAGAGTGACTTAGCACATGGCTATGAGAGTTAGTGGTATAGGACAGTGTCCAAATGGGTTCTTGAACCTTTATATAGTATACATGAAGAACAGATAGATAACTTTCCAGATAACTCCATGATTGAGAGGTGACGAATGGAACATAACAGCAGAATCTCAATTACTCTTAACAATTAAGAATTGTTTGTTGGTCTTAAAGGTGCCATTGGACTCTAAATTTGTTCTATTAAGAAGAATAGTTTTACACATTAGTCTCATACTTAGACATATTTATTGCTCCACTGTTCCCCCCCATAATTAAATCCAAACATATTGTGACCTATAAACTTAGCTTGTTATTGCTATTTAATCTTTGCATATGTCAAAACATCTTCATTAAGTTGTAGGCTATTTTGCTGTTCACCCATGTAGAAGCATCACCCTATATATATGAAACTTTAACTTCTGTTTCTATGTATCTGAAGAAGCATGCGTGCACACGAAAGCTCATACCCTGAATAAACTTTTGTTGGTCTTAAAGGGTGCCACTGGACTTTGAATTTGTTTCCAGAGAACAAAAGTTCCTGTGCATCAAGCCACGTGACTGATCTTTGGGAGGCATAAGCACTGATAAAAACTGCATGTGTTGTGGATGTAAGTCTATTGTCAGCCTGTCAGAGGTCCACAGATGAAGTCCTCCTCTCATTCCAGCTGTCAGAAGGTTCTCATAACACCTATCCAATCTTTGAAGAATAGAGGCTGTAGCTACTTCTTCATTCTTTGCTCAGGCTTTCTCCATATTGTTTGCTTCTTTTACCTCTTCCCTTTCCCAGCCCTTTTATCTGTATCTTCTGCCTGACTAGTAGGGGCTGCCCATTTTTAATATCTGTATGGTGTCCAGATTGCATTTAAGTATGGAATAAATAAATGTATTCTAAGAAGAAGAGATCTGTACAAGGCCCTGGTTTTGTATAAAGGTTAATCTTGAAAAATATCTGGACCCCCCCCCCCCCCCCCTTAAGAGACTACATGATGTAAAATTCTAGGCAGTGTATGTAGAATAATACAATTTTGTGAAAGAGAAATCCTGAGTATGAATTAAACTGCCTCTCCTTTTAGAATAACTTCTTCACAATTTTCTTGTATAGAGCCAAGTGTGGAATTGTGCATTCAGTGTGGAATTGTACATTCAGGTGAAATTTGGATTGCTCCCAAGTACCCTTTTATGCACAAGTTTACTTTTCCAGGCGGTAAAAATTTCTTAACTTACCAGCATAATGATTTTACACAAATAGTAGATAAACCAGTTAGTGATTTTGCCACTGTATATAATGGAGGGCTCATAATTAAAAGCTTTGCAGTCTCTCTCCTCTCTCCCTTGAACTTGCTAGAAGTTGAGCATGTAATGGATTCCCTGTCAATGTAGCTTTCCCCCCCACCCCCCACAACTTATCTAGCTGTGTCTGTGGCAACAGTTAGGTATGTATTCTAGGCTACTGAACCACTCAGGAATACAGAAATGGTAGCATTCCAGGTACAGGGAACCTCGAGATATGTAATTTCTAGCATGCATAAGTACTTAATATGGGCCTTAGATCAGTCCTGTGATAGGTCTAGAGAGCCCCAGGCCACTTCCAGCTGCTGAGGCCCTTAGCCATAACTACAACAAAAAATGACAACACATGATGCTTTCATGATCCTTGACCGAAGACTGAGGAGTGAGTGGCCTGTATAGGGTTGCCAGCCTCTATATGGAGCTTGGAAATCTCCCGCTTTTAGAAGAAGAAGAAGAGATTGGATTTATATCCCGCCCTTCACTCACTTAAGAGTCTCAGAGCGGCTTACAAACTCCTTTCCCCTCCCCCTCCCCACAACAGACACCCTTTTACAACTGATCTCCAAGCCCCACTGACAGAGATCAGCTCCCTGGAGAAAATGGATGCTTTGAAGGGTGAACTCTGTGGCATTGTACCATACTGAGGCCTCTCCCCTTTCCAAACCTCGCCCTCTCCTGGACCCACCCCCAAAGTCTCCAGGTATTTTCCAAGCCAGACCTGGCAACCCTAGGCCTGTAGGCCTCAAAGAAGCCTCTCTTCCCCAGAGACTAAAGGCCTTTGTGTGAATTTTCCAACAGGTTCACAGTTCCCAAGCACCCTCCAAGCCATAACATTGGGCTGGGGAAAAATGGAGGGAAAACTGGCACTAATTGCTGTCAAGGAGGCAGAGCTCTAACAGAGCAATATGAGGGATGGTTCACTCCCTGAAGCTGAGCAGTAGTGAGGCTGCTTTTGGAAGGAGCTGATCCCTTGCCCCATGGTGGAGTGAGTCTGGCCTACTGGGATTAGTTATAGAGACAAAAATAGGAACCGAGTAAGGCAGTCGCATTCAGTAACTTTGTTGTTCTCCAGCCTACTTCTTTTCTGTGTGAGTTGTAGATGTAGTGTTCCTGTATTCTGCCCCATTTTAATCAATGTCTTCTTCTTTACTTAACTGCTATGGTATTTGATTAATAAAACTGTTTCTTGTTCACTTTGCCTGGGATCTTCACACCTCATATTTGGTCATATATCAGGACATGCCCTAAGTGACAAGGATGTTGTCTGAGTAGGGTTGTCACATCTGGGTTGGGAAATTCCTGGAGATTTTGAGTGTGGGGTTTGGGGAGGTGAGGAACTTCAGTGGGTATAATGCCATAGAGTCTACTTTTCAAAGCAGCGATTTTCTCCAGAGGAATTGATTTCTGTCACCTAGAGATCAGTTGTATTCCTGGGAGATCTCCAGCCACCACCTGTAGGTTGGCAACCCTTAGGATTGCCAATTTCAGCTTGGGAAATTTCTGAAGATTTGACGGCAGTGCCTGAGAAGGGACTTCAGTTGCTTCTACACTCTATGATATATCATAGATCGCCATCGTCCAAAGGTGCCATTTCCTCCAGGGGAGCTGATTGCTGTAGTTTGGAGTTCAATTATATTTTCTGAAGGACTCCAGCCCTGACCTGAAATTTGGCAACCCTATCCAGGGCAGGAGAGGGCAAGAGTAAATGTGTGTGTGTGTGGAGGGAGAGACCCCTGGAAGGGGACATCTTGTCCATGGCAAACCCTGCACTTATTGAATGCAGAAAAGTTAACAAGTTTCTAAATTTGAGGCTGCGTGGTGGAGCTGAGAGTATTAGGGACCCATTGCACTTCTAGTAATGTCATTGGGACTGCAGAAGGTTTTAAATTTCAGAATGGGCACAGATTTCAGATCCCCCCCCCCCCGAAAATAATGAATAAAGCTGGGTTCATAAATAAAAGCATGTTGTTTCCTTCTCAGCATACATGAAATATTATACAGGAGACTTAATAAATGTTGATTTTTTAACGTGCAGTTTTAAGTGGATTTTACGAGTTAGATTTCAAGATGAATGGCTTTGTTTATCTGAGTTGTTCTTAGCTCTCTGGATAACTGCCACTTACTGAAGATAATACGTTACCTGCTCTGTCCCTCTGCCAGGTCTGCCACACAGAAAGTCTGTTCTGGGGTAATTATTTGGGATTGTTTCAGTCTGTGGGACCCATTCTAGAACAACACTCTTAAAAGATGAGACAGAGATAAGATCTGAAGAAAATCTGCAGACCAACATGGCTACCCTCTGAAACAAAACTATTAATTTTTTAGCAGAAGTTTCACTACAGTTCTGGGACATGGATTAGTGTGTGGATGCAGTTTGTATGAATTCATTGTGTGTTAAAAACTTACACAGTAAGTGTAGGTTTGTATCAGGATAATTACTGAAAAAACTGAAATAAAATGTTGTAATAAATGCCAATCTAGAACCAGTTTACAGTAAGAACTCGTGTGGGGAGGGTGGGGTATAAAATAAATAAATAAATAAATAAATTGCAATAGCCCTAAAATGTGCAATTCTGAAGTTGTTTACAATAGTTCACAGAATTTGGAAGTGCTGTAGAGATCATAGATCCAGTTTTAGGCCATTTTATGACTGTGTTCAAAAACAAGTAGGAAAAGTTTGTACTTTCCCCACCCATGATCACAAACCCTAGACAGTGTCTTCATTAGATCTCCTTGGCCTATAGATCCTGGGGTAAATCAAAGCTATCTCTCTCTTTCTTTTCCCCTCAAGTCCATCACAGATGATGGAATAGAAGCTGCACTGAAAACAATTGGGGTGCAGATCAGGAATTATTATTAGAGGGCACGGGAAAGAAAAGAACAAGAGGAGACAAAAACAGAAATTTCAAAGAACAGCAGCTCAGGGGGCAGGGGAGGTTAACAGTAGGAACAAAGGAAAAGAGATATAAAGTAAGGTTGAACCCGACCCAGGGTAGATTAAATAGAAACAAAGAGGAGCTGTGGGTAGTGGGAGCAGCGTGGAAAGTACAGGAAAATGGTTTGGGGAAAAAACAGCAGGAGAAGGAACTGAAGAGTAGCGAATATAATGTTTTAAAGTCGAGTTCCTTTAACAATCTAATTTCTTTCTCACTTCCCTATTTTAATAGATTTATTGGGTGTCCCATTTTTCATCTTTCTGTAATTCTTATGTTTGTTTTTAAGTCTTAAGCTTTCAAGAAAAGCAAAAGAGACTCTTTCTGCTTACAGATGAAGATTCTAAAATCTCTCCAGCAGCCTCTGGAGATGGCATGAAGCAAAAGGAGGCAAGAACATTTCCTACTTATTTAGACCTCCAACACTAGGCTGCTGGTGAATAGAGCTCCATCCTCCCCCATGTCTGTATTTCAGATATGGCATTTTTCATTAGCTGTATTGACCTTTATGGCTCGGGGTGGAGGAAAAACACACAGCAGAATTATAGTAGTTACTTTTTGGGGTCCTTTACCCAGTGCCATGGCTCTGGTAAAAATGTGTGCCCCCCCCCCCCCCCCCGGTTACTGTAGTTCTGTAGTCTGGATACTTCTGGTACTTTATAACTGACCGCCTTCAACTGCATATATTTATACTATGATGTAGAGACATGATGATGCTGTTAATTCTTGTATCCTGAATTATACGACTAATATATTGACCAGAAGTCAAAGAATGGTAGAAATCATTCTGAGTCAGCAATGGCTCTGGGTTTGTTTTACTTAAATAGTAGTCCACCCATACCTCATGGGAAATTGGTTTTGCAAATGAAGGAGCTTTAAAAAAAAGTCTGTGATATATCGCTCATTGTCTTTTTTTCAAAAGAACAAAAAATGAAACTTTCCACAGGGTACACGCAGGTCTTTGCATGAGCCTGAAGTAGTTCTTTGAATCCTGCCTATTATTTGAGGCTGTACCTGGCCATAGGAAAAGGGCAGAAAAGCCTATAAATTATGAAGCTTCTGAAATATTTCTGTGGTTCAGATATAGCAACGTGTTGTTTGGACAGTAAATAGTATCCACCTTTGAACTGGAAATGAGAGAAGTGGTCCATATGATGTGATCTGTTTTTACCACAGAAATATACAGTTATCTGCCATGTATGGCGTTTCTCAAAACTGCAGCCTTACCTGGAGTGCAGTCATTGATTTACTTGATTTGGGGGGAATCCGTCATCTGTTTGGACGCATGCTTATATTTTACGCAGTCTTGTCACGAACCCAAAACATTTGAAGTGATTGTGGATTTCTGTTGGTGGGGAGTGAGTAGCGTTCTCCATTTTCAGTATTAATGCTTTTCTGGAGGTATATTTTGAAGCTGAATACAGCAGACCCCCCCCCCCCCTTTAGTACTAGTTTAATAAAATGAAACATGTATTAAATGTCAGATGCATACAGTGCATTTTTAAAGATAATCTTGCACACCAATGATGCTCAGTTATCATTATGCAGTTTAAATCTCTCATAAAAATGAATGCAATGCTTTTTGCAACTAATAACTATGCCAATGAAGTTCTTTCCATTCCACTTAACACAATTAAAATTCTCAGCAAGTTAAATATATTGAATTGTTTATCTGTGGAGAGACATGTAGGACACCAATTAAGTTTACATGGATAAATGCAGATTTGTGTTTTGTGAATGTCAAGTTGACAGAAGCTTAATAGTGTAAAAAGGGCTAATCAACACAGAATATGTTTAGTGTCAGTAAATATTTATTCTGAAGAACATTTCCCATGAATGATGAGCTACAACAGTTTATTCTGAGTTTTACTAATTAAAGTGTATAACTTGTAGATTACTGTGTACATGCAATTTCTGTATAATTTTATGCCACATGATATTGATACACATTTTGGTAAGAAAAGTCAGGTTGGTGGTAAATCTGTTCAGGTTTCCCCTCCCAAATGTTAGAAGGGTAAGTATAATTTTTGCTGTAGTCCAAGGTGCTTAAATTCTGTACTACAGAATGAAAGTCCGTCTTCTTGCAGATTACATTGGCTGGGGAGTCTAGCTTTTCCTTTTCCTTCTTCTTGTGGATGGCAGTCTAATGAAAAAGTAATAACTGAGCTGGTGGTGGGGTAGGAAAGGATTGTTGTCAGATACAATCTTGCATTAGGCTCAGGGTACAGTTAATCTGGAATTGTGGCAATTGTGTTGCATTGACAGAATGTTGAACTGATGTTCAAGTTCTAACTTGCCATGAAGATCACTTGAGCAGCCTTGGGGTAAATGGGTACCAAACCTGCAAAGCCCAATATAGCTATTACTAGAGCAAATGAATGCCTTTCGTGCCTTCAAAGGCATATTATTCTGCTTATCCTCCAGCATGATATATTTACACCATCTACCTAAAATAACCTTTTCCAGTTTACGTAGGCCACCTAGAGCATTTGGGAATTAGAGAAGAAATCTAAGTGAACCCAGCCTTCTTGATTCTTAGTTTCTGGAATCCTACACGCTGATGTAACCATAGCCTGTTGCTTTAAATTAGATTAAAATGTTTTGTTAGAATTTGAGATATAATAGATGCAGTTTGAGGGGTTCACCCTTAATATATGAATCTTCCAACTGGATCGCTGTATAACAATCACTGTATAATCATCATTCCTTGCAACACCGCGGAAGAAGGTAATCATTATACAAAAGGGATTCTACAATCCCTTTGCAGGTGTCAACCTAATACAACCTCTAGTTTTACTATGTTTGCAGTCTTAGTAGAACTATCTAGTACAGCAGAAAAATCCTGCTACATGCTCCCCCTTCTTAAAGCCCACTACTCAGAAAGTAACATTTATGAGATAAAGAAGAATATGAGCACTGCAGGTCTCAGTTTGATCCAGAACTCATGAAAATCATAGTTCACGGACTTTTTATCCATGTTGTAGAGTAACCCAAAGGAAGGAGGCCTTTGACTACATATGGAAATCAAAGACATTCTCATATTCCTGAGTAGCTAACTACATACAACCAGCCCAAATTGGATTAAGGTTGCTGGTTTTGGAAAAGAGACTTTTCAGGAACCTCTGTACCTATGGTCTCAGGAGATACCATTTTTCAGAAGTTCTGGAAACAAAATTCTTAAGAACATGTGCAGTGCATTTAAATTATTCCTCAGTGTACAATTCTGTGCAGGTTTAATCAGAATTAACTCCTGTATTTAATAGGATTCATTTTCAAGTGAGTTTGTATAGAATTGCAGACTGAAGAAGGTTTGTTTTTCTTTGGGCAAAGAAGTGTATATCAGGGAGGAGAAGTTACAGCCTTTTCATTTCAGTAGATATTCTATTATAATAACAGAGTTAATAAGGTTGTCAGCTTGGGGGAGGCATTCTTGGTGTGGTGACGTTGATTCCAGGTCACCCAGAAGTTACATCGCTGGCTCATGCTCCTCTAGGAATTTTTTCTATATGGTAAAGACCATAGATATTGAGGGAATCACATGGTGACTGAAAGTGATGGTCACCATGAGGAAAGTGACAAAAGTGACATCATCCCACTCTCGTTTTCTCCTGCCATGAGAGCAGGGGAGAACCAGTGGGTACGAGAGGTTGCCCACTAAATGGGACAGTCTGGTAAACCTATAAATTATTGGAGCAGTTACCTTCTAGCACACTTCTTCACAAACTTCTGAGAGTTGGAGAAAAGGCTGAAGGGCAGTATTTTCTCCCCTCACACTGAGAGATACTTATCTCCATTGTGCAGCAGCAATATTTCATTGTGAGGCAAATACCTATGTGAGTCCTCTTTGCCTGGCTTTCCCTTCTTAGTGACATAAAATGGCTACCTCTTGCTGATTGTGAAGAGGCAGGGCTAAATGTCTTGACGGAAAGGGACATGTGTAAAAAAATAGCTACCACTCTCGAGTCATTCCATTTTATAGGCCTGATTTTGACTCCGGGGAAGGGGGGACAGTACTCTAATTTATTAGGGCCTTGATAGCCCTCAGATTTCTCCATCAGAGCAGAATGACCCAACTGTTCGTTTCCCCCCCTTATCCTCTCTCCTCTGTGGGAATAGAAGAAAGATTGACTGACCTGGTCTGTGAATTCTTACAGATCCACTAACCAGTCAGTTGGAGCTATTATGATAGCTATTCCTGCCCAATGAACTAGTATAGTTATTTAGATGCACCTGGTTGGGGGGAACATCCCCCTTTGTAGGGAGGGACTTATTTGCTTGCAGTGGTCATTTACAAAGAGGACACATAGACTGACTGGTTGATTACACAGTTGACAGCATGCCACTTCCTGGATTATTTGGTCAGCATAGTAAGGAGGTGGGCAGGAGGGAATGGGGGGGGGACATTGCCCCATTCACTCTCATATACCAGCCTCCACTCTATGCATTATACCTCTCATATTGGGAGGGGGAGGGTAGGAAAAGAACTCTGTACCCCTGGGTTATAGTAATTGTGATATAGTTCTAGAATACTGAGGTTCAGAGCTACAGGAAGCTACTCATTTAGACCTGGAGATCACACACTATACTAGGAAAGGAAATCTCTCAACTGTTTATCTCCTCCTCCTCTAGCAAATTCCTTGAAAGCCTTCAATATGTAGACAGTTTGCTTTTTGGGGGGGGGATCCAACTTGCTTTGTAAACTGAAACGTTTTCCTGTCTGGTCACCTGGAAGAGACTTACTCACCACAGGAATCCAGTGGAGCAGTTGTGTTAGAGTGAGTCGTGTGTTAGATTTCTGACCAGACCTGTGTTTCAGTCTCTGCTTAGGCTTCATCTCACTGGGTGGCCTTGGGCCGGTCACTGCCTCTGCCTAACCTACCTCACAGAAGTGTTGTAAGGATAAAATAGGAAAATCCCAATCACTGTCTCAGCCTAACTTACCTCACAGAAGTGTTGGCTTCCTTTTGAGGAAGGGGAGGCTGCAAAAGTTGTTGATTGTTGTGGGTGGCGGCGGCAGTGTTCTAGAAACCTTAAGAAAACGACTACCTCAGAGGGATACATTTTTTTAAAAAATCTCCAGAAGCTTTGGGTATTGATCCAAAGACTTCTCTAATGTCCACAGAATTAGATACAATATTGGCTAAATATTTTTTTTTAAAGATGCTGTTTCATTTTATTTTTCTTTTCTGTTCTGTGCAGCACAGTAGAATAAAATGTTTGCTTATCATGTTGACCTTAGCATTATGTTTCTTCTTCTGATACTTAGAACAATTCCCCAACATTATTCTTGTTTTCTGTTAACCAGCTCCCCCCCCCCCCCCCCAATAAAAACCAAACCAAACCAGAGGTGATTATTCTTCAGGTTTTGTGGCTTCAGTCTCGGTTGCTTGGATTACAAAGTGTGGTTTTTTTCTTAAGTTGGTGCAGAAGGAAATATCATTGTGGGATGGATGTAATATATAGTTCAGTGTGCAAGCAGGCTGGCCTCTGTTTGATCCTGTGAGAATGTGGGGTTAATGTCTGGCCGGTGTTTTGGAAGCAGCAGGTTGCCAGGAGTAAACTCCTCTAGGGGTCCAGATTTCTGTAGCCTCATAGTTATTCACACACATGTGGGATACCTTGTGAACTTTCACAGAGGTCATGGTAAACTGCAAATCATACTTTGAATTTTTTTAAGCCTTGGGGTACTAGAAGTCTTGTCATTGAGGCTGTAGCACTACAGTTATTAATACACTTTAAAAGTTATGTTGCCTTTTTTATTTTAGAGATAGTTCAAGATTGTCGTAAGTCCTTGCAGCCATGGGAAAAATACATGGCTTAGAGTGCTAATTTACATACACAAAGTGTTTTCTTGATACTGCTCTCTGACTACCATGTGCTCCCTCTTCTCTTTGAAGGCTGACAGGGTTGCAGGAGTCTCTGACTGCAGGAGCTTTGCTCATAGTTTGGACTGAATTAAAATGCTACTTGATTTTGGCTCTTGAGGGCAGTCAGTAAACATAAACAGTCAGTGTCAGCTGATCAACTGTCACCTCATTAGGGGCTGCATACCACAGGAGTCCCCAGCCTTTTTGAGCCTGTGGGTACCTTTGGAATTCTGACACAGTATGGTGGGTGCAGCCACATAATGGCTGTTCCAAAATGGCTGCTGCAGGAGGTATAGCCAGTCACAAAATGACTGCCACAGCTAACTTTAAGTCACATGTGAAGTTCCTTGGGCTGTGGTGGCAGCTGCAGCCAAAGCAGCATTTTTTTTTAAAAAAAAGAGTCTGCACAGCCAAGCTTCAGTGACCAATCAGAACTCTTGTTGGGCAAAAGCCCCATGTGGCCTCCGACCCCTTTCTGAGAACGCTTGATGGTACCAGGAGAAGTCTCAGTGGGCACCATGATGCCCAAAGGCATAGCAATTGGGGAGAGCAAATTGTTTAATCAGGTTTTTCATTATTGTAAATTTTTATTATTGCAAGCTGGAGGCCCTTGAGAAATTGCAGGGGTGTGTGTATGTGTATGAATTATTTGGAACCCTCCACCACATGCCTCTCCTTCCAGGATCCTCTAAACTTTCAGGCACTAAAAAAGACCCCTTTCCTTTCAGGCACTAAAAAAGACCTTTTTTTCCCTTAAGTGCCATGCTATTGTTCTCAAGATTTTGCCCCTTCTGGAGTTTTTTAAAAGTCCTCATCAAGCCATTTGGAGTGATGGTAGTGGCAGTTTATTTTCATTTGTTTAATTTAAAAAGCCATATTTCTCAGCATCCCTAGTGAGTCTACCAGAGACCCTTGTCTACGGCTTCCATTATGCCCATGAGGCCAGAAAGTTTACTATTTGAACTCACTCAGGTGTGTGTATGTGTAAGTAAATTGGCACTAATTATTCTATTTTTTTGTTTGTTTTTGTGTGTTGCTTTTCTTGTTCACAAGACAAAAGTTTTAAATATGGTTTCCTTATCCTTAAATGTGTCTCTGAGTTTCTTCGTTTCACTAAATGTGGATTATGTTTGGTTAATTTTTTTCCCTACAGCAGTGATCCCCAGCATGGTGATTACTGTGGCTCCCACCAGTGTATTTTCTGGCATGCATTTGGTTTTTCCCAAAGCATCTCTTCTCCCAAACAAAGAGCTGATCTAAGAAGTAGTCTTTAATCAGTAATATCTAGACTGCCTTTTTACGTTAAGTAACAAATCGCTAAAATATCTCCACTATGGTGGAACATGTAGTCTGTGAATTGTTTCTTTAGTATGCTTCAGTGTACATGCAGAAAGATGTCTGTGTTTAGTTCTGAAATGAAAGAATAGAAAAAGACAGTGTTGGTACTGACCTTTAAAATATTCCTCTTCTCTGCCCCATAGAATTTTCTAGTTATATTGTCTCTGTTACAGTAAAACATTGTCTAGTTAATGTTGTGAAGCTTGACTATGTACACCTCACTTGAGGTTTCTCTTGTTTGATTATGTTTAACTGGCTTTCAGAATGAATGATTATATAGTGCTATAAAATCATTTATTCAGATGTTTCACATCTGGATCTTTCTGTACTTGAGTGCTTCTAGCTTCCCCACCACCACCAAGCACCAGTCCCTCTAAAGTTTTCTGCCTAGCATGTTCATTCTGTTCTGGGTTTCCTTGTCTTTTCCAAGATGCAATAGTGTAATATGACTTAAACGTTCTTTACTTTTAGGTGTGACCCATAATATTGCCTTACTACGGGAAGTGATAATCCATCCACGCTTTGTTCAGGGAGATATCAGTACTAAGTTTCTGCCTGACGTGTATCCAGATGGCTTTAAAGGTTAGTCCTCAATGGAAATGTTATTCTGATTAGAAATGTGTATAAGATTTTAATTTCTCTGTGCTACTGAAATAGTTTTCAAATAATTTCTCAAACTTTTAATCTCAGCCCACAGTATTTTATCTTTAAAAATGTATTTGAAATAATGATTATTCCCAGTTTTAAGAACAGCTGTAATGCAAGTTGGTTCTTAATTGTTAGACTGAGCAGTCAAACTCTGGAGAGAAACTGGCATTTTGGTAGCAGGAATTAAGGCAATGTGTGTCTGGCAGTTTTAATTCTAAAATTTTAATTCTAAAGCTTTAATTCTTAAATTGATGCATTTACTTATTAGGCTTTTGTAATTTCTTCTAAATGCCTATCTAACTAACATGATGTAGTGGTTAGAGTGTCAGACTAGGATCTCTGAGTCCTGGGTTTGAATCCCCACTTCTGCACATGGAAGTTTGCTGGGTGACCTTGAGCCAGTCATACATTCTCAGCCTAACCTACCTCACAGGGTTGTTGTAAGGATAAAGTGGAGGAGGGGAGAACTGTACAAGCTACTTAGAGAAACCCAGGGCATAAATGAATAAATAATCCCATGGCTCATGATGCTGCATTGGTGCAGCTGTTGGTACAACCCCATCGTAAGCTACCAAAGACTGATGGGAAGTCCGTCACCATTCATGGGGGATCCGTTCCTAATATAATTGTGAACTGCAAAATCTACAAATACAGGGAGCCAAGGTTCTTCTGCTTCCAATTAGCAAAGCAAACATTTCCCCCCACTAAATTTATCACCTGTGTGATGATTATGATGATGGCACAGTAAGGATAAAAACAGGCCAGAGACCTCATCACATGATCAGACTCCGTGGATAAGTGAAAATGTGATTTATAAATACACAAATGGCGATGGTTTACTGTATATTGTAACAATTAGCTTTCCTGTGGAGAAATGTTTCTCACTTGCATAAAGTCCAGAGATACATTGCAGAAATCTTTTCTCCCTTACAGCATGTCTGCAAAATTGAAAGCTGAGCTACTATTTAGTTGATGGAGAGGTGCTGATAACCAAAAGAATGCTCCTAACTTTTTAAAAAAAGTTTAATTAGAATAATTGTGCATGATAGTGGATCCAAGGCATAAATTTTAGGGAGATTGCTTTGAATCTGTGATACGATTGTGTCAGATTTTGAAATGAAGGTGGCAATTCTTAGTGTAGCTTGACAACATTAATTAGCTAACTACATAGGTTTTTCATGTGTTTATTAGCTTTACCATTCCACAGTATAATAAATCAAACATCTTGCAATAGAATTATAAATTATGGTGATTTTTGAACTTCTTGAACATATTATCATTATTTCTTCACTTAATATTGTTCTTTTTCTTTCATATATCTACTGCTGTTTAACTCCTATATAGTATGGTCAGATTAGATAATAGTTTACAGCTGAAATTTAGTAAGGTGTTGAGTGACCCAAATCTATGCTTTGCTGGTATGATTTTGGGAACTTGCTAGATTGTATAAAACAAATTTAGAAGTCATTTTTAAATAATTGTTGTCATTAAACAGTTTAATATACTTTTAAAACAGCAGATCAAACCAAAACGCAAGAAAAAGTTCACTCAACAAAAGAAACAGCAGCGATGATGATGATGATGATGATAATAATAATAATAATAATAATAATAATAATAAAATAACAATTGACTCCTCAGTAATAATTTACAAAAAAGATTGATCCCAATAATAACCTTAGAAATTTTTATATAGAGGAAAATGGAAAGAGATGCAATCAACTTAATAATAAAGGTATAATATAATTGTCCATATTTAATGGTTAGACTAATGGTTGGAAAAAATTTTAATAACATTTTAATGAAATACTTATAATTTCAGAACATCTTTAGAAAAGTCAAAAAGGGCTAAAAACTTTTGTTTCAAAAAGAGTGTAAATATGAAGGCTTGTTTATGATATAAGTCCTGCCTGCAAGTTTAAAATTATTTTCACCACCAACTCACGTGGATACGGTATTGTGGCAACCATTTGATGAACAGATAAACTTCAGCTATGATTTCCGTAATCATGGCTCTAAGTTCTTGCCATTGTTAATGTAAGAATGATTGTGTACCTGATTGTGTTTCCAGTCCGCATGGTATTTTCTTTGTGCAGTTGTGCATACAGTGATGGATCATGTGGATTGGCCCTGACATCCTTAAATTTATATCAAGAATATGGATGGAGGGAGGGAAAAGAACTGGAATAGCCAAGGCTCTGTACCCTACAAGTTCTATGCAAGTAAAATCCTCTTTAAATAACTCAAACTGTGCTGTCAATTTCTGAGAGACTATTTTCCTTGAAAAAAAATAAAATCAACTTAAAGAACTCTAAGATCAGCCATTCCTTTCGTGTTCCAAAACAGGATGTCTGAAAATGATAATTTTACTAATGGGCTTGATTAAGACAAAGTACCCATGTGTTAAGAGAAGAGTAAGATTTTTAAATTCAGGGATCAATAAAATAAACATTTTTAACAACTTCATTCTAAGAAATATCCTGACAGATTTCCTATTAACCTTAGCTGGCAACTTTTAATTAAATTTTTACTTGGAGTGGAGTACTTGACACATGTTCAGGCTAATTTTCTAGTGTATATGTTCCTCACGTGTCAGCTTTCATCAACACAAAGCAACTTTTTGAAAAAGGCATTCTCTTTTTTGTGCTTTACATACTTTAGTGATGGGCTTTCTGAAGGCATCCATGTTCCTGTATTACTGTAAGTCCAGAATTGAGTAGTAAGATCCCAGTCCCACAGTCTTCTTGAAATGGGTGAAGGTTAGAAGGTTTTGCCTTCACTGCTTTCCTTTCTAGAGTGCCAAGCAAAATATCACTAATTATATTGTTCTTGGCTTGACAGGAGAACAGATTAACTGCTGTAGACTTTTCTTCTAGAGCTGGTTGATCTCACCACTACTACAGAAATGGTGTATCTTTCAGGAGAAGTATGGCTAGCTGGCATCCTACAGGCAGTAGTGCTTAGAATGTTGGACTAGGACGTGGGATGACGAGGCTCAAATCCCCTGCTCAGCCATGGAAGCCTGCCAGGTGACCTTGGGTCCCCCATAATTTCTCAGCCTAACCTACTCTCACAAGTTTATTGTGAGGATTAAGTGGAGGGCGGAGGAATAATGTGAAATGCCACTCTGGGTCCCCAGTTAGGGAGAAAAATGGATATGTATATAAAAAAATTCAGGTGACTTTTCTTGCTCCTTGTGGCTTTCTCCAAGGCAGGGCAAAAGACTAGCAATTTGCCAGCACAGTACAGGTTTCAAAGGCTTTTTTGCTTGAGCAGTACCACTTCTGGCATGAGTTTGCATAGGGTCGTATGCTGTCCATCCCCAAAACAACACAGGAGAGGTTTGGATGCTACTTTTGATCTAGCTGGCATCCCTCTGCACAAAAGGTAACAATGCACTCCAGAATTTTTTTGTGACAGTACGTGACAGTATGTGTCTCCCTTCACCAGTCCTCTGGATTGGGTCCTGAACAACTGCTTGGACATATGGTCTCCCGCTGTGAACAAGTTGGCCACCCTTGCTTTAGGAAATGAAGAACTGAGACACATGCTGTTCGAGCAAATTCAAATGCCCACAAGAATTTGCTACCAGAATGAGTCACAGTATGTCATATGATACTGTAGTTTCATTTCATTTGTTCCATTTTTGGATTATTTTTAGCGAAAACGGACAGCATTAGCTGAAAGTATAAAATCATTCCTGAATTTCAGATTTTGAAATTCCATTATGTGGGCTACATTGCAGAGTGTTATATAGCTTGGATGAGCTACTGATTGTGTTTCTGGTGGGATTTTAAATATTAATTTGGCTAGAAGGAGTGGAGAGATTGGGCAATGGGAGGTAATAGGAGCGAGAAAAATAGTGAATAAACAAGTAAGGTACTTCGTTGATATTTCAGATACATATAACATTTTTTTTTTAATCCAGGACACCAGTTGACAGAATCTGAAAAAAGAGAGCTTTTAGTAACAGCAGTGTCTTTGTATGTGGCTGAACAACTTAGAGCACAGAGATTTCTAGGGACCCCAAGGTAAGCTTGTTAGAAAATTACATGTTCTGAACTCCTTAATTAATGGCATCTTTACATATGTATCAGAAGCACTCTTGAGAATTGGCAGACTTCTTAATATAATGTGCATTAGTTTCAGTACTCAGAAGAGGTAGACTTTTTAAAATTGCTACAAACTGCATCACCAATTCCCAAATTCCTTTGAATGGGTGAATAACCGGTACTCAAAGTGACTTAACCCAGGGGTGGGCAAACTTGCTCAGTGTAAGAGCCACCTAGAACAGGGGTGGCCAAACTTGCTTAACATAAGGGCCGCACAGAATAAACATCAGATGTTTGAGAGCCACAAGATATGAACAAATATTACCTGCTTTTATTGGAAAATAAGCAAATTTGCTTTTTATTAACATTAAATGAGACTGCCAAAAATCATCACAAAAGGGGTAAAAGCAGATATTGATAATGATATTAATTTGTCCAAAGATATTTGTTTGCTAATGATATTTAGTTTCCCCAGCCGCCCTGCTGGGAGCCACATAATGTATGTGAAAGAGCCACATGCGGCTCCCAAGCCACAGTTTGCCCACCTCTATAAAGAGGACATAAGTGAGGATCCATAGGATGCCACTCATCCAGCTCATGCTTATCCCACAAATACGTTGTTTCAAATAGCAGCCGCTCCCCACTACCATGTGTCACACCGTACCTGAAATTCAGAACTGTGGAAACAGTTAATGATTTATCAGGAAAACAGTTCATGATTTATCAGGGAAATCTGCATGATTTATCAGGGAAATTTTAAAAGAAAAAAAATTACAGATTTCACTGGAAACCAACAAGCCCTGGAGCATGTCTAAAATAGTTCTTGGATTCTGACACTAGTGACAAAATTGAATCTTCAGAATATCGTAGAGTACATTCATAGTATAAATTTATTTGTTTAATGTACCACTTAGGTGGGAAAAAATTAACAGGCATATTCTTGGATGTACGCCATCTGGGAAGGAACAGTGGTCTCACAGGAACAGGAACAGTGGCTTAAACTCAAGTATGCGGGTGTTGTGTCCTTTGAAATTTGGAGATCTAAACCATAATTGACCTTTAAATGTTTCCTGATCGTCAGGGCAGTCCTAAACAGAGCTAGACCCTTCTAAGCCCATTGAAGTCAGTGAACGTAAAAGACTGTAATACCATGTAGGATTGCACTGTTAGAATCCTGCTTTGCTGTGTGTAACATTTGTTCTTCAGTGTAACTTGAATGTTAACTGTTTAGTACTATTTTTCTGGGTTTCTGGGTTTCCAGAATACTTTTATTGGAGAAATTATGTTTAGGTTCCTAACATCATAAACTTTTACTAAATTGCAAATAACTTTCTTGGTTTGTTTGAGGATAAGTTTTCCCCAGGTATAAAACACTGCTCTTTTAAACTGAAACATTTCAGAACTTTGTTCAGTGCAGTGTGCTGACATATTGCTGAGGCTTTAAAGAATGATAGCGTGTAAACCCTTGGAATTCTGAAGCTTAGTTTCAGCTGTCCAAAATTTAAATTTTGATTTATTTCCCTCCTAAGTTTTACTGAATTGACAGTACTATCATATTTGAGTGCAAAAGTATCCAGAGCAGAAGGAATTGCATGGGATTTTAAAACTTTTCAATTAACTTGATTATTTTATATCCCTCCTTTCCCACCAAGACTGTGTACACAGGGATCCCATGCTCCCATGCAGGCACTGAGCAGACACAAACATGCTCAGCTTCTGCAAGGGTTTACCATCATGAGCCTTCAGGCCATACCCTGGGGCCCCTTAATTATGGTATAACAAAACAGGCTGAAAAGGAAAAGTTTCAAGAATGCTTCTTATCGTTTAAGAAAAAAGCATTTGCGGTGACAAACATCACTGTGCACTTGTCAGACATGACTATCAGCAAGTATGCAGGACTCTGAAATACACAACATTTTATGAGGCAGACTCTCTAGGGGATGTTGGAAAATAAAGCACCTCATCACTATTTGGTCCCTCTTATGTTCCCCATGGCACAGAGCAAATGGGCAGAGAGCATGACCTCTCTACATGTAGGAGTGTCAGAGGCAAAAGGGGAGACAAAACCTTTGTTTTACTCTTTGTTGGGCACCATGAAGAGGTGATTTAAGTCTCTATTTGGGTTACTTTATCTCCCTGAAGTTGTGTCAGAAATCATGAACCGTACTGTGTCTCTGACCTTCAGCTTGCTCTTTAAGTTGGGCATTACAGCTTCAGTTCTGAGCAAAGCACAGCATTGCCCTACAAAGAGGGAGGATCAAGGCAGTAAAGGTATTTTGTGTGCCAATGGTATAAAGTTCTTTATTGTCCAGTCTGGGAGAGCTCTTGGTTTCATATCCTTGTCCAGTGACCAAATACAAGCATTTACAGGGTGGTGAATTAGAGCCACTGGCTTATTTTTTGTTGAATAGGCTCTGTTACCTTCTGCTGCTAACAGCTGTAGTGGTTCCTAATGAAAGCAGACTAGGAGGACAAAACTGTAGGATTGTCAGTATTGTCATTTTGACTCCTGTGTGCCAAAAAGAAAAAAAACCCACCATGTATATCTAAGCTGTTTTTGACATCTGAGTAGTAAAACTGTTAAAGAGTTCTAATGACATTGCTCTCTGTTCATTCCTTTTGTAATTTTATTTGATTTTCAGTCTGCTTTTATAGTTAGTAAATAATTGCTGCTAATCAGCCCAAATCTTTCTGTGTTCTATTTAAGCCTGCCTTCAGTGGTCATGACAACTAGCTAGTTTTTATATTACTTATAAGCTGTCTTTTATGAAAAGGGCTTCTAATGAATATTTCAAGGTGGGTAGCCATGTTAGTCTGTCTGTAGTAGCAGAAAAGAGTTAGAATCTAGTAGCACCTTAAAGACTAACAAAATTTATTCGGTAGCATATGAGCTTTCGTGAGTCACTGCTCACTTCTTCAGATACAGGTATTTAAAAAGACTTAGAATTTCTGTAGTCCCATACAGGGCTTTTTTTGTAGAAAAAGCCCAGCAGGAACTCATCACTATAATAGGCCACACCCAACACCAGAAACGTATTAGCATATTAGGCCACACCCTTGACAGCACAGCTCCCTCCCAGAATTGGCTTGGCTTCCCCAGGCACCCTGCGGCTTGTGAGGTGCCTGGGGACCCCAGGGGGCAGTTTAAACTGCCTTCCCTCCCTGGATCGGCTTGGCTTCCCCAGGCACCCCGTGGCTTGTGAAGTGCCTGGGGAACGCGGGGTGGGGGGGGGGCTGTAGGTGTGACCAACTCTGAAGCCAGCCGGAACTCCGTTCCTGTGCGTTTCTACCCAAAAATAGCCCTGGTCTCATATACCAAGATTCTGGTATAAGAAAATGTAACCACACCTGTCCTATTTAGATGTTATATGCAATAGACTTTTTGGTTAGTTCAGTGTAGTTATTATTTTCAACCCATGGACCAAGACCCTCACAGAGTATCACTTGTTGGATAGCAAACTTCTGTAGAGCTTCCAGGATGTTTTTTTGTTTGCTGATTTCTGAAAAGATTTGCTACTAGTGCCATGCCTCCTGATTTTCTCAGCAACAACCAACCTCTCCAAGGAGGATTTTCTCCAAGGAGCAACAACCAACCTCTGTGATGCTGAGGCTGGTCATTGAGCAATGGAGCAGATGACCTCAAGGCTTGTTGTTTTCAGTAATTATGTATCTTGGTGCTTGGCTTGTGTTTTCTGACTTGGACCCTCTTGGTCTGTTTGTCCTGCCTTGACACTGATGAGGTCAGAACACTAGCTCCCATTCTTCCTGTCACCTGACTCTGACATTGCATGACTTCCTGTCATAGGCACACAACTTAGTGGATCCCATTCTGCCACCTTGGACTTAAAAATGGCCCCCACTTTTCTCCATATCCATTTGTTAGCTGATCATATAGTTTCTGCTTGGTTAAATCTATATAAATTTGCAAGTAAATAAACAAGTTTGAAGGAAAAACATACTCTTTTGTTTTTAGATCATTCTCATATATGTTTTAGAGGCACCATTTTAGAAGAGGAATTCCTTGTGTGAGAGGAGGGAAACCTTCCATCTGCATGTTTGTGTTAAAAATAATTAAAATCTGGTAGTGAAAAGTGCCATTAAGTCACAGCTGATTTAAGGCAATCCTGCAGGATTTTCAAGGCAAGAGATGTTCAGGGGTGGTTTGCCACTGCTAGCATCTCAGTAGCAACCCTGGGATTCCTTGGTGGTTTCCCATCCAAGTACTAACCTGGGCCGACCCTGCTTAACTTCCAAGATTTGACTACCATGGGCCATCCATTGTGTGATTAATTGGAGTACCTCTTTAAATTGATCAAAAATTAATCACTTGGTGGAACAGTGTATGTTTTGCTCTTCAGTGAACTGATGAGTCTCTGTCAAACTTTTTGCTGTTATTGTTTAAGATACATTTGTACTTGTGACTCTGTAGTGCAAAACAATTCACAACCATAGGTGCATTAAATTATACAGTATTTGGAGAGACCCAAAATACTGCTTGTCATCACTTTGGGAGGTTCATTGAGGACAAAGGTTGAGAGCTCTGCTCTGTCGTACTCTGGGCTGGACCAAACAAGTTGAGAGGTATAATCCAATTTACTAAATGGGATCCTCAGTACTGACAGCATGTTCCCACCAATGCTGTAGTGTAGTGAATTCATCCCTGCGATTCCCAGGATCTCTGTCTGCCATAGCCTAGTACTTCCTATAATTGTGTTACAGGCACAGGGTTTTTTGTGCTTGTTTAGGATGAAAGATAACCATGGGTAGCAGGGAGAAAGGGGGCTACGGGCCAGGCTGGACTGGGTAGAGGCCTGATCCAATTAATGCAAGATATGAGCTGAATGAGGTGGCAGTCCTAAGAATCTCTTATGTCCTTCATGAGTCCTTCCCAAAGTGGAGTTTCTCTGTATTTTTTTGGAAACAAATTTTATTATTTTTTTTCCAGTTACAAAACTTTACATAGTTACTTTTAAAATATTATCATCACTATCCATTTTTCTATATAGCTATGTATTCCGATTACAATTCAAGAACTTTTGGGACTTCCTGCCTCACCTATACCATTATATATATAATAGCAATTATAAAGATTTAAAATTATTAGCTCTTACAGGTAACAAATTTGGTTACAACAGTAAAAAAAAGAAAGGTAATTTTTAAACATTTAAAAGTATTATCTAGATATCTGTAATATGTACTCTAGTTTCTATTCTTGTCATTTCAATCGTTCAGTATATTTCTCTTAAAAATAATTGTTTCTTCTTTTAAACATCAAAAATCAATAATTAGTCAATGTAGAAATATTATTTTTCATATCCCAATGTTGTTCTAGATATTCTTTCAGGTCTTTCCATTCTTCTAGAAATCTTTCTGAGTCTTGATTATTCAGTTTTCTTGTCCATTTGTCCATTTCTGCCATAAATAGCAATTTTCTCAACCGTTCCCATATGTCTGGGGTTTTTTCACATTTCCAGTTCTGAGCATAGACCATTCTTGCTGTAGTCACCAGGGGTCCTTTGGAGCAGGAGCTCGGGGGAGCGCAGCTCCGGGAGTTGGTGCTAGCTAGGGTTACCAAGTAGGGTCTACTTACCGGCGGGGGGGGGGGGGGAGTTGTTCTCCCCCCCCCCGAGCTCTTCTGGTGTGTGCACTTTGCGCGCGCGCCACGGCGACGTGATGACATCACCCGGAGGTGACGTCATCACGTTGGGGGCGTTGCCTGGGCAACGCTCTGGCAATCGCCCCAAAACCATAGAGTTTTGGGGCGATTGCCAGAGCGTCGCCCTGGCAACGCCCCCAACGTAATGACGTCACCTCCGGGTGACGTCATTACACGGGGGAAGTCGTCCTCACCGGACGACTTCTGGGGCGGGATTCCCCCCGCCGGCCGAATGCCAGCCGGCGGATCGGGAACCCCTATAGCGGGGGATTCCCCACCCCCACCCCCCGGGCTGACTTGGCAGCCCTAGTGCTAGCCCCCCCCCCCCCGGGGAATGCCTGCTTGTGTCATGGCTGGAGCAAAATGACCCCGTCCCCTGGAAAGATCCTTGTTCCTCTGTCCAGCCTTCTGAAGGCTTCAGCTACCACTGAAGCTATCCTCCCAGAATAGTGGTTTTTCTGAGGCTTGGATTAGTAGCTGTCCCCTTTCTTTCTTTCTTTCTTTCTTTCTTTCTCTCTCTCTCTCTCTCTCTCTCTCTCTCTCTCTCTCTCTTCTTTCTTTCTTTCTTTCTTTCTTTCTTTCTTTCTTCCCTTCTGACACACTTCTGGTGATGTCAGGGGACGTGGCATATGCCAATGAGGTACGCTAATGAGTTATGTTAATGAGCTCCTGCACCTCTTTTTCTACGAAAGGACCCCTGGTAGTCACCATATACCATATTAATGTCCTTTTAGTTACATTAACTTCCTCTAGCTTAAGACCAAGCAATAACATTTCAGGCAGCTTTTTAAAAGTACATTTCAAAAAATTTTCCATTTCAGCATGAATTGTACACCAAAAGACTTTAGCTTTATCACAAGTCCACCACATATGGTAGAAAGAACCTTCTTTTGTTTACATTTCCAACACTTATTAGACAGCTGTTGATCAATATTTGCTGTTTTTTTCAGTCATATACCATCTATACAACATTTTAAAACAATTTTCTTTTAGATTATAACAAGTAGAAATACTCATAGCATTTTCCCACAAATATTCCCAAGATGACATAGCTATTTCTTTGTTCATATTAATTGCCCATTTTATCATTTGTTCTTTTACAAGTTCATCTGCATTATACCATTTCAGCAAAATTTTATACATTTTTGAAATCAGTTTTTTTCCACCTTCCTCCCATACCTGTTCAATCTCATTAATTTTGTTTCTGAAACCCCCACATTTTTTATCTGTCTTAAATAGATCATAAATCTGTCTATACCTCAGCCAACCGTATTTAAAATCCATCTGATTCTCTTCTTTCAATACAAACTCATTATTTTCAATTTTTAGCAGGTCTCTGTACTTCAACCAGTCTTGTCCTTTAAAACTCGAAAAAGGTTTTATTACTTCTGCTGGTACAATCCACAGAGGCTTTTCTGCTGGGAAAAAACTCTTGTATCTAAACCATGTATCTATTAAAGTTCTCCTCACATAGTGATGCTTAAACATATTGTCCATCTTTGTTTTATTATAGTACAAGTACGCATGCCAACCAAACAGACAATCATGTCCTTCAAGTGCTAATAGTTTTCTGTCTTTTAAAGAGATCCATGATTCTAGCGAAGTCAAACAGACCGCATCATGGTATAGCTTTAAATTTGGCAGTTGAAAACCTCTCTTTCCTTTGCATCACACATTATTTTCATTTTTATTCTTGGTTTTTTTCCTGCCCAGACAAATTTTGAAAGTTCTCTTTGCCATGTTTTAAAGGCTTTAAAGTCTTTCACGATTGGTATTGTTTGTAATAGAAACATTAGTCTTGGCAAAATGTTCATTTTAACTGTAGCGACTCTACCCAGTAGTGAGAAGTTTAGAGTATTCCATTTATTGATATCGTGTGAAATTTGTGTCCATAACTTCTCATAATTATTTTTAAAGAGGTCAATGTTTTTCATAGTTAAGTCAATACCTAAATATTTAGTCTTTTTCACCACCTCACAGTGGAGTTTCTCTGTAGATGCAGGCTCATGAGACAGCAGATCTGGACCGTAGTGTAATTTCCTACATTCATTTGAGGAAGCTGGCATTGTGTTTTATAATGTTTATTAGGGCTTTGGGAAACTTGACTTCATGACAACTAAGCCATGAAGCAGGTTGGGTGTCCTTGATCAGTCAATGTCTCTCATCTTAATCTACTCCATAGGATTGGCATGAAGATAAAAGGCAGGGAAAATTATATGTCACCCTGAGCTACTTGGTGGGGTGGAATAAAAGTATGATTAGTATATAATGTAATAGTCAATATATTGTGAGGTGGATTATGCTGTTACTACCAAAGTGTAGAGTTCATTTTTGCTTTCCTCTATAAAGTTTGAAGTTAATTTTTTTTTTAAAAAAAAAATTTGATCTATTTTTTTGGTAATTTTTCTAACAGCTTTCTTAGGGGAAATTGAAACATTCCTTTTTTTCCAAGCTAATTATCTAAATGTTCAATACCACAAGGGTCAAATTGCTAATGTGCTTTTCAGATAACAGGCACAAAGATTTCCTACAGGAAGTAGCTATGAATGGTGGATGATTGTTTTTTATTGTTTGGTGTTTTAACCTATTTTACTGAGAATTTCCCCTATTTATTCAGTAGGCTGGCTTGCTGTCAAGTGGGTACCACCCATTGCTGCAGATCAGTTTTACATTATCCTTTTTTTTAATGTTCCTAAGGTTGTCATGATAGAATACAATCCAGTTTCCAGTGGAAAATTTTTAGCTTAAGTGAGTCCAGCTTGTTTGATGTAGCGGAGGCCCTTGCAAACCAAAACTGATGTTCAACTGATGTATTGGCTGTAGTCTTATTTTCATTAGTAGTTTGGGCAGGGGAATAAGGGAGTAATGCTCCAGGTGTGGCTGTATCATGCTCTCTCATGGGTCTACTAATGTAATGTTTACACTTCTCAGCCCAATTGCCTACAGCACTTCCTATGTGTTGCTTGTGTTGGCTACTAAATTTATTTTCCTAATATCTCTATTGGTTTTGGCCTCTCATCATTCATGGCTTGGAAAAATTTGTCGTTCGCTGCATGCCTCTCTTACCCCATGGTAGAACATGTGGGAAAAGGTTGGCTTTTGCATTAAAATAAGGACATACTATTTTCCTAGGAAGCAGCAGACATTTTCTCTGCGGTGGTAAGACAAAGGAACTGCTGGTTTGGAGATCTTGTCTATGTTGCGTTTGTTCCTCCTACATAATACTATATCAGCTTTGCAACCAGACTGTTGCATACTTTCTCAGACTGTGACACAGAGCTAGTAGATGCCTATCTGTCTTAAAGTGCTCCATCTGCAGGTTCTTTTGGGTTCATAAACTGCACCAAAACATTTGTAGAGGGGATGCAAGAAATGGGGAAAAACCCAAAATAAATTAAATCTAAAGATGTTTTAAAACACCTATTGTACTGGAAATCATTACCTCATTGTCTCTCTGAAAGGTAGAGAGCCAGTGTGCTGTAGGATTAGGGAATCCTGGGCTTAAATTCTTCTCCCTTGAAGCCCACTGGGTAATGTTGAGCCAGTCGATCTCCCTGAGCCTAACTTACCTCACTTACGTTGTGTTGCTTGCACTGGCAGCTAAATTTATTTTCCTAATTTCTTGTATATCACCCTGAGCTCGTTGGAGGAAGGGTGGGATAGAACACAATCAATCGATGAAATTTATCTCTTTTGAATCCGTGACACATGAAGGAGTTGATCGAAGGTTTTTCGGATTTATCATTAATTGTCGCGGGAATCAGTTTTGCTAAGTTATTTAGCTGAAATGATTAAACTTTTAGATGAATTTTAATGATGGTGGCAAATATCAAAGGTGTCAGGAAGGAAAGGAAAGAATGTTGCAACTATGACCCCTTTCAAACTGCCTTTGTGTTCCGTTTTAGTAACTGGTTGCTAATGGATTTTTTCTGTCATTTCAGAGAGACTCGTTTTAGTAACCAGCTGTTAGTGGAATTTATTTACCTGTTGATACAAACCTGCTTGCATCACGTTAGCAAAGGGTGGCTGAGCCAGTTTTGAGGGAAACTGCTTTTTTCCATTTTCTACCCCTTTGTTGTGATTTTGAATTGCTGTGGTGTGTTGTTTAAAATGTCCATAGTGCTTCGTACAGTGCTGCTTTCCCTTCACTCTTTTTTGCTGTGCAGTCTTCCTCAGACTTTTAAAAAAACATTCCAAGTTGAGCACGAAAGCCCTAAACCAATATAGAACTTCAGTGCTATAGCGGCACCAATGAGATGCCTTGACTCCACTGAGTCAATGGAGTCAAGTCATCTCAGTGGTGCCACTATAGCACTGAAGTGCTCTATTGGTTTAGAGCTATAGCGCTCAACTTAGAACGTTAAAAAAGGTTTGAGGAAGATTGTATAGCAAAAAAATGGGCAGGGAAAAAAGCAGCACTGTTTGAAATTACCATAACACTACAGAGACAGCTCATTAACAGAAGGAAATTCGCTGTATGAAACCCCTGTCCCTGTATTGCTTTACTTGAAATCGTGCCAACAATGAATAACATCCGGTTTAGAATGGTAATGTTAAAGGGGCCAATGTCTTTAAATTTTAGTAGAATATATAGAGAAAAAAAGGCATGGCTGCATGGAATTACGGGCTCTAAATTATGCCAACAGTAAATGATGCAAAATTGCAAGAAAGTCCTCCTTCATCATCATATTTGTGCTACTTTAATTATATAATGCATTTATCTACTGCTTCACGTACATTATCTCAGCAATTCTTAAAACAGCTCTGTAAGGTGGGCCAGTATTGCCCTCCACAATTTTTAACAAAAATTGGGAGTGGAAGAGGGGACATGGTTGCCTAAATAGATTTCTGACTGAGCCAGGGGCGGGACTTCTCTTATATTACCTGTGTACTATACAAGCTTATATAAGCCTGCTGGTTAATTCCCATAAGTTGACAAAGTGAAATTCAAAGCTGCTCTGGCAAAGCTTTCAATTCTATGCATATTTTAAAGCTTCTGTAGCTGCCTTAAGGTTTGAAATTGGCAGTCCTGTGCCCAGTATCTCTCTGATTCATTATTCTTCTTAATTGTACTCTTTCCTCTGTTAAACTCTGATGCTGTACAACTAAAAACTAGATAAACCACATTTATTTGAATATTTAAATTTTTTTTTTACTATTAAGCATTTTTATAAAGATGACTGGCCTCATGACATGAAGATAATTTCCTGCATAGAGTATTACTACAACGCTCAGAATCCCTGTGTCATCTTTAACACTGCAGACCCCCAAATTTGTAAGTGGTATCTGTTAACAAACTGTCACATGAGAAGGAACCAGTAGACAAGAGGCTTTGTCTGTTGAAATTGCTGTAGTGAGCTGAGAGGCTTGAATAAAATGCTCATGGATTTGCATAGTGAACCTGTGAACTGCGGGACACAGATTCTGTGTGGGTCCTTGTGAATTACAGTATCAGGATAGTGTATTTACATTGTCATATTTTTCTGCCTGTTTTAGAGTTGTTTGCCTTGTGGCTGTTCTTATGAGGTGACAGTCCCTATCTGATTAGAGGAGAGCTGTTTCAGATTTATATTTTTGTGGACCCCCTCGAACTGTTTAGTGGCCTCTGTGTGTACCAGCATGCACTGAGGAATACTCTGTCCCCCTTCATATGGCAAGTGTTAACCGCTATAGTATTTACATAATCGTGTCTTGAGAGGGGAGAAAGGTGAGTTGGATTTTGCCAGAAGATTTTAGCCTCTTGTTTACCATTTGTACTTGTAATGAGTTCAAGAGGTGGTTATCCTGGGACAGTTGATCTTTTGCATAGGTCGTTTTGTGCTTACTAGCAGAAGGGGGGAGCGGAATGGGTGCATAGAAACTGATTTACAGGATTATTTGTCTTTTTAACAAGTGCACGTATTGATTTCTGATCCATAGCATGCATGATACGTTTGACCAGGATCTAAAGAGGCACTTGAGGCTTGCCCAAGGGCTTGCACATGCCTAATGGAGTGTCTTCCTTTTTTGTTTGGTCTATACTGTTGACCCTTGTGTAATGCCGTACTATAAAGTATTTTTGAAATGCCTTTGCCTTTCAAAAGCGGTTTGCCATGTGGCTGCAGTTGGAGAAGGGAAAAAAGTGTAAGAATTCCCTTGGGCTCATGGAACTAGTTCAGCAGGGCCTTGGATCCTGATTGTTCAGGATGTGAGTAGTTGGGGATTGCAGTTTTGAAGATGCTTCTTTCCTTTGATTCTGCTGTACCAGCCAGAATGGCATCATTATTGTCGGAGTACTCCTCTCTTCTCAGCAGTGATTCCAAAAGCTCTTGCCTCTTGCACACTTCATCAGTATTATTGTAGTTCTTTGGCTGCAGGATATTTGGCAGCTGTTGCACCCCACTGGCAAATCCTATTCATACTTCTCTTCTATTCACCACTGCCATTGGAGAATTGATTTCTCCCTCCTCTTTTCTAACCTTTCCCAATTCATTTTGGATTGTTCAATGTGAAACATTTTAATTTCATATCATACAGCCATTCAGCTCACAATCCTTTTTTTAAAAACCTGTCACTAGGGTAACAGCATAGCATGCTTCCCCTAGGCAATCAGATTTTTATTTCACATGCTTAATGTTGCATTAAATGTTTGCATTTTTGTTTAACCCCTTTAAACTGTGGGTATGTTTTGCAATGAAATGAAGTCTCCCATTCTGATTTCAAGCTTTAGCACAAATTGTTCAGTTGTAAAGTAAAACGTCAGAAGAGAATCTGGTAACTAAGTGATTATGAGCAAAATCTGGAATGGCCCAACAGAATGCAGATTCTTCTGTAAAAAAACAAACAAAAACAAATCTCCCAGATAATTGAATTTGTATACTTCATGTTTATAAGGAAATCCCTGTGTATGAGCTGCAAGCTATGTAGGTTTAATCATGAGCACTTCTGTAATGTATATCTTACAAATTGCTACATTGTATTTGAATAATATATAATAATTAACCTTAAATACAAAGTGATCTTGTTTATTAAAATAAATTTGGTAATTCTGCTCTAGAAATTAAGGCCAAAAATTCTTTCATTAGTCTTAGTTCCACCAAAATATCATGTATTTCTGAAAATTTTCTTTTCAGTTTTGTAGCGTTACAGTTAAAATTTCTGCTTTAGGTTTTATATCTCTTGGCCAGGATTGTGACGATTGTTTTCACTTAGGTAGATAAAAACTTTTATCTACCATGGCAAGAAACCTGATATTATAGTTTAATTCTGAACTGCTAACATTGTTACAAACATTCTTTTAGAAAATCCCATCTGCTTTGGAAAAATAACATGCCTTGATATTGCAGTATGAGTTTGTTTTATTTATTGTGCTAGCTTTCCACTATTCACTTGAGAAAGTGATTTTCTTTTAATGATCCAGTTGCTTTATAGATCCAGCCAGATAAATTTACCAGCTTTGTTAAAATTATTTTTTTGTTAAGCACTGTTACGTTAATAGTAGGGTTTAAAATCAGTTTCTTCTATTAATTTCCAAGCTCTCTTTCAAGTCTCCTTGTTTAAGTCAGCGTAGAAGCTACTTTAGCCTGTTCTCTGCCAGAAAGTGGTTTGGCAAGGTTTTGTGACTGAATTTGGCCAAAGTGAGTCAAACATATGGTAACAGTTAATTTACTGGTGGTTCTTTCCTCATGAGAACTCAGTTCCTGAGAGCATATTATATTTTAATCTATCCTTCTCTAACTGAAAGAGCTACTGATTTGAAATTTGATATGCCAGGACTGAAGTTGACAAAATAGTCATCCTTATTACCTAAAGAAATACATGACTATATTCAAGCGCTTCCCCCCCAAAATGCCGTATCATTGGTTGAGTCTTCTTTTTAGAATAAATGCTAGTGAAGACACAACTGCTGTTAAAAAAGAAATTCAATAGTAAATGTGGTAACATGGATTGTAATTAGTGACCTATTTTCCCCTCAGTGATATAATTGGCTCGGGTAGCCATCTTGACCAGTTGTTTAGCCACTCTACAAGTCCCACATCCATTTAAAATGTTCTCAGGGTTAATTCCAGAGATTGTTTCTACATTAATAATTGACTCACCATTTTTTTGCATTTATTTTTCCTAACCAAGTATTTATTTTTACATTTCTTTCCTGCCAGACTATCTAGAATGGGTGGTTTACAAAATTAAATAACAAAATAGATTCAAATTTAAAAAGAATGGATCTTCAAAATGAATCAGTTCAAAATAATCTTGTCTATCAGAGAATGAGACAATTTTCAGTTTTCTATTGGATGGGTATAATTATACATACTGAGCAGATCTTATGTAGTATTATGCATTTTAATTTTAAGAATATTTTATTCTGACAGAATATATTCTATTTTGAGAGGAAAACAGTCTGCAGGATGACTTGATGGGTTGTGAATTGATTACAAACAGCCTCAATGCAAAGTTTTACTTCCTTGGAAATAGTAAAAGAAATCACAACAGCCTTAGGTCTGTGGCATGAGGTATTCCTGAGGCTTTCGACCCCAGTTGCCCTTTGTCTAAGACAGTGGCTTTCCACGTCTCTGCTTAAATAAACATCACTTTCCCTATTGACTTTTGTCTGCCAAAGAAAGCTCTGCTTCCTGATAATCTTCCACAGAACTACCCTTTGTGGAAGAGGATTATGGAGCATGTTCTAGGTTGTGGGCACCATTCGTACAGGGCTAGGGTTGCCAAGTCTGGGTTGGAAAATACCTGAGGACTTGGGGGTGGAGCCAGGAGAAGGCGGAGTTTGGGGAGGGGAGGGGCCTCAGCATGGTACAGTGCCATAGAGTCCACCCTTCAAAGCAGCCATTTTCTCCAGGGGAGCTGATCTCTTTCAGCTGGAGATCAGTTATAAAAGTGGGAGATCCCCAGGCCCCACCTGGAGGCTGGCAACCCTATACAGGGCACTAGCAGTACCTGTTGTATTTTGTTGTCCCTTTATGTGAACTGAGTGTGCTTGGTAGGGTTGTCACTATAGTGCTGGCAACCAATGGGTGCCTTTTGGGGGTGAGGAGCAACATTGTGCATCACTTCTGGGAGGTGATGTGATATTCTAGGAATTTGCTCATCTCTTTGGCTTTTATTATGCAGCATTACTCCCTGCCCCTGCTCCTCGCTCCTAATGGTGTGAAGAGACCCAGCAGAGTCTGGAGCCCAAGAACAGGCACGTGCCCACCTCCCCTGGGAGAATGGCAGTCTTGGTGCCTGAGTATACACCGAACTCTTCACCTTGGAGAATAGTTGTAGTTCGGAGATACTTCTGTTTAGGGGGTATTAATTCATAAAAGGTGTTATGTGGCTCAACTGCTGTTGATCATTTCCTTGATAAACCCATATTTCCTTAGAAAATATTTTGAAAGCCAGAGTTCTAAAGCTTTCCCTGTTTAACAGAGGACACTGTATGATTGGGTGTCCAGTTCTGAGCTTTAACAAGGCCTGGCCTGAACAGTTGCAAAGACTGCAGGAAGCTTGAAGAGGAGGGAGGATGGAATGGAATTTGTAACCCAGAACGAAGTCAAAGCAAAAGCCACCATTCCTTGATTGAAGTATGTGTCAGAGTAGGCCTGAGAACTGTCTGGAAGATAGCAACCTGGTGTGTTGGAAGAAAGCAGCCTGGAATTACTGCTGGACAAATTGCCCAGACTGAACGAGTACGCTATAGAGTTTATGTTGCAGGGAATGAGACTTTCACTTAGAATCAAAAGGAAGATCCTACTTTCATTTCAGCATCAGTTTAAATTCAGGAAGGATTTGCTGATGTAAGTGAAGTTGTTATTATTATGACAAAGTAAAATTGATAGCATCCTGTTACCTTTGCCTTTGTCTTCCTCTTTTCTAGAGTCTCCTTAGATCTGGAGCTCTCCAGGCAGGGACTTCTCTTTTAGCTGTGCTATTTTGTAAAAAATGGTAAGCAATCCCCAGCACTTCACACATTCTGTATGACATGCTGGGCTGGAACTCTACTCATGCAACTGAGGGCAAGGCCCTGAGATGCTAGGAGTACACTGCTGGGAGTGGCAGCATAGAAGAAGGCAATGGATATCATTGCTTTCCACACCTAGGCAACAACCATCTGGGTCCAAGACTAGTCCTTGAGGCTCTGGCAGCCCTGGTGGAGTTCAGCTTGCTCCCAATATGTCTGGCCAAGTACAACACTCACCCCGACCTTCTTTGTTTACCAGTACACCAACATCTTCTCTCCTGGACTTTTTTTTTTGTAATCAGACCAAAAAGGTTGCCCACCCCTGTTGTAAAGCATCATATATATTGCTGTTGGCACTACGTAATAGCTGAATGCAGCTTTTAGAGTCTTTAAACATATGGTTATTGTTGACACTTTTATCTTGTGTTTCCTTTTAAGAGTTCAGGGTGACATATGTAGTTTCATACCCTTTTAAGCATCAGAACGTTTCTTAGAGATGGTTTAAGCTGTGAAATAGTAACTGACCAAATTTTACCTTGTAAACCTTGTGGCTGAGCAGGGATTTGAGTTTGTCCACAGACCCCTCTAGTCCTAGTCTGGTACTAACTACTCTACCACACTGGCACATTGATTAGTTTTCCTTTTATTATCAATTGTCTAGGAATTCAGTAATGCTTTCCTCAGTGAATGGTTCAAATAAAGGTGTCTGCAGTTTCTACACAGACTGTGGTACTCCTTTGGTACATTATATTCAGGGCTATTTTTGGGCAGAAACACACAGGAATGGAGTTCCGGCTGGCTTCTGAGTTGGCCACGCCTACAGTCTCCCCCGCCCCCCCGGGTTCCCCAGGCACCTTGCAAGCTGCGAGGCACCTGGAGAAGTCAAGCCGATCCAGGGAGAGAAAGCAGGTTAAACTGCCTTGGCTTCCCCAGGCACCTTGCAAGCTGCGTGGTGCCTGGGAAAGCCAAGCAGATCCAGGGAGGGAAGGCAGTTTAAACTGCCTCCCCTCCTGGGGGAGCCGATCCAGAAAATGCCTTCTTTCCCTCGGGTTCCCCATGTGTCCCGCAAGCCGCAGGGCACCTGGGGAAGCCGATACTGGGAGAGAGCTGGGCTGTCAGGGTATGGCCTAATACGCTAATGAGTTTCTGCTTTTGGGTGTGGCCTATTATGCTAATTAGTTAGTGCTGGGTTTTTTCTAGCCCTGATTATATTTATTAGTATATTCACATGTGCGTTTCCTTTGTGACATATATGATAAGTGGATTAAAGGTCAAGGTGGTAGGCCACTAAGTTCTCTGGTTTCAGTAGTGTGATAATATTCTTTCAGTGTAGAGTACATTTCTATCCTCCTGAACAGAGTTATGCTCTTCTAAGCCCATTGATTTCAGTGGATTTGGAAGGATGTGACTCTGCTTAGGAGTACACTGTGTAGGGTTACTCATTTCGGTTTGGAGTGCACTCATGTAGGGTTACTCATTTCGGTTTGGGAAATTTCTGGAGATTTGAAAGTGGGCAGGCTTTTGGGGATGGGAGGGACCTCAGCAGGTTATAATGCCATAATGTTCACCCATGGAAGCTGTCATTTTCTCCGGGGGAACTGGAATGTGGAGATCAGTTGTAATGCCAGGAGGTCTTGGGTCTCCTCCTGGATGTTGGCAACCTAACTCTCATGGAGATGACAGATAGCCATTTGTAGTATAGTTGGGTGGAGGAGAGATGGCAAAATTCCAGCGGCCTTATCACCTTTGGGACCCCTGCAGTTGGCCCCGTCATATGATTTGTTTTCAAGCTATGTTTTAGTTGGATCAGAAAGGGATGGGGTAGGGGCACAGAAGGAATCTCTGTCCTGGGGGGGGCGGTATGGTTCGTGGCCGAGCTCTACTTGGGGTTATGATTGGAGTAAGGGCAAAACCACCCTTTCCCTCAAAATTCTGGGGTTCCTATTGTCTAAAGGAAGGACAGCTTATAACTCGCTCTCCTTCTCTCATAGAAGTCATCAGCACCTGTTGACTAGTATGGAAGATAATAAAATACTGCGTATCATATTGACAGGAACTCTGCTAGTTTTATATGAAAGCAACTATAAAACTCATTTGACAGATGCTGTTGAACAGAGGGTTTACTAAGGTAGTCTGAGAAAGTGTGTGAAGGATGGCGTGCCCTGTGAGCTTCTCAAGAATTACCACATTATTGTGTTGTAATATAGTTTTCTTTCTTGACGTACAGAGGAGCAGAAGAGAGTATATACAGGACTGAAAAGCAAGATGGGTGTGTCTGCGTGTGCAAATGTATGATAAATAAGCAGAATATTTTACATATTTTAGTTTTTTAAAAATGAAAGTGCTGCTTTTATTTCTTTTTTGATACTGTTATGAATTTTTATACTGGAAGATGTTGAAAGCACTTGAATAGTAAAGCTTCAGGATTTTATTTTTTTTGTGTTATGTTTGGCAGTCAGCTTCTGTTTAAAATTCCTTTAATCTATCCATTCCATGCTTTTATATTCCTCTCCATTGCTGAAGGCACTATGAAGGATCTTTTTTTTATATGAACTTATTAAACAAATAATGCTGGAAAATGCTTTGTCTTTTTTTTTTGCCCCATAAAATGAACTGTTGTGTGAACTGTTAAATTTCTATTTACCTTTCTTGATTCCCCCCCCCCCCCTTTTGGAAGAAAACCACAATTTCTGTGCTAGATCTAAAGTTTCATTAAAATTGCTTATGCCCTGTCCCAGGCATTTTAAGTGGGCCATCTGTCTAAACATCTCTCTATTTTTTTCTGATCATTTCCTCGACTTATTCATGAGCCATGGGAGGGCTTCTTTGTAGTCTCCGTGTAGCTGGTTCAGTCTACCCGCACTGAATACATCTATGTGCTTGCATAACATATCTTTTCATAGTGCTGGAAATTCTCTGAACTTGGTTCAGATGAATGGCCCACTTTCTGAAGGTTCCACCCCCCCCTTCCCCTTCTGCTGTAAAGATTTGTATGCAGGAATTGACCTCGGTGGCTAAAGAATCCGGCACATTATTCTTGATCATCTTACAGGCTCTCCTATGGTGAAAGTTATGATGAAGGATTTCTTAATTATTCTTTGACCATTAATATTGTTTTAACACAATAGATCGCTTTTATTTAGCTGCCAAATTAGGTAATTGTGCAACCAGGGTGGGGTGGGGGGACACCCTTGCATTTGTAGAGTGCTGTGTAATGCAATTTTTGTAATGCTGGTGTTTGAAAATTGGAGAGTTTTGTTCGTTGTATTCTGATTCTCATAGAACTTACTTCAGAGATATTTGTTTGGAGGCAAATGACATTTTAATGCAGGCCTTTCTTTTGTTAGCTTCCTGCTTTGGATATTTTGAATCTTATCCATAGTTCTGTTCTCATAAATTCTGATTATACTTTATTATCTTCAGCAGTTGCAAGTGGAGGTGGGGAAAGGCACCTATTTCCAGCAAGGTGTGTATTTTAGTTTTATTCAGGTCTTCCATTCTGATTGCTTGCTAACAATCAAAGCCCAAATAGTTGGGGGGGGGGTTTGATCTGGTTTATATTCATGAATCTTCAAACAATTATTTTTAACTAGAGGTTTTAATTTAACTATTATGATGCCCGACAACCCACCCCTCCCTTCAAAATTCTGTCCAGTCTGCAGGGTTTCCTAGCTGCAAATCTATTTCAGCATGAAAAATACAAGTTATGAAAACTGATGATGTAGAGACAACCAAACTCTTGGCAGGGAAGCAAGAAGTATAGTTCTTTGTAGGTATAGATTCTAAGTTGGCATCCATATCAGCTGATTTTTGGGGTATATTTTCTGTACCAAACATTGTGTCCGAGAAGACAGATTCTCTCAGTTCTCTGGTAGCCTTCACCTCTAACAGTGGTTGTATGGACAGATGTTTGGTAACTCTTTTCATCTTGGCCATCACACTGTCCCTCATTTCACCCCTCCATTCTAACTGGTTCCTTAGCCACTTTTCTTTCTCGTGGAGTAATTGAGTGTAGTGGAATGTCAGGTCAGAGCCAAATTATGGCAATCCCATAGGGTTTTTAAGGCTAGAAACAAGGAGAGGTAGTTTGCCATTGCCTGCTTCTGTGTAGCAACCCTGGACTTTCTTGGTGGTCTCCCATTCAAGTACTAACCAGGGCCGATCCTGCTTAGTTGGGTATACCATTGTTACAATATCTCTTCCTCCTTAAGCATTACCTCTGTCATTCTTCCTCCTTTAAAACGAAGATTCTCTTTGTTCCCTGTATCCCTTTCTTCCCACCACAGCAGCATCTTCCATCCTTGATTACTACCTCTTCCACAGAACACTGGGTTGTGTTTAAAGCCCTGGAAGGAACGTCGTTGAATTATTTTGTTATATCAAGATCACTACATGCATGTAGTGCTCCCTCTAACAGTTTTAGTGGTAACAAGCGAAACCATAGGCTTTTTCTGTTAATGGCAGGCATGAATTGCAAGCAAGAAAAGAGCTGGGGTTGTGTTTTCCAAAGCTTATGGCATATGAAGTACTTCGAATATGTTAAAGTCCTGTACAGTATGAACGTTTAGTGAGGTTAACTAGAACTAGAGCAGAATAAAGTGGAACATTATATACTTAGTTTTCTTTGGTGCACCATACATCTGAACTCACAAGTGATTTCTTTTACCAAGAAAAAGTACAGACACCGCCGAAGAAATGGGGATTCTGATGCCAGCAATGGAAGCATCTATGGATATTTATAGGAGTAAGAATTTTGGATACTGTATCTTTCTTTGAATGGGCGATTTATTTTATTTAGAAGTGAAATGATGTATTGGCTACATTTTATCCATGTATCATACAACTTAACTGTGTCATCATAGTAGGCCATACCAGGTGATTACCTTCATTGGAGTCTACCATTTGTTATTATGTTAATCATTCACCACTTATAAAGTGTCACACACAGTGAGCATTGTGGGGTTTGTGGTCTAAAAAGCATTTTAATAGTGTATGCTAAACACAGGAAATCTGAGTTTAATATCTTGAAAAATATGGCTAACCTAGAGAACAGATCTTCCTCAAATTTATTCTGATATTTATGTCTACATGCCAGTTACTTGGGTTGGATCCAGTGACTCTCTTTAGCTAAGGGAGAAGCCTCACTCTGGCAAAAAAAAAATTCCTCGCTGTACTTAATTTTTGTAATTAGTGTATGCACGTAATTTTTGTAAAAAAGAAATCACTTGTGAGTTCAGATGTATAATAATGTTAATAAACATTCCTTGGTATTTGTGGAAATAAATTAGTGAGTTTGCTTTAAAAGGTGGTGCTTTTCTATTGCTATAATTTTTAGGCCTGACTTGTATGTGCAGGAATATTAGTGTGGATGTTTTATATATCCAAGCGGTGTGATAGTTGTAGACCACCATGCAGCTATGAAGAAGAAAAGACTATATCCTCCCACCAAAGGAGCACACATTGATTGAAGCCTGGTGAACTAGAACTCAGAATAAAATGCAAAAAATAACTTTTCTATACTCTACAGCTATAGAACGGTAATAGTCCATAAACATTTGAAAATAAAATGGGCTGACGGCAAACCAAAATAGAGCGTAGATAAGTGTAGAGCTTGGAGAAAGTATTTGCTGTCCCCAAGAAGACGCAACAGGCTTGCGCTGTCAGCTGCAAGCTGCACACAAAGGCCCACTGAGCAGATATTCCTTCAAAGTGGTGCACTTCCTCAAAAGTTTGCTAGCAAACAAAAGGCTTCTGAGAGTGAAGGAAAGCAGGCTGTTTATTCTTTTAAAATCCACTAGTGCTGGAAGAAACCCTCCCCAAATCATCCACTGTGAAATAAGTACTTGCTCCTACGGAGTGAAAAACTCAGTAGGTTGTCGGTCCATCCTTCCATCTCAGTATAATTTTAAAACATAATTCTGGCAACAAGGAACCAATAAAGGCAAATTAAGTCAGCCAAGCACCAGATGGGTCTAGTTTGAGGACAACTTCATGTCCTGCACCCTCTGAGGAAACACTTTCGCTCACACACTCACACTTCTGTGTAAGTTTCTGATGCTTTGGCAAACATTGCGCATTTTACTTGATCCATGCAGCTCTGTACTATTTACTCTGACTGGTAGTGGCTTTATAGGTTCTCAGGCAGTGATATTTTCCAGCTACCTGAGATTCTTTGAAAAATGCCTGAGGATGCCAGAGATGAAACCTTGGCTGTTCCAGATGCAGAGCATGCGCAGTCGACCACTGAGGTATCAGCTTTTCGTTCATTGCTCCACATGAACAGTATAACGCAGGTTCAACGTAGTTTCAGATTTGATTCCACGTCAGTTTGGACCTTACTAATTACTTCAATAGAGGTTATTCATTTTTACAAATCACTGACCCAGTCTAGGCTTAGAAAGCTGGCACAGATCAGGCAGTGAAGCTGTGGTCAGTCCCCATTAAACATTTTTGTCCCATGTTCATGTGACGTGGCTGTGGGCAAGCCTGCCCATCTCTTATTTGGGGTTAATATCTATCTAACAATTTATATACACTGAAAAACTCGAATGTTCTTCTGCCAAAGACGAAAGAGAGATCTTGATAATATTTTTTTTTCTTCATCAGCTTTTTATCGGTTTTAATCCAGTTTTTCCCTTTCAACAAGGAAATGTTGTATTAGGAGATTATTTGAAGTATATAAAGAGCAGGAGACAAATAGATTTCTGTCATAATGAAATCACTAAGCATATGTTCAGTGATAACGGGGGCATACGACCACAGGGGAAGAACTCAAGGAGAAAAGTGGGCCAATTATGGTAATGAACAGGTAGCCAACTGAAAAGGAAGAGAGGAGAGAGAGCACAGGGTAACCATGTGAAATTATGATGAGCACAGTAAGCAGCTGGCACAGCCTAACTATTGTCAAATGTCTGAAACATCACAGCAGAATACAGTTTAAGGACAATCTGAAAGGACAAACTGGTTAGTCTGTGTATTTCTGCAGGGAGCTGTTGAAAAGTATAAAGGTTGCATTGGGAAGCCATCATCTTCTGAAACTTTTAACTAAGACAAACCACGTCATTACTGGTTTCTGTGGTGGTCTGCTCTTCGCTAGTCATCTTCCATTCACTTGCTTTCCATAGAGGTGTTCAGAGACCATTCCTGTGCCCTGAAGTTTTCAGGACAGGGCTCTCAAACCTGTTTTAGCAATATGATGTAATAAGGAGGGCTGGAAGAATTACAGTGCTGTAGCAGTAGAACAAAGTTTGAGTCCAATGGCACCTTTAAGACCAACAAAGTTTAATTCTGGGTAGCAAGAAAGTGTCCTTTGAAATAGGCATTGTGAAATATTCCCCCCCCCCCCCGATATGCTAAGACCAAAATTCTACATTTTGTCTTTCTCTTGCTGCTTTTATCAGTAACACAAAAGCAATTAATGTTCAAGCATGTTAAGAAATGCTGTCAATAAGGATATGATTACATACTTCTCTGAAATCCCTCCAATTTTGAAGGCTTATTAAATGTTTTGTAATACTCCATCTTTCCATTGGCATGTTCAGAGCAGCTAACAAAACTAAGATTGCACAAAAAAGTACAGCAGTTCTGTACAAACCACATCAAACCTAGCAGTTATTAAATGCAACTTTATTCATGATTGAAACTTACAGAAAAATGGATTTGGCTACTGTTTGTAAAAGATCTTTCAGTGGCAGCAGCAATAGTACAAAAAGGAATGATAATATTTACATAATATTCAAGGCTAGTTTATGGCTGGGAGGTGATGGGAGGCGATGGCATATATTAAACCGTTCTCTCTTTGCAGATTATCAGCGTGAATTTAAAATTACCATGAGATCTGGGATCTAAAATGAAAGTTTGAGCAGGCTATTCATGAAATGATAGGAAAACGAGTGGTTGGCACATAGCAGTTGCACATGGCATCAGTTGCATGTGGCAATTAATCTAGTGTGCTTTATGGTTGTGCTAGTGTATACAAAAGGGACAAAAAAATTCTCAAAATACAAAACCAAAACTATGTACCCGTATTTTTCGCTCCATAAGACGCACCTGACCATAAGACGCACCTAGCTCCGCTCAGTGCCGTGGCTTGGGAAAAGTGAGGGGGGTTTAAGACGCACACACTTTCCCCCCCACTTTTTTGGGGAGAAAAAGTGAGTCTTATAGAGCAAAAAATACGGTAACTTGCCACATCCTGTCTCAGGAGACCTTCAAAATCTATTGGGATTGTTGCACATTATTACAGTATTGTTACAAGTAAGGGTACATGTGACTGGGTTGGATCCAGCACAAGGAGCTTTGCTTATGGAAGAGGCAGGAGGGAGCAATTTTGCCTTCTTCCCCTTTCCCACTGGGGCCTCCTGACCTACATGGCTTTTACCTATATCTGGAGATTTTGGGAGGTGGAGCCTGAGGTTTGGGGAGGGAAGGAAATTCAGTGGGGTATAATACCATAGTGTCCACCTTCCAAAACAACCATTTTCTCCAGGCAAAATGATCTCTGTCACCTGGAGATCAGTTGTAATAGTGGGAGATGTCCAGTCACCACCTGGAGGTTGGCAACCACTGTGATTCCATGCAGCCCCACAACCTTTGGAATCCCCCCCCCCCCCGGATTCAGATAAGACTGAGGGAAGGCCAACGAGTCTGAGGCTGTCAGCACCTTCCATTCACAGACTGCTGGATCTAACCCAGTATCTCTGAATTTTCATAAAACCTGAGCCAAGTGGCTCTAAGTGAAACTGTAAGAATATTTGGACAAAGCATTGGCCTAGAGATGGTCAATAGACTCTAATGGAGTCCAAAACGCATTACAGTGGAGCTTTGGGAGGTCCACTGCAGAGACCTGTCTGTCTAGAGAGGTCAGTGTGGCTAGAAGGGAATGCCCCCAAAATATTAAGGTTGATGTTTTGTGTAACGATTTCATTGTATGTGGTGGTGGTGGGGGATAATAAATGTGTTTTTGACTCTCTGGTGTTGGTTAAATTAAAAACATAACCTTTCAGCAGTGAAGATTAACATAGGACTCCCCTTTTTTCTCTTGATGATATAGAGTGTCTATAATTAAACCTGATGCAAGTAACTGGGAGCTGTCAGTCCAACTGGGAGACACAACTCACTCAGTTATAGCTTCATGTCAAGGGTCAACGTTCTTGGTAAGTGTTTACTCAGCATGCACCAACTTTTAATCAGTGTCAATAGTCTTGATTTTGGTCCAAATGTAAGAGAGAATTAACAATGAGCCATATCACAATAACAATTTATTGTACATACGCATTTCTCAAGAGCAATAAAATCTCAATACACTTTTGTTGACCATTAAAATCTTCTAAGAACTGATGTTACAGCAGTATCAAACCATGAAATTAGACCATATACAGAACCTGAATGTGTTTTGATCATTGGATTTCATCAGCTGCTTATCTATGACTATTCAGCTAAAATTACATTTCTAGAGCACGTTTGAGAGACTTCTATGGCTGATGAAGACCAGTAGGCATAACTCGTTGAACTAAGTTACGGACTTATTTTATAATATAGGGAAATTGTTGTGCTGAGAAGTTTACTGTAAATAAAATAACACGATACGGCTTATTGTTGATCCTAATTCTGAAGGTTTAGACATCTTTTAAGTAGAGTACTTTTTTGGTGGAAGACTTCTTGACTTTGATTTCATGTGTGTGTGTGTGTGTGTGTGTGTATAAATATAAATGAATCTATATATGTGTGTATATTTGCATATACATAGCTATACCAAGTAGATCGGTGGATGGGATTCTACAGAGGTGTTGGGAGGAGATGGAAAAGACTGTACCTGGCAGAATTTGCTTAGGGAGAGTAATATGGGTTACAGCTGTGAAATGACTAGCTAGAAGAAACATATAGTGGATTAAGGTTATGGTGTTATTCAGCTTTTGGTTATGCTCTTCCTATGACTGAATGTTCCTTCCCTCATTATGCTAGATTAGAGGGAGTGGGGAGTAAAATGATCAGCTATACTATGCTGTTATAAGTAGACCAAGTAGGCAGAGAAGAAGCGGGGGAGGGAGAGGGGCTAACAAACTCCTTTCCCTTCCCCTCCCCACAACAGACATCCTGTGAAGTAGGCTCTTTCAAGAACTGCCCTTTCAAGGACAGCTCTTGTCAGAACTATGGCTTGCCCAAGGTCATCCAGAAGTTGCAAGTGGAGGAGTGGGGAATCAAACCCGGTTCTCCCAGATTAGAGTCCACACACTTAACCACTGCACCAAACTGGCTCTCCAGTTTTCCAGAGAATATCCAGAGAATATTAAGTGATACATGTATTTGGAGAGTAGTGTCGTGCAGATCATGGTGGGTTTGTGTCATTTTAAATGATAGGTGAGGGACTACATCACTGATTGCTTCTCCCACACGTTTACAAAAATAGCATGTCAGGAAGTAGGACTCTAGTCTTGTCTCAGTATGTGCAGAGAGTTTATGTAGAAGAACATTCAAAAGCAACTTCCATGTTCAGTCTGATAGAGTCTAGGGAGTCTGTTTGATTCTCCTGGCTGTATGTTTCAGTTCTTGGGTTTAGAGAAAGAAAACAACAAAGTCAACTAAGAACTGCTCCTCCTGGTCAACTATGCCACACCTGGGCTGGCACAGTGCGAAGCCTGTGCTCCTTCTCACCAGTCCCACTTTGGAGACAGGGGTGGGGTGGGGCTGCAGTAGCTCAGTAGGATATTTCCCAGTAAACAGCCAGCATACCCCTGCCCATAGGATAGGATTCCATGCAGAAATGAAGTGTTTATTGACTTGTTCAGAAAAATTTATGTTGGGAAGTGTTAGTAATGTTTTGTTTCCCTTAGTGTGTGCTACACTGTGCTCCTTGAAGGGAGAGTGGACTAAAATCGATATAGCATATATGATGTGGTATCAGGAGGGATCCTCTTGCATCTTGGGGAGCACCTTCTACTTGATCTAGAAGGCAGGGTCAGGACTTTGTTGATTCTTTCAAAGAATGGGACACTATCTCATCATACCATTCTTGCCTGGTATGTAAGAAACCTGGTGTTATGCAGGAAGTTTATCAGGGAGGAATGGGGAGGACTTTTTCTGGTAGAATTGCTTGCTTTCCTTCTTTTCAAAAGCTCATGGGAACAAGACCCAAGGAGCTTGGCTATGTCTACTTGGGTCTCTTTTCCCAATTTATTTTTGGGTCTCTTGGGTCTCTTTTTCACATTTATTTTTCAATGGCTGTTCATTTATCACTGTATTATTGTATTGGTCTCCTCATATTTGCATATCTGGAAAAAGGTATCTGAAAAAAAGTAGTTTGACGTAAGTAATCTGGTCATTGTCTTGATGGGGTAATCCACAACATTCAACTAATTATAGCTCCATTTATGGGTTGACATTCCAGCTTGTTTCCAAGGAGCAAATATATTTGAGACATAGCTTAGTGTTTTTAGAGAGAATGTTGCAGGAACCAATGCCCCTTGTGAAGTCTGGATGCCTTCAAAGAAGGGCAGTCTACCAGAATGATCTTGCAGTGGTCAGGACTCACATCAGCTCTCTCCTGTGATGCTTTGCAGATCAAAATAATGTTACATTTATAGTAAGACAAATAGCAGAGGATAGAAAAAGAACTGTAGAAGCATTAACAGTGTTCAGTCTACATATCATAGCCTAGAATTGCGCAAGATTCCTTTGATCAAATTTTCCACCACATAATTTTTCTGTCACAAAGAAGAAGAATGCCAAGTGAGGGAACAAAAGAGTGAAAAATAAACAATGGTGCCTGCTTTCTATAGCAGCATCGTGCCCTCTTTCAATATTTATTGGGTTTATGTTTCTTTCTGCTGTGAATATCTCCGAATTGGGAAGCTAGAAAGCGTGCTCATTTTGGTATCCCCCTGATGTTAAAAGTCTCAGGGATAAAAGGGATAGAGATTTTTAGCTCCGTGTATCCTACTTCCGACAGCTTGAATGTCAAACATTTTTAGCTTAGAATTCAGGCTGCTTTTTACTGGTGGTGTTTCATGCTGCCTGCAAGCTCACCAGGTATGTTCCAGAGTGGAAAGAAGAAGCTGCCATTTCACCAATGGGATTCCTTTTCACTAAGCTTTAACTTGCTGTTTGGCTTGAGAACCAAATAAGCTTGAAAGAACAGTACACAACTATTTTGGAAGCAGTTTGAAGTTTAGCTTGAGGGTAAATGTGGCAGGGAAAGTTCTGTGTACTGTCTTGCCTTTCATGTGATCATTCACCACGTATGCTAAGCATCCACTTTATCATTTTTCATCTGCATATTTTTTCCACAAGTTATGTGTGTGTACCCAACAATGGCTAACACTGTTCAAGTTTCACTCTGCATCAATATTTATAGCATTGTGAAGTATTTTCTACTGAATCAGCTCACTGCTTTTCCTCATCTTTCATGCTTTCCGTTTTGTTTTGGAAACCTGGGTCTCTTGTGCGTTATGATGATGACCTTTTTTGACTAGGATACATTCCAACCTTATCTATTGTTTTTCTCTCCCTTTTAAAAATGAATGGAAATCTAACTTAACCTTCATGTAGGTCCCTCTGCTCACGTTATGGGGGATGCATATGAATGCAGGAAGTGGGTTTCAGTGAGCTATATGGAAAGCAACAGTTGTACGTACACAAACTTCAACAGCACAGCATCCCTGAAAAGGAAGATGGTCCTAATCAATGCTGCTATCTGATTGCTTCCCTTGTATTTGAATGGCACTCCTCCCCAACCCCCACTTTGAAACAAGGGTGAGAAGAAGCAATTATATATACATATACATATATTTATATTTAACAGAGGGGCTAGCTTACAGGAGATGGCAGCGGCTACAAGCATAAACAGCTTCAAGAGGAAATTAGATAAACATATGGAGCAGAGGTCCATCAGTGGCTATTATCCACAAGGTATAGATAGGAACTCTCAGTCTGGGGCAAGTGATGCTCTGTATTCTTGGTGCCGGGGGGGGGGGGAACAGTGGGAGGGCTTCTAGTGTCCTGGACCTCCTGATGGCACCTGGTATTTTTGGTCACTGTGACACAGAGTATTAGACTGGATGGGCCATTGGCCTGATCCAATATTGACTTCTCTTATGTTCTTATGTACTATACAAGTGGTGTTTGGTAGTGCTGAAGAAGGCCATGTTTTGAATACTGTGTCCCACCTCAAAGTACAGAGCTCAGGAAGATGTAGAACAGGCAACTATAACTACCAAGTGGCAGGAATATCTCATCAGTGTGATCAAATACATGTTCTCCTGGGAGGTTGGCAAGCAGGAAACCTCCACTTGGCATTTTAAAAGTTTTTTTTTCTTTTCTCTGGACAGAGAACATGCAGGAAAGGGGAGGGAGAAGTCAGTTTGATTGTACCTCAGCCCACCTTCTTACAAATACTAATGGATCTAGCAGGAAAGACAATGGGATGGGCCAGTTCACCCCCCTTCTTCTAGCAGGGAATAGAGATTTGGAGGTATGCGAATGCTAGACAGTCTCCAGGAAAGAGATTCCTGGAGATCGCCAGGAAGTGCTTTTCTGACCTGGTTTGACCTGGTCAGGGGGTTGGGGAAAGGTAGAAGATAAAACTCCTGGGAGCCAGGAGGAAGCTCTCTTTCTTTGGGATGCTCAGGTGATGAGAGGAGACAGGATCCTTAACTCCTGAGGCAGCCATATTGACTATGTGCTTGCCTGGGAAACTGGGAGCAAGCTTCAAGGCAATGGTAACTCTGTAGATGACTATTTATTGTTTTATTGTTTGTTGTTTTTATGTTGTGAGCCGCCCTGAGCCCATTCCTGGGGTAGGGAATAGAATAATAGAACAGCTAAGCTAAAGAGCCTGTCCTATATTTTACTATCATGTAGGGCATGTTTAGTGAGAGGGACGGTGGTTTTGTGTTTTTTTACCAGTTTTTTTTTTGCTTTCTCAAATTTGGTGCTGTGCCAGAAGTATGCTCGTAAACATTTTCTTTTCAATGAATACTTTAAACTTTTGATGTTGGGAGTGGTTCTCTATGTCACACAGACTGCTGTCGTTTTGGACACACTATTTTGAAAGGGGCTTCAGGGGGTTGGCAAGTGGCTATTCTTCCAAGGGCACCCAAGGCATTAAACTGTCACCATGGCAGCCAGGTGTTCGACGGCAGGAGACACCGAGGCAAGGCCTCAGAACTGGGAGCTGGGAGTCCTGCTCCTCCCAGTGGGAAATTCCTTAAAAAGGGCAGGTGGTGGGGCATGTTACTCTAGAGAGAGAAAAAAGCCCCTGCTGGGAGTTTGGAACCCCTAGGAGGGCAGGGTGGAAATGGGGCCTGTAGGCTAGAGCAGGCACGTTTTGCCACAATTAGAATGAAAACAGCAACACATTTTGGGCTTTTTAGTCTAGAAAAAAGGCAGTGAACATGGTATGTGGTACAGATTTGCGAAGTCTGATGTGAAAAAGTAGATAAAAACTTCTCTCAGTTTTTTCCCCCATAAAGCTCTGGATCACTCCAAAAGTTGCCCTGTCTTAGATTTACTTGACAGAAGGACTTCATACAGTGCATGGTTTACTTTTAGTACTCTGTGCCACCAAGGCAGTGATGGCCAGATGCTTAGATTGCTTTTAAAAAGCAACATTTTCGGTAGGGTGGGATTTCTGCATCCACATGCTGTGTCTTCTGTGAGTGACCTTCTCTGGCATGACGCATGCTGTGATGGCTGTAGAATCCTTTACCTTTATGGAGGTAAGGATTTTTCAGGAAAGAAACGGGTCCTCTCCAGTAGAAGCCTTTGAGAAATGTGCCAGGCTCCTCTTGCATTGAATTGCATCTTGTGTTGATTTATTGTTCATTTCCAGAGGAAGATGGTATTTTAGGAGTTTTTAAAGACATGTTCCACCACTATGGTGAAAGCAAATGTGGCAAGTGACAAATGATGCAAAGAGCCAGGTGGACGTCCAACCCAAATGGTTACAATACAGGATACATTTTAGAAAGTTACCAGATCTACCAATTAGTGAAGTACTTCTATGTTTTCTCATACTGAAATGTCATTAAACTTGAAAATGCAGTCTTCTCTTTAACCATCATCTCATTTCACTAGAGCCTCCATTCCCCGATATGGTGGAAAAATTATACTGCCTCTGTATTAGAGAAAGTAGCTTAAAAAAGCATTCACAATCACAGTGTCTCTAATGAAATAAGGCTAAGTGTGTCCTATCTCAGGTCAGTTATTTTCCTTTTCAGAATGATGTTTGAATGTCTTTGAATTCACTTAAGCACCTAAACAACAAGCAGAGTGAATTAGAATACATTTTAAAAGGTAATTCATTATATTTTTCACAATGCAGGAACCAGCTTTTGAAGTGAAATGTATATTTTTATTACGTATCATGACTGCATTTTTGAGTGATGACTTTCATCTGTGGAACAGCCACCACATATGCAGAATTTCTTGTATCTTGTTTAACTGACTTTAACTCAGACTTTGCAGTGGAGGGTGCCCTCACATTCGGCTGCAGGCTGAGCGACATCATTGTGAGTCATGTCACACAGACATGGAATCAGGATTTTGTGCCATTTTCAACCATCCCATTGTTTAACTATGTCAGGAATTTGCACAGACCGCGAACTGCTTTCTCAGTTTATATATTAGTTACTGAGCCTTCGCTTTCCTTTCACAGGGTTGGATCCTGACTAAGCTTTCCGTCCATGCAAGGTACTTTGGTCAGTGGAACAAAATGTTCTTACTCCCCTATCCCCACATACACACACTGCAGTCCTGAAATGGTGCTTGTTTTATAGTAACTTTGTGTTCTGTCTGGTGATTCTACCATCTTATTGGCAAGGAGGGATTATTCTACGTGTGAACTATACTCACTAGAATAGAAATCTTTGTATTCTGTGTGGTGGTTCTAATAAAGATTCCTATCCTAGTGAGTATACTTCACAGGTAGAAGATGAACAATCACTGCTTGCCAAAAAGATGGTATGAGCCCCCTCTGGGCAAATTGTGACGTTGCTTTGTAAGGTGCCATAGCTCTGGGAAGATAAAAATGCTGTCATGCGTAGACTACCTTGCATGGAAATGCTTTTACATTTCTGATGTAGTATGAGGAAATGATGGTAGGTACCAGAGAATGTTTCTAGGTCATTTTTTTTTAACTGTGAAACAACTTTGATACTCATCCTGGAGGGGGTTCTTCATCAGCATGCAGTCTTTGATCACCATCTGAGTGTGGAGAACAGGGAATAATACAGGTGCGTAGTATGCCTGCTGCCCAGGATATGCACAGTCCAATGAACAGACACAATCACAAAAGCAGGAAAATTAAGAGATCCAGAACGCACAAACCAGGCGTGATTCAGTTTGAAGGGCCTCCTGTACAGGCTTCATTGAAACAAGGGAGAACTGCACACGCTCCTTGGATTGTGCCCATTTATTCCATCACTAAAGGCATAATAACCTTGAGCTCCTCCTGCTGGTATAACAGCAGCGCTTGTATGTGCCAGCACATTCCGCATAGCATTGAGGGGCTGAGCATGAATCAACAAAAAAGCTGTGATTAACTCTACAGGCCCTAGTTGAACTGTTTTGTCAGCCGGTTTACTTCCTCTTGCAACAACTACGTTGAAATTCAGATGAATTTTTGGCCCATGGGGGAGAAATGGCATTATGTAGGAGTTGCTGTCACCCAGGCTGGCTGGCTTGCTTGCTGTGGCTCCAAATTTCATTGCCTTTCTCAGAGGAAGAAGAAAACAGGCTTATTAACATGACTTTATTGTAGTTCTTAGTCTTTTATGAAAAATAATGCTGTTGTAGTGGCTAGATGTGCGTCAGCTGTAACGAACTGTTTTGATGTAGCCTTTTCAAAGGGCTAGACCAGAGCTTTCTTTCTGAAATGTGCAAAGCAGAGTAGATGCGGCTTCTCAGATGGATCTAATTAGTCCTTCGTAGAGGCTGGATGTCCGTTCGTTGCAGCTGAATTCTCATTTCATTCGCCCATAACTAGAAACACCTCGCTTCAAACACATTTCTTCAAAGAAAAGAGGGGTTTAGGGTTCCATGTTTTTACTACTTTTTGATGTCTGTTTCCCTTTAACAAAGAAGACCTTATGTTTATACAACTCCTGTTATTAGGAAAACATAGCTTTGTTCAGGAGGATTCATTTTGTATCAGTATTTGGCTTTTGGTAAAAGTGGAAGATCTTGCTGGCACTAAACTGTGAAGGGTCAGTTGCACATCCCTCATACAGCAAGCTTGTTTATTAGAAAGACAACAGCCTTTCTGGTAGCAGGATAAAAGAAAATATTAAACAGCACTGATTATGGGGTTTATGAAGACTGTAGAAACTGTATTATGGGCTTGCTTCAGTGGCGCTATTGTTGCTAGCATTTAAGTGATGCCGCCTCTCAATTCCCAGTTTTTGGGAAAAGTTGGTAGCTTGGATTTCTGATACTTAGCAGGAGGACTTCCCCTGTACTTTCTGCAAAATGAAGCAGATAAATCCTCTGACCAGTAAAGAATTCTGCCAGCCAGTGGGTGGCAAGACGCTTAATTGCTCAGATAATGTTCATAGGATGCTGCTTGTACCTTGTCATATTGCTGATCTAACTAGGTCAGTATTGTCTACTGACCATGGGTACTACACAGTCCTTGGTGGAGGCCTGTCTGGCTCTGTCATCTGGAATCTTTCTTGTTGAAGATGGTGGGGGGGCTGAACTTTGGATTTTATGACCACCACAAAGCATGTGAGGTATGCTATTCAAAGCTACTGAGGCATGATACCTTTTGAATAATGACTTTCAGTTTCATATTGATGAGGCATTGAAGAGCAATAGTTCCTTTGTTATCTGGCATTTAAAGTATGGTTGACAAGCTGGGGCATTGGGAGATGGGGAAGAGCGAGAGAGCATGTTTCCATGCTTAGTCATGTTCAGCCTCTTGCTGAACAAGTACTAACAACAGGTATACGTGTGTGCCCTTCTGGATAACATTTTTCGCTTGTGTGTTGTCGATGCATTTGGCATACCCTTGGCATTAATTGTCATGCAATGGAAGGTGGTTGAGTTTTCACCTGTCGTGGAACTCATAAAGATGCAGAGTTCTTGTCAAGAGAGGGAAAAATGTGCTCTAGGATGCTTGTTTATTACGGTCAGCTGCTTGTATTAAACATTCACCTGAAACAAAATGCCATTAATCCCAATGAAAAGGGCTGCTTTTAATGTATAAAGCCAGCAACGTGCCTGCCATTCATGACAGTGGAGAATGTGTGGAAGGGAAGGACCTTGAAGGATACTTTGTTTCTGTGTTCATGGAAAAGCTCTGCAGTCCTTCTCTACCTTCCCTGCCCTAAGGCACGGGGTCCTGTCATAGACGACTGTGCCCCTCAAAATGGGTACCGTGTTAGTCTGTCTGTAGCAGCAGAAAAGGGCAAGAGTCCAGTAGCACTTTAAAGATTAACAAAATATGTGGAAGGGTATGAGCTTTTATGAGTCAGTGCTTACTTCTTCTGTGCCTCTCAAAAGAGGGGTGGTAAGTAAAGGCACTATCCTTGGAAAAACTTGGCTTTGTTTTAATCCACAAGACAACTTGTCCTCTTATCCCATGAATTCTGAGTTTACTTAGGAGCCTTTGATGAAGAACTTTACCAAAAAATTTCTGGAAGTCTAGGTAAACAACATCTGCTGAGTCACCCTTGTCTGCATGTTTGTTCACCTCCTCAAAGAGCTCTAAAAGGTTAGTGAGACAAGGTCTTCTGTTATAGAATCCATGCTAATCCTTCTTTAGTAGCTTTTGTTCATCAATGTGCCTACTAATTCTGTCTTTGATAATGGATTCCACCGAGTCACCCGGCATCAGTGTTAGACTGACTGCCCTGTAATTTCCTGGATTTCTTCTGGAACCTTTTTAAAAGATGGGGGTTACATTAACTACCTTCCAGTCCTTGAGAATGGAGGCAGATTTTTGTGATAGATTTGCATATTTTTGTCAAGAGATACACAAGTTCACATTTTAAGTTCTTTCAGAACTCTTGGATGTATGCCATCTGGGCCTGGTGATTTGTCGGTTTTTAATTTGTCCATCAGTTGTAGGACATCCTCTCCTTTTTCCTCATTCTGACTCAGGTCTTTTGACACCCCTCCTGAAAGTGTCAATTCTGGAGTGGGCAAGCACCTCCTGTCTTTCACAGTGAAGACAGAGCAAAAAATCCATTCAGCTTCTCTGCCATTTCCCTATTATCCTTTAGTAATCCTTTCACCCCTTGGTCATCCAAGGGACCCACTGCCTCCCTGGCTGGTGTTCTGCTTCTATTGTATTTGAAGAAGTTTTTATTGTTGGTCTTTATGTTTTTTACAATATGCTTCTTATAGTCCCTTTTTGTCTGTCTGATCACCGATTTGCATTTTATTTGCCGAAGCCTATGCTCCCTTTTATTTACTTCACTCGAACTAGTCTTCCACCTCTTAGGAATCCTTCTTACCTTTTACTGCTTCCATTACTTTGTTTATTAACCATGCACACCTTTTTAATATCTATTTGTACTTTTCCTAACCTGTGGTATACATTTTATCTGAGCTTCAGGCATTGTGGTTTTAAATAGTCTCCAAGCTTCCCAAAGGGATTTGACCCGCCTTACTTTTCCTTTCAGTTTCTCCTTCACAAGCCCCCTCATTTGACAGAAGTTACCCCTTCTAAAGTTAAATGTGGTTTCGTTGGTGTTTTGGGGCAACTACCTATTTACATAAATGCTGAACTTAATAGCATTATGGTCCCTGTTCCCAACTGGTGCTATTATGTTTACATCTCTCACCAAGTCTTGAGCATTAATTAGGCCCAAGTGCAGGCTCGCCTCCCTCTGGTAGAATCTGTGACCATTTGCTGTATGGTACAGTCAGGGCTATTTTTGGGCAGGAACACACAGGAACGGAGTTCCGGCTGGCTTCCAAGTTGGCCACACCTACAGCCTCCCCCCCCCCCACCGGGTTCCCCAAGCACCTCGCAAGCCACAGGGTGCCTGGGGAAGCCAAGCTGATTCAAGGAGGGAAGACAGTTTAAACTGCCTCCCATCCTTGAGTTCCCCATGTGCCCTGCAAGCCGTGGGACACCTGGAGCAGCCAATCCTGGGAGGGAGCTCTGCTGTCGGGGATGTGGCCTAATATGCTAATGAGTTTCTGCTGTTGGGTGAGGCCTATTATGCTAATGAGTTCCTGCTGGGCTTTTTCTACAAAAAAAGCCCTGGGCACAGTCATTGAGCGTATGTAGAAACTCAATCTCTTTCTCCTGACTTGAACACACATTGACCCAAACAATGTATGGATAGTTAAAAAATCACCTATTATGACACAGATATTTTGTCTAGCTGCTTTCCTTAATTCTTTTGCTGTTAGATTATCCTCTAACCTTTGATCTGGGAGTTGATAACGAACTCCCAGAGGTAAAGCTTCCTTTTGGGCCCACTATTTCTACCTACAGCATTCTTGTAAGCAAATCTGTTTCTCTTAGATTCTCCATTTTACTAGACTGTATACCCTCTCTGACATACAGAACCACTCCACCTCCGACCCTTCCCTCCCTATCCTTCTGATATAATTTATATCCAGGAATCACTGTATCCCACTCTTTATCCTCATCCCACCAAGTTTCTGAAATGCCCACAGTGTCTATGTTCTGCTCTGGCACTAAGCATTCCAGCTTCCCCATTCTATCTCGGACACTTCTAGCATTTGCATATGAACATCTATAATTCCCTAGACACGTTAGTCCTGCAACCTTTCTCCTTTGCCCTCTAGACCTCCTTCTGACCTTTTTTTTCTCCCTCTTGCACAGTTTGAGGATAAGCTACTTTTAACCCACTCCATGAGTAAATGTGTCACAGTGGTTTGAAAGAGAGGTGAAGAGGTCATCCATGTCAGGTCAAAAGGACAACAGAAGTCATACAACTGTTGAGAACCAATGAAAGCCCTGCATACTCCCTTCATGAAGATTAGGTATCCTTCTAGGCGCAGAAAGGGATTTTGGATTTAAGAGCTGTCTGTGTCTACAGTATGCCCATCTTGTCATTGAAAACCTTACACTTGTATAAAAAGAGGAAATACTTCAAAGGAATTTTTTTTCAATACTCCTTCAAAGTTCCAATTTTTCCATAGGAAAAAAAAAACCTGAGAAAAAAGGGCCTTAGAAAAAAAGTTGTAAAAAAAGTCTGTCCGTCCCCCCTGAATTTCCCCAGGCCTTCACATCTCTCTATGGGAGAAATGGTAGTGGATATAAAGAGGTGCAATTGGAATACCACTAGGCAGGAAGCAAATATACTTTATAGCCCATGGGGACCCCAGTGATTCCAGACTCTTCCAGCCTGTCCCTTCATCTACACTGTTGCATTCAAGTTCTTGATTATCAAGTAGGAAGCTCTCTTTCTTTGGGATGCTCGGGCGATAAGAGGACAAAGGACCCTTAACTCCTGAGGCAGCCATATTGACTATGTTCTCGCCTGGGAGCAAGCTTCAAGGTAATGCGAACTCCATAGAGAACGATTTATTGTTTTATCGTCTGTTGGCTTTATGTTGTGAGCCACCCTGAGCCCATTCCTGGAGTAGGGTGGAGTATAAAATAAAGTATAGGGCAGACTAAATATTCAAATTTATGCATATATTTGACCAGATAATGTTTTGTTTTTCATCTCCTCTTTACATGCAAAAGAAATAGCTTGAGCAACTATCCTTAATAGCCAAACTTAGTGTCTCTGTCTAATTCTAGCATGTCCTTATTAGATATGTGTCATTCTTTTCTGGTGTGGCATAGTAGTTAGGACTTGGGGCCAGTCGCTCTCTCATCAGCCTTGAGCCTGTCACTCTCTCTCGGCCTAATCTTACCTGAAAGGGTGTTGTGAGGGCAAATGGAGATGGATGGAGAACCGTAACTGCCTGCTCTTTGAGCTTCTTGGAGGAATGGCAGAAGAAAGTGTGACTGATTTTAAATTTCTAGTTGGTGCATCTTGAAACTTACATATTTTGCAAACAATCCCATTTGTCTAACCTTGACCTTTCAAGATGGTTGAGATGTTCCATCCGGCATTTTTTGCCCTTTACCATGTTAGTCATGCTTTTGTTTGTATTGATTGAAATGTAATGGGGGAAATGGGTTATTTCAGCTGTCCCTTTGTCATAGAGATGGATAAGGAAAGGTCTGTTCAATATGTTGGTGCTAGAAAATGGGAGATACAGAAACTTTCCAACCCCAGAGTATCAGCAGTTTTGATCATCATATGACCATTGAGGAATATGAAGCAAGGACTTGCTTCGCCATGAAACATTAGATAAACCATGGTTTGTTTAATGTATGTTTCTGCAACTAACTCTGCCAGAAACAAATAACAAATTCCAGATTATCTGCTTCTTGCTTCTCATCTACTTCCCAGTAGGGAAGACATCGTCTCTGTACTGTCTTCTGTGGCCAGGTGACTGCAAAATTCAGTGCTAATCAGTGAATGTAGACTACACAACAAACCACAGTTGGCACAAACCAACTGCAAATCCCAGTTTAGAATCCCAATTTGATATCTACTTTTGTCCATCCACATTTAGATGTCACAATGAACCAAGGGCTGATTCAAACACAATTTATAAGCCACAGGGTAGCAGTGGCCATTTACTCACTTGACTCCAGTAAAAAGCATCCATCCACAGTCCCCTTTGGTCCAATTAGCCATAGCCAAATGCTGCTTTTTACATTTGCTCACCTTCATCACACTTTTCTTCATGTTTCCTGCATCCTTGCCATGAGCTGCTTCTTATCTTTCCTTAAGGTGTAGTGCTTCCTGGGTGTTAAACATGTGAAGGGCCATCTCATAATTTAGGAGTGAACTGTAGTGTGCCTCAAAAGAATCAAGAGAGGTTTGCCCTGACCTGGATAGCCCAGGCATGCCTGATCTTGTCAGATCTCAGAAGCTAAGCAGGGTGGGTTCAGGCAAGTATTTGGATGGGAGACTTCCTTGAAATACCAGAGGTGGGAAGCGGGGGCAGGCTTTACTCAGCCACTTCTCTGAATATTCTCCAGGCCCCCATTAGAGGTCAGTCACCAGAGGTTGCCATGACTTCCAGGTGTATTCACATTCACACGCATACACACATGCAATTATTAAAACATGCAATTTGATAAACATTTTTTGTTGTATATTATCCAGCTGTGTGCAGTAACAAAGCAACAGTGAGGTTTCAGAAATTCTTTATCTTAGGCTAGCAATCCTTCTTTCTTAAAGGCAAAGTTAATTCCCTCAGAACAGTCTGTATTTTATAGGTATAGAAGGATTGTGTACATTAAACAACAAAAGCTGCAGAGCTACGGTATGGGCAGAAGACCATATAACACCCCCCCCCTTATTAAACTGATAAGATTCCTATTAGTTGAAATGCTCTTCAACTTTGGTCCTTTTCCATCCATTCCCATTGTCTATTTAAAATGCTGCCCTTTCCCTCCAACCCAGTGGTCAATATAAATGACATAAGAGTAGTACTGTCAAATCAGACCTAGTCCCACCTAGTCCTGTATCTTCTTTCCAACAGTCCTCAACCAGATTACTGTGGGAAAACTGGGCATGAGGCCCACACCCCTTGGGCACAGTATATGTTCCCCAACCAAACTGAGAACCAGTTTGGTGTTGTGGTTAAGAGTGGTGGGCTCTAATCTGGACAACCGAGTTTGATTTCCCACTCCTCCACATAAAGCCAGCTGGGTGACCTTCGGTTAGTCATAGTTCTCTCAGAATTCTCTCAGCCCCACCTACCTCACAGGCAGTGTTCCCTCTAAGCTGAGTTAGTGTGAGCTAGCTCACAGTTTTTTAGCCACAGTTTTTGTCTTAGCTCAGGAAGGATGGCTCCAGAGCAAACTAATTTATGCAGCAATCAAATTGCTCGCTCACAACTTTAATGCCAGTAGCTCACAAAGTAGACTTTTTGCTCACAAGACTCCACAGCTTAGAGGGAGCATTACTCACAGGGTGTCTGCTGTGGGGAGAAGAAGGGAAGGTGATTGTAAGTCACTCCGAGATGCCTTTGGGTAGTGAAGGGTGGGGTATAAAACCAACTCTTCTTCTTTTTCTTCAATTAGTATCTAATGGAAAACTGCCTCTAATCGTGAATTTCTTTGCCAAAGTAATGGTACTACTTGTTAAAAGCCTGAATCAGTTTGTTCTCTTTCTTAGTAATTGAGTATCCTTTGATACCTTTGATATGATTAAAACATCAGCACCTGGCCCCTCCGAAGATTACAGCAAGCAAAGGAGAAGGGGGAAACAAACTCAACCAGAATGTACTGAGAATGCCACAAAGGTTCAGCTACAGCAAATAAAATTTGTATAAAAATATATATATTTATTATGTAGTGTACACAATAGTGTAATTAAAAACAGGCCCTATCTATCAGGCTATATTAAAAGTAATCAAGAATCAGTTTCACATAAGCTGTTATGAATCCCTCATACAAAGTTGAGAACTACCAAATGACCAACACAAGACCATACATGTTTCAGCCTCATAGGCCTTCTTCAGTGGTCAGTAGTACATAACATAGTTTTTAGAAATCTAGAAAATGCATACAAGAGGATCGGAACTTTGCACAGAAAAATATGGGAGATGGAAATCATTCCTCAGGAGGCAAGGTCTGAGATCATTTATATATAAATTGAACCATGGGGGACGAGAAAACATCCGTTTAACTCCTTTGTCTAAGGAAAGTACTCCAGATAATATGTGTACTTATTTAAAGATCTGCTAAAATTATTTTGTGTAATATTGCTTTAGGTTTGGTAATGACCATAGTGTTTGAACAGTAAAACTTTATTTGATGTGCAGTAGATAGGGCTGCCACGTCCGGGTTGGAAAATACCTGGAGACTTCGGGGGTGGAGCCAGGAGAAGGTGGGGTTTAGGGAGGGGAGGGGCCTCAGCATGGTACAATGCCATAGAGTCCACCCTTCAAAGCAGTCATTTTCTCCAGGGGAGCTGATCTCTGTCAGCTGGAGATCAGTTGTAAAAGCGGGAGATCCCCAGACTCCACCTGGAGGTTGGCAACCCTAGCAGTAGACAGTCTTCTGACGTTCAGCCATGCTAAAGTTTTGGGGGGGCTATGCCTGGAACCAGTTAGGTAACTCTAGACAATAACCTGTGTGGAGGATTGTATATAAGATGATTGCGCCTGAAGCATATGTTCATTTGTAGAACCATATATACAAAATCATGTTGTGCATCTAGCATTTTCTGCCATGTAAACAATACAATCGGGCAGGGGTCATTTTGAGCAGGAGCTCGGGGGAGCTCAACTCCAGGAGTTGGTGCCACCCCTCCCCCCCCGCAAGGGAATACCTGCTTGTGTCATGGCTGCAGCAAAATGACCCCGTCCCCTGGAAAGGTCCTTGTTCCTCCGACCAGCCTTCTGAAGGCTTCAGCCACTACTGAAGCTATCCTCCCAGAATAGTGGTATTTTTGAGGCTTGGATTAGTAGCTGTCCCTCTCTCTGCCAGCGCTCTCTCTCTCTCTCTCCTTCCTTCCTTCCTTCCTTCCTTCCTTCCGACATACTTCCGGTGATGTCAGGTGGTGTAGCATATGCAAATAAGTTGTGCTAATGAGTTATGCTAATGAGCTCCTGCACCTCTTTTTCTACGAAATGACCCCTGATCAAGGGAAACAGGTTTTGTGTGAATGATCAACCCATGGTTTGATCTGGTCCCCAAAGCAATTTGAGTGACCCCAGGTATCATAACATTTTAATCACGGCAAGGTAAAAAACAAACTTGGGGACAGTTTCATTCATGGTGAAAACAAATAATTACAAGTTCTAAGAATCAGAGACTTGGATCCAGAATAGTGTTTCCACTGTTGTAAAGATTTCTACCCACAGGTTTGGATTCAGCACAATTTCCACTTGCACTAGAGGTCTTGTGTAAGTAGAAATGCTAGAAAAAGACCACAGTGAGACTTATTGAACCCCACTTGCATTTCTGAATGCACAAGATCTCATGCAATCGGTTTCTGGCACTGTAAAAGGTAGGGAGGAAAGCACTTAGTGCTGCACAAGATCTTGCACAAGCGAAACTGTACTACGTCCATTTAGGCTTCTGCCTTCTCATTGCTGGATCCAAGCCACTTTCAGCACATTTTTCTCACCTCCTCCTCCCATAGCAGCCTGAAATGCCTCCTGAAATCCTGGCAAACATTTGGTCTACTGTGGGAGTGGAAAGGTGGGGAAATTGCTCTCTGTCGGCAGAAATCTTTGCACCCAGAGAAAGCTGTTCTTCATCCAAGGCAGAATTCTCACTTTAATGTAGCATTTCTCTCTAGATTTTGTATCTAACGTCCCAACTTTTCTGTAAAGGCTGTTTGTATGCAGCCTGAGCATCCACAAGGAAGTCAGTTTTTGTAACAAAATCTTCTTTTGGCCCTCAGTCTTGGGAAGGATATGAAAGTTGGCCAGCCTAATCTCTGCTCCAGTTAAGAATTAAACTCATTCATTTCTTCCAAGATGATTTTTCTGAGCAAAAATAAATTGGTCACTTTCTTCTGCAAGTTACTAGTGTTTCAAAGTGTTGTCCTAAGAGTTTTAAATATATATTTTAAAAATCAATAATGCCAATGGCATATTCTTGACCTGCCAGAGAACATTGCTGTTGGAAAGGGGAAAAAAATCATCTTGAGCTGTCAGGCAACAAGCATGATTACATATGGTGTTTGCACCAATATTAAATGAGAAACATTACCTACAAATGAAACATTTTATCTTCAGCTGCATCAATATACTCACCCACCCCCAAACCAAGATGTAGTTTGCAGATGAGTTCATCCTGTGATATACCCATTATGATATTCATCATTATGCAGAAGCAAGAAGGGGGGAGAGCAGTGAATCAATAAAATATCACCCTGCAGCATTAAATTTACCATTATGGCTGCAAATTTGTTATCAGGAGGAACTGGTAGCACAAAAAATGGTAACAAATAGACTAGATCAAAAGAGACGCGAGGAATTAATGTGGAGAAGATGAAAGCAAAAGAGACAAATGATAGAGTAGATGGTAAGTGGAGGATTAGCATAAGTAGTAATTTTTTTAAGGGTCAGAGGAAAAGAAATAGAGGAAAAATGTTTCAGGATGGTCCAAGGTTAAAATGACACTGATTTTTGAGGGTCACATGAAATCCAGAACTTGGCAATGGCTTGTATTGTTAGTCTTTTTCCATGGGAGTGCTTCAGGTAATGCTCATATTTGTGTGTGCCACCATAAAGCCTAGGGGACTTTCCCAAAGATTAAAGCATCTTTAAGCACTGGTTCATGGGAATGGCTTAATTCTTTTGCCACAATTGTGTGGAGTATGCAGCCTTTTCATTTTACCAATTTACCATTTGCAAGTTTGCTGAAGGATAACTGAAGGAGAGCATCCTGTGTGCAGATGTTTAATTTCATTTGCTAAACTGCAGTACCTTACACTGCTTTTTAAAGGCGCAAATAAATGTATTGTGCCCTTTTGAGTACCTTCTGTTTAGATCCTGGTGGGATGGAATTGATGAAAAGAAGGGAAAGAACCTATGAATTCACATTATGTTCCATAACAGGAGAATTCTTTACCTGAAGTGTAACAAGCTTCATCTGGAAATACAGCATTTGGAAAATATAAAACACCTCTTCCCAAATAGCAAAGAAATGTAAAAATCAACCATTACTGGGCTCAGTTGCATATGCAGTAGTATTAATTTTGTGCTGTCTAATGCAACAGTAAAAGAAAACTGAGATATTTACAAAACTGTGATCACAGCAGCTGAGAACTGAGGCAGGTGCTTTGTGTGTATATGTGTGTGTGTGTGGGGGGGGAATCTTGAAAAACAATTTTACACATTTAAATCCCAGTGGTTCAGAGGCCCAGAGAATGCTGGAAAAGACCTTTTATTGTTCCATTGATGAAACTAAAAAGATTCTAGGTCTAGCCAGTAACTGTGTAATGTTACGTGGGAATCCTACATTTGGAGGAAGAGTGGAATGTGAAAGCAACCAAGTATCTCTCAGGCTCATTCATTTCTTTGAGTGGGAGACACACACACACACACACACACGCACGCACGCACGCGCACGCACGCACGCACGCACACACACACACACACACACACACACACACACACACACACACACACCCTTGCTACTAGGTTACTCTCATCAGTTTCAAAAGCAGTTTGCACATGCCACGGGGGGGAGGAGCAGATCTTCAAAGAAAGCATCTCTTAAAGCCTTCAGCTCTGGTTTTCTTACTTAGCTATCTGTTAACTTTCATTCTTGTGCCCATTTAATAAATGGCTACCATCAATGCCATGGTGACTTCTACCTGTAGCACAAAATGTATCTTCATAAGGAAATAACGATCAAAAACAGCCTTTGGCGAGCCACAGAGAATATAGTGATTGAACTAAAGTCCATAGCAGCCCTGCTGACATCCAACAATCAAGGATATTTCACCAGTGTTGTTGGATAACAAGATGGAGACAGCTACTGACATGACCAATGTGATCACGGGCCCCTGACTTCAGGCAGCTGCCACCCCTGCACAGAGTATGCCAAAGAAGGGAACAAGGAGAACATGGCACCCTCGTCAGAAAGTGTAACCTGCCAGGACCAGTGGGAGCCCCAGTGCGAACATTCTCCACGGACCTCTGTGGATGTAGCTTCAGATCTTGCCTGAGCCAAGTTTGCTTTTCTCAAGGGTACAAACAGCATTGTCATGTTCCTGTGGCTCACTCAGGTACCCCGAGGGAAGAAAGAGAAGAGAGAAGAGATAGGATTTATACCCCGCCCGGCACTCGGAGTCTCAGAGCGGCTTACAAACTCCTTTCCCTTTCCCTCCCCACAACAGACACCCTGAGAGGTAGGCGGGGCTGAGAAAGCTCTTTCCAGAGCTGTCCTTGAGAGAACAGCTCTGACAGAACTATGGCTTGCCCAGGGTCATCCAGCAGCTGCAAGTGGAGGAGTGGGGAATCAAACCTGGTTCTCCCAGGTTAGAGTCCGCACACTTAACCACTACACGAAATTGCAGGGCTCTCCTGCACACAAGAGTCACGTCTCGAACATGTCTCACATGCTCAGGAGTAATTTTTTAACTACTTACCCAACTGGGTGCGCAGGAACAAGACAGAACACAAGGCGTTAGGCATGCCCTAGCAGCCCTGCTATAATACTAGCCACATTGTGCAAGACAGGACGATCACAGAGAAATGCATGCTGGTGCAGTTGAAAGGCACAAGGGAAGCATTCCAAAGGCTCCCCCAGTTGCCCAAGAAACATCTGTGATTTATCCATCCCTGCTCCCCACCCGCAAGTGGCACAGCTTATCATATGCCAGCAGTGATCTGAGGGGATTTGGAACTCATGGAGCCTCCCCCTCTCCCTTGCAAGAACATTCCTGTCCATCAGACAACCCCGGTCAGCCTCCTCCCAGTGTGAGATACATGCTGAAGACAAGTGTGATTAGTAAGGAAGGAGTAGGAACCAGATGTAGTCTCAATCAAACAGAGAACCAGCCACATGGGAGCCCCCACTTTACTGAATAGAATCAGGAGCGCTGAAAGCAAGTCAGGGAGATGGGCTCGCCAACTCTCCCATTGTAGCAAGCCCCCTGTGGCTTTGTGAGCTGAACTGACAGGCTGCAGAGTCACTGATGCCACTGTCTGAATTACCACATGCCCATGAAAGTCACAACTGTGGTCAGGGGTGTAGACTTTTGTAAAATCCGGGGGGGGGGAGGGGCTCTTTAGCACGTGTGCTGGGGCGATGTTCCCCCCCACACCGGGAAACCTCCGTGCTTCCCCGGGCCCTTCCGAAGCCCGCAAGCCGCTGCTGCCGGGGCCTCTCTCTCTCCCCCCTCACTTCTTCCCTCTCCCTTCGCCGGGAAAAGAGGGAGGGAGAGGGAAGGATGGAAGTGGGGGGGAGAGAGGCACCGGCAGCAGCAGCTGCTGGCCTCGGAAGGGCCCCGGGAGGCACGGCGGCAGGCGCTATGTTTCCCCGGGGGGGGGGGCTGAGTCCCCCCCGGGAAATTTTGGGGGAGGCTCGAGCCCTCAAGCCCCCCCGTAGTCTATGCCTATGACTGTGGTAGTCTGAAAAAGTCAGTTCAGCAGCCTGTAACGGTGCAGGAGTTAGAGAGAACAAGCAGCCCCACAGCAGAGCAGTGCACATGGGTCACTACAGCAGTTGGTCATGTTGTAGGCTCAGCAGATAGTTAATGTCAAACTGGGAATGAGGTCCTTCCTGACAAGTTCTCCCAGTTGGATGAATGGCTGCCTGCGAGGAGTCCAAAGAGACAAAGGGCTATAATGAGTAATGGTGCTCTGGCTGGGTCCCCCATCCCCCTTGCACCTTGGGGTTTTCCCTGTGATAGGCTTCCACTGTTGGGGGACATTTTATAACCATAGAGCTGGCCTTTACCTGCCCCTTACTGGAGTTTTATTGGAACTGTATCTGCACTGCTGCTAGGGTCACATGGGGCTCTGATCCTGCAATGCTATAGGCGTGATAGGTGTTCGGCCAGCAGTGGCACAGATTGGAACGGAATGGTTGGCGATCACCCTGGGTTGTGGTTGTATCCCCTCTCCCCCTCAACTTGTAGAGGAGGAGGCTGCACTATCATGAGACCATGTTTACAGCATGGTAGTGGAGCACCAGCATATGTACCAGGGCACCCTCTGCCTGCTCAGCAGTGTTCATACTCATTGCTAGCCAGTAAGACAAATCAACCATGACAGTTTGGTGTAGCGGTTAAGAGCAGTGGACTCTAATCTAGAGAACCAGGTTTGATTCCCCACTCCTCCACATGAAGCCAGCTGGGTGACCTTGGGTCAGTCACAGTTCTCTCAGAGCTGTTCTCTCAGGGCTCTCTTAGCTCCACCTACTTTGCAGGGTGTCTGTTGCTGGAAGAGGAAGGGAAGGAGATTGTAAGCCGCTCTGAGTGAAGGGCAGGGTATAAATCTCCTCCTTCTCTTCCCTAGATGGATGTGATGGATAAATATATGCAATGGCAAATACATGTACAGAACAGTCATGGAGAAATGAAGGAAGGAAATTCAGGTGACACTTGCCAGGGACTGCCAACTGATACTCCTGAGTACTATACATGTCCCTGGGAAACTGAAAGGACGAGCAGGATTTTTTACATGGCAAAACCCCCTTCTCTGTTTAGTGTAGTGCAAGAAGAGTATTTTGGAGACATAAGGTGTTCCTTCTCTCACGTTGGTATGCTCTCCTGTGGCAGAAACTTGCTGTCTTCAGTTATTCTGAGTAAGCCCAATTTGTCTAAACATACTTCTGAGCAATCCAAAAGCTCCGCTACCCTCTTCTCTGTGGGAAGCTGTGCCTGAAACCTCCCATAAGAGTGATTGTTGACTGAATCATCTCTTGTTTGTTCCATTTATACCCCTTCTTTTGCACTGAAATGATGACTCAAGGTAACTTACAGGAAGGAATAAAGAAGCCTCATTCTTTTACACACACATGAGCGAAATTATCAAAAATAGATCAAACCCTGACTGCCCATTCTCTCTGTATATTTGGATCTGTTTTCAAAAGGCAAAAACAGTTGGGCTCTGACTGACCTTACTTGGGCGAGCATTCCATAACTGGGACACCACAGTTGGGAAGACCTTGTTGTCTGCTGCAGAAAATCTGTCCTGAACAGCTGGTAGCCAAAGCAACGTCTCAGTAGTTCACTACTGGTGTGGGGATTGTGTTTTGGGTCTGTCACTTGGATGACAATGGATGGATAATGGATGGATGGATCCTGGAAGGAAAGTATTGGAGTCGGGAGGCGAGTGGTAGTGATTTCATAGCAAAGCTCTTTATTGAGGGTCAGATGGAACATGAGAAACCCCGGGCTCAGCGCCCTCTTTTATGCCGGCTGGAGACAATGCCCCAACCTCAACCACGAGTCCTGATAGGACCTTAAATCCGTGGTTTTAGTTCATAGGTTCCCCCAACGGGAGACCTAGGCTCGTAATTGGTGGTCACTCAGGGTCCGACTGGCTATTGTTCTACCTGGCCAAAGCTCAGGTAGATTCTGACCATGTGCGCTGACCATGTGGCGGTTGCCATTACGAGAGACCAGGCGACTGCGGTCTTAGTATGTTAGCCAGCAAGGCACTTTTCTGTGCTCTTATGGATTTTTATCCATAAGTTTGAACTCTGTGTCGCCAGCAGTGGAAGGGACTTGCGCTTTCTTCTCCACATAGGAGCCAGCTCCAGCCCAAGCCAGGAGGCTGACACCCCAAGCAGTTCACCCAAGGCAAAGACAAAGGATTCCTCTTGCCATGAGGCCTCCTTCTGTCAGACATCCGCTGGTTGACCCCCACTCCCCCACTGATGCTAACGAGACTGCCTAGCAACTAATGTGCCAGCCATCAGATACTTGGCTAAAACCATCAACTGACAATAGGTATGGCCAGGTGAGTCATCGGACCCCAGACTCAGTGTCTGTTTCCTGGTGAAGTCATACTTTTGCAACACTGACCAAACCCCTGGACCTCCTCCCTTTGTTCACCTTTAACCTATAGCAAGGTCCAACAGGGACGGACCGCCTAGTAGGAGTGTTAGTGGGTTGTGGTCTGTGCAGCCTCCCCAAGACCACCTAATAAAAGACCTTGCGCAGAGGCATTCGCTCTCTTAAGCCATCACTCTCTTAAGCCATCGTCCCCTATCTGCTTTACCTCCCCTTTACCCTTCCCCCCCCCCCAGCTTGCCTTTCCAGTCCCTCTAATCTTCTGTTGGAACTTCCTTCGGTCAGACAACTCCTCTTTAGGATAGGTAACGTATTGCTTCCCCACCAATGAACTCCTGCAAATTGCAACAGTGCTATTTTCTATCTTTATTTCCCTAGACCTGTGTGTATGTATGTGAGAATCTGTTTTTGTGTGCTTGAACAACATCATTTAGTAAACAGCATTTAATTTGCCATCTGCCTCACGTGCCTCTTTCCTTGAGAACTCCCGGGAGGGGTGGGACCCTGGTATAGTTGGCAAGAACCCGTGTATTTTGCCAATTGCTAAGTGTAAATTAAAGCAAGTCGGCTAACAGAATTGGGGGCTCGTCCGGGATTGCCCTGAGGGTTAAACTTCGCGCCATAGTCGACAGGCGTGCTTTTAACCCACAGACGTAAGGGAAAAACCACTTCCGGAGCTCTTGGAGAGGCTGTATGATTGGTTTCTGTCTGCGTGCCTGGCTCTAGTGAGCAACCTATCGTGGGTGGCTTCCCCCTTCTCTCTCTCTCTCTTTGAACCCCAGGTCAAACTGTGTGACCGTCCGCGCGTCTATTTTGTGGGAAGGGACCCCAAAGAAGACCAGAGTAGGGCGCTAGGCCAGTTGCACCAACACTACATACACTACATACACCCGCTGAGTCCGAAAAAGAACTTTTTCTTTGAGCGCACCCTCGCTCCCCCTCCTTGCTTTACTTCGCTCAACGAAGTGAAATCAATTGATTTTGGTTAGGGGTCAGCCTGCTGGAACATATTGTTTTGAAACCCCGCTGGTTAATAGGTTATCCAGTGAGAGCTTGCGAGCCCAAAACCTTCATTTGGTTGTGTGGTTATCCTTAGGACGAGAGGTTTGGCCAACCCGTTCTTGAAACCCTCATATAAAGAGACTGGGTGTCTCCGAGACTGGGTGTCTCCTTTTGGGTTACGAGTAATCCCTGGGTGTCGTGTGGGTGTGAGTCCCCGGCTCTAGAAACCGAATTAAGGCCGAGAGTGCCGCATTTTGGGTTAAGAGTAATCCCAGAGTGTCGCGAAGGGTGTGAGTCCCCGGCTCTAAAAACTAAATTCAGGCAGGGAGTGCCTTCTGTAGGGTTAAAAGTAATCCCCGAGTGTCGAGAGAGGTGTGAGTCCCCGGCTCCAAAAACTAATTAAGGGCTGGGATAGCCTGTTCTGTGGTGCGTTGGCCACCTTGTGCCAACAACAGTAACTGTATAAGTATGGAAGAGGGGGGAAGACTTCCCTTTTCAGTGCCCCTGTTTGAGGTAAAACAGGAGACTCTCCTTGACATACTCCTTTTCCCCAAGGTTAGTTCCTCAGATCAGTGCATCTGAAGTTAGTTAGGGGGACCCCAGAAATCAGGGTCTTTTCCCTTTGGTGGCCATAGGCCAATTTGGTAACTGTAACTTAAGTTTGCTCCTCAGATCCGAGAATCTGAAGTTTGTTTAAGGGAGGCGCCTGGAAACAGGGTCTTTTCCTTTTGGTGACTGTTCAGCCATTTGGGTGTTGTGATAAACCACACAACATGTGCTTGGACTTTTTAACTGTGTAACAAAGGAGTCTTTAGGGCTTCCTTTTTGGATGTGATAATTTAAGAGAGTTAAGGAGTATTCTCTCTTTTGGTTAGGAACTGAACTAAGCAAGTGAAAATGTGCCCTGCAAGGAAGGCAGAGGTCTAAAAATGCTGTCTTAAGGAAACAGAAAAACCCAGCAGGCAGAAATAAGATCAAGTTCCCCTAGAAAAACAGCAGCTTGAGACCCTAATTGCATTTGAACCCTGTGAGACACTGCTAGACTTCCCATAAAAGAATAGGGGGGGGAAAATCCCTAAAATCCCTGTAATCTTAAACAGAATAGTGAAAATTCTGCACCTTTTGTTAAATTAGGAAAACGGGAGCCTAAAATGCCTCAACTAAAATTCCTGGGAAAGCCCAGCCAACTCTCAGTAGTTGGAACAGAAGCAGGCATTCAGTACAGCCAGAATGGCTGCAGCAAAATAAAATCTCCCCCCCCCCCCCCTCCATTCCAACCCCAGGGAAAGAAACTGGGTAAGAGATGGGGAAAGAATCCTCAGGAAGCAAGCGCTCTCCTTTTAATCCTTTGTAAATGAAATTTGGAGGGAATGGTGTTAATCCCCAAGAGACTGCTGCACAGAGAATAGCATTTCCCTGTGGCAATGTCAGTCTCCAGCCAAGACCTGGAGCTCTCCTGGAGCTCCCCTGGAGTTCTAACAGATCTCCAGACTACAGAGTCTAATTTCTCTGTAGAAAGTGAGTGCTTGTGGGAGGAGGGAAGACTTCATGGTTTTTGCCCCACTGGAGTCTCCATCCTTCTTCAAACCTCAGCCTGAATCTCCAGGAATCTCCTGCCTGGACCTGACAACCTTAAACAGAGCTCGAGACCAACAAGTCCAACTTTTGTAACTGTAAGATGAGTGATCAACCTTAGCTGTAGAACACATGCCCCCAGAAAGAACTTAGATTCAGGGCTATAAAACAGCACAGCTATGTTACCAAATTTTACACATCAAGCTTAAATGCCAAGAATAATCTTCCTGTAATTATGGCCATAATTGAGAGAAATTGAGAAAAATTTGTACCTCTGTTTTTACCTTTTAAAATATAGAACCCTACAAATCCCAGTCTCTTCCCAACTGCCTTTGGAAGAGAACTGGACCCCATTTGAGCCACATTTGAAACAGCCTCTGAGCTTGCACAGAGGTCAGCCTCTTGCCCAGGGGAAAACATAGTACAAACAAATAAGGTTTTTCTGCCTATTTCATTCTGGCCTATGCAGGTCAAGTGAACACAGAAAAGTTCTTTAAAACAACCAGAAGACTGACAATTTAAAAATTGCTTAATCAGGAGACTTTAACAGCCCCAAAAGAAATGGAGAAATTTATTATCCCCTCCTCAAAATGGGCAGGAATCGCAGCAGTAAAATCATGAGAAATGTAACTTTTATTTTTGGAAAATGGAAGCTCCTAAGCTCCCTTCTTTCTGTAAACTCTCTATAGTCCATAGAGATACTAATCTCCAGGTCAGACCTGGAGACTTCCCATTGAACTGTTGGGGAAGGAGAAAAACCTCTCCTTCCCCACCACAGAACCTTTTTTCATTTGAACCCTCAGTAGGTACAATGTGTTTGTTTTGTGTTATAAAGCCTTTAAAGGCTGCCCCTTCTAGAGGGTGTAGAAAAAGCCACGTTTTCCTTTGACATATTTTGTTTTAAATATTCATCTGGCCCACAGTTCAAGAGTAACTGAGGGACAAACTCCTTTAAAAAAAAAAAAAAAAAAAAAAGTGGCACATTTTCAAACTTTTGAGCCCCAGCAGTGAGGTAGTTTCCCATGTCTGCAAGAAGCAGCAAATTCTCCATTTTGACTACAATGTATTTTTACTTTAGTGGCTCCTGATACAGCATGAATTGGCAAAACTCAGGCAGGCTCTCCTTCCAGCTGCCTTTGAAAAAAAAACCAAACAGAGCCCACTTTGACCTTACCTGCAGTAAAACCTGATGGCAGGGCAAACTGCCCTCATCTCCCCTTATGTGACATTTGCATAATCAAAGAACTAGCAGGGATGAGATAAGATGGAGGAGTGCTGGTAATTGTTGTTTTTCCCCTGTTCTGTTAGGGCTATTTTTCCTTCTCAACCCTAGAGAGAAAAGTTCTTATATCACCCCCAGGGGGGTGCCCAGTGAAAAGAAATATGGAATGGTTTTTCTTTCCCTTTTTACTTTGGCTCTGTTTTGTGAATTCACAGAGGGCTCTGTGAATTCAAGGGGGGGAGTGCAAGGAGAGTGCAAGGAATTTTTGGTGCAAGGAATTATTATTATTATTATTATTATTTTTATTTTTTTTATTTTTGAGTTTTCCCTTTTAATCTGGCCTGGAAAAGACCCAAACTTTTTGAACTGTAGCAGCAGTCCTGTTAAAATCTTTTGAGACTCGTGTTGAGAGAGCCTCATCAGACAAAGACAGTCTATCTGGAAAACCTTGCCATCCAGCAAAAGTCTCCTCTCATCCCCCATCGTTTCCCCTCTTGTGAAATTTGCATTATCAAAGAGCCAGCAGCTCTGAAATGAGATGGAGAAGGAAGTTCTCCCTCCCTCTTTTGTTAAGCATAATTTCCCTCTACAACCAGAGACAAAAGCCCCCCCCCCCCCTTTTTCTCTCTAAGGCAACAGGGAGGGGGTGGGTAGTGAATATTTGGAATTTTTTCTTCCTTTTTAGCTAAGAATGTGGCCACTATTGCGAGAATGTCAGTCTCCAGGAGAGCCCTGGAGATCCCCCAAAGCTCCAGCCTTTCTACAAGAATCTCCTGGACTGGAGTTGGCAACCCTACCCTTTGTGATGAAAATTTTACTGTAGAATGCTTTGAAAGGAAGGTTCCCTTCCCTCCCTTCTTAAACTAGGTTTAAATTCCCTTTTTGGGCAAACTGCTCTAGAGTTGCCCCTCTGCCAAAAGACAACAGATCATTGCTTGGAAGTTAATATTTCTTTTTGTTGTTGCAATTTTTATAGCTTTAATTCTTTAAGAACAAAATGATATTTCTAGAATTTTACAGTTTTTGGTAACTTTGCTTTTATTTGAAATCTTAAGATTGCTTCCTTGGCATGCTTTCCTTCTAACTTTTTAGTACATCACATCTCAGGAATCTCTAGGAGAGACAGTATGGTGTAATGGTTGAGTGCATGGACTCTTATCTGGGAGCACCGGATTTGATTCCCCACTCTACCACATGCAGCCGCTGGTGTGACCTTGGGTCAGTCACAAGTTCTTTCAGAGCTGTTCTTTCAAGAGCAGTCCTCAAGGGCACTCTCTCAGTTACTCCTACCTCAAAGGGTATATTCAACAGAGATACTGTTTCTATTTCCTTAAATGTGTTACTGCCTCTCATTCTCAGGCTTTGTCCCGTGTAGTATCAGTTTTTTTAGATTTCTTTCTCATCTTACAGAAATGGGTCCCTGCTAGCTCACTCTTTGCTAGTTTTCCTTAGTCTTGAGATACTATAGCAGTCAGAATGTTTATACCATCCTTTTTGCCATCTTGCTATGACTTGGCTTTTCATCTGAAGTGTTTCTCATGCAAATCCATTCTTCTGTTCTAGCTCCGCCTGGTTTCAGCCAGCGAGTTAGGAGACTCTTTATATGCTCAGAGGAACCGTTTTCTGGCTCACAGCTTATACCAGAGACCATGCTTTTTCTTGGGTTATGATCTTTCTGACTGACTTCTTAATCCATAAAGAATTCTCTGCGCCTTATCAAGGGCCACTGCTTGTTCTATGTCTTGGATTTTCCATACAGTTTATATTCCAGATGCTTGGTAAAATTATGCCTCGGTCACTCAGGCTGTATTCTTCTATCTTTGTCTCATCTATACTCTGCGCATGCACAGAGTACGCCTTCAAATATGTTTCTTTCCTCCCTACTGGTCACGAAAGAAACAAAGGGGGGTGGTAGAATACTTCTAAAACAATTTTCTTTTTGGCCAGCAACAATTGTTTTTTCGTTTTAGGGCAAGGACCATGCCTTTCTTTGGTACAAACCGAGGGCAGTCATGTGCACCCATGTCATTCCAAGCCACAATTTAACCTTGCTTCTCTTTCAGGTATAGTCCAGCAGCATGAAGTCCCTAATTGGACTAAAGCCACTTGGTTGGCAACTGAAAAAGGGCCTTTTCAAACAAGGTCTACCCCTTAAAGTTGCAAACCTGAGAGCATCTCTCTCTGGTATTTAATCCTTGAATCACTGGGCCTGAGCCAAGGAAGGCTCTCATATAGTAAAATCATGTTGTCTGTATGGGTTTTTTTTTATGTGTGTACTAATCATTTATTGCTTTTCAGATTCCTGCCAGTTTTATTTTTATTTTTAATTCCTCTCTCACAACATGGGAGAAGTCAGATGTTTTGATGCGTTTTGTTATATTGTCTTTTTACATTCTTTGACTTTTTATTTTTTGGGGAAGTCTAAGCCACTCCCACAAGCCGGTATTTATCTTCTTTTTATTTTCTTTTTAAGGGCGCCCAACGTTTGCTACAACCTTATAAGCCATGGCAATACAATTTAAATTTTGAAAAAAAAAATCTTTTCTGTTCTGAGCTCATGTATTATTATTTTTTATTGTCTCTGGAAGACACTCTATTAAATGTGATCACATGTCTAGCAAAATGTCAATCTTGATACAAGGGGGGGAGAGACACTGTCAAATGTGTCCCCTCTTCCTATAAACTGCCAGTACATTGCATTGTGTTCTAATGGGTGATTGGGTGTCATATCCCAGTCCTTCAATTTTGTGTTGCAATAATGCTTTTGTCTATATTTACTATGATCTAATATGTGCTACTAATCATTAAGAGTTTTTTTCCCTTGTGTTTGTGTGCTAAGGTGATTGCATTTGATTTGTTCTTATATTTATTTCTGCTGCCCCATTGTGCTCTTCAAGTTCTCAGAAGTTTTGCATATACAGGACCCCATGGACTGTACAATGGACTTCAAGGGTGGAAGACTTCAACATCATATGTCATATGCTGCTCAGAATTAACCAAAGCCACAGACGTTCAAGGCTTGATGCACCTAGCAACCAAAGTTTCTGACTCCTAACCCTCCTCCCCCTCCTCTGATATGCCTTTACTGTTGCCCCCTATATGTGCCTTTTTCTCGCTTAGAACTATTCCCATGTATGTCCATATTTGTGTTCTATTCTTTACTACGATTGGGTAGGCCTTTAAAGGCCCATGAGGTAGAAAAATTGGGTCGTAGCAGCTTTACATTTTCGAACCCAAGGAAGCATAGGCGAACACTACAAAGGCAACCGAAGGAAAACGGTTTCCGCCTCCTGCACATATTCAGAAGACCTTAAAGAGCCTTCACCGTTTTTGTGCAGAAACACTGCAATATACGAAAAACTATACTGCCAAATTGCCAAGACATCAGCGGGGCATCCCCCGGATGACTGAGACCTGTTTGACAGTGTAGCCATGCTTTTGAGTCCAGTAAAGCAGACCCAGAAAGGAGATACTGTGCAGGCTAGCTGAATTATCAGCCAGAGGAGCGTACACCTTTCAATTGGGTTAAAAGGCGGCCTGTGGAATGCCCGCTTGCCCTCCTCTGCAAGGACACTGAGACTCACAGCGAATAAATTTTTCTTTTGCCTTTTGCTTCCAGAGCTCCCCGATTTGAAACCTCTTAAATTATTTCAAATTGTGCCATTGGTATTTTTCAAATATTATTTTCCAATAATTTTCTCCAAATTTAAGGAAACAAGTCCCGGCATGCACTGCGGTATTGCCACTTTGCATACGCAATAGCATGCCGTCCACCAAATTATTTTTCCCAAAAAATTTTTTTATTATTTCAGTATAAGCAGGCTCCCTTTTAGTCATTGCTTAAGTTTCTCTCCCTTTTTTATTTTTACTGCAGCCTAGTTTATCCTTTTGCGTCCACAGCAGCCAGCGCCCCATGCTTACTAAACAAGCCTCATTTTCAGTTTCGCTTTTGCAAACTATCCTACTGTATTGTTTTCTTTCAAGGCGGATTGCAAAACAAAGCCCTCCTGTTAATCCAAACATTATTGCTGGCCTGCACAAATAAATTTTCTTTTTGCACCAACAGAGTTTCTTCCAGTAACTCATAATAAAAAAACCCCTTTTCAATCGCTGGTTCCCTTTTGCTTTTATTTTTCCTCCGCCTTTGACAGCTTATATTTTGCAACTAGTCTTTGCAACATGCCTCTGCTTGTTCCAAATATTTTTTTTTTCCTTTTTCTATTCTTTTGACCAGTGTTGGGAGGGCCGAAGCCTAGACGAACCGTAGGGAGTCATTAGTGAGCAGGGCAACAAGGGGTGGGAGGACCAATGAGCTGCGACATGGAAGCCCGAGAGACAGCTCAGGAGGAAGATATGGGACAAATGAATCCTTTGTCTCCCTCTGCTATGCAGCTCCTCCAAGCCATACTGCTTCGAAGGACATGCAGAGGTTGGGTTCGGAATTTAAATCCAGCCCATGCCTCCCTTCACCAGGTGTGCAAGCTCTCCCTGCACGAAGCAGTGGAGAGTGCCTGGGAAGGACTCCCGGTTAGCTCGAAGCCCCGGCCAAAACCTCTTGCCCCCTCTTTTTAACATCTTTTTAGGTTAAAGGGAGATTTTCGCCAGCTCTCTCCCTGAAGTGCCTGCAAGCTAAAACGTATCCTCGCCACAACACTGGTGTCCAATTCGATTGTTTTTGATTTTTAATAAATTTATTTTCCTTGAAATGTTTGTGTATCCCAGAATGCCTAAACAATCCTCTCATTTGCATACGCAACAACCTCTAGCCGTGACATATACAGCCAAGCCCAAAACACGCGACCTTTGGGGGTTCTGCCTAGTGACTAGCTGCCCAGTCCGCTCCTCATTTGGTATGGGACGGTCCCACTGGGATCAGGTTTAGGGGGAAAAGATTGTTCTATTTTTGTACAGTATTAGGGGAGGGCCCCCCGGAGGGAGCCCTCCAAGCTAAAACGGGTACGCAGCTAACGGCGTCCCCGCGGAGCCACCCGGCTCCAGATAAAAAGGCCAAAGTCGGCCGGACACAACTCCCGAACCCAGCTTTTGCATGCCCTCTCCGTGTATATGCGCGCGTGTGCTCTATGCCATCTCGCATATACTCCCCAGGGTTCGGGAGGTGTGCCCGGAGACTCCGCCGACCCCGAAGGGTGAATACCTTGCCTGTGATTATTCCAGCCAGGACCCCAAGATGATGTGTCTTTCATAATACAATGATTCCAGATGTCTGACCTGTTTTGACCTTTTCCGTATTTCTTGAATGCCTTTAGACACTCTGCTTGCAAAATCATTAAACTATGTTTTATTTTAATATCCTTTTTTCCTAATGTAAGTAAGTACCCATGATGCTTTTAGATAGCAAGGGGGGGCGACTCCTCAATATGCAAACCGGTCTCCTCCTTCCCGGCCGAAGAGCTTCATGAGCTATTGATCAAGACCCGAGTGGCTTCCGAAAAGCCGAAGATATACGAGTACTGGTGTTCCATTAGATACAATGTAAAGCGCGCCTCTCTCCTGCATAGAGACACCAGTAGCCCGTTTCCAGCAGAAAAGCCTTGCCGCTCAGGAGAGATGGACGAAGAATTGTTTGTAACCATTTTATTTCCTTGTGCATTCCTTGTGGAGTATTTTTATTGATACAAATGTGTGTATTTCCGATATAAACATTAATGCTTTATGTATAGATAATACCCTTATAAGAAATTTATAATGCTTCTATAAGGCTTTTTACAATGAATTTAAGATAAGGAATTTTAGGATTACTTTTGAAAAATGTTTCTGCTATTTAGAGACTTAAATATTTCTACATAGGCTCCCTTGGTGGTCTAATGCACAAAGCCTTGTTTTTATGTTCGCCCCAGCAACAATTTGGCATTTTTATTGCGATAGATTTTTGTCATCTTCTGGGTCCGTCCCTTGCCAACTGTTTCTTCCAGGATCACCATCATGCAGTCTGTCTCAATTTTCATCATTGTATCGATCAAATTCGGAGACCTTCACCTGACGCCTTCAGGTCTCCGAGGGGGGGAAATGTTAGCCAGCAAGGCACTTTTCTGTGCTCTTATGGATTTTTATCCATAAGTTTGAACTCTGTGTCGCCAGCAGTGGAAGGGACTTGCGCTTTCTTCTCCACATAGGAGCCAGCTCCAGCCCAAGCCAGGAGGCTGACACCCCAAGCAGTTCACCCAAGGCAAAGACAAAGGATTCCTCTTGCCATGAGGCCTCCTTCTGTCAGACATCCGCTGGTTGACCCCCACTCCCCCACTGATGCTAACGAGACTGCCTAGCAACTAATGTGCCAGCCATCAGATACTTGGCTAAAACCATCAACTGACAATAGGTATGGCCAGGTGAGTCATCGGACCCCAGACTCAGTGTCTGTTTCCTGGTGAAGTCATACTTTTGCAACACTGACCAAACCCCTGGACCTCCTCCCTTTGTTCACCTTTAACCTATAGCAAGGTCCAACAGGGACGGACCGCCTAGTAGGAGTGTTAGTGGGTTGTGGTCTGTGCAGCCTCCCCAAGACCACCTAATAAAAGACCTTGCGCAGAGGCATTCGCTCTCTTAAGCCATCACTCTCTTAAGCCATCGTCCCCTATCTGCTTTACCTCCCCTTTACCCTTCCCCCCCCCCCAGCTTGCCTTTCCAGTCCCTCTAATCTTCTGTTGGAACTTCCTTCGGTCAGACAACTCCTCTTTAGGATAGGTAACGTATTGCTTCCCCACCAATGAACTCCTGCAAATTGCAACAGTGCTATTTTCTATCTTTATTTCCCTAGACCTGTGTGTATGTATGTGAGAATCTGTTTTTGTGTGCTTGAACAACATCATTTAGTAAACAGCATTTAATTTGCCATCTGCCTCACGTGCCTCTTTCCTTGAGAACTCCCGGGAGGGGTGGGACCCTGGTATAGTTGGCAAGAACCCGTGTATTTTGCCAATTGCTAAGTGTAAATTAAAGCAAGTCGGCTAACAGTACACAACAGATCCGTAAGCTATAGCTGGTTTGGATGGATGGATCCGTAAGCGATAGCTGGTTGGGCTGGCACACCATGGTGATAGGCCTGTGTTTACTTAATCTTCACTGAATATCTTTAGTGACCATATTGTTTAAGCTTCTCTGTAGCACGTGCTAAAGGTTCATGCGCACATAATCTCTTATTCTAGGGTCAATTCAACTTGATATTTATTTTGGCAATGAGAAGATCGTGTCCGAAGCCAGGGTTCATAGAAGTAGTATTCAGTGAGACAAGCAGGAAAAAAATCATAAGGCTGGGGAATGAAGAATTTACAGCATTAGCTCCCAACTTTTTTAAGGCTTCTGGTACTGAACCTCTCTTGGGCTATCATAGTATGCCCCCCCTCCTTAAGGTTATTGTCTGCTAGGCCATCAGTCCCAGCATCCACTACTGGTGAAGGTATGTTCTTGGCAAGTTAACCCAATGGTGGTGAATCTACTAGACTTTTCTGTATTGATTTCTGGGTATCACAGATGAAATGTCTGCTCTTTAAGCCCCTTTCTAGATATATAGATTTTGGTAGTTTGACTTCCATTGCCCAGTGAAAGAAATGCAGTAAATTTTGAAGTGAGAGCTGGTAGGAATCACCATTGTTGAGAACAGCATTGAAGTGAATACTCTTGATGTTATCTGTGTTGAGGAATGGAGAGGTCTGTGTTATTTGTATCACCTGCTTTTGTCTTGTATGCTCTTGAGCTCTCAAGGATAGAGGGTAGCATTTCTAGCATGTGTGTGTATGTGTGGTTGAGGTATTGTGGGGGGAGTATGGGGGAAGATGTGGGTGAGCAGGTGTGTATTACAGAAACTTGTGTGAGCTAGAGTAGTACACTTGATCACTTTCAATTATGTTCATCTGGATTTTCACTTTAGTAGCAGAAAAAGCCTTGGACGCAGGATGTGCTGCGTGGTTCCCTTTCCCTAGCCAGGCATTCTGTCCAACGGTCTCCATACTTGGGTATTCATGTCTGGTTCTGGTCTCTTAAGTATTCGCATCCACCCAGCTATCAAAATTTTCCTTCCTGAACTGAAATGGATAGTCTTGGAAGCAGACCCATAGCTACAGTGGGGCACCTTGGGACTGCCCCCCTGACTTATCACCCAGGCCTCCCGACTTCCCATCCAGTTGGTTCTAAACTTTTTTTAAAAAAAATTTGCGCTGTGGCTGTAGTGCACCATCGCCTTGCTCTGCCCTCTCTGGCCAGCCCTGCTCTCCATTCCCATACCGCCTCTGGCCTCCCTCTGTCTCTCTCTTGCTGTTATTTGGCGCACTGTGCCAAGCTGTCACCCTGCCCTGCCCTCCCTCCTTTCCCATGCAGCCTCTCACCTCTCTCTCTCTTTTATTTGGCTTGGCGCCGAGCTGTCACCCTGTCCTGCAAGGAATAATCCTCACTTCTCACCTCTCTCTTTTTCTCCTCACTCTGCTTGCTGGAACCTGATAGGCTGCAGTGCAGTGTACTCATCGGGGGATGGGGTGTTGGTGGGAATGAGGTTGGGGCAGGGAAGGTACCTGCAAAAGCACTGTTTTCATCTGGGGGGAGGAATAAGAAAATAAGAATGTTTGGAGAGAGCAGTCCGAAGTGGGCCTACTTAGAACTAAGTCCCATTTTATTCAATGGGGCTTTCTCCCAGGAAAGTGCTTTTAAGACATGCATGCCCCCCAATTTATTTAAATGCTCCCTGAAGAAAACAGTCCTGACTACACCCCTCCTTGGAAGTGATAGTAAAGGCTCTAGGGATTTTAGACCTGGAGAGGACATCCATGCTTTAGGCCCTCTGTTTGTTACATTCTGAATTTTATGACTGCCACAATAACATGAGTCTGTCTCAGGTTATATTTGGCATAACATATCCATCAGGTTCCACCCTCAGTTTGGTTTTCTCTTCAGGACAGGAGGATGATGATCAGGGAAAATAGATGTAATTCCCCATTGTTTTGTATTAATCTGTCACTAATGTATGGAGCATTTTGTAATGAATAAGTGACCTTAGTCCTCTTGTTTCATGTCCTCAACAATGAAAAGGTTAGCCAAGGTTTCAGTCATTTGCCATTGATGTTTTTTTCCATTCATATTAGATAAAAGCGGTCAGCGGTATCAGTTCATGCTAATACTTCCATGTGTTTAACCTTCAATATATTTTATTATATAAGTAGTAGATAAAAAGCAAATGTGGAAATTTTTCCATACACTGTTTGGAACACTGAGTTTTCCAACTTGCGTAAATGCAGAGGAAAAGGCGGTGTGCACATCCTGGAAGAGTAAACAGTGACATGGACTCTGGTACCAAGGCCTGCAAAAAGCCAAGATGCCAACTTTATATAGATCCTAGCAACGCCATCACAGGACCCAGCAACATCAACCATACCATCTCAGGTTCATATTCCTGTTCATCTTCTACAGCGATTCATGCCATCATGGGTCAGCAGTGCCCTTCCACCCTCTACATTGGACAAGCGGGCCAGTCCCTACAACAAAGAATAAGTGGACATAAAACTGGAAATGACAACACTCAGAAACCAGTGGGGAAACATTTTAACCCCCTAGGGCATTCAGTTTCTGACCTAAGAGTAGCAGTTGTCTTAACAAAAGAATTTCAAAGGGAGATTAGAAAGAGTGACTGCTGAATTGCTACTGATAATAAAAGCTCAAGACAATGCATCCTTCTGGACTGAATTGAGACCTAGGTTTCCTGTCTCATCACCAATGCTGATTTCTCCATGCCTACTACCCGTCTGCGTATCACACCTAATCCAATCATGCCTGCTATTGTCATTTGGCATCTCAAACCACTCCACTTTCCAAGATATAAGGACAGATGGACTCAAATTCTAGCTGTATCTGAAGAAGTGAGCAGTGATTCACGAAAGCTCATACCCTGCCACAAATTTTGTTAGTCTTTAAGGTGCCACTGAATCCTACTCTTACCCTGGAAGAGTTTGGTACTTGTGTGGAGTTACGTGCTTCTATTAGCACTAAACACAAACCATTTCCCCATTGAATAACTCTAATTGTGTATGACTATGATCATGTCACTAGAACACCTTTTTAGTCAAGTAAAGCTATTCAAAACATTTTGGCTATCAGAAACATTTTTGCCCTGGTTGTTAAGAATATTGACTTGATTAATAAAGCATACAAAACAATAGACAGTATTTGTTGAAAAAAACCAGCTTTCCCCCCAATGAGTCTCTTTCAGAAAGGTAAAAGAAAATGCTGAGTTCTTATCGCAGTCATTTGAAACTCAGACGTTATACTGTTAAATATTGCCTTATTTTTAATCTATTGAAACAATAAATTGAATCTGTTTTTCAAGGGTTGCATTTATATTGCTGCTTTAGTGAAAGAGGCTTACTGCTACACCAAAAATAAATTTGATGGTAGGATGCGTTAAAGTAACTCAGAAGGCTTTTGAAAGAACTGGTGTCTAAAGTTTGAATGCATTCATATGAGAAACAGAATGCAGTGATAAGATTTCTGGAAGAACCGAATCACTTGTCTTAAAATCAAGGCAAATCACCATAATCCTTGAATTGCTTACATGGATGAGTAGTAAAGTAGGTTAGCTGGCCCTGATATAACCGCTTTAACTCTCGGGTAGTGTATTTGAGGTTGGCTGAAATCCAAAAAGGTAGCTACAGTTTACATGAAATGTTGCAAGAGAATTAACATTCTATAGCGCATTATGAAAGTGTTTCCAGTTTTGCTGGGCCAAGGAGATTAGCAGTGCAATCCTAGACAGATAGATGTAAGTCCACCTTAGCACCTTAGAGACCGTCACCTTAGAGACCATCAAGATTTTTAGGGTATCAGCTTTTGAAAGTCACAGCTCCAACTCTCAAAAGCTTATATCCTAAAAATCTTGTTGGTTTCTAAGGTGCTGCTGGACTTGAATCTAACTGTTCTGTTGGAGACCAACATGGCTACCCTCTGAAACTATCCTAGACACACCTTCCTAAATCAATTGAAGTCAATGGCCTTAGGACTGCATTGTAGGTTTTCATCTGTTTTGCAATGTTAAGAAGAACTTTTGAATGCTACGGTTTATTAGTTGTAGATTTTCCGGGCTGTATGGCTGTGGTCTTGGCATTGTAGGACCTGACGTTTCACCAGCAGCTGTGACTGGCATCCCCAGAGGTGTAACACAGAAAGATGGAGTACTCTCTGTGTCAATGTGAGAAGAAAAATGGTAGGCAGGTAGTTTATATCTACTCAGGAAGGTGGGGTTGGGCTGAGTCATTATCTTGCAGGAGTTTCCCAGGCTGTCGATAATGACTACAAGATAATGACTCAGCCCTACCCCACCTTCCTGAGCAAATACGAATTACCTGCTAGGGTTGCCAAGTGTGTTAAACTTACCGGCCGGGGGGGGGGGGGGGAGCTCCGCTGGCCGGGAGCTTCCCCAGCGCGTGCACAAAGCGCACGCGCCGGGCGACATCACCGGAAGTGACGTCAGCACATTGGGGGTGTTGCCAGGGTGACACTCTGGCAATCACCCCAAAACTCTATGGTATCATAGAGTTTTGGGGCGATTGCCAGAGCATCGCCCTGGCAACGCCCCCAACGTGATGGCATCACTTCCGGGTGACGTCATTATGTGAGGGAGGTCGTCCAGGCTGGATGACATCGGGGGTGGGGTTTCCCCCGCTGGCCGAATGCTGGCCGGCGGATCGGGAACCCCTGTAGCGGGGGATCCCCTGCCCCCCGGGCTGACTTGGCAGCCCTATTACCTGCCTACCATTTTTCTTCTCACATTGACACAGAGAGTACTCCATCTTTCTCTATTATACCTCTGAGGATGCCAGTCACAGCTGCTGGCGAAACGTCAGGTACTACAATCCCTAGACCACGGCTATACAGTCCGGAAAATCTACAACAGCTAAAGAACTCCAGCCGTGAAAGCCTTCGACAACATATTGCTACGGTTTATGTTGCACCATTTTGTTACCACACAAGTACATCAGGTATGTTGCCATTTAAGGTTTAAGATGTAGATGCTCCAGTAGTTATGGGTCTGTAAGCAGTAAAAGCTTTTAAAAAGCAATGCTGATAATTCCTATAATATTAAAAATGGACATTTGACAAAGGTGCCCTGCAGTTCAAAAATCTTCAAGCCTCATTGGTAGCGGGTAAAAGGCTGCCTTGGTAACACTTGGATCAGATGAGTTTTTCTCCTGCTATCATGTGCTGAATAAAATGTGCAATCTAGTTTGGAAAAAAAGGGAAGGATCTATAAATAGGTAACTGAGCTTTCTTTAGGGTATGTAACACATAGACTGGGTCCCTCTCTTGGGGTCTTTTTTTTTTAAGCCCCTCTTTTAATGAGACTGAACCCCCATGCACTTGAACTTCCTTTTGAGGTTATACCAATAATCCAAAGCCATTTAAAGGTGACCTTACAGTTATCTGCAACAAATGTGTGACCCTTTGTGTGAAAGCATACAGGGTTTTTGTTTTGGTCCTCAAAATAAAATACAGTTTACTACTATAGTGACACTATCCATACAGTTCTCAGTTCCAGACTGAGCTTTACATGGTAGGCTCAACTAACTACCTCTTCTTACTTTTCTGTTGGCTTTGCTGGTCTTCTTTAGTGTAGCAGAGCATGGTGCTGCTTTGGATCTTTCCTCTTTCCTAACTTCTCATATACATTTCTGCTCCAGCAGTGGAATTAGGAATAATGTATACTGTAATTATATTTCATTGGGAGGATCTTTATATAAGGTTTAACTTGTATGTTACTGTATAAATTGGGTGTAAATTGTAATCTGCTTGGGCTGTCTTGGTGGGTTCTGTATCATTGTCAAGAGTTCAGGAAATAAAAATAACAGAGCAGCTTAGAATCTGATCCCAAGATCTGCTTTGTCACTGTTATAATGTTTAACGCAGTTAATAAATTAACTTGAATTTATTCTAAATAATTGAATTTCCCTAGTGCTAGTGGCTAGGAAGAGTCATAATAATTATAAGAAACTGTTTAGAAGCACTCACAAAGGCTAAGAATGTTAAATATAAAATTTAAGTAACTCATTTTCCAGTCTCAGCTGGCAAATATCTGCACATGTAAAATAGACTGGGATCGTATTGGAAGAGACCTGGCTTTGAGTGAGAATAAGTGCCTATTTTGTGGATTGTATTTTGAGAGTTACAATTTTGATGATAATGGTGATGATGATGATGATTTTGCTGTTTGATACTATCAGAAGCCAGTTTGGCTAAATGTTTTTTTAAAGAAATATCAGTCTCGTTGAAATTAAGTATTATATTTGGTCCAGTATGGGTGCCCATTTAACCATGCAATCCTGTGAAAACTGCAAAAAGAGAGAGAGAAAGAGAGAGAGAGAGCTCACTGACAAAGTGAGATTGATCTCTGAGAAAATACTCATGGTACTGTGCTCTTAGCCTAATAAGAAGTTTACTGTAATAATTACTGCTAAATTATATAAGAAAATAAAAGGTAACACACTGGATTTACTTGATTGTGACAAACATGTTATCATTTTTGAATTGGAATCAAAATGTTAAATCTATTTTCTTTTTGCAACTAATAATACTAGCATTTAATGGTTTATAAAACGTTTGCTTTCCCAAAGTCAGAATTGATTTTTTGAAATTTTGCAGCCCTACATCTTTGTGCAAAAAATCTAATATTTGCAGTAAGTTTAGGAAGGTCAGGTCCAGTGTTCCCTCTAAGCTGAGTTAGTGTGAGCTAGCTCATAGCTTTTTAGCTTCTGGCTTACACATTTTTGTCTTAGCTCAGGAAGGATGGCTCCAGAGCAAACTAATTTATGCAGTAGCCAAATCGCTCGCTCACAACTGTAATGCCAGTAGCTCAGAAAGTAGAATTTTTGCTCACAGGACTCCACAGCTTAGAGGTAGCATTGGTCAGGTCTCATTAAACAAAGGCATGGAACATAGTTTATTTACTGTATTGCCAGTGAAACAGCTATCAGAGACTTTGTCCACAGTGTATGGAAAAAATAATTTTTTTATTGGTTGATGGAGAAAGAGTAAGACAGAAACTGCAAAGTTTGACTGGACTTTGAGATTAATTACTGTCTTATTAATTAAGATAACAATGTAGAAGCCCTTCATTAAATCATACAAAAAGTTCTTTGTTGGTCCCTGGAGAGCATTTTATATGCAAGGCCTGTTGTGTGGGTTGCCAAATGTCACTGGGATTCATATGCATTGCTTGTCTAATTACAGTAAACGTTGCATGTCCATATATGGTTTAAAAGTTGGATGACTTTTTGCTACTTGGTGGAAATTACTTAAAGCCCTCCATAGGCAGCTGTTCACAGGTCCTTCACCTCTTCCCCAGAGATGCTCAAAAGACTCTGTTGTTAGACCCTGTCTTTTGTGTCAGAGGCAGTAAACATGACAGGTTCCTTGGGAGCCATCTGTTTTAAGATGGTTGCTCCTTTGTATGCAGCTATGAACTTGAGATCTGTTTCTTGTCTGGCTTTATACTAACTGCTTTTTTTTCTTTGGTGCCACAACAGGTGGAAGTTGATGGGATAGAACTTTGTGTGACTGGTGAGTGGAACTTGACCTCAGCACTTTTGCCAGTTACTGTGGATGGGAACCAGAGAACTGTACAGGTAAATATTGCTTTTCTTCTTGCTCCTGTATAGTTCTGGAAAGATTGGCTGCACTTCAGATTGTGTTTGCAAATATTTAACCTTCCATTGAAGGCACTGGAAAAGAGCTTGCACATCTGCAGGCCACCATGTGGATGATAGCTGGGTTTCCAAAGCGCCTGCAAGGCATACTCAAACTTGCTAGGATTTCCCCACTTTTCTCACCTGAAAATCGTTATGCTGCATTGTAGGTTGCTTTTGAATTTCCCTCTAGCTTTAGGTATGTCTTGCCAGGACATTGGTTGACCTCTCTCAGAAGGAGAGGCTGGAGCTCAAAATCACTATTGTTTGTCCCAAAGCTCCCTGAACATCTCTTTGCCTCCCTTTTTATAGACTGACATATTCCACAGAAATTGATATTTGTTTTAGCAGAACTTAATTTTGCGTTCGATGTGGGCTGCAATGAAGAAATCATGTCCAGGAAGCAATTTTTCTTTGGACCACGTTGGCTGGAGATCCTGGAGGTTTTTTGTCATCTTCTGGGCATGGAACAGCAGTCACTGGGGTGTATGGGGGGGAGGTGTTCGTGAATTTCCTTCATTGTGCAGGGGGTTGGACTAGATCAGGGGTCATTTCATAAAAAAAGAGGCGCAGGAGCTCATTTGCGTAACTCATTTGCATAAGCCACACACCCCTTTCAAAGGGCAAGCATGCTTGGGTTCCCTGCCTGATCTTCTCTGCGGGCCACCTAGAGAACATAACATAAGAGAAGCCAATCTTGGATCAGGCCAGTGGCTCATCTAGTCCAACACTCTGTCACACAGTGGCTTCATCTCGCCCATCTCCACCACCTGCCCCACAAAGTCATTCTGGTCTTGGCTGGTGGCCCCTGAGGAGCCCGGCTAGCCAGGAAATTCAGCACTGACTGAAGCAGCAACATGGCTGGGACTTGGGTGGAGGGTGGTGGTGGTGGTGGTGGTAGCAGGGGGAGAGGAGCCAGTGGGCCAGTTCTGCCTGCCGCTGAGCCCACCAATTGTAACCCTCGCCGGCCACCGTACTCTTCCCTCCCTCCTTCCCTTCAGAGCCACACTGACGGGAACCCAGGCATGTTTAAAATGCCTTTCTTTCCCTTCTCCATCTGGGGAAGGGAAAGAAAGGCATTTAAATCCCCCCTGAGTTTCTCTGCAAAAGCAGGAAGGCTCGGGGGAAAGGAGTGGCATGCGTGCCTGCCTCCCCTCCCCTCCCCTTCTCCAGCAAGCCCTCCATGTGGGCTCACTGGAGAAGGGGAGGGGAGGGGAGGGGAGGTGGGCAGACATGCCTGCGTTCTCTGCCCAGTCTTCTCTAGATGACACGCAGTTGCGGGGCACTTAGAGAAAATCGGGCAAGGAACCCAGGCGTGTTTAGAATGCCTTTCTCTCCCTTCCCCATCTGGGGAAGGGAAAGAAAGGCATTTAAATCCCCTCCACACTCCCCCGAGTTTCTCTGCAAAAGCGGAGAGGCTCAGGGAAAAGGACAGACATTCCTGCATTCCCTGCTCGATCTTCTCTAGGTGACCCAGGACTGTGAGGCACCTAGAGAAAATCAGGCAGGGAACCCAGGCATGTTTAGAATGCCTTTCTCTCCCATCCCCATCTGGGGAAGGAAAAGAAAGGCATTTAAATCCCCCCAGGTGGCGGGGGGCTCTGCAGGCCTTCCCTGTCCGATCCGCCTGCGCAGGCGGGCCAGGAATGGCGGCAGCGGCAGGGGGCACCCTGGGCTCCTTAACTGGTGGAGCGGCACTCCACCGCGCACTGGCAGGAAATGACCCCTGGACTAGATGATCCCGGAGGTCCCTTCCAACTCTATGATTCTATGATTTTCAACAGTAAGCAAGGCCTCTTCCAAATAATTTCACTTCTCCAGTGGTTTCTGGTATGATCTTGGCCCTTGGAAGGTAGCATGAGGAGGCCGAGTCCTCATGCTACCAAGAGGAGGGGCTTCCTTGGTATAGCAGGGCAGCAGAGTTCTGCAGAATTCCTACTGGATGCCAGCCCTGGAAGTTTTTCCCCTCTCCCTTCCCCATCCTCGTTACGGTGCAAGAGGACCAGAAGGCTAGGACCCCTAAAATCAGAAAAAAGAGGACACTTTGGGAACATGCCCTCTCCTCTTTGCCCACATTTTTGTGAGTTCTGAGGAAGGATGCTGCTGAGCCAGTTTGGTGTAGTGGTTAAGTGCGCGGACTCTAATCTGGGAGAACCGGGTTTGATTCCCCACTCCTCCACTTGCACCTGGCTGGATGACCTTGGGCAAGCCATAGCTCTGTACCAGCTGTTCCCTCAAGGACAGCTTGGGAAAAAGCTCTCTCAGCCCCACCTACCTCACAGGATGTCTGTTGTGGGGAGGGGAAGGGAAAAGGAGTTTGTAAGCCGCTCTGAGACTCCCTTGGGGAGTGGAGGGTGGGGTATAAATCCAATCTCTTCTTCTTCTTCTTGAATGGCTGCAGTTTGATCCAAACATAGCAGAGTAGCAGAGTTAAATTTTAGTATATTTTGTTGAAAGCTTCTTCAGCATCAAGTGAGAGAATGGCAACTTAATCAGATCCCTTTCTATTCAAAGCAATCAAATCAGTGACCAGCCTAAGATTATCAGAGCCTTGTCTACCTTGTATAAATCATACCTGATCTACATGCAAGAGCTGGTATCCTAAGATATCTTGAGGCGCAGAAGCTGAGTGGAAGAGTGCACAAGGGTTCTGGGGGATTTTATAAAAATATGCTAGTATAAAATTACGACAGCATTGAGGAGCGGACTGGGGCTGGAGAGGCTTCAGAAGCCGACTGAAGCCCCTTTTGCCAAAGACATACCCATGATGTTGCCCAGATAGGACTTATTTGGGTTTAAGATTGCTCTGTAGGTCTGTAAGTGTGTCTGTGTTTGTGTGTGTGTGTGGTTTTTGGGAAATTTTTTTTGAGAATTTTTTATTAATAATATGGTTATATAATAACAGAAAGTTTGATTATGTAGTGAATACAGAAAGAACAATTCAATTTGCATCAGCGTTGCGTACGAAACAGATATAACAATGTATTGTACAACAGATCATAAATAAATCATTTTAGAGTAGCTTGTATAAAAGGTAGTAATTGAACCAAGAACCACATTAGAGCACTTAGTCCTTTAGTATCTTGGTATTGATGGAGAGATTTAGATAAGCTTCTAGATTACTAAAACAATTAACCAATTAAGTACATAAACATTTTGGTGCTTAACATAAAGGTGTATAACTTGTTGTGACCAACTGAGCAATCAAGTAATGACAGTTTGGAAAGAGAGGTGAATGGGCAAGGATTTGGGCATCACATCCACTGTTGTAATTGAGACTATTCAAGGTTTGTAAGTTTTGATGGGACTACTTGCTTCTGTAGAAACCACTGGCACGAGTAATTTGGAAGACCTGGCCCTTTTAATGACAAGTTTTGAGTTTTTTCAGTATAACAAGTTTTTTCAGTATAAGATTTTTTTAAAAAGTGTTTTCATTAAAATATTTCACCACAATGAAATCAGCATTGTATTTGATGTGAAGACGCTTTTAAAAAATTCTCATGCACACTGTCTGTGTCTCTCCATGTATGTGTACAAATTTTGTGAGGTATTAAAATGACTTGTTCTTAAATGTATCACTAATTGACAGGATGCTAATGAGGGTGCAGTACATTACATTTAAGAGAATTAAGTCCTTGATTTTTGTTTCACTTTACCAACTTTGACAGCTTTATCAAGAAGTCTGTACCTGTTTACTTTGGCTTAATCTGATTAATTGTAGGCAGCTGGTACTTTGTTCTTCTTTCCAGTTTCCAAAAACTGATTGTTTTTTCCCCAATCTGTGGGGAAAAGTGTATATTCCTGTTTCCTTTTTAAAAGTAAACGTCAGGATTTTTGTATGAAATTTTATTTCCCACATTTTCCATTCCATTAATCATTTTTGTTGAAATATGTCAAGTCTTGGCACATCTCCTTTGTTTTCCTGAGGCTGTAGAGAATGGAGTGCTACAGAATGACCCGTTAGCTGGTGGGGGGATGGTTCAATGACAGCATTGCTTTATTTATATACGTGTACCTATAACGGTTATCTAGAAGGGGTACTTGACACCAGTAAAGGTATTTTGGGGAGGGGGGGGCATAGTGTTTTGTCTATTTCATATATACATATGTGTGTGTATATATTTTCTATATATAAAACTTTTGGAGTTACATGCCTCTGTGCTTGATTGAGTCTGATTGTACAGAGTACCTTGATTAATAGCTTCTTTACCTCATAAACTATTGTCAAAGATCAACATTTTATTAGTATTTGATTTAATATTGTCAAGTTCATTGTGTTTTGCTACTCATTATTGACCTTGGGATGGGACAGTCAGATTCCAATAACTGCTACATTGTCAAGCTCATCTAGTGACCTTGGACAAGTCACTATCTCACAGCATAAGCGACTTCTTGATGACTGTGAGAGGTGAAGCACCTTGGAGAAGGGTGAGATAACCTTATAATAAAAAGACAAACAACAGGAACTCTCAAAGAGCATTAGTGCATCATAACTTTCCTTGTCTGGTTTTCTATTATTATATTTGATGCCTCTTTTTACAGGGCCTGTATTGTTTATTATTATGTTAATTATGTATATCCTGTCCTTCAACTGTCAGGCTCCCAATATAACAATCTGTGAGACAATTTAAACTTATGCAGGGTTATTGCTGGCATAACATTACACTGGCATTAGGGATACGACTGAGGAACAAACCCACTCTTCAGCCGTAAAAACAGCAAAACAGAATTAAAGCAAACCCCCATTTTAAAAAGGGGAGAAGGGTTGAAGTAGGCTTACCAAGTCCCCCGGGAGGGCGGGGGAAACACCGATTTTTAATGCTTACCCCCGCTTTTTCAAAATTGGCCACCGGGGGAGGCAATGACTGCCAGCAGGAATGCAGGGGAACGTCGGAGCATGCCCTGCCCTTTCCCTGCCAGGCCTGAACTGTCTTAAAAGGGAAATGTCTGCAGAGAGCCTGCAGTATGCAGTAAAAAGCCTCACCAGACATTTCCCCTTTAAGAGCAGAGACAGCAACAGAAACCCCCACACAGAGATTAAGGAGGGACTAGGCTGTTTGTACTGAAGGGCCTGGTTTTGCATGTGAGGTTGCAAGGTAGCTGGGGTAAGTGCCTCTGCCAGCTCTTTTCCTTCTTTCTCTCTCCCCCTCCCCCTTTCTTTCTTTTTTTCTGTCTGTCTTTCTGTCTGTCTCTCTCTGTCCCCATCAAGCAGAGGTCTATCAGTGGCTATTATTAGCCACAAGGTCTAAATGGAACACTTTGTCTGGGGCAGTGATGCTCTGCATTCTTGGTGCTTGGGGGGCAACAGTGGGAGGGCTTCTGGAGTTCTGGCCCTGCTGCTGGACCTCCTGAGGGCACCTGGTATTTTTGGCCATTGTGTGACACAGAGTGTTGTACTGGATGGGCTGTTGGCCCGATCCACTGTGGCTTCTCTCCTGTTCTTATGATATGAAAATCATATTTAGCACTTGTGTAGCACTTAGTGCTTCATATTCTGCCGAGATGAGGAAGGATTCAGTAGGGCCGTTGCTCAGTGATAGAGCATCTGCTTGACATGCAGGAGGTATCAGCCTCTTCAGCTAAAAAAGGATCAGGTAATAGGTGACATTAAAGATCTCAGCCTGAGACCCTGGAGAGCCACTACCAGTCTGAGTAGTCAATACTGACCTTGATGGACCAATGGCCTGATTCAATATTAGGAAACTTCATGAGTTCATGTGTCAGCATGTGGAAGCAACATCACAGGATGTGACATCACAAAATGATGTCACTTCCTTTCTCCTGGCTCCACCCCCAAAGTCCTCAGATATTTCCCAAGTTGGACTTGGCAGCCCTAGGCTGAAGTTATTTTACTCAGTGCTGTATTTTAATCTTGCTGGTCTTGACCGTAATAAATTCGAATTTGAATTTGAAATTATTTTACCTCACTAAGACTTTAAAGCATCAGGTGAGTTACTTGAGTCAAGGGCATTCCAAAGACAATAAACTAGTACAGAATCGGGCCTCTCTCTTTGGTCCTTGCTTAAGAAGGTAGGAGAAGGACTTCAACGTAGTTTCTTATATGACAGAAGGGCCTGGCTTCTTGATTTTGAGCTATGCATTGTTGTCACAAAACACTATTGAGTCTTTCTTTAGCGCTTCCTGTGGGGAATGTGCACTATTTTCAAAAGTAGATCTGCAGAGTACAGGTTTAGTGGAAAGTGACAATACCAAGTAGGTTACAGCAGTGACTGATTATGGATTTTTGCCTTGTTTTGGTCAGTGATTAGACCATTATACTTTAACCACACCTGTTGTAATAAATCACATTTTGATTAAAGTTCGACTTCATTATATTGTCATCCAATTCTCTGTCATAACATAATATTTTGTAGGTATTCTCAGAAAAATTGCTTCTGCTATTTATATAATGTAATTTAGTGACTGCTATGTGTATTTCTTTCAGTGCCTTTCACGGGATGCCGGTGGAAACTTTAGCATTCAATTCCTTGGTACAGTGGTAAGTACTAAAAGTTACTGAACTCTCTTTGTTAGAAAATATGTTAAGAACATAATGAATTTACTTGTGTTAATTTTTTTTGTTACCCTTCCAAGTCAGTATCATTTATATACGTGTGGCCAACCTGGTTTTTTTGGCACCTCCCCTTCCTGCTGCAACCTAGTGACCTCCTGAAATACCTCTCTGTGTGGGGGAGATCGCACCCCATTTACTTTATCCCAGGGCTTTTTTTGGAGAAAAAGCCCAGCAGAACTCATTAGCATAATAGGCCACACCCAATAGCAGGAACTCATTAGCATATTAGGCCACACTCCTGACAGCACAGATTATTAGCATATTAGACCACACCCCCATGTTACCAGAAGTGTGGTCATCCAGCCACACCCACCTTGCTTCTTATTCTGTTCACCTTGGTTGTCAAAACCCAGGGCTTTTCTTGTAGCAGGAACTTCTGTGCATGTTAGGCCACACACCCCTAATGTAGCCAATCCTTATGAGTTTCTGCTGTTGGGTGTGGCCTATTATGCTAATGAGTTCCTGCTGGGCGTGGCCAACTCAGGAGCCAGCCGGAACTCCATTCCTGTGTGTTCCTGCCCCAAAATAGCCCTGCTTTATCCTGCTGGACGTTGTGGGGAGCCACTGAGAGCAGTCCGGACATGGATCCCACATTGGGGTAAAAATGTCTTGTAGATAAAGATGCACCATATATGCAGCCCAGCTCAAGTGGTCTTTGCCAATATACATATACCACCTGTTATAAAAGCAACCAGTTTTCTAGTTATTCAGAGAAACTCTATTGATCATCTTTTTAAAAAAATTATTTTTACTCTATTGTTTTTACCACCTGTTATAAAAGCAACCAGTTTTCTAGTTATTGTTTTTACCACCTGTTATAAAAGCAACCAGTTTTCTAGTTATTCAGAGAAACTCTATTGATCATCTTTTTTAAAAAATTGTTTTTACTCTATTGTTTTTACCACCTGTTATAAAAGCAACCAGTTTTCTAGTTATTGTTTTTACCACCTGTTATAAAAGCAACCAGTTTTCTAGTTATTCAGAGAAACTCTATTGATCATCTTTTTTTAAAAAATTGTTTTTACTCTATTGATCATCTTTGTAATGCTTTCAATTTGAAGTAGGATAGTATGTCTGCATGGTAGTAAAATGCATGCTAAAATAGCTGAGTATTGATGATAATCTTGTTGAGACAGAAAAATGCAGAGAATCAGGGCTATTGGTTATTATATTAAATGGGGGGGGGGGGGTAGTAGCTATATTACAGTGAATGCATGTATATCCTACATATACATGTGTGAATCTCTTCCTGAGAAAGAGCAACATGTGTTCCCTTACAGATGACAATGGGGACCAGTACGTGTATAAACATGAGGTTTAAATAACACATTCAACTGTACATGCATTGAATTTAACATGAGAATTACTCAGTGCACATATGAAGACAAAATCAAGCATTATATACAGATAGTCGATCAGATTTGGTGTATGCTAGAATGCTTATAGATGAAAAACCACTGATTTCAGCACATACTGCAAAGTTTTGTGTGGCAGTTTGTAAAATTCGTTAGACAGTGATAGCTTAAGTTTTTACATATACATGTTATCAATCATTTTATTTAACTTGTACTTTCCTTTGAATTATAAGCTAATTTATGTTTGAAGTTAATTTTAATATTTTTCTCTTACCTATCATCATGGTGGCTGGGAATTTTGCTGAGACTTGTGCTGTTCTATGGCTGTATTAATAAAGACTTTGACTTTGGACACAGATAGGAAACAGCAAAAGGGGGAAAACCCCAACTTGAGAAGCAAGTCTGGAACCTAGAAGGTTGAGCAGCTAAACAAGAGAATAAGATATATCTGTTTATTACAAAGTGCACAGTAAATATAGATTAAAAACACAGATAAAAACCATGAAGTAGTGGGTATCACATTACATCCACAAAGCATACAGCAACACATGTAAGTTGCATTTACAGTAACTAAGATCAAAACACTGGTTACACAAAATAACCATTAGACCAAATGCATTTTGGCCCAGAGGGCCTTCTTCAGTGGTCTAAATAATAACAACACACACACGAAATGTAAGTATAAAATATCTGTTCCAGACCAGGCAGGTTGTGTGTGAATCAACTAAATAGTGTAGCTCCAAATAACAAAGTATTGATGTCAATCAGGCCTGAACACATAGAGGAGCCCAAGCCCATCAAAGATGATAGCCAGTTCTGGTCGCCACACCTCAAAAAAGATATTATAGCATTGGAAAAAGTGCAGTAAAGGGCAACTAGAATGATAAAAGGGTTGGAACACTTTCCCTGTGAAGAAAGCACAGATTATGCATGGGATAGCGCAGGTAGAGAAAGAAGTACTTTTCTCCCTTTCTCAAAATACAAGAACTCGTGGGCACTCCATGAAATTGCTGAGCAGTTGGGTTAGAACAGTCGGGTTTTTCACCCAAAGAGTGATTAACGTGTGGAATTCACTGCCACGGGAGGTGGTGGTGGCTACAAGCATGGACAGCTTCAAGAGGGAATGAGATAAACATATGGAGCAGAGGTCTATCAGTGGCTATTAACCACAAAGTATAGATAGGAACTCTCAGTCTGAGGCAAGTGATGCACTGTATTCTTGGTGCTTGGGGGGGGGGCGGGCAATCAGTGGGAGGGCTTCTAGTGTCCTGGCCCCACTAGTGGACCTCCTGAGGGCACCTGGTGTTTTTGGCCACTGTGTGACAGAGTGTTGGACTGAATGGGCCACTGGCCTGATCCAACATTGGCTTCCTTTATGTTCTTATAGCTCTATACAACCATACTGCCCTTGGCCATTTCTCTGTTCACAGTGTGTATTCACGTGTCAACCAAACGTGTCGTATGTACAGGTAGTACATATGTTCATTGTAACTTGTGTGTAGGACATCTGAAGTGATCTGTACAAGCCTTTAATTTGTGGTATTTAGAAGATATTATTATTATTATTATTAGAAGTAGTAGTATATCTCCCCCTTTAATAGGTAATACCACTTGATTGCCTTCTGAGCCATTTGGCGATGTGACATAAAACTTGCACTTTGACCTATCAGCCGTTCTTTTTGCAGTGTATCTTCAATATATGGTAGTACACTAGGGATCGTCTTTTACAGATGTTCTGTGTATGTATGCCCATATCTCTCTTTGGGGAACACTGTTCAGTGTTTGGAGAATGAACTTCCCTATATAATGTAGATACCACATCCCTCCTGTTCTGTACAGTTCTGCAACAGCTTGTATTGAATAAATATGCATCCTTAGGTGAGGAGTGTATTAGTCATTTGGTTGTTTAGAATCTAAGTTTCACTACTAGTGAGTAGCCTAGAGCTGTTCCGTTGGCATATCACTGACCAATTTGTTGGCACTTTCCCTCAGAACTAGCTGTCTTGGAGAACAATCATCCTGCTTGTCCAGGGGGGCATTGGTTGAAATAGGTCACTGGATGGTTCATGAATTTAAATGGCTTAGATAGTCTCTTACTGTTTTGTTTTTCACATAAGGCATATGTACCAGCTGAAATAAGGCAGCTGACAAATGAGGGAGGGCCTCTTTGTTGAGTCATTTTTGTTGGCTTCTCCAAATAAAACCTTTTTTTTACATTTTTTTAAAAAAATTAAGTTCCAGGTAAACAAATTTGTGAGCGGTTTCTGCATTTGTGCCCCACTCTCACCCTCAGTCTGCTACCACAGCTACAAACGTGATCCTTCATGTGATACAACTATCCCTGATTTCTGGTGTTGGGCAATGATAAATCACTGTCTATTTTTTGCCTATTATAGAATGTATTATTAAAAGTGTTAAATAGATACTGAAATTGCCATTCTTAGGAATTTAGCTTCTTCCCTAGAATTTAACATCTTTCTGAGTGGACGCAGTTTTGGTTTTTTTTTTTTACATGTATGTCAACGTATGCATGTGAATGCAAAGCACCATGCAACACAATGCATGATTTTCTGTTTTACATACTAATGGAAGAGATATAGGTTGACCACGTGTCCTCCCTTCTCTTCTCATTGGATCTGTTTGTTCTCCCTGAGCTGGCAGCAACACTCCCCCCATCCTTCAGGGTATCTTTACATAGTGCTAGATTGCTAAGGTTGCCAACTTGCAGGTGGCACCTGGAGTTCTCCTGCTATTACAATTGATTTCCAACAGCCCTGTAGCCAGGAATTTTTTTTCGGTGGGTGCTATGGGGGTGCTGCTAATTAAACAGTCCTGGTAAGCAGATGAATAGCTTGGCTCCCTGTCAGCAGCCCCAGCTGGCTCCAGCCCCTGCTTGGTGGCTGTGCTCCCCACACTGGGTTGCAAGAGGGAGGCTGGCCTGGCAACTTTTCCATGGTTCTGGCGGCTCCCTTCCTAGCCTCCCTGCTGCTTTTGGGCCCTCCCACCTCCAGATGTAGCCCCTCGGTTGACCCCTCAAACCCCCCTCTTTTGCCCCGTACCCTTGCTTGGCTTCCTTCACTTGGTGCCCAGCTGCACAGCTTGATGATGCCCACCTGAGCCCCCCACAAAAGTTTTGCAGCACTGAGGGTGGCCTGGAGCCCTTTGAGTGCCAGTGCAGGTGGGAAGGACGCGGGTGGGAAGGGCTCCATGGCCATGCCTTGTCCCAAGAAGGGGCCATGTGGCAGACCCAGCAAGCCCTGCGCCCCTCCTTCCAACAAAGGCTCCGAGTGCCCGCCGCCCCCGGGCTGCCTTCTCCAAACCCCACCTTCCCAAGGCTCCACCCATAAAATCTTCTGGTGTTTCTCAACCCAAAGCTGGAGACCCTATAAGATTGCTCTCTAGTCTCATCTGGATGTATACGATATTCTGCTGGACCAACTGCTGAGTTTTGAATTTACTCTGTCTCTCCACTTCTCTTTTATGCTGTCCTAATTCATTCTAAATAAAAGTATGATTCAGAGATTTAAATGACCTTTGCCTCCTTCCATTTCTGAGAAATACTGTACCAAATCAAACCTATGTATGCACAAGCTTAAATATCAGAAAGAACATAAGTCTATCAGTGCACATAAGAAGGCTTTACTAGGAGCAGTGCATGTAAATATTCAAGGCTGTTTTCAGTATATAAAAACTAAACAGCAAAATAAAGACACATTAAACAACAATGATAAAAAAGCAGAAGCAGTAAAACCAAAAGTTAATTGGATTACAGTGCTAGGGAAGAACACCCATCTAAGTGACAAAGGCTCCGGTGAGTAGGATAGATTTTTCTTGCTACTTAAGAGAGGATAAAGATGGCTTCAGGCAAATGACCCTGAAGGGAGACTTCCAGCTCCTGCCTGACATCCAAGATCACAGCCGATGAGGAGACTCATATGGGAGAAGGTGGTTCTTCAGGTACCCTGGTCCCAAACTTTTGAGCTTTTCAGGTCAATAGTAGTTCTTTGAATTGAGCCCAGAAACAAACTTGAAGTCAATGAAGATACTAGAGAAACAACAAAATATATCCACCGCAGCATGTCTCTTTTAACATGCTGGTCAATATATTGTGGACCCGCTGAAGATTCTTCAAAGGCAACCTTTCCTTTCCTGTATTAACAATAAGCTCCATTGACCTGAGATCTTAAGCCGAACAATACAATACATTTAAAACACGGATCAAATCAGAAACACTTACAAATAATAACATATCACTAGTAAAATAGCATTAAAAGTTATAAAACTCTCCAAGTTTTGGCATTAATGCGTAGCAGAGGAGCATCTCACGGATATCATAAGAGACAAAAAATTTGGCCACAGCTTGTGTCCTCTCAGTATTAACATCAGCCAGCAGGAAAGTACCACCTGGGGTTCGATGGCAAGATTATATTTGCTCAAGATGGGCAAGATCCAAAGTTCTTGTAATGAGGACCATTGATTGCATAATAACAAAACGTGATCAATGGTTTCGATCATACTGGAGGCACAGGGGCAGATAATGGAATATTTACAGATCACCCCCTCATTTCCACTGTGGGCATAACATTCAGCCTGCCGAGCATAAAGGTGCAGCGGTTGCTGGGAGTGGTGAGGTATTTTAAATATGGAGGGAGAATTTCAGAGGCAACCTCATGTATAGCATATTACAGTTGACCTAGATTTTAGTAAGGTATGGATAACTGTAGCAAGATCATTCTTTTCCATAATGGTGGAGGGATCTGAGGCAGTGATCTTAGTGATAAGCGTGTCCCTGATTTAATCTGTGACACATTGCTGTGTGCGGAGTTTCAGGGCACAAAACAGTGAGTAGGGAAACGATTAAAGGCTCCCTACTTCACTCTGAATTACCCATTCCCCAAATTGCTTTATCCTAGGTGAGTGGCTGTTTACACTTACTGGCATGTAAAATATAGTCCTGCCTTCTTGGTTGACGAGTGGGTTTTGAAAACATACTGTATGACTCCAGCATTTTCTAGTCCTTTATTATTTAAGAGTATGACAGATTGTCTCTCATCACTGAAAGATTCTGCTACATAAAAGAGAATTGTACAAGTCATCGTTTTACACAGTATACTCACGACTAGAGTGTTGGTACTTGCTTAGTACTTGCGGGAGGACATTAATTTATATGGATCCAGTTTAACCACGAATATTAATGGGACAAAATCCTGAATGAAGAAGATAAACCTAATTTAAATCTTGCAAAGTACATCTTAAATTAAGTTTTTATTGATAATAAATATACTTAATTTCTCATTATTTTTTAAGCTTCAGTGAGGATATCAGTAAAATAAACATGTTTTTATAAAGCTTTAGCAATAAGAATGCTATTAATATGACCCTTGGCACCCCACCACAATTAGATTTCAAAGCGAGCATTTAAGATGTAACAGCGATTAATGATAACCATCGAAAACAATTTTGAACTCCATCAGTTTAACTCAGGAGGGTAAACTTAATATGATAATTTATCTAGTTGAATTGTATCAGCTTAGCAGGAAAGTATGCAAATGTGTGACCCTTACCTAGCATCTAAATGGCTGCTGTGCTGATAAATTTATCAGTTCCATTAATGAACTTTGGGGAACTTTGGAATTTTCAGCATTTGTTCCCTCGGAGGCTGAAAACCAAACCTGATCTCATACTGGGACCATTCTGGTCTGCATATTTCCATAATTTGCTGCTGCTACTAATATGACAGCAAGACGCAAATAACTGTTTCTAATAATATCAGATGGAGTTGTGGAGGACAGCATTTTAATGTAGTAAAAGACCTCCCTGTGGGGTTGTTATTGCCACTATAGAACAGCAGTTACACAGTTGCAACAATAGTCTCTTAATTGATTCGTTTAATTAGCAAGAGATGAAGCTTGTGCTGCATCTTGTCATTTGAGATCATTGGGGATGATACACAAAGACTCTGTTTTTGCCACATGTTTCCATACAGTTGTTAAGTATAGTGAATAGAAAGCTCCTAACCCTTTGGAGTAGGTGTTCTTTAGTGTATACAAGATTTTTGACATTCCTTCTGGATAAATTATAGTTATGCTTCTTGGAAATAATTATAAACCATTCATAAATACCAGATCTGTTTGAAATTTCTATCTTAAATATGCAAATCTAAGATTTACAGGGCTTATGGATTATTTAGAAGCATCAGTGCATTTAACAGTTCTCTTGATCTGGTCTTGGACAAATAAGGTTAGATTAATAAAACTGGCCATCTGCCTTGTAGCTCCGTTTTAGTTGCACAGCCTTCCACCCCCCCCCCCCCCCGGATATGAAATGAGTTTGACCACATCGTCCGGCAGGCAGCATGTGTTTGGACTGAGATTGCATTTGCAGTTGCGTTTCCTTAGGGAATGCTTATGAATATAGTAATGCATAATATTCGACCCTAGAACAGGAAATACATTTTAGTACGTAGCAATTATACGTGGCTTTAATATGATTATCTCTTGTTAATATCCAAGAATGAAATATTTTTTTAAGGGTATACCAATGTTGCTCTGTGCTCACTTATCCTGAAAAATTTCCCTGGTGGTAATTCATTTCCTAAGCATTGTGGCTGCTAGGGCATTAGAAATAGCATCTTTTTCAGGAGACTGTATTTTAAAATCTCTTTGATTAACCTGAACTATAATGACTGGCAGCATGAAAACTCAAATGGGGAGGTGTCTGGATTTATTTATTTACATTTTAAAAAACCTTTCTATCATATATGGTCCTCACAAAATTTATCAAAATAATACACTAAATTAGCAAACACCTCAACCACCTGCCCAATACATTTTTGACTGCTGTCCTAAACATGCTTACTAGGAAGCAAGTCAATAGAATTCAGTGAATTTATTTCTGAGAAAATACACTTGCAATTATACTGTAAGTCTCTCCAAAATTTGTTGCTGTGTTATTTTTTTAATTTTCTATCTTCCCCCTCAGTTTATATTTGTGGAATATGATTTTCTAAGAGCATGACTGAAAATCCAATGAGGCAAGGTCAGGATTCTGCCTTCAAAATTTTGATTTCTCAATAGCGTATAAAGAAATGGACTGTGATGATGAACCATGAAGTTCAAACCATGGGTTGTATCCTACCTTGGGACGGAGGAAGTTGCTCCAGTGTAGAGCCTTCCTTCAACTTAAGAGGCTGTTCTGTTTGAAGAAGAACTACTTAAATGGGAGGAAAGCTTTAAACTTTGCATAGTGGAGTGGTTGACTAATCTGTTAGGCTGCTTTGTTTTATACTTCTTGGTTAGTGCAAAGTTTTATGGGTTTGGGAGACAGCAAGAGTAACAATAGGCAAGGCTAGACTGGTAATCTGGTTGAATTTAAACTACTACTAGTAGTTTTATGTGCTAACTGATACATGAAGCCACTTTTTTGTTTAGGGTATTTTATTTGATGAAGTTACCAGTTGTTTTAATGTTTTGCTGTGCTAGAATTGCAGAGGGGAAGGAAGAAAGAGCTGGTAAGTGGCTAGCATTATAACTCTTCACATGTGTATTAAATATGGCAGACATTCATCAGCCCGATCCCAGTGTAGAAGATTTTGCCCATAACTGTTCTTAATGAAATGCCCAGGAAGGTTGGCATGGCTAGGTCAGTCACAATCTTGCTCTGTATTATTCAGCTCATTCTTCACTGCACCTAATAAATTGTAGTCCATTTCTCTTTTTGGAGAGGTAGGTGTGTGGTAAGGTTCCCACTGGAGTTGCCTGCAACTGTGTTGGATGGTCCATTCCTTCACTACAGCATAGTTTTCTTGAAACATTCCAGTTATGTCAGTGGCCAGCTATATCCATCTCATTCAAGATATTACTCCTAGGTGTCTCCCCCCCCAATGGTGATACCTTTTCCAACACCCATGCTAGTCAAGAGGCTAAAGTAGTGGTGAAAGTGGAAAAAAGTAATTAAACAGCCAAATTCAACGAAATAACAAAATTGCAGACTCCTTGCCAGGAGAAGGAATAATTCAAGCAAGGCAAACTACCTGCCAGGCCAACAACCAATCAGGATTAACATTAAAACACTTCCTTAGCCTTCCCCCTCCAAAGGTAATCAATTAAAGCCCAGGCTGCCCCCATATGTGGGTGGGTTGTACTACATGCTTGTCCTGGCTGATGTTCAGGCTGGACTGGAATAAGCCATCTATCACATGATGTCTCAGGCTGGGTTTCTAATCTCATAAGGCTAGAGACAAAATTATGAGTTGCATTTTTGTGGGGAAAACCAGTTTGAGGGAAAACCTACACATTACATTGGAGGTCTGTAATGAGATCCATAAAAAACTGAAAGGCAATCATTTTAATGTCAGCCACAGCACTGGGTAAGGTGAGGGCTAACTCGCCCCACATACACAGTTTTCCCAGTTGAAACCAGTCCTCTGGATTCTACCATAATTAGCTCTGGTAGGGGGGAAAATAGGATACATCTCTTCTTCACTTGTCAGGGTTAATTATAGCCCAAAGGGGCCAGCTTCAATAAACAACCCTCCTAACATGGATTTTAAAGGTAAAAAAAAATAAATTGGGAGAGCTAATAACAGATTTCCAACATAGCATATAGTTGGCCCCTCAACGAAATTCTGCATTGTAGGGTAATACTATGGGATGTTAGAAGACTAGCTATCCATATGCTTACTTTTGCAGACATATGGCTGGATCCTAGAGAGAGATCTAACTGGCTACCTTGTTGGAGCTGCCTTGTGGGACATTTTGAAGCAGCAGCTACATGGAAAAACTGTTGTTTGTCTTTCTGTCACAGGAAGAACAGGCTATCCTTGAGCAAAGGCTGACTTAAGTAGTCCACCCATCTCTTCAGCTTGGCTGAGATGGCCCTTGCTGTTTCATATTTATTGAACATTATGCCTTAAAATTCAGTGTTTTCCTAAGGAAGTAAAAAGCAAAACTCTTGTGGTAGGTCCTGATTAGCATAGGACGTATCATACATGTGTGGCCCATCTCCCAAACATCAGTCCAAAACACATCAAACTAGCATAACAAATTGTAATGTGAGTATTGGATTCATACAGGGCTCTTCCTGTGTCTCTTGCTCCTTGCTTGATTTGAAAGAAGAGGTAATGAGAATATACAAAAAAAGATCAGTAGTAACAGTGGTAGAAAACAAAAGAATGCTTTAATTAGCCCAGTTCTTGACTACATGAGAAAATTCTGAAAGAGCAGATTTTGTAAAAAGGACTCTTTAACCTCATCTAGTAAGAGTCTTTATATGGTAACTTGTGCCAAAGCTCTTTCTGATGAGTATGGAAAGACCAAAAGAAAAAAAAGAAGTGAAAATGGGTTTTCTGAAGCATCCTTAGGTCAATGTTTCTGCTGCACTACAGGGTACTGGGTTCATCTGTAGATCTGGAAAACAGCATAAAGTATGCACAGCCATATTCTCATATATTGTTGGAGACCATCTTGAATAGTGTAAAGAAGCAGAAAGCACAAGAGAAGATGGGAGAATGCAATTTTACTTTGATTGACTTGTCAAGGTAATCTTAAATTTTTAGAATTGCAATTTTTGGTCCTTATCTGAGAAGAGACCCGGGGGGGATTGTGTATGCTATTCAGAATGAAGAGATGTGGCAAGCTGATACTTCTTAACCTGTCAAAATCCAGCTGTAAGGGGGTGATGGAAGCTGTAGAGAAGGTTAAGCACAGATTAGCATCAGAGATGAGTAGATTGCTGAGGTGTGCATGTGTGTTCCTTCAGCTTTCCCCCAAAGAAATAAAGAACTGTAGTGCCAAGGCATTGATTCAGTGGGATCCATATTCAAAATATCAAGCAAGTTTTCCCCAAATACCAATTTGGAATTGTGTCCTCCTTGACCTTTAAAAGGAAAAAATTGTCTCCCCTCAAGTGAATATATGGATAATAGTTTTCTTCTAATTAAATGATTTTAAAAATTACAAAAATGAAATTAAAAGATACTTGTCGAACTCATGTCTCTTGGAATTGTACATAGCCCACCAGCCATGTGCTGCAGCCAACCAGATGTGCAATAAATTCTTTGTTTTGCTGCCTACTGCTAATTGTTTGACAGCCACAGATATGACCTGGGAACTGTCCATTTGACAGGCATGTATCAATATACTCACTAATAGGAACATTAATTTTAAATCTAATTCAGAAAACAAAAGCACAAGGGTGATGTTGTGCCACAAGCTAACACTCATTGTGTGGCACTTTGCACTGATCAGTTGACAATGGGGCGATAGGGCTGGCAACAACCAAGATAACTCCATTGCTACTCCAGCACGGGACAACAAAACTATATTGAAGTGATGAGAGTTTTCTTGGGGTCTGAAGAAAGTTTAATGATGTTGGTCTTTTTACCACCAAGTGGCCTGTCTCATTGTTGGGGGAAATTAGCTATGAGACAGAGGAGGACAGAGGGGTACCATGGACTGCACACCTATATATTACCAAAGTCCAGTTCAGTAGGAAGAGTCCTGATTTAAAGAGTAATTAAATATTTTTTATAAAGAATATACCTGATAACAGGGGTGTCGAACTCATTTCTTATGAGGGCCAGATTTGACATAAATTGGACTTTGTCGTGCTGGGACATGTGTGTCAGAGTTCATATCTCTGCTACCTGGCATTACATTTTATGACACATATGGCCTAGCCCGACAAAGTCCAATTTATGTCAAATCTGGTCTTCATAAGAAATGAGTTCGACACCTGTGCACTAAGCAGTCAAGAAAGAGCATGCAACCCAGAACTAAGAAATAAAGAGGTGATGATAGCAATGTTTGGGAGCAATTATGGTGGTTATACTTACCTGTACAGATGTGCAGACATCCGTGAAGAGGATAGTGCAAATGGCCAGCGTTCCACACTTTGGAGAAGGGACTTTGGGGCTGTACTCAAAATAGGCGCCCTCAGAGTACACACCAAGATGGGGCTTGCTATTTTTAAAGGAATTGGGGGGGGGGGAGTTTCCCGGGTCAGTACTTGATGGGATTAATGCCCATTGATGGTCTTACCAGAGGTGGCTGAATGGGTTTGATGACCATTGATGGTCCTACCAGGTTAGGTTGAATAGGTTCCCAGGCTTAGACCGAAAAGGGGGAAATGGGTCCCTGATAGTCATCAGGAAGGATCGCTGATGAAATGCATAAAAGTGCTATGGAGGGGGCATTTGTGCAGAAAGGAAAGAGACTGGGAACCTCTTTGTGGCATTATATGTGCCTTTGGGTATTCTTGGATCTATGAAAGCCAGTGTACTCTAGCACCAACTTATGGCAAGATATGTTTGCCTGGAGCTCAACACTTTGGTCTTGCCTGCTAGGTCAGAATTCCACAGTATCTTCAGTGATGGAAGCCACTGCTTCTGCTGCCATGGATAATAGGATTGGGGGGAAGGGAGCTTATTTTGAGATAAGTTCACCAGTCCATTATGTATATTGTAGTTCACTGTAGCAGGTGCTCAGTAATGAAAACAACAACATGTGTTTCATAAATCTTCTAGAAAATGCAGCAGACAATTAACAAACCAATTAATGATGTGAGATTTCCACAACGATATTGCCAGATGACAGGATGTCAGTGGTAAAGATTCCTAAGCATAGAGGTAAATATTAAAATTAAGCCTTCATTTGGAGGGAATACATTTTTTCTTAGAGAATGCTGATAACCAAAAAAAAAAAAAAATCAATCAGTTTTTACAAGATCAAGTTTAACATTCTTGGTTTTGCAAGTTTATTACGGACTGAATTTGCTTCAAGCTGCTTTCAACACTGAAAAAACGTGCAAGCATTATTTCTTCCTTGCTGCAGTTGTCTATTAAATGAGACTCTGAGGGTTAGAGAACTTGATGCATCTGAAAGCAGCCAATGCAGTGAATGCTGGACATTGCATCCCATCTACCATGGCACATGGCTGGCACCAACGGGACCACTGAGTTGTAACAAGTTAGCTTCTGTATTCATTGTATGTCAGTGATATTTGCCTTGAGAAGGGAGGGGTCACAACCTGGTGCCTGAGAAAGGATGCTCTGTTCCTTTTGTGTAGACAATGTAACTTGGGTAAGACTGACGTAATAAATTCTGGGACAGACCTGCACGGCTTGTGACCCCCACCCTCGCTTGCATGCTGACTACCACCCATGCATTATGGCCTGCTGGGTGCTTAATGATTCCCCTGTTTTTGTAGGCAGACAGAAAAACAAGGGGGGTTATCTAATATGCTGGTCAGCCATTCATGGCAACTGTGCTGTATTCAACTTGGAAAGCTGTACTGATGTATTATGGGAGTCTGTTATATGTGTTCCTCACCTGGGATGCTAATGACATGGTATTGGTTTCATGCAGTATGGCTTGATGGACTTTACACCTGATTAGTGGGCTGCAGTTTTGTTTGGTTAACCTCACAGTCTCTTAGCTGGGCAGACATAATGTATAGGCAGAACAGCCAAAATTTTGTCTTGGCATACACATTTGGGGAAATAACTGAAAATCAGTAACACAGTGCCTTTCTTCAGTCAAAAATCAAGGAGGTAAAAATACTTACCGTAGGTTGTGTGGGAGACTTCTTCCAACTCAGACAAAATGGCATGCGTTGATAAGCAATGTTAAATGCTCAGTTTTACTCATGTGTGAATATTGAATTAGTATGTGACCACGTCTGGTTTTGAATATAATAAAATAGGCTCATTGATTTGCTAATGGCATTTTATAAATGCTCTCTGAGTTGACTTTTTCCATCACATCCAGAGTTGTTAGTGGATCAGGAGCAAAAGGCCGTGTGGAATATGTGCATGGATAACTTGAATGAAACCCAAAAGAAGTAGGTCAGAGTTGGTTTTGTTTGGTATTAGGGTTTTCTCATGAGATCTGCTGAAGGCCCGCATTTGGAAAACGTTTTGATTTAGGGATGGTCCCCCATCTTTTTTGGCTCTCCCCCCCACCAGAAAACAACTCAGAACTGAGACAGATGGTGAAGGTTTTCACTGCAAAACACCAGTGGTGAGCATTCTATCATGGAGTTAGTGCTCTCAGCACTGTGCTTGCTCAGCCGTACGTAATCACCATTGTTTCCTTCCCTCGGGTTTCTAGCCAGCTCAGGAAAACTTAGTTAAGTGATTCAATCCAATCCTACTGACGTCACAAAGCTGTCGTTTAGTTCCCATGGATGCTGGAGCCAGAAGTTCTGTTGCTGGGGCTGCTGAGAATATAGATTTTTGTTTTTGTTTGTTTGTTTCACAGCATTCTGTGGTTTCTTGCTGAGGTGTTCCCCTCTCCCACCCAGGCCTACTCAGAAAAGATCATCACGAGCTCATATATTGGGCCACTTAGATGGTTCTGCATCAATATCTGGAACTTCTTATAGTTGGCAGGGGGATAACAGAAGTGTCTGATCATCCTTCACCAAAACAATGAGTGAAGTACCCGTTTGTTTCTGGCTGGACCAGCGGCTGCCTTCTAGTTTTGTGACTGGGTGAGGCCATATTTGTTCTGGCTCTGGGTGCCCTGAATACTTGGGTGCTGGGCCTGTAACTTCCACATGTCACCTTTGATTATTTTTGTTTTCCTTTGGGAGTTTTGAAGGCTTTAATTATTGCCAGAACTCTAGTATACTATTTTTAATGTTTCAGGGTCCCCCCCCCCCCGGTTCTCATCTCAATGCTGCATTGTATACCAGCTGTTATGGGGGAAGCTGCTGTGTGTCTGCTACTGAACATGGGACTTTGTCCCTTCCTTTCGTTCATCATTAGTTAGTGTTTGTAAAACTGTGCAAGCTATGACTTAAACAGGGCTGGCTTTGCATTAGCTCGGATAAACCTGCTCTTGTAATAAATGCTTGGATGTGTGTACTAAGTCAGTCCTTAAGCTGATTCCTAGGTTAATGCACATCTGTGGCAAATGCAATAAAGTGCTATTATGTCCGTCCTCCTCCACTGTATTCAACTGAAAAAAGTCAGAATCTTGAGCCATTTCCCATTTTAACATTGTTTGTAAAATGGCATCATTTCTTTGGGGGCTATTAATTTTGCCATCTGCCTGATGGTAGCAACACTAATCCACCATTTTCTGTTTTAGTTCCCTTGCTGTTCTGCTATGTCCTGGTGTCTCATTGTGTGTGTTGCAAAAATGCTTTTTGTTTGTCAAATGCAGAAGCGTCCAACTTTGAAACATTTTCTGGACTAACATCTCCTTCTCAAGAAGATACAGCTAATGGTGTTTTGGGTTTATTTGAACAATGCAAAGACAAAGAATCAGCAGCAAAAACAAATATTTCTAATTCTTGTGCTTTTTCTCTGGTGTTTACCTTGGAGTTGGTGTCTTCCTTAGATAAAACGATTTGATATTAAACAGTTCCTCTAATTTTACGGGGCTCTGTTTCTTTTTATGGCAGCCCACACTGTGCAGGAAGGTCATTATGCTGGGAGGGGGGAACTGTCAGCATAAAAGAGAAAGTTAACATTGTACATGCTGTCTTTGTTTATGGGGTTCCTGGAATGTGTTGAGATTCATTCCAAATGAGGGCTTGAAATAATTTGTTGCAGCGTGCTGGACAGCTACTTCACAGGATCCTTCAGTATGAAGAGGCATTTCTGTTTGAAAGTGCACCTAATACAAATACCAGACCAAAGAGTGTAGAATATTTATCTGATTTTTTTTAAAAGGGAAAATAACCCTACTGCATAGCCACATCTATTTATATTTGTCCAAACTACTTGTTTCATACAGTTCAATGGATATGTTGGTATTACAGGTAATAGTTCCCAGCTGTAAAAACACAGAAACAAAATACTCCACCCTCAGCCCCCCATTCCTACCCTCTGAGGTTAGCAGAGCTACAAGTGTTGTAAGTTAATGCTCTAGTCTGTGCACAACGTACTGATAATTTTTCTTATTTCCTGTTAGGGCCAGTGACTATTGTATAACTGAAGGCTAAGCTGATTTTTATTTTTTGGCAGAAGAGAATGTTCAGGGACCGAGAAATTTTGCAGGACTTCTTGTCTACTGAAATGTTAACATGTAGGGCTAACTGAACATTAATGGTTTGTATGAGTTCTTATTGGAATGTTTCTGCATAGAAACAAGGTGTTTTGGCTTAATGAGTTTGGCAAAAGGTGAATAAATAGAAGGGAAGGGAAAAAAAGGGATTAACTAGAAAGTTTTAAAAGCAATAACAAAACAATCTGAAACAACTGAAGCACCTGCTTAATCTGTAGGGCGTGATTTCTCGCCCTCTTTCCCATAAGTGTGTGCATTTGGAAAAAGCAGAGAAAGGGAACTGCTCCATCTTGTTGACAGAGAATGGCTGCTGAGGAAGGATGAAAGGAAAATATTAACTGTGCAGTCCTATGTGGCTCTAAGTCTGTTGAGCTGAAAGATTATATATACAGGTGATAGGTGTAACATACAAGTTCATAAGCTATTTTGATTGGGTAAAGTAATGCATTTTCAGGCTTTAATAGGTATAAAATTTGCTGTTGTCTTAACCAGGTGTCAAAATCCTACTTTTCCTCCCCTGTTATTTTTAAAGTGAATTAAAGGATATGTATTTGAGGGACTGTGAGCTGTCTTTTTTAGTTTTTTTAAAAAAGAACCCTTGTCTCCTGTTTGAAACCCATACAACTAGTGTGAATGGTTGCATTAAAAAAGGGTCTGTTTCTGTTCATAAACTAAGCAATAACAGAAATAAGACCTTGTTTTAGACACAGTGTAGGTTGGTTCCTGTGAAGAGACCACACAGCAAAACATCTTTTGACCTCCTGCTTGTGTGCATCAGTGCATGTATGAATAAACTTGAGATAGGTTGCTTTAGTCTGGGATTGCGGTTACTTGGGCTCTGCTTTAACGGATAATCCCGACATTTATGGTATCCTATTGCATTCCAGTGTTCTTTTTCTGTTCTTTTCCATGTTTTGTAGCAGTTTTTCTTCCTTAAAAGGCATTAACAATTTGAGATATGCAGATGGTACCACATTACTGGCAGAAAATAGTGAAGGCTTGAAATGGCTTCATCAGGAAGACAAAAGTAATGACTACTGGGAAATTACACAACTTTAAGCTTGACAATGAAAAATTGAAATTGTGTTGTTTTCTATTCCTTGGCTCCACCATCTTCAACCAAAAGGGAGACTGCAAACAATTAGTTAGGCAATGAAGAAAGCTGGAAGAAAGTTGATTCGTTTGAAAGGTGGTGTTGGAGGAGAGTTTTACGGATACCATGGACGACCAAAAAGACAAATAAATGGGTTCCAGATCAAATCAAGCCTCAACTCTCCGTAGAAGCTAAAACAACTAATCGGAGGCTATCATACTTTGATCACATTATGAGAAGAAGACAAGACTCACTGGAAAAGGCAATAATGCCGGGTAAAGTTGAAGGCAACAGGAAAAAAGGAGGGCCTAACAAGAGTTGGATTGACTCAGTCAAGGAAGCCATGGTCCTCCGTTTGCAAGAGCTGAGCAAGGCTGTTAACATAGGATGCTTTGAAGATCATTAATTCATACAGTCGCCATAAGCTAGAAGCAACTTGATGGCATTTAACACACAAACAGAACCCTTTTCTAATGGGACTTATTTCTGTATAGCTCTATAGTGGGTTTTGCTCAAGGGTGTGTGAGTATTTATGGGTGTTTTGGAGGGGAATGTAGTGATATATTAAGTGCTGTGTGGAACCACAGTTTCAGTTCTATTTCCAGCTAACAGTAGACGAATAATCCGCTAGCACAGAAAGCAGCTTTCCTGTGGATAGTCTTATCAGAGCTAACATGGTCCCATCCAAAGACCAAAAACATTCTCCTGACAAGCCACTAAATAAATGAAGAAATGTGACCCTTTGCAGGTTCAAGGAGGATAGCGGGTGAGAAGGAATAAACATGCACACACAACCATCCTTTAGTAAAATCCTTTGGCCACAGCTTATTTTATTGCATACAGGCAAGGAGCAATGGCGCAGCGTGGGGACGGATCCAAGCACTAGGTGAACCCCTACCCAGCCTGTCTGCTGTGAGACCAACTGTGAAGTGACAAGATACGGGCACCAGCCTCTACATGGTCCCCTTGCCACCTGGTGGTGGAAGCCAGCCAACAGCCCCCACCTGGGCATGTGGCTGAGTGGCTGCACCTCCCAAGGCCCCTTATGGGAGCCCCTAAATTGGGAGAGGCAGGCATGCAGGCATGGCTGCCCCCCACAAAGATCTGTCCTAATGCCCAAACTGCTAAGCTGCTACAGCAAAGAACAGACCAGAGAAACATTGTAATACAACCAAATCAAGGGAGGGTGGGCAAGCTAGTGATCCAAAGAGAAGAAGAGGAGGACAGCCTGCACGGGTTTGTTTAAATAGCCCACCTTGGATTTGCAGCCCGCCCCCACACACAGATGCAACGCCTGATGTGGCAGGCTGTGGGCAAACTGACCCACCCCCTCCTTGCATCGCCGGAGGGCACCAAGCGGCCAGAGGATGCCTTCCTACCCCCTACCCCTCTTCCTGCCCTGCAAACGCTGGCAGAAGATGAGTCATAGCCATGCTTGTCTCTGCAGTATTATCATGTGAAAAGTACCTCTCTAACATTGTCTAACGAAGTGTGTGTGCACATGAAAGCTCACACCTTGAATAAAACTTTGTTGTTCTTAAAGGTGCCACTGGACTCTAACTTTGTTCTATCGCTTCAGACCAACACAGCTGCCCACTTAGATCTATCTGTCTGTCTGTCTAATCATCTATCACTTTCATCATCATCACTGCTTATGTAGCTATAGCTTTGAGCAGAAAATAAAATAATGCCTTACTTGATATTCTTCTTCTGATGTTTAATTGTGGCCCCTAAAATTTATGCCACAGACAGAGTAACAGAATCATTTGTATCTGATAATAAGCACGTGCCTTTGTACTATCAGGTGCCTCATTAGACCTTTTCATCATTTGGAGTATAAGAGTAATTAAACTGGCCCTCAACTCTTTAAATATAGGACACTCCATAACCGTATGCTCAATAGTTTCAACTTTATCACATGAGCATCTAATATTCTGTTTGTATATGACACTTTTAAAATACTTTTCACCTTGTCCTTGTAGTTTCTTTATCAGGGTCCTGCCCTATTGCTCAGGGTTTGTCTGGGAGGCTGTCTGGGAGGGTACAAGTGCAGAACTGAACAAGACCCTAACATAATTTGTCGCTGCCTCAAGACTTTTCTGTATGGGGCTAAAAACTGACCATTTACCCATCTCCAGAACAAAAGAGTTAACACACTTGCTGTGATTAACTCAAGTTTTATGTTGAATCCAGAAGATGTTGTACATTGCATTTCAGTGTTTAAAGCCACTTTAAAACTTTTTTGGTGAGTATTTGTGTGTGCGCGTGTGTGTGTGTGTGCCTGGAAGTCATGGCGGCCCCTAGTGGGGCCTGGACATTTCAGAGAGGTGGCTTGCTGTTGCCTACCTCTGTGTCCCAGACCTGGTGTTCCTTGGAGGTCTTCCCTCCAAGCACTTGCCAGGGGTGGCCCTGCTTAGCTTCTGAAATCTGACGAGATTTTTATCCTTGACCTAAAGCAGTTTCTGCTTAATTACTTCGTTTTAGTGGGATATCATAGCATTCCTGAATTAAATCATAATCCATTGCCAGGGTTGTGGAAGCTTTAATTAGTTAATTATCAGAATTACACATTTATGGAACTACACTTATGGGGGGAGGAATGAGTAAATTTCACTGAAACAAGAAAAACAATAATTAATCCCCACCCCCCGGAGAAAGAACTGGTTAATGGATCCATTTAGATGCCATAGGAGCAATCAAAAACAAAATAGGAATTGAGGGATAATTGCAAGCAGCAGGGTCTGAACAGGACTTCCTTGCAGGTAAATATGCATATCTTGCCTGGAGCAGATAGGCATTACAATTATTCTGGCAGGTGAATGTAGGAAAGGATCCTTGAGCTCTCTTCTATCACGGCAACAAGGATTTAGTTGGGAACCACCAGTAAGCGAAAATGAAACAATGCACGACTAATTTCAATGAGTGAAATCTCATTTCAGTGGGCGCTTCCTGGGCATTTCTCCTGTTGAAATGAATCCAGCGTAGCCTATCTGCCGAAGAGGCCATAACTCGTGTATTGATTAAATCACTTAGAGTTTTGTTTCTGTGAAATAATTTCCCTATAAAATCCCTATTAAATAAACCAAACTTGCATTCATACTCAAAGGATTTCTAATCCATAATTACATCCTTCCCCCAAGTTAACCGTATTTAGGTGTTCTTACATCTTATGCTAAAGCTAATACTTCTATTACAGCATGTGCCAGAAACTGAGATATTTCTGCCTGCTACACCTTTTTAGGAAGCCAATCTTCATTTGTTCCACTGGATATTGTAAATAGTATACTTTGACCTGGAAATATATTTAAGTATCTGTGAGCTTCCGTTCATAGCACAAACCGTTTACAGACCAAAATTAAAATTTATATACCAGGATAACAAAGTTTGAGTCCAGCAGCACCTTTAAGACCAATAAAGCTTTATTCAAGGTATATGCTTTCTTTTTTGTGTGGTAATGTGTGTGTGTGCGTGCACACACATGCCTGGAAGTCATGGTTGACTTCTGGTGACTCCTGGTGGGGCTTGGATGTTTCAGAGAGGTGGCTTACTATTGCCTGCCTCTTCATCCCAGCCCTGGTATCCTTGGAGGTGTCCCTTCCACGTACTTGCCAGGGTCAGCCTGCTTAGCTTCTGAGATCTGACAAGATCAGGGTTACCTGGGCTATCCAGGTCAGGATTCAAGGTATAAGCGTTCTTGTGCAGCACGCTTTTTAGAGTATGATTGGCCCATGTAGGCTCATGGATCCTACTGGGATCCAGAATGCTCTGAGGGTTTTTTATTGTTCCAGACAGATGTTCTGTTGAGACAGTGGTAGAAGCCTGGAATGTGAAGCTCCTCAAAGCTGTTGACAAGATTGCTATTTGTTGATTTTTGTTGATCTCTCCCACCTTAGGGGCAGAAACCAGTCCCATGGGTTACAGTGGAACTGGGTGACATAAAGAGGGTTGGAAGATATCTAGAGAGAAATTAGAAGAAACCTCATATTGAATCTGGTAGAACATGAACATAAGAGAAGCCAGTGTTGGATCAGGCCAATGGCCCATCCAGTCCAATACTCTGTCACACAGTGGCCAAAAATACCAGGTGCCATCAGGAGGTCTACCAGTGGGGCTTCAGCATGCAGTAGAACCCATTGAAAAACTTATGAAGTGACAGTGGGAAAGAAATGTAATTCCCACAGCAGCCATCACACCAGCTAATTCACTATGATCTCAGTTGTTTAAAGTTTCTCAACATACTGCCTCCTTAATCAGAGTCTTTGTTGCCTCAGGAACAGACAACTAGCTGGCAGATTCCTTGGCAAATTCTTTTTTGCTGATAAAAATAATATGAATACACACTGATCTGGCCTAATACATTGTCTGGTTTACTTATGGACCATTTTGACCTATTTATTTTGATGGATCTTGACAGGATTCCAGGATCTGTGAAGGCCACTGCTTGTGTGCTGGTTCCATGCCCATTCTGGCTACTAAAGTCCTGAAAGAATCACATGAATGATCCCTTGATGTCCATCATATACCAGTCACTAACTTACGGCACCGTCCCTCAGCCACTCAAAGAGCTGGTTATCCATCCATCTACATCTTTAAAAAAATCCCTACAGAAAAATGATGTGGTCAGTTATTGCCCAGTCTCTAATATGCTCTTACTGGGCAAAATGATTGAGAGAACAGTAGCAGACCAACCCCATGTCTTCTTGGATAACTCACGTCCTCTGAACTCTTTTCATCCTGGTTTCTGGATGGGCTATGGGATTGAGATAGCCCCGGAGGCTTTAAATGATGATCTCCTTCTGAATGTAGGCAAAGATTATACTTCTTTGTTACTTCTACTAGATTTAACTGCAGCCTTTGATATAGTAGATCTTGAGGTATTTGCAGAAGGAGGTATTAGGGGATTTATCTCAAACGGGTTTAAACAATTTCTCGTGGATTGGACTCAGAGGGTTGATATTGGAGACTAGTTATTTTCAGTGTAAGAATTGACTAGTGGGGTTCCACAGGGTGCAGTCTTACCTCCCATTTTATTCATCCTCTATGTAAAGCCTTTAGGAGAAGTCATTCATAGCTTTAAAACTGAGCGTCATCAGTATGCTGATGACATTCAATTGTTCTATATCTCTGAGATGGGGCTAGAGATGGGAGCTCACTTCATCAATTGTTCTATATCTCTGTACTCAAATCTCCCAGTAGGTATATGGTAGGGTTTTTGAGCCAATACCTGACTACTGTAGTTAAATAGCTGAAAATGAACAAATTGAAAATGAATCCAGACAAGAAGTGATGCTAGTTGGGAAGCCTAAGTTCTTAAATAATATAATGCTTCCCACTTTTGATGGAGTTCAGCTGATCCTTGCTGAGTGGGTTAATAGCCTAGGGGTTATACTGAACCCAGGATTACTGCTAGAGAAGCAAGTTAATGTAGCCACACACACAAAATGGTTTTTTTCCAACTTAGTCCAGGTTTTGAACTGCCGAACTACCGACCTTCCGGTCTGCAGCTCAGTGTCTTAACCTCTGAGCCACCACAGCCCAAGGATTGATGACACCCAGGTTCAAATGTGCACTAAAGCTACAAAGCTCACTGGCTGTACCATCCTAAACAGAGTTACACCTTTCTAATCCCATTGACTCGATTGGTATTAGAAGTGTGTGTACCTCTCCTTGGGACCGAATGGTGGATGACCTTGGGACTGACATTCTCTCTTAGTCAGCCTACCATACAATGTTGTTGTGAGGATCAGCTCAAGAAGGGAAGCACCATGTACTTTGTACCTGATCTCCTTGGGAAAAGAATGGTAGACAAAAGCAGTAGAAACATAGAGCATATCAGTCTGGCCCAAAGAAAAAGGAATTCCTCAGGGTTAAAGATTTTTTCACTTTTCCTGAACTTTGTGATTCAGGGCAGCATGCTCCCATAATGCTTTGCAGTGGATGGGTTGGCTTTGTGTACCGCTGCTGTCTTGTTGGGTGTGTGACCCATTGGATTTGGCTATAGTATTTCTGTCGAGGTATTGAAATGCCATTTTAAGATACCACTTCATTTTTGCATCAAGTAATAATTATAATTTATTTTTTAGATTTGCTTTTCTCTTGGCATTGTTAAGGGAGGTAACTTTATCCAAGAGATGGGGGGGGCAAAAATAGATACATTTTTAATCAGCAGAACAAAGAAAAGCCATGACTACTAGTAAATTAAAGGTGTTATACGTTTTTTTAATTAAAATATGAAAAATGAAGTTGTCCTGGTCCTCCATGAAATGATCTCACTGTGCCATTACTTTATTAATGTTGGCTTTCCAACTAAGAAGGGACTTATTTATTGAAATTATATCCCAGTTGCTGGGAAAAACCCCCAGCATGGTTAATAATATCACTGTGACACTGAAACAGTTAAAACTATAAATATTTTTTAATATTTTCCTCTTTGATGGCTCAATTATTCCTGTTAATGTCTGAAGAAGTGGCTCACCCAAGTTGCTTGGGGAAAACAATCTGGAGTGTCAGTGTCAAATGAAAAAAAAAATCCCAAAAGGAAAAGGAAGCAATTCTCTCACAACGGGACATGGTGTCGAGGAGGATAACCTGCCTTCAAAGATTTTGTTTTGAGTATTATGATGTTTAATAAATTGTTTGCTTCAAAGCCTTTGCTACAACGAAATAAGCAGCCTTCCTGCTATTCTTGTTCACTGGTAGCTATAAGTAGCTCATATCCTGTCCTCTCAGGTCTCAGGTGGCTTGCTTTTGTTTGTAAAACCAAGGCTGCAGCTTTAAAGAGCTCTGGCACTTCTTTACATTATTAGCAAGTTCACAATGTGTTTCAACAATCAGTTGAAGTTCTCATAAAGACTTGACATTTTTGACTCATTATAAGGAACAATGAACAGAATCTGCCTGGCAAATAGGGTCATCTTATCTCGTCAAAAAAGTGGGGGAAAGGTGACTTGATTCTTCTCTAATAGAAATACCCACCCTCCCTCAAGGAATTGTAAACATTCCTGCCAGGAAAATGGAGTATGCAGAGACAAGATGGTCGTCATCAGAGCCCTTTTAGATATCAAGATAGGTTGGCAAATCATTCATTCATTTATATATTTGTGCCCCACTTTTTTTTTCTCCAATGAGGACCATTTTGCAAATACAGCATTGCCAATGATGCACCTTTGGTAGGTTTATCAATCTCAGTCTGGGGTTTATTAGTCTCAGTCTGGAGTTCTCCCAGGAATCACAACTAATCTCCAGACTTCAGAGATCAGTACCCCTGGAGAAAATGGCAGCTTTGGAGGGCATTACACCCACAGTGAGGGCATTACACCCACGGTGAGCTCTTTCTCTCACCAAACTCTGCCGTCTGGAGTAGGGTTGCCAGCCATCAGCAGGCAACCAGCAGGATTCTGGAGGGTGGGGATGTGGGGAGGGTACTGTTGGCCTGTGGCCTTACGTTACTTCTGGGGACTACCTGGAATCAATTCCTGGTGTTGTCAGCTAATGGCAATAAAAAACCCAACAGCGTTGGCCACTGAAGCAACATCTGGAACATGAGCCAGGGCAGGAAATGCTCCACCCCTGGCAGGAGCCTGACAGTCCTCCCTGGGCACTACCCACGAATATCTAGGAATTTTCTAACCCAAGTTGGCAACCTTTAACAGAAACTTCAGTGGTTCTAGACTGTGGATGTGTGACTTTTGTTAAGGGCTACCCTTTTGGAGCTTGTGGCACCAGTCCCACACAAGTGGCATTGGTCACCAGTGTGTTTCTGGGCTAAACCAAGGTTTTGCCTTCAACATTTAAGATGCTTAGTAGAGGTGGTATGGAGAAGGAGAGCATTTTGATGGTATTGGAATGAACTGATGAGCGGAGGCTGGATTTCATGAAGTAAGAGGGACTGTGAAATAAATTTGTGTCAAGATGTGGGAGCAAAATAGAAGGAGACAGAGATGGGAGGAAGAGAGATAGTACATGCATGAGAGCTGATGAGCTTGGGTGGATTGTGAATGATGAGCTCAGGATGCTATAGACTCACTGTTACCTTGGCTGCTGAAACTCCCTCCTAGAGACCCTTCTGCTGTGTTAGTAAGCATTACTTATGCCTTCTTAAGCTTCATTTCAGTATGTGGAAAAGAATCAGAAACTTGCTTCTTTTGAAAACTACGCATGGGGATAAGTGATGGTTAATACCTAATTTCACTGCCTTGTTTTGAAGCTCTTGTGACAACGTTCCAACTTCAGAATGTTCTTGTGTTAACAACATGCAGCATTTTCAAGATACTAATATAGTATCTTATAACATAACACTTCTGTACTCGTATATAGCTTAATGATGTTTCATGTTTTCATTATAAATGGTAAATATGATACAGGGAAGCACAGAGGTGAGAGTTCAATGGCTGAGTTGCCATAATATTTATCTAGGTTGGTTTGCAAAAAAAAAGTCATGTAGACTGACAATGGTGGTACAGATTAATCAATTATGGTACAAATGTGTTGCATTGTACTTTGGTAATTATGAAGAGCTAGGAATTAACTTTGAATTGTGCTCCTCATTCAATAAGGCTGAGCACTTGATGTAAATGCTTATATTGATTTTTGCTAACAGAACCCAGTTGGCTCAAATTCATGAACATATTAGTACAAAACTGGTCAGCAAAGTACAAGTTGGGAGAATTGGTCAGGTATGAAATAAATCAGGTCAAGTGGAAATGGAAAAATACTGAAATAGGGAACATACTAATATCTTTCATTGTGTTGTTTTTCTTCCTTTGGGTTAGTTGCATGGAACTGTTTACTAACCCTGTAAAATCCCAAAGGAGGGCAATGCCAAGGAATGTTCAAACTATCACACAATTGCATTTATTTCACACGCTAGTAAGGTCATGCTCAAGATCTTACAAGCTAGCCTTCAGCACTACATGGATAGAGAACTGCCAGAAGTACAAGCTGGGTTTCAAAGAGGCAGAGAACTAGAGATCAAATTGTCAACATTTGCTGGATTATGGAGAAAGCAAGAGAGTATCAGAAAAACAGCTATTTCTGTTTCATTGACTGTGCTAAAGTCTTTGATTGTGTGGATCACAACAAACTATGGCAAGTCCTTAAAGAAATGGGAGTACCAGACCACCTCACATGTCTCTTGAGAAACCTGCATAAGGGTCAAGAAGCGACAGTTAGAACTGGATCTGGAACAACTGATTAGTTTAGCATAGGAAAAGGAGTACGACAAGGATGTATATTGTCACTTTGCTTATTTAATTTATATGCAGAGTACATCATGCAAAATGCCGGCCTGGATGAATCACAAGCCGGAATTAAGATTGCTGGGAAAAACATCAATAACCTCAGATATGCAGACGATACCACTCTAATGGCAGAAAGTGAAGAGGATCTCAAGAGCTTCTTGCTGAGGGTGAAAGAGGAGAGTGCAAAAGTTGGCTTGAAACTCATGGCATCCAAACCCATCATTCCTTGGCAAATAGAAGAGGAAGTCATGGAAGCAGTGACAGACTTGACCTTCCTGGGATCCAAGATCACTGCAGATGGTGACTGCAGCCATGAAATTAAAAGACATCTGCTCCTTGAAAGAAAAGCGATGGCAAACTTAGACAGTATAACAAAAAGCAGAGACATCACCCTGCCAACAAAAGTCCGTATGGTCAAAGCCATGGTATTCCCAGTAGTGATATATGGCTGCGAGTGTTGGACTGTAAGGAAGGCCAAGCGCCGAAGAATAGATTCTTTTGAATTTTGGTGCTGGAGAAGACTCTTGAGAGTCCCTTGGACTGCAAGGAGATCAAATCAGTCAATCCTAAAAGAAATCAACCCTGACTGTTCCCTGGAAGCAGGGGCGTAGAGTTTAAAAACTCCCGGGGGGGCGGGGGCTCTTCCATGCGCGCGAAGCACGTGCGCCCGCCGGGACCATGTCTCTGCCGCTGCCTCCCCTCCCCGCCTGACCGCTCCTGCTTCCATCCCTCCCTCTGTCCGTCCAGGGGCCAGCTGGGCATTTGCTTAGCTGGCTCCTGGACGGACGGAGGGTCGTAGTGGCCAGGCTGGAGGGGGAGAGAGAGACGGCGGCGGCCCTAGGTAGGGCCGAGGGAGGCACAGCGGAGGGTGCACTGTTTTCCCGGGGGGGGGGCTCGAGCCCTCAAGCCCCCCCGTAGTTGACACCTATGCCTGGAAGGCCAGATACTGAAGCTGAAGCTCAAATACTCTGGCCACCAAATGAGAAGGGAGCACTCACTGGAGAAGTCCCTGATGCTGGGAAAGATTGAAGGTCAAAGAAGAAGGGGACGGCAAAGGCTGAGATGGTTAGACAGGAGGGCCGTGACATGGTCCATGGGGTCGCGAAGAGTCGGACTCGACTGAAGAACAACAACAAAATCACTAGTAGCGTGCACACACGAAAAGTCTAATGCTTACTCTTCCCACTGTGTCTCATTTCCTGATCCTGCCTGTTGCATTAGTCGAGCTCCGGAGCTTCCTTTGGGTGTTGGCTAGACATTCTGGAACGAGGAATTCCTCCTCCTGAAAACCAGTTTATTGAGGGGACTGCTACAAATGTGGGGGGGACACAGCAAATCTGGATGAGATGGTAGTATCAGCAAGAGAAAACATGAACAGGTGACTCCACACAAATGGGAAAAGAAGGAGTATGTGTGTATGACAGGGTGGGGGAGAGCATCTTAGTGATTCTGGGGCCTGGGGCAGAATCCAGGATGGGGTCGCAGATCAACTCCATGCCTGGACCCTCCTTTTTGCCTGGACCACCCCTAGCTTAAGCAAGGTAGGTGTGCAAGCTGGACACTGCTGGACTCCTTGAGGAGGCGGGTGGGTGTGCACGCTTGGCAGCCAGCTGCTTCCCAAGACCCAAAGGGGCAGGTGGCTGGTGAGCTTAACACTGGCTGCCTGAGTCCCTGAGGGGATAGGTGAGCTAGCAGGCCAGCCAGCTGCTGCTAGAGCCATGAAGGGAACAGTCAGATGTTTCTTCAAGGTGACTGCTGAGCTGGCCAGCCACTGCCCAGCTCAGCGCAAACCCTTAAGGGGGCAACAGAACTGCACAGTGACTGAAGGGGCTGAGCTGGCCTGTCACCTGTGTCCCGTTGAGGACAAATGCAATAAGGATGATGAACTGCTGCTTCCCCCTCCATGGGGGTGTGTGGTACAATAGCTAAGACTGACAAGAGAGAGAGAGAGCAGACATCTTCCAGAAGAATAAAGAATTTAGTCAGCTCTCAAGGAACATGCAGCACCAGAGAGATTGTGTAGAAATAAATGGTGTTTGCAGGGATTTCTACTCCCAGTTACAGGGCAAGTAGGAAGGGCACAGCAGTAAGGGAGTCTTTTCATTCTTGACTTGGTGACAAAAGGGAACATGATTCTGGATAAGAAGGCTGGGCCAGGAAGTGTTTATGAAGGCTGTATACATCAAAGGACATGCTAATAGTGAAAGGGAGGAATCTTTTGGGGCAAAAACTCCAGAGGGGTAGCCCGTGCTAAACTGTTGCAGCAAAAATAAATAGGATCTTCAGGTTTCACAAGACTCCTGTTTACTTCTATGGCAAAAGGCACACTGGTACTAAACATCTTTGATTATAATCTGATCATCCCCGTCTTATGGTTACCAGGCCAGGCATTGCTTCATACCTTTTTCTTTCCAAAACATGCCTGTTCTCCTTCAGCTATTCTTCTCTGACATGATATGACCTGTTTTCTCTCCAATGTTGCCTTTTGCCAGTTAGAGATTTCTTGTACCACCATGACCTAGGCAGATTCACAGTTCTGGGAGAGGGGTGGGGATGACGTCCTCAGTAGCCCCATGACTGGAGTTTGGGTTGGTTAGTTCCAGTTTTCCCCTCAGCATTGTAAACATTGAATGATAAATTATCTCTTGCCCTTCTGTGTCATGGTAGGTGGTATAAAGGTTCTTATCCACCTTCCCCTTCCACAGCAGGCTAGATAGCATGCAGATCCAGACTTCGCTCCTCAGATCATCTCTCTGTTTCACTGCTCGTAAGAGTTTTTCTGCCCTAGTCGAGTCTATAGCTTGAAGAGGAAACATCTTAAAATGCAACTGTATTTTTAGGGATATCTCAAGAGAATCAAAGTCTCAAAGAAGTCTGGAGGCTTGCATAATTTTCAAAACTATCTTGGCTAAGTGAATCAAGAGCTATATTTGCTTCTCCTTTAAAACATCATGTAAGAGAGTTCCAAAGGAAACGGATTCCCTGTTACATGTGCAGCGTTTGCATTAACTATGTGTGTATGAGTGAGTGTGAAGTGCCTTCAAGTTGCTCCCAGCTTTGCATTCTTCCTAAAATGCATTTATGTTTGAAAATTGGTGGGTGCACGGGGCATATGCAGAATGTGTAGTGCTTTGGGAACCTCTTCAGGTAATTTGTAGGATTGCCCCCTGAATAGCCTTAATTAGCCTGAGCTTGTCAGAGCTTGGAAGCTAAGCAGGGTTGGTCATAGTTAGTATTTGGATGGAAGGCCACCAAGGAAGATGCAGAGGAAGGCAATGGTAAATCACCTCTGCTCATCTCTTATCTTGAGGGTTATTATGAGCTGGTTGCAACTTGCAACTTGATGGCACACAATCATTATTAGGACAGCTTCTTGGGTAACTTTCAAACTGGGAACACTTTAAGTAACACTTTAGGTGGGGGGGTGTTTCCCATTGTGTGTGAGATTTTTGTTCAGATACATTTTATTAGACAAGGAAGTATTTAATTTGCCATGAAACTGGCTATTAAAGAGATGTTGCGAGGCTGGTTATATCAGAGGGGTAAGACTTAAGGATACTAACCTTCTGAGTTGGATACTATGAACTGTGAACCAAAGCAGTGAATAGAGTAGACCTCTCTCCCTGCAGCCTCTTGTAACCTCTGAAAAGTTACTCTTGAGGATCCTGGCATTGTCAGGAACAGAGTGGAAATGCTGGCAGGGACTTGAGGGAAAGTGCCTACTCTTGTACCTTTTTGAGCTGTTTCTCTGTGGAGGAGCTTGTACAAGTAGTGATGGTCTTTTCTGTCCATTTCTAATCCTATGGTTGATTATGGTTGGTTGTATTTCTGTATGAAGGCAGAAAGTTGCAGACAGGGGTGTATGTGCGCATATCTGTATCCTTCCTCCAAGGTATTTAGGGCAGTATACATAGTCCATCTCCCCACCTTTACCCTCACAACAACCCTTTCAGCTAAGTTAGGTTGAGAGTTGCTGACTGGCCCAAGGCTATCCAGTGAGCTGAGCCGGGATTTGAGCTTGGATCTTTCCTGCTGCAGTACTTGTACCACTATGCCACACAGGTTCTCCAGTTGACTTCCATAGTAACCAGTTTTATTCCTCATGGTCCTGGGGTCGCCATGAGTCAGTTGTGACTTGATGGCAATTAACCATACCCATACTGCCTGCTGGAAGGACATCAGGGCAAAAGGTAAGTGAACTTAATAGAAAGGAGATACTTTTGAGTGAAACTTAATTCTCATTTCAGTAACTATTCACATAGTATAAAACATACTTTTTTTGGCATATTGATCCTGTTCATTTTCCACTGCAAAATGCACTCATTGATAACTGCCTGCTGATGTGGAATCAATCTTGTGTGAAGCACGGAGACAGATTTGTCAGGCTGGGTAAATAACATTGACTCCATCTTTTAAATAAGCAGAGCAGAGGATAACTTAATTAGTTCTGAGAAGTGTATTTAATTATACTGTACTGATTATGTAAACATCAGCAGTCATGAAACCATTTGACACTCTTAAGTTACAGCCACAAGTTCAGGGTTTTCAAGTTATTCTTCTTTATCTGAAAATTGAGTTTCACTCAAAAGTATTCATCATACTTTTTATCAGGGGTCATTTCGTAGAAAAAGAGGTGCAGGAGCTCATTAGCATACCTATTAGCATAACTCATTAGCATATGCCACGCCCCCTGACATCACCGGAAGTGTGTCAGAAAGGGAAGCACAAGGGGGGGGCATCTTCAAAAGCCTCTCCTTCTGTTCCCCAGATGGCCTGCCAAGGCGGGCAGGGGGGAACGAAGCAAGAAGGGCCCCATAGAATACAGTGGAAAGATTGTGCCGCCGCTGCTGCGTTACTCTAAACAGAAGAGGTTTAAACTTTAAACCCCTTCTCACTTCACTTCCTCTACAGGCTGGCTGGGAGCTGGGGGGAGGGGCTTGCCACCACTGCCATTTGTGCCCACTAGGGGTGTGCAAATAAAAATTTTTTGGCCCGATTCAGATCGAGCCAAATCAGTCCACATCTGTTCTGGCTGCCAAATGACCTCCACATGTCAGTTTTGGCAAGCAGATTCTGGGGTCATTCCCCTGGCCAAATGTCTGTTTCAGCCCCATTATACCCTATGGGCCATTGAAGTCAATGGCAAAAACTCATAGGGTATATGAGAGGCTGGAGGAGAAGGGGTTTGAGGGAGAGGCTCCAAACTTGCAGGGTAGCTGCTGGGGCCGCTCCCCGAAATACCTACCACGTTTCAAGAAGATTGGACCACAGGGTCCAATTCTATGGGCCCCAAAACAGGTTGTCCCATCCCCCCATTGTTCCCTATGGCGGGAAAAAACGTTACTTTTTCCCCACCATAGAGAACAATGGAGGGAATGGGGGCAACCTGTTTGGGGGCCCATAGAATTGGACCCCCTGGTCCAACCTTCTTGGAACTTGGTGGGTATTTGGGGGAGAAGCTCCAGTAGCTATCCTTTAAGTTTGGAGCCTCTCCCTCAAACCCCTTCCCCTCCACCCACTTTTTAAGCTGCCGCCGAATTTTGGCAGCAATTCAGCAGTGGGCTGAATCAGATCAGAGAATCTGATTCGGCCCGTGGCTGCCCTAGTGCCCACTCCTGTGCTGGTGGAGCGCTGCTCCGCCTTGCTCCGGCCCCAAAAGACCCGTGCTTTTTATCACATTTGGTAGAGTTACGTGGCATTCCGAGCCATGCTCCACCCTATTAACCTGCATGTGTTACCTCATTGCTGAGTGTTGCAGAGGACTCTGGTTTGAAGGTTTTCTTCATTTGAGAGACTCACACACTCTTATGATAGCTCCTGGCCTGCTCATTTCGAAGATCCTTGATGTTCAGCCTCAGTTTTTTTATTGCTTCCTAAACTTATCAGTCAGCTGAACTTTAAGGATGTGAAAATTGATAGCATATCATTTATGTTAAACCTTACATAAATATCAAAGATATGTAAAAATACTATACAGTAAAAACAAATAATGAATGCATTAGAAAAGTATAAAGGCATAAATCAGAACTGATTCTTGTCCTCATACTTTTGTTTGTTGGGCTCAGAATACATAAAGCATATAGTCACTGCAATTAAGAATTGAAAAGCCGGCTTTCTCTCTTCTGTCCTCTTCCTGTTTTGGGTTGACCAAGTCAGTGTCATGTAATCAGGGATAATTTTACAATTACCTGGCAAAAAAAGACGACTTCCTGAAAATAGGCAACCTAACTATGCACTCTGTTACACACTAAAATTAAGTCTAATTGGAAAACAAAAACAAAAATCTGACTCTCTTCAAACAACAGCTGCAAAATATTGCCCTGAGGATGGAGGTTAACTCAATTGTGAAATAACGGCCAAAGCTCACACTCTTAATAACTGTTTTCTTTAGCCCTTGAGAAAACTCCATAATTTAATGTGAAATGCTTGGCAGAAAGAGCTTCAATTTGGAGACTGTCTCAGCAGGAAAGGAAGAGTTGAAAACTCTCGTGTTACAAATGTGCTTATATTTGCAACTTTACATAATCCCCCCTTCCAATTACATATTTCTAACATGAACCGAATTCTAACAATTTATGAAAATTTAAAACCTTGAAAGATATGTATCGAGCATTACACGAGAAAGAACCCATGTTGCGCATCCAAGGTAGTATTTGACAGAAATGTTCCCGTGTGTTGTGTGTGTGTTTCTGAGGTGATCCAACCATCAACACTTTCCCCCTTCTCTTGTTACTAAGAGTGGTCATACCAGTTTTCAGAGTCACAGGTTAATGTTAAGTCATAGGTCTGAACTGTTATAGTTTATAAAAATTATTTAAAACGTCTATACCTGCCTTTTCATCCTGTTGGATCCCTAAGGCAGTTTACAAGGAGGCTTAGAATGTAAAACCACAATATGAAAATATTTTAAAACAAAACCAGAGTTAAAACCAGCAGATTCTAGTGGTCATTAAAGACAGCATTATTCTGACACTTCAGTCAGCAACAACTACTCAAAAGTTGTGTTCTAAATTACAAATTAAGAGCCCTAGGACCATCTTCAACAGCTGGCAGAAAACCCTGAAAAGATGGTGCCAGCTGGTCTTTCAAAGACATGGAGCCACAGCTGTGAAGCCAGTCTCCCTCGTGATTACCCACTGTACCTCTAATGGTGAGGGTGTTGCAGAGAAGGACCTCCAAAACTGATCTCAGCACTCAGGAATGGAGTGCGGTGGTAAGGGTTCATGGTGAGTGAAGGATTCAGAGGCATGCTGAAGGCTACAAAAGGATAGGTTTATTGTTGATTAGTTGTCTGTAGTCCCCATCTTGCTCCACTATAAGAATTCAGATACATACGCTTTCTTTCCATGGATTCAATATAATTGTGTGAATACTTAAGTTTATGAAGAAATTGGTCAGCTTGGCAGCTTGCTGTCAAATGAGAATCTCCAGAGAAGCTCTATTTTCTTTTGTTAAGAGAATAGTTAGAACTTTTTGTTTGTTTCTAACCAGATGGTTGTGTTGAATTTTTAACTGAATCTTATAATTCAGATTTTTTAAACCCAGATTTTTAACAAATAAATCTGAATCTGGAAACTGACATTTCTTATTGCTGTGTATCATTGATGGTTCATCTTTCTTTTTCATATTTTATCAGGTTTACTGTAAGCCATTCTTGATATTCCTCTTAGAATAGGAAAGCAGGGTGGTTTTGCTTTTTTTTTTAAAAGGCAGAATGATAACCAATCCTGCTTTAGTTGAGAGTTGCCACAGGTTTTATGTTTATTGATTTAACATTAGTAGCCCCCATGGATTTCATCTTCTTTGTGTTAATTTCACTTTTAATACAATATAATTATTCAGTCAAGTCATTTTGGGATATAAGGGAAGACAAGAATAGACACTTTGGAATGGAAAAGACCTCCTTGGGATTTACAGTTCCAGGCAGTGATTGTCATGTTCAAATCTTGCTGTTCTTGTGCTCTAGCATGAGACTCAAGTCTGTCTTCTATTCAGTGCAAGAACAACTCTGTCAAAGACTCCCAAAGCATAGTTAATGGCGTGCTATTTTATGCATTCTTATGAATTAGATGTGGAAAGACTTGTCTCAGAGGTAATACAGGTTCCATATACTATACTGAACACATATATTAAGCTGCCTCATACAGAGTTAGGTCACTAGCTCAGTATTATCTACTCTAGTTCTGGCTCTCCAGGGTCTCCAGCAGAGAAGGGTCTTTAGTAACAACACCCGCTGTCTGAGGTTGTTCAACTGGAAATGCCCAGGATTGAGTCTGAGACTTTCTCTATGCGAAGCAGGTTCCCTGTCACTGAGCCACAGCCCCTCTGTGGGCAGGATCTTAAGAACTCTGCAACTAATTTTGTATGCCTGAGGGGACTTTGGACTTTTTCAAATAACAACCCTCAATTCTTCATATCAGTCCTCTTTAGAAACTGATGGAAGTTTCAAAAACAGCTTGTGTTACAGCACGGGAGTCTGCCGTTCAAAGATGAAAAATTCCTTGGGTGTATGACTTCTGGTGCTTCTCAATAGTGCTGAGGCCTCCCATTCATAGTCTGGGCTCCTTGCTTTGGAAACAGGCTAAATTTTTAACCATTGATCAACTAACTTGTCTTGCTCTGTTTCCCCTAAAGCCCCAAACTATCTCATTTTCTTAGGTTGTCTGTGCCTTCAATACCTTGTGAAGAACTCCTGTTTCGTATAGTTAACAGAATATGTATTCTGACTTATGTTGTTCAGTGAGATCCTTCTCACTGTATTTGTGTGTGTGCTTTGCCTACAGTTCTCTGATTAGCTTGTGTTGTACTCTTACCCTTACTGGCTGGTCATGTTTTCACTCCTTGAATATAGAGCCATTGCAGAAACTTTCAATCCAAAAAAGCAGCTCCTTAAAGACTAATAGGTTCATTATAGCATAAAGGTGAAATGGAAACTCTAACCAACAAATGCTTATGACTCTTTAAACCTGTTAGTCTTTAAATGTCACAGGACTCTGTTTTGTATATGCTACAAAACAGCTACCCCATTGAAAAGAATAATCCCAAAGGAGAAGCTTACGGGATTCAAATACAGAGTTGCTTTATTTTATTACTAGTTCTATGATAGGTTGTTCTTCTGTGGGAGCTGACCATGAGGTGACTTCCCATTTCTTCATCTGAAGACTACCTATAGCCATCTTCAATTTGGAATTGTTGGGAAAAGCTGGGCAAGTTTGAACCATTCCCAGAAGAAACACCATTCTAAGAAGAGTTTAAAAGATTTCATGCCCAGGGGATACAGAAGGGGGAAATTGTGTGAATTAAAAGGCCATGAAATGAAAGAGGCCTTTTAACCCACTATTCACATTTTTCTCTCTGCTATGTATTTCTACAGGCTGAGTTTTTAAATTCATGCATCTGATGAAATGGACTAACCCATGAAAACATATGCTTTAATAAATCTATTAATCTTTAAGGTACCACAAGACTGTTTTGGATCCAGACTAAATTGCCAGTTTCCACCAAATCCCCATTCCTTCTTCAGACCCCCTCTTATGTAACTCCTTGGGAGGCCCTGTTCCCCAGGATCAGCATTTCGTTAAGATTAGTGGGCTGCACTGGGAGGCTGAGGCAGGAAGGTTCTCTTCTGCCATTGGAATATTTAGTTTGGATTCGAACCTCAGTTCTGTTTTTGCTGCAACAGGTTAACAGGAGTACCCCACTGGAATTTGTAAACAGAAGGAGAGCGCCATGATAATCCTAAATTGCAATACTATGAGCACTGTCTTGAGAGTAAACCCCACTAAATAGGCCCCCCCCCGTTATCACCATGTGAACTGGCTACCTCAATCCTACATTTTGTTGACCATCATCTGAGATTTAAATTTAACTTTTACACTAGCTTGGAAAAGTTTATTCATTATTTCTTATTTGCTAGTTTAGTTTACATTTTAGTTAAACACAATTGTCCGTTTTCCTAATTTTCTCTGAGCAACCCAGTTTATTGTTTCTGTATTAGTCATCTACAATGTATTATCCTGTTAAGATCAGTAGGAAAACTAAAATTTAGGAACTGTTTGAAATAACATGTTAGTTTTAACTTTATTGACCTTAGTGATTCAGACAGGGACCTTTTGTCTTCTAACCAAGATAAGAAATGGTAGAAAAAACTTAAAACCCATTCTGGTCTGAATCCATTTTAGTTAGCAACTAGGGATGGGTACAAACTGGAAAAATGGAGATTTGTGGGGGTTTATGCTTTGGGGTTTTTCACAAACCCTGAACCACAAACTTGCAACAACTTCTCCATTGCATGAACTGGTTCGTGCTTTGGAAGTTTGTGGGGGGCCCCACCCGGAAGTGAGCTCCAAAGGCATTTAAATGCCCTTGAAGCCCACTTCTGGTTTGGGCCACCTGACTGAAAGTGAGACTTGAAGGCATTTAAATGCCATCTGAACCCAGTACCCCTACCTGTGTAAGCTCTGAAGGCATTTAAATGCCTTTGGAGCTCACCTCCAGATTGGGCCAGCCCGACTGAGCTCCGAGAGCTCGGTGGCTCAACTAGACTGAGCTCTCAGAGTGAGTTCTGAAGGCCTTTATAGGCCTTTGGCACCCACTTCCAAATAGGGTCTGCCCATATAAGGGCATATAAGGTTTATAAAAGTCTTCAGAGCTCACTCTGGAAGCTCAGTCAAGTCAAAGCTCAGTCAGGCCAGCCCAACCTGGAGCTGGGCTCTGAAGGCATTTAAATTCCCTTGGAGCCCACCATGGTCAACCCAAGTGATCTTCGGAGCTTAATCGGGTCAGGGTGGTGGGCTCGGATGGCATTTAAATGCCTTCAGAGATCACTTCTGAACCCCGCCCGTGAACCTCCATGAAAACATGGAGGTTCATGGGTGGGTTCATGGGACAAAACGGTCTCCCAAACCCCTGGTTCAAGCTTTGCAAACTGGTCTAGTTTGTGCCAAACCGGGGTTCATAAATTGGTCCGTGCCCATCCCTATTAGCAACTAACTGGACTGACTTGCCCAAGACACAATTGGGTATGTCCTTTTATGCTACTTCAAGAGTAATTTTGGGGAGGTTGTGTATGGACAGTCTAGTTGTCTTTATGTTCTTGTGTTTCTAACCATATAATGACTTTTAAATGAAGCTTGCTAGTTCATTGAACAGTTTTCAAGCCTTTAATTAAATGAAGTAATGTCAGCAGCAAGCTGTCTGTTGCCCTAACAGATGCCATGTTCTTTTTCCTCTTCTTGAGAGAAGATCTTTTAAAGCATAGTGTTTCCTTGAAAGCCACACTTCACTGTCACCCACGCTTCTGGTCAAACCCACGTTCTCGCTGTGAGCTTTGTGTACTTGACTGCCAGTTAGCAATGCTGCAAATGATGCTTACACCAACCAATTATCTGCATATAACATGTACTTATTTTTGTTTTATTTATGTTTACTTTTTATTTATATCCCAATTTTCTCCCACTTGGGGACCCTAGGCAGGGTATCATATAGTTCTCGCCTCCTCTACTCTGAAGTGGCAGTGCTATCTTAGAATTCTTGGTGTTAGGATCTTTTTTTGCCAGGATGGGGTTTAGAGGTTTAGAACTCTCCTGTGGTTCTGTTCCTGTCAAGACAGAGAACTTTTGTCAGTGAAACTGTTGCTCAGACCCATGAGATCTGCCATAGGATTCCATCTTGTCTCGCGTTGTTTATACATCAAACCACTTCGACGGGAGGATGACCACGAATGTAGAACAAAGTGTCATGTAAGATACTCAGCTCTATTTTTTTCCTTTTTATCTGCTCCAGACAGCGGGTGCACTGAATCAGTTCCGGGATAAATAAGGGCTAAGAAACTGAAATTTGGCCCAGACAAGATACTAATACAGTTGGCAGAGACTGTAGTTGATTATTGAGATTCTGTTCCGCCTTTTCTGAGTGGATGGTGCTCCCTCCCCTTAAAGATGAAGTCTAAAAAATGGGAGTGTATTTAACTTTGCTCTTGGTGATGACTTGTGATCCTTTAATTGAACTTGTACTGATTTTATATTTCTTTATGCATGGTGACCTTGAACTTTTTTAAACATTTTACAAAAAGGAGTATGTGTTTTCAAAGTAATAAAAATTGTTTCTGATTATATTAATAAAGTTATTGTGGTAGTTGTCCTCTTTGATTTTTGTTGTTGTTCAGTAAGAGACAGAAAATCGTGGGGCTCCCCCCCCCCCCAATGGATAGTCTCCATACATGGGCCCAGGAGTGATTAAAGTGATGGATTGTGTCAGCATAACATATTGACACTATCAATTGGATGTTATCAAACAGCTTAAGCTAATGGAATGATTTACTTCATGTTTAACTGCCTTTTTCAATTAAAGGTAGCAAATGCTGTGGGACCTGAGCCTAAGCGAGCAAACCATATATTTTCTCCTGTTAACACCAGCATTGCTGACATGCAAGTGATGGGAGTGTTACCCTTTTGCTGCAGGCTGTAATGGGCGAGTTTAAATGGTCATGGGGGGGAAAGTGATTAATGATTAGGAACAGGGCTGTTACACGGCTTTGCAGCTCTTTTTCCTCCGTGCATTTCCGTTCGCCTCAGCTAGCTGTACGCTTGGGGAGATGTTATTTCCAAGTAGTCAACATAGCTTATTTCTGCAGCTATTTGTTTCCATTTCATGAGTCCCTTTGGCTGGTCCAGATCTAGCTGGCATTTCTTTGGGAGTCGTCAGTTTTGCTAATGATAAAAGGAGGATTATGTACCGAGTCTTTATTAGCCTGGTGACCATAATCTCTACTGCTGAACTTAAGCATCATTGCAGATACAAGGGAATTCTTTTCTTTATTGCACAGCAGCACTAGGGCTGTGTGATACGTTTGGGAGGAGCTACTGAAATTACTTAAGTGTTAACCTGTCATCTTGTAATAACAGTGATCATTGCTGTGCATCAAGAATTTGCATAGACAGCACGCCCAGTAATACACATTAGTGCCCTTTTGTTACCAAACTTCATATCTCTGTTCACTGATGGACTGGCTCATTCGGCCTTTTAGAGTTCTTGAGAGTACTGAGAAACATATAGACAGAGGTGGTACAGTAGCCATTTTATACTTCATCCCACCTCCCCCAAAAAAGCTTCCAGCAAAGTCCTTTATCTGATTAACGTTTAGAAGTGACGGCATAAAGATGGGTCTCTTATGAATTAGTTAAAGAACAGAAGTAGGAGTAAGCAGGTTTCACAGTGGAAAGGTCTTTCATTGATCTGTAGCGGGCCCATTACAATTTATTCTTAAGATTTCTGAGGTCAGGGAGAGTAGTGAGGTAGCAGAGCTTGGCAGCGAAGATGGTAAAAACCAAAACAGATGAAAGGCTCCAAACCAGGTGAATGGGCAACAGAATGGCAAGTGAGACTGAGCTTAAGTGTAATGTGGTACATGGCTGGTACCCCCCCATCCCAACTATATGCATTCATATCCTGCTGTCCTTCCCAGTACAAAATAAAGTACAAAAATACAATATAAATAGACAATACAGTATAAACAGACAAAACATGCAAAGGAGGGAGGAAGTGCTTTCCCCCCTCAGCAGATCCTCCTGCCAACTCTAGGCTATGGGTCTAAGGTCAAGAGACCTGATGAGACTGGAACTTGCTATGACTGTACAAGAGAGATACTGGAGTTCATGTGGGATATGAGCATATGAGTCCAATGTATAGCAGTGAAAATGGCAATTTCATTGTCAGTCTTCTGTGCAGTCCCACATGGGGACTGTGCACTGTGCATGAACAGGTCTGCTAGCTAAAAGCCTCCAGTGGGTGCTGCATGCCAGAGCCAGAACTAGACTATTCCCACTCAAATGGTCACCTGCTCCCCCACTCCAGCGCCCCCACCCTTAGTTTGTTTCACCGCCGAAGGAGAAGGTTCTAGCTCTGCTTCTTCTGCAAGTCTTTTTTCTTCCATTGTTGTGAGTGATTTTCAAACCGAGCTTTTACCGTCTTCCATGCTTGTTTCTACCCCCCACCTTGTGCAGTGGGTAGCTAGCGATCCCTCAATGCTCGATATGGCCCAGTGGGCTTTGTCCAAGAAATGCACCCATTGTGGTGTGAAAATGATGCAGACAGATGAGCATGAGCTCTGCTTGTTCAGCTAGGGAGAAAAGCACAATGTGGCTACCAGGGGCGTAGACTTTTTAAATCCCTGGAGGGGCGGGGGCTCTTTCGTGCACATGCGCAAAGCGCGCGCACAGGACCATGTCCCCGCCTCTCTCCCCCCCCCCCCGGCCCCAGGGAGGCAGGAGGGCAGGCCGGGGGTGGAGGGGAAGGAGAGGCGGTGCTCCATTTTGCCTGGGGGTGGCTGAGCCCCCCCCCGGGAAATTTCGGAGGAGGCTCGAGCCCTCGAGCCCCCCCATAGTTGATGCCTATGGTGACTACTTGTAAAGCTTGCCAACACTTCACGCATAATGCCTAAGGATCGAGCATCAAAGCTGCACTTTTGAGCCCCAAGAGATTTTGGCTCCTCCAAAGACTTCATTACCTGAACGTGACTCACCACCACTATCAATCTCCAAGGGGGAGACTGAAATGGAACCAACATCCATCTCAGCTTCAGGCATGCTGGAAACTGAATCCAGCCCACCAGTTCCATGGTCACAACCTCCTTCCTGTATTCCCTGGCCTTTACATTGATACCATATTTTATGTCCCCAGCATGTCTTGCTGAGTGGGGGGATTATTACGGTTCGGGAGCCAAAGTGGATCTGAGTTGGAGTTGACTGCCTCAGCACAAACTTAACCTGCCATCTGCTACAGTTTCAAGTAGACCACTTCTTCCCATTCTGGTCTCCAATTCTGGTCTTGCTGACTGGGGAATGTATTAACATAGACTCTACCCTGAATGATTCAAAGAGTTCACTAGAAAATTTACAGACTATGGCTGGCTCTTTAAATCAGTTCACACAGATAGAGCCTTCCCATCAAATGAGGAAAATATCCAGTCTCAAGCTCAAGATGTTTCTATATCTAACATCGGCTCTGGCCAAGATCAAAGAGCTGCGGATTCTAAAGGTGCTTACCATCTAGAAAACCTAGAGCAACCGCTGAATCCTGAAAGCCCCGCCAAAGTGGAATGTAGGAGCAAACCAGTGGCTAAGAGGGTGGCGCGAATCCTGATGAGGGTCTTGGAGAAGTGGCAGGAGAAGTTGCCTGTATCAAAGCCGATCTGAGGAAACACTGTAAGAACTAGAATCTGAGAAGGGCTGATTTGAACTCAATGATTAAACAAAAGCAGAAATGGCCTGGGGAATATAAAGATATAGAAGTATATAATAATAGTCTGGCCTAAGATGAGAGGTTCTCCCGGTATGTGACTTAGTCAGAATTTAAATAATACAAAAAATAACCTAGTAAATTCCTGTAGGGGGTTGTGTGTGTGTGTGTGTGTATAAAAACAATCATTACACTGAAATGTGTGTGAAAGAGCATTCCCCCCCCTAAAATTTCATTAACTTTTTTCTCTCATCTCCCAGTTTCATTTTGGCCCTTTTTAGTTGGGTTTATATTACGAAGATGAAATAAGTATCTCCCTTCGCCTCACTCTAAGGTTATATTGATAACATGCTATTATTAACCCGCTCATTTAGAAGGCATTACTTCAAGTGTGAGTAATTTATTGCACTTAAATTGGTTAATCTGCCAACATTTTATTCATCTTTGGATATTATGACAGTCTTATTATGTTATCCATGACTACAGTGCAGAAGATGTTATTTAATTATCATATGGGCATAAAAATATAAGGCCTGCATAGAGACTGAGGTGGCAACAAGTGATTGATCACAAGCCTAAAGATGACATCTGTACTCAGAGTTGCCTGGCATTATCGCCTTTCCCATGCTGGATGGTTTGAATGACCTGATATATATTGTGGCAGAAACCAGCATCCCTTCAAGCCACATCTTGGAGGATAGAACACTTCAGCAAAATCAAGCAGGACTCTGTCAACGATTTGACCACCCATCTGCCCTCTTCCTGTCTTATAACAGAGGAAATGCAGCTGAGGGGGCACCAGTCCTATCATGCCACACAGACTGATAGGAAAAGTAGAAAGTTAGATGCCCTGGGGCATAAGATGTACTCCTTTGGGGCCTTGGGGCCTAGAATCTCAAATTACCAGGCCGTCCGGCTGTCAACTCTTTCTATGGGAAAGGATTCTGCCTTATCTCAAACTGTTGCTTGAGGAGAAAAGACCCCTCACTAAACTGCTTCAGACTGAGGCAAATAAAGCTGTCCAAGCAGCAGATTAATGCTAGCTGCCATAAAGCTGACTCAACTGCAAGAGCAATGGCCAGCTCTATTGTGTTGTGGCCTCATGCCTGACCTAGGCTGACTGCACTACCTGCAGAGAAAAGACAAAAAGCAGAGGGCCTGCCCTCTGAGGGTGCAACTTTGTTTTCAGAAAAAAACCGATGAGCCTCTCTCACAGATTAAAAAGAATAATCAGACTGCAAGATCTTTGGGCATTACGCACTCAAGCCGCCTCTCAGCTTAAGCATCAGCCCTTCTACCATCAGCTCTGGCAGCCTTACCAGAGAGACTGTCGCTATTTTATAGTCCCTCAAGGTCACAGTATCCTGCCACCAAACCCTTTCTACCTCAACAGGTTCACTCAAAAAGGAAAAGCGCTCCTAGACCTAGACAGGGACCCCAGCCCCAGCCAGCCAAAGACTCTCAACATCCTTATAAGGCTGCATTCTGACCAACCTTACCTCCGACAATGGTTAGATTTAGAGACAGGTTCTCGCAGTTTATTAGTGAACAGGAGGCCTTCATTTCAGATGTGTGGGTCCTTCCTATAAGGTTACAGATTGGAGTTTTGTGACATCACAACCAGTCTTACGGTGCAAAGGGCGGTGAACAACTCCTTGCCTGAGCTGGAGGCCCTGTTGCAAGCCCTGTCGGATAAGGGAGTGATTGAGAGGGTCCCAGATGCCCAATTCTCTGCTTTCTAGCGGCTATCACCTTGGCCTGGCGGGTCAGCGACGTTGCTGCACTGAGGATGGACCTGCCTTTCCTTAAAGTGTTTCAAGAATGGCTCGTCCTGCAACCTCGTATCCAGTTTTTTCCCCATGGCTGTCTGGAGATTCCATCCATCCCAAGAGATCAGAATACCAATCGCCAGCTACTGAGAATGAAATAACCTTACGCATTTCAGACCTAAGGAGAACTTTATTGCTTTACTTTAAAAGGCTCCATGATTTCAGAAGAGATGAAGCTCTTTTAATGTGTTATGCAGGTCCCAGCAGGGGGAAGAGGACTTCTTCCCAGATCCTGTTGAGGTGGATCATGTCAATGATAAGGATGTGTTACTCACAGGCCAAGCTTCCATGTTCATTGGGAGTGTGCGTTCATTCCACCAGATCAGTGGCTTCCTCCGCTGACTTTTTGGATGAAGTTCCCCTTCTTTAACCCTGCTGAGATGAAAATCCTCTCTCCAGAAGCTTGGGAGACAAGCTTGATTACTGATTTGTGTTCTACATAGGGTTACTGTTAAAGACTGTTTGGAAACGTCAGCTGCAGAAGAACATGGCTGACATATTATTAACTAAAACTGGTCAAAGGCAACATATGCCCACAGGCATGACTTTTAAAGGGGATTAGATAGATTTCTAGAGAATAGGTTTATCAGTGGCTACTAGCTATGGACGGTGACTAAAGGGAACCTCCATGTTCAGTGGCAATCAAACGCTGAGTCCCAGGAGAAGGCCTCAGCTTTTATATCCTGTTTTTGGACCTCCAGAGGACCTAGCTGGCCACTTTGTGAGTCAGAAGGCTGGACTAGATAGACCAGTGGTCTGATCAAGCAGGGCTCATCTTATGCTCTTACGTCTCCCTCCCCCCATGTGAAAGGAATGCTGTTGTTTGTTTGTTTCCTGGCACAGTTCAGAATTCTAGTATTGACCTGTATCAGCCTAAATCATCTGGGACCAGAATGATCTGTATAGGTTTGAAGTGCCTTCACCTTAAAAAAGTTAAGAGAGAAGGGCTACCAGGGGGTGGTACCCCAGCTGTGGAACTCCCTCGCTGGTCAAATTTGCCTGGCACTTTAACATGTGTTACTTGCTTACTCACAGTTTTAATCACATATCAATCAAGGGAAACAGCTCTTTTTGAAAAGTAACTATTGATGGTTTTAATTGCTGAATTTACTTTAATTGGTATTGGTGTGTTTATTTTTATTGGTTTTTCCCCCAGGCGGTGTTAGCTGCTTTGACTGCCTTGTATGGCAGGAAGGCAAGACAAAATTCTTTAAATCAAATGAATAAAGTTACAGCTAAATGAAACTTCCGTATTCAGTCATGGGGGAAGGAGAAGGGGGAATGAAAGTGGAATAAGATGGTTGCCTGTGTGTCCTGCTTATAGGCTTCCCAAAAGCATCTGATTTGGAAACAATTTAGCTATTGTTTTCTGGTGGAGGGACTGTAGCTCAGTATTAGAACATCTGCTTGGCATACAGAAGTCCTGGCATCTTCAGTTTTTTAAAACACACCCACCCACCTACCCACCCACACGTATCAGGTAGGAGATGATGTAAAGACCTCTGCCTGAGACCCTGGAGAGCCACTACCAGTCAGAGTAGGCAATATTGATTTTGACAGACCAGTGGTCTGACTAAGGATAAGGCAGCTTCATGTATTCATGTGAAACAAGGTGCTTTGTGTAGGAACTTTCCAACAATTTTACTATTTCAGTGTTCATATGAAACAGAGGGAGGAGTACAGTGGAGATATGATGTAATGAATCTTTCAAAGGAAGGGTGTTACTGCCTAACACAACATATTCTCTTTCCTTTTTAAAGCTTGCTGAAATCCAATGCTGGAGGCTGCTAGGGCTAGAAAATATGCCTGGTAGATGTTTGTAACACTACTATTGAATTTGCTGTTTGTTAGTGTTCTGTAGCAATATTGTTCAGAGTGACATTTAAATGGTTTTCCCAGTATGCTTTCCTTATGGTTCTGGTCAAAAAACATTTGCATATAGTGTGATGTTGTGAAATGTGGTACAAGCAGAGCTGGGTTTAGGGGGAAACTGTAGAGTTGAGAAATTAGGGCCTCTAAATCAAGGGGTGAAAAGGTTTTAGTGTCTTTTCTGTGAGAACAATAAAATGATATTATGATTTGTCACAGTCCGATATTTGACTGGTAGAAGGTGTTCTACAATTCGAGATCTAGCTAAGTTCTTGGGAATTGCAGAGGTATCTTTGCAGGATTCTTGCTATTTCAAGCAATACCGTCTTCTGGAGCTGAGCTGGTGTTATTTACTCAATGCTCAGAATATCAGGTGTTTCTTTTAGATACTGCTCCAAGGGCTCCAATGACAACTAGCACGATTATAACCTTTTTCTCCCAGAGGCGCTCTAACTCTATTTGTAGGTCTTGGTATTTTGTGATCTTCTTTTCTATTTTGCTGTCTCCTGGGATTGCAATGTCAATAATCCAAACCCTGTTTCTCATTTTTTTCTACAATTTTGATATCAGGGGTTGTCATTATTATGATTTTGTATATGACTGCCTTAAGCTGACAAAACTTGAGAACTCATCATGTCATAACGTGGACCTGGATGCAAATATTTCCCCACCATCACCCCCAGCCCATCACATTTTTCTCTCACCTTTCCTCTAAGAAGCTTAGGGATACAGGGATCTCCCTTCCTCTACTTTACCCTCACAACACCCCTGTGAGATAGGTTATGCTGAGAGATGCTGGCTGGCCCAGGGTTACTTAGTGAGCTTCATGGCAGAGTTGGAATTTGAACCTCGGTCTTCTGTCTCCAGGTCTAACACTCCAACCACTACTTCAACTAGAATGTGTGTGGCTGGAAATATGCTACATTTATGTGTTATCATAATTGCACTTTTAAAAGCATAGAAGTGCTGTACAAACAGCTAAAGAAATGTGAAGAGTTAATTCTTCACATTGCTGGAGAGCCTTGAGTAACAGGCTGTTCCAAGAGATCTGATTGGTTAACATCAGCTGAACAGAGAAAGACTTCTGAACTGGATGCTGAGGAAAATTCAGTCTGATTTCAGCCCTAGCTAAGAAGAGTCAAATACTATCAGTTTCAGAATTCAGCCCTGACAGAGAGCAGTTTAACACAGACAGGAGAACTGGGGGAAAGTTGGCAAGGATGAGTGGCTAGTTAGAGGGAGACTCCCATTCAGGCCAAAGAAAGGGGTTAGATCTTCTGGTAAGTGGATAATTTCCCTACCCAGTCAAACAGAGAGTTAGCTCTGAAGAGTGCAGAGATCCCTGGTCTGGTGTGGTTAGAAACTGCCTTTGGAGACTTTAAGTCAGTTAAAAACTCAAGACGAGTACAGGTGTTCCAAGAGAAGGAGTTTGGGTACTGTAAAAAGTGTATCAGCTTTCTGGAAACCAAAAGAGTCAAAGAAAGTGCACTGGAGTATTTGAGGAAAACACTGGAACAAAAGTCTCTCAACATAAAGATTTAAGTCACTGTTGAAAAGCTTAAGAAGCTGTCATGAACCTGAAACATAAGTAGTAGTCTGTGCATGTACTGATTTTACTTCAGAGTTATCTATATTGAGTTACCTTGGAAATTTTACCCCTGATTTCACATGACCTTTTCCCTCTATGTTGTATAAAATGTTTTGTTAATTTGGAATATTTATTTATTTATTGGATTTCTAAACTGCCATCCCCCAATATAAAAGTTTTTCAAGTGCCATTGAAGTCATATAAGTTAAAGGGGGCTCCCATTCCTTCCCTCAGGTTCCTGGGCTGAACAAACAGCCAAAATATTATACTATGACAGGGTGGGACAGCCAGAATTCTTCAGGAAAGAAGAAAACAGGTAACTAGGGCAGCTCAGTCACAGAAGCAAAAGAAAAACTGAAAATCTTGCCTCTGAGGGAGGGAAGTAGATGGGGCTGTCATACCTGTTAGCAGAACTTCTTGTGAAGTCTCTCTTAAGCACTTAGAGTATCCTGACTCGTTCTTTACTGAGGAAAGTTTCTAGAATATGTTTGCTTTATGGTTTTTATATATAGGAATTTGTCGGTCTGGTTTTGCCTATTGGAATTTGTATCTCTATTCAGAAAATTTTTTTAAAAACGTTGTGAATACAACTTAGAAGTTTTGTTGAAGCCTTCCCTTTCCTAACCCAAACTCAATTTTGCCCATTATATCCAGCCAGTCTGTGTCTTGCATAATTTCTCAGACATGTATTCACTGAATGTACAATACAGAGTCCTGAGGCATCGTAAAGACTAACATTTTTTTTGTGCTATACGCTAACAGAGCCCACTTTGTCAGAATCATGAAGTGAGTTCTAATCCACAAAAGCTTATACTAGAATAAAATCATTAAAAAGTGCCACTGGGGCTCTTTGTTGTGTTTGCTACAACATGGCTACCCCTCTGGAATCCATTTAAGACATTTTTTTTAATTTGGTTTTTTACTGAAGCGTTCTACCCAATCCCTCTTTTGAAGAGATTGCTCCTATGCCATGAGGTAAACTCTTTCTCAACACATCAGTGTGGCACTTTTTTTTTTTTTTGGTGGTTTTTCAAGAAGTCTTCAGCTCATGAGCAGGTTTCAAAGGAACCTCATCTCCATATGGTTTTACTGGATAATCCTTTATCCGCCATCTTTTGCCTCTCATTCCCTTGCTTTCTTGCCTGTGGCTACGTTTCTATCTCTGCATCAATTAGCCCAGTGATTTATACAACAAGCTAGCAGTTTAGAGGTAAATGGTACACAATTAACATCTCATTCCACCATAAAGGGTATGCTAAATACCCCAGTCACTGCTTTCTCTGCCTGGAATTGAAATAAGTGTTTGTCCTAATTCATATGCTATCTTGATGTGAAGTGGGCCCGCTTTGTGCTGCACTACACCATTAATCTAATTATAGATAGCTGCAAATGAAGTGCTGTCTGAGCACAGAGGCTGAAGAAAAATAGCGCTTTTGTCATTTAGCATGACTCTGTGAAGCAAGATCACACTTTGCATGGCGGGGCTGGCAAAAATGGGGATCCGAATAATATTGCTGCCTGTTGCATGCTTTCTAATTACGGGAGCCTTGTAAACAGAAGTAGGCGCCGGGTGTAAATAGAGCTGTAGTTGTGCTGTCATGTGGCTTATAAGGAGGAAAATCCTCCGAGTGCTGTTGTATTAAATGATGCATCCTGATTGACAGCTACCTTGAGACTGTGCTGATGGAGTTGTCAAAGCAGAATGCTAACAGGGCTGCTCCAGTGACTGCAGATTGTATGAAGCTTTGCTATTCAGACAGCTTTCTCACTGCTATCTGTTCACTTTACCTTGTCCGGCTGTGTTGTAACTCCACGCACGAAGGACAGCTACAAGCTTTTATTTCTGTATGCTTTTGACTCTGACTGCTCAGCCTTAACCTAAAGTTGGAAGGATTCTGTTTTGTGAGGTTTTAATCCTGGTTTGGGGAGGGGTGTGTGCGTCCCTGTAGACTGTATTGCATGGTGGTTTTAGAGGTGGAAAAGGTGAGCAAAATTAATTGCTTATTTTAATTAAGTTTTTGTTGCTGAGACTAACCACTATGTGGTTAGTAGTAGAGTTCTCCTTACGGCCCCCATTAAACAGTGGCCTAATTTTAGTAGCTCCTTTTATGCAATGTAATTCTTTAGTACGTGAGGGGTAAGCTAAGGATTCCTTGTGGGATAATTACACTACCATATTTTGGACAGAAATTTGCTCCAAGGGTTCCCTGCAGATTTCTCTGAGACTTGGGAAACCACTCGTGCAGTCTAGTTTTTCTCCACGTTGTATTCCCCAAGGATACACTCAGGAAATGTCTCATATGAACTGGAATCTCCAGGGATAAAACCAGTGTGTTTCTGTGTTGCGCTTTCTGGGCATGGCAGCCCATTTTTCAGCTGCCATGATCGCAGGGATCTCTCCCCCGAGAATGAGCGGTTGTGCCTGTGGAGAGAATATGAAGAGCCTGGAGATGTGGGAAGACAATGTGATATTAGCCAACCCATTATGAATCACATAAATATGTTATTTTACCTATGATGCCGTGCCGACTAAGCAGATGTACAATCAGGACTGAAAGGTAAAGAGAATGATTTTCTGAGAATTTAATGTACTACTTGCAGTACCTAGTTGGTCTGGGACTTCATTTTGCTTACTGTACCAGAATGTTCTGGGCAAACAGGTGTCCTCTGATCACTTTAAAGCTTACCTTGTAATTTTTAAAAAATTTATTAAAGATGTGAGTGTCTTAGTCCAAAGTAAAGAAACATAGGACTTATCACCTTCTTTCCTGAAAGCTGGTGGACATGTCTGGATAAATATGTGTAAGACATCCATGTGAAAAATTCACATCTAGTGAAAACTGTCCAGAGACCCCTGAAGTTGCAGGTGTTCTCAGACACTAACTCTGAGAAGATTTTGTTGTCTCCAAGCTTGGAAGTTAGCCAGATCACCTTTGAAAACCTAGCTAAGTGGCCCCTGAGTTCTATACCTGTTTTCCCACTAGGACAACATGTGTTGTGTGGTGTCTTCATCTTCCATTTAGATACATGAGTGCTTGAGTTCTTTTAACTGTAGAGAGTGTGCAGTTCTTTTTCTTCAAATCTAATCCTTTCCCATCGTACACTTCTGTCTATTACACATGATCTAAGCATTACTGTGAAAACATGCTTTCAGTTTGCAATTCAATCCATAGCTCTTTCAGCTTCTTCTTGTAGTTTTCTCCCCTCCTGCCCACCAGTTTGTAGTTGTTCTTAGATCTCTTTTTGTAGGTGAAGAGGAAAATGTAGTCATTGGAGGAGTTTCTGGATTCTGTACATTGTACGATGTAGGTCTGTTCATAAATTATACATATTGGAAACAAGATGTTAGCCATACAGTCTAAGGAGAGTTTCACTCTTCAAAGCCCGTGAAGTTAAAGGGCTTAGAAGGGCGTAACTCTGCTTTGGATGCAGGTGTTCTTGATGTTATAAGAATGAAGAGTGGAGAAATTTATATTCCACTCAGAATACCATCAACAGCTAAAACATCAACACCCTTCCCTATTCTATACACAACCAGGGCTTCACCTCACGGTGGCATGATCACAGAGCGGAAGGGCAGTATGGCACCCTGTAAACAGTGTTCATCTTCCAACAGTGTTATGCACATTTCAACCCATTGATTTCAGTGTACTTAACAGTATGAAAGTTTGTGCTGGATTTTGACAGTTGGCTGCTTCAGAATCAGAGATTAAACAGCCTTGTATTTGACCAAAAGATCTTGACTACTTTGTGTTTTTTCCTTAGATAGAGCCTCTGGGTCCAGCTACATTTTATATTAAAGGTAGCCCAAACCCCACTGTTGCTTAACCCATAAGACCCTGCATTATTACATTCTGGCCATCTCCTTAATGTGACTTTTTCTGTCAGATTTGACCTCGGTAAGAATGTCGGCTGGAGACCTACCCAGGGTGCCTGGAGGAGATTTCATGGTGGCAAACACGGCTCCTTCTTCCTCTCTACCAGAATTCTACTTGTGATCCCTGCACGTCCTCCCTTGTGTTCAGTTTGTACCTCCTGTTTCGTTTTGGACACAACCCCCAGCAGACAACATTTGCAGTGGATCTCTTTGCTTTCCCTTTTAACACATCTACTTACTTAACACAAAGTTTTTAAAAAGTTAATATATTCTAGCATAAGATCTTCACGACCTTACTTTTTAAAAGAGAAAGTAATGCTGCATTTGGTGATATTTGTAAGATTTTGGTTATCTTTGTTTCTGAATCAGGTATTTTTTCAATTGTTTTGGGCTTTTAAACTCCTTTATGCTCCTCTTGGAACCAGTCCACATGTTAACATTCTCAGAGGCACCGTTTGGTCAGGCTGTTTCTGAATGCTGAGGAAATATTTTACAGAGGAATGGGTTGTTTTGGAGGGGGGGTTATTTACTGGGGTTCAACTGACTGTAGAAAGGCACTGGACAGAACTTTAAAAAGGGGAAACCTGCTCTATGCTGTTTCGGCCGCCCTACATTCACAAAAGCCATTTGTCCCCAACTGTGCCCCCAAAAGGCCTTTTCCTAAGAAGTCTTCTGGAATTTTTTTTTGGGGGGGGGGGGTTTACAATAGCTAATTCCCCTCCCCTGAAAAAAAAAAACAGGCTAAAGAACAATAAACAAATACAAAAGGAAAAGGGAACAGCTCATCAATAACAAAGGCTTGCATTTGAAAGCTTTTGGCTTACTGACTCTCACATCTCATTCCAAGCCAAGCAGGAGCCCTGCCGAGAAAGGAATTCAGAAGATAGGGAAATATTAAAATAGTAAAAGCAGAATGCTCAGTAGGACTTGGGATGGAGAGAAGCAATGTTTTTGCAGCACAGCAATTGGGAACCATTTCCTTGTCAGTAAACCTCAACCCCAACCGTGTTCCCTTTACCAGGTTATAGGCTAGTCTGGGAAAACTTGAACTATTTTACACCTAGTGAAGGGACAAGCAAGCTAGATCACTGTGCATCTGATGGTCCCAGTGTTAAAGGTGAGCCTGTGTAAAAGAGTGTGTGTTGCAAGCCAATGTGGTTTTTTTTTGTTTTCCTGCCATGATACCCGTTTTATTTATTTATTTATTTTTAAATTATTTTCAAAGTAGGAGTAAAAGGCAGACATTTTACCATGGATACTGAAACTGTGCAATTTGGTGTAATTATATCCCCCACCATGGGTTTAATGAATGACTTTTAACTACAATTTATCTTTTGATAAGTAGTCCCTCTGCACAGAATGTTTATTAGATTGACAGCAGAATGTACTCTGCAAGCTTCCCCCCCCCCCCTTCCCATATGACTCTGACAAATTTTAATAGGAACAAAAAGCTTTTCGTTTGCTCTGTAATTTCACTTAAAGATCATATCCTTCAAAAGCTGGCAGACACTAGTACATCTTGATTGCAAAACACACAGACAAGAGCAAAGAAACAAACAGAAGATGTTGTTATTTGGCCTGTCACAGAGTATGAGCAATTCTGCTGGCAACTGGTGTTAAGAAATCTCCTCAAACACCCTGTCCTTCTCTCTAGATTCCAAGCATACCCCCATAGGATGGTGTTCCTTCTAGGCCATCTTTGCCATGGAGATTTAAAAACTTTTCTTTTTTTAAAAAAAGTGTAAAATATTTCCACTGATAAACAGATGCATGTTGGGAGTCTGAAGATGATGATTGATAGAAATCAAAATGGTGGGTTAGAGCTGGCTTTCCAGAATGTTCTTGGCTGTTTGGAACCTTTGTAAAGTTTTGTGCTGTGTCTTTGGTCTGCCTCAGCCCTTACATGTTCCCTGAACAGGTTTCTAAATTGCCTCTTGGGGAAATTCTGGTATGCAGCTTGTGCCAAAACAACCCTGTCTTGGGAGATGGGTGTTGGATCACTGGGTGAATTTTGAAATTCATTTAAGTAGTGGTTGCGGGGGACATCCAAGATGTTTCCCCCACAAGTCAATGAATAACTGACACACATGGCCTTCACTCACCCTGAGCGGGTGTGATCCTAACTGTATATAAGGCAAATTCATATTGGAACTTAACTTTGGGCTATTATGTAGCTTTGCAAAACATTATTATGGCACATGATAGCTATTTGGAAGGCTGTATTTGACTTGGCTCATCTCTTTGGTCTCTCTCAGCGTTCTTCAGCCACCTGGTTGCCCTGTTCAATGTACTCGGGTGTCATTTCTGTGCACTGGAAATACACAGCTTTGTTTGGCTTTGGACTTGGAAGGCTTTCTAGTGTGTGCGTGCATGTATTTTCAGTAAGAAATTGTGCATTCTGTTACTGGCTCAGTTGTGTATCCTTGTGGATGTGGGTGTTTAGTTTTAGAACTGGTATACAGAAATGCACAACAATCAAATCGGATTAATAAGACAACATATCACTGATTTGTGAAGGTTGTCAGAGGCTCACTAAAATGAACGGACAGAGGGACATTACAATATGTTCATCCATCTACTGTTCTTTTCAGTGGGAATGGTGTTGCTCCAAATCGTTAGGATGGTCAACCAGGCTTGATATAATTTCAGTTTGCCCTTTTATTGGATGCTTTCTTCACCAAGCATCACAGGATGAATGGGGGTGTTTGTGATCCCATTGGATTGGGGAACCAAAAATAATTTAGTCCGATAGTTGCATTATCTTCATAAGCCTGTGTGTATGAGTTATGGGGGGGGGGGGTTGGAACTGTGTTCAGGGGCTCTACAATGAGAAGATGGAACATGGTGGAGAAGCTGCCTGAAAAGCAGCTCATCAGCAATTCCCTTGCAATGTGCAGTTGCTACACAGATGGTTGCAGAGGTTCTTGGGTGCCCTCTTGATTTGCAAAGTTAGGCTTCATCAACGCCCTCACAAACCTAATGTTTTACATTGGGTCACGGTACGCATAGTGGGGGTAACGGGTATTTATTTATTTATTTATTTATTAGTTTCATTTATATCCCGCCTTGTCAGTTATACAACCGACTCAAGGCGGCTAACAACATATATGTGTCTCCAGGTACAAAAGGTGTTAGAACTGGCCCCAAGAGTGCACTCTAAAACTTACCCTTGAATCCTCTGCAATGTGTAGGGATTCCATAGCAGAGGGATCAATTCGGAAAATTCCCTGTGGATGGGAAATTTGAACTTCACATCCATAGGTTGTTGAATCTAGTGATGAGGCTTTAAGCACATTAGCATTAGGGGCTGGAAATATGATCAGTGATCGCATTTTTCCCAAACACCGAAAGCTGAGATGTTGAAGCCAGTTGCTTATTGCAAACTGGATTATTAAGTGCAGATCTAGCTGCAACATTTATTATCAACGCGCTTGATTAAACTAGTGGTGGAAACAGTTTTGTTCTTTTTGATAGTCAAAGACTGAAATGTTTCTCACAGAGACCTGCTGCCATCTACTGGATTTCTGAATGCACTGTCTCTTTTTCTAGGTTGATTTTTTTTGGGAAATATAATTTTAAAAAACTGCAGAGAAACCTGAAGCTCTGGTGAAGCTACAACACTTTTTTAATAGTTTTTTTTAATGACAGAAGCAGTAAGGGTATTGTTATTGGTGTGTCCTCTTTTGACAAATTTAGAATATTTTGCTAGTGCCATTCTAGGAACTGAGGGCCTTAGACAAAGTGGACAGCTTTGTATAGTGCAGAGAACGACACTCAGAGATTGACCTTTCACTTATTCCAGGTTGCTTCTGCTTTTTCATATTTTTGGGTATATCCTGTACATAATTGCTGAGAAAGGAAGTGCACGGAGGAGTGTCACAGGTGATTTATGTTGTAGTTCCTACTTATGAACACTGGGTTGGTTATAAAAGATCAAACTTAAAAGCAGAACTTTTTACCTGGAGCTACAGTTTGACATGCTTATTTACTGCGGTTTAAATTTTGGATTGATTCCATCAATTGCTCTACATTTACATCAGTATAATTTCAAAAGTATGACTGGCAACAGGTGGAGATATTCTCTGTAAAATGCTTTTCCAAAAATCAACCACGGTGTATAATTGGTATTATTATAATATCACAGTCGTTTGTGTGGCATAGTGGGAAAGGGAGAAAGGATGGAGAAATTACAAAAGAATTCCAAATTGCTGAACATTTACAAAAGGCTAGGTTCAGTCCAGTTTGCTATACTTTCTGTGTTTCATCAAATCTTTAAAACAACGTACATTTTAATGTCTTTAAAAAAAAAAAAAAAAAAGAAAACCACAGTTTACCTTTTTATTAGTTCTTTTTGTACAAAAAAATCTTATTTTATCTATTTCCATTACAGCAGCAGAGATTTTAAATTCACAGTCTGGTTCTTCCAAATATGCCCATCTTTCTCCCAACATTATTAAATGGCAGTTTTCAAGTCATGTATAGATCAGATTGTAGATATAAGTGGTCCTGTACAAAGGTTTTTGGGGTGTGAACGTCATCTCTCTGTTATTATTTCATAGTCTTAGGTTTCTTTGATATTGCTTGCTTTTGCAATGTTTGTGTCTCTTCTTCCTTGCCTCCTTAGTACAAGTTGCGTATCCTGACCAAGCTTGCTGCAGAGCTGAGCAAATACATGCCTGAGAAAGTGGTGGAGGACAGCAGTAGCATCCTGAGGTCACCCATGCCTGGAGCAGTGGTGGCAGTTTCTGTAAAACCTGGAGATACGGTAAGATGCTTCCTTTCCTTCTTCGTGGAGAGTATTCCTCCCTGGAGTACCAGGACCATTTCATGTCTGTACTAGGTACATGCTAAAGAATGCCTGTAATGTACACCTGAACATGTATCCTGCTGCATATGACAGGCTCATGTTGGTAACTATGAGGGTAATGTGGTATAATCATTACAGAGTGGCAACTGACTGTGACTTCCTGTCACATGACTACTTAATGTCAAGCCTGGGTGGGTTGGCTGAAAGGTTTATCTTCAGAGCACAAGTATTCTGTCCTCAGGCTGTTTCCTTTCACAGCACTGCTATATTTAGGAAAGTTCACACAACCCATTTTCAGAAGAATCACATTTGAAACAATTGTAGCATTTTGTGAGCAGCCATTTATTTATTTGATTTGTAGACTCCCCCCCCCAGGGCTCGGGTAGAAGACAATTTTATTCCAGTTGCATATTGTTATGTAGCAAAGAGCTAGGCAAGAAGGAAGTTTCTGTTCATAATGAAGAACACTCAATTCTGTGCCTCCCTCCCAAAAAATCACTGAGCCGTTCTAGACCAAAACAAAATAAAGTCCTGTCCTCTGTGTCTTGGTGCCTTAAATGTTAACTACCCCTGTTTACCTTAAGGGAAGACTAGGCTTTTTCTCACACGTAACTCTAAGAAAAAAAGAGGCTGTCTTAAAATTCCATATGTTACCGATATAACAATTATGTATAACCTGGGAGGAGGAACATCTGACATTCAGCACAGTCTTCCTGTCAGGTAAATATACAGCATTACTTTATAATTGTGTGTTAGTATTAAAAATGCCAGTTTAATTTTTTAAAATTCCATTTAATAGACTTCTGGTAGAACCGAAACAGCCTAAGAACATACAAGGGGACAACTAGCCCTCAGCTGCACTGATTAAAACAGACATTTTATCACTAATATGAAATCCGACAAATGAACTGGTGAAACTGATGAAATCTCAAAGAACTAGTAGTTACATCTGGTAAATAAAGACTGGCATATGAGGTATTAGAAGTCATAGGTCTGAATAGTGCTCCTCAGGTGGTGAGGTATGCCTGAACCTCAATGTGCCTTTTTCAACTGAAGAGACTTCATTACAAGACGAAGTAAAAACTGAGAGGCCGTTGATTTTACAGTCTGATCCAAAACTAGGCATCGTGGGTGACGTGCTTTCAATGCAACATTCAATACTCCGCTTTCCTATTTCTTGCTGTATGTGTCGTGTCTTTAAAATGTGTATCTCTGTGTTGGTTGTTTTTTTTAAAGAAATGCATGGACAGATTTTTTTTGTCTAATTCTTTTAAAAAGAAAGAAAAAAATGAGACCTTTAGTTAGCTGTATTTATTTATATGTCTAAACACTGAGCGATTTCCAAACCCGCAACAAAACAGCTCATCTTCCTCTCTCCTGTACTGTACTGTACATTCCTAGAAAGAACTTGCTGTTTACACCCTTTCCTTGCATGCATACATGTGTTAAAAAGTTTCCTCTTGGATCCCGCTTGAGCAGTTTCATATATATCTTTAAGGACAGTTTGTATTTACTTTTTAAAAAAACCCTACTTGTCCCCCTTCCACTAAAGAAAGGTTAGTTCAGTTAAAATCCCAAGTGGCATTGTTATGTATGAGAGGAGCTAACTGGAACTGGTGGGGGAAGGTACAGATCTTGTTATTCCTGATTTTAGCTGGACAAGGAGCTAGTGTGAAACAGTGTGCCTGTAGGAATCATCAGGTGTTCTTGCACAATGCATGAAGAAGGGTATTCAAGAAGAGGCACACCAAATACCCACAGAGAGAGAGAGAGAGAGAGAGAGAGAGAGAGAGGGGGGGGGGGGGGGAGGAGGAGAGATGGACAGCTTTTAACTATCAATGATTTTCTGATAGGCTGTTAGGAAGCTGAACTGCTTTTCTCTCCTTGCCGTGCAGAGTACGGATCTCAGTGTTTCTCTCGTGGGCAGAAGCAGTACAAGAACGCAAGGCATTAAGACATGAAGCACATACATCTGTGTGCAAGAGTTGCAGGATTCTCAGGCTCCCCTGCATTGTTACTAGATGTGTTTTATGAATTCTAAAAATGAAGTCGCTCTCTCTCTCTCTCTCTTTCTGTCTCTCTCTCTTTTTAAAGGGACACTATGAAGTATCATTATTTTTATGTACGCGCCTGGAGCATATTTTGTATACATGAAGAAGCAGAACCACGAGAGGATGGGGCCTCCAGCCAGGAAATTAAAATGGGGAAAACATTCTTCCCATACAATCAAACATTCCAAAAGAAGTGCAGTGCAATACCAAACAAGTTGTTAAATAATGAGGGGGAGATTTCTTTCTTTCATTCTCCCCCCCTTCTCCCCCCGCCCTCGCCTGTGGGTTTTTGCTGGAGGCACTGAGAGGCAGGCGCATTTGAACAGCACGGGCTTATGTTCTGCCGACTTGGGCTTGTCAATGGTAATTGTGCAGCTTTAATTGCGAAAACACGTTTGCGGCATTAAAAAGGGGAGTTTAGCGTAAATCCTTCCTTTCCAGGACTGGTGTCAAAAAGTTTTTTTGAAAGGAGATGAGGTTGTATCAGCTATCCAGGGTGAATAAGCGGCGAGATGGCGCAATTCAGCTTACATGTTTTGGCTGTCCATCAGGACAAGGATCATTCATTGTAGCTTTTCAAAGCTCTGAAGTACAAGGGACGGGAACTCTTACACACTAGTGTTTTTTTTTGTCCCACTGTTTGAATGTGTCCTGATTTTTTGTGTGTCCCCCCACCCCACGACAGCCGAAGGAGTACTTAAGTACCCTTTTTATTTTCTTGAAGTATTTACTAGTTAATAATATAATGAGGTGTGAAACAATATTAATGGGAAATGGCAAAAAAAAATTGTTTTCATTTGAGGCTTCTATTAATACTGCCGTGAGCAGCACTTCATCAAAGTTCCTCTATGTGAACTCTGCTAAATATGACTGCCTGAAGATAGTTCGGGGCAAAGTCATTGCTTCATACAGGAGACATCTGCATTGTATGAACACACAGTAATAGGACCCAAACTTTGCCAATAAAGTATATTTGTTACTGAAAATTAAATTCAGAAAGACCACCTCAGAAGAGTGTGAGGAAGGATGAGTAGCTATCTTTGTTTGCCAGGTGCCCTATTGAAGCTGTAGAGAGACTGCCTTTATTTTTGAACGTCTGAAATTGACTGTTTAATCATATTCCTTTCTGATGCTGCTCTGGTCTGTGCAAAGGACTGTTGTTTGCTTGGACATTCTCTATATGCTTTTAATTTTTTCTTTAAAAAAACTCCCATTTTGTGAAAATACTGCCTGCTGAGCAGCAATGAGGAGGAAAATAACTTTTGGGACTGATGAACTTGACAATTCAACTTTTCTTTCCAGTTCCTTGGTATTTCTTTGAGGGCAGAAATATGGGCTACCCTCAGAAACCAACATGAAAAAATTGTGTATCCTGGAGAGAGGATTAATCTTGCCCCTAGTTATACACTGATAAGTCCCACTAAAATCAAAGGGATTTACAGGTGCATAATTTAAGGGCAGAATGCATAGTAATAATATTGGAATCACTGGGATCCATAGAGCTCTTTAGATGTTCCCAGAGGAGTGTTTGACTTTCTTTGAAAATAGCCGTTCAGAGTTGCTTGGTGTGTTGCAAACTGTTTTTTTAACCTCCCCTGAGTTTCAAAACCAGTATGCCATGCAACATGTGTGTGTGTTTGTGTGTGTAGCTGTTTTGTGAATAACTCAAGGTCCCCTTGAGGGTCTAGGTCCAGTTGTGGATCCTGGCCAATGTGTTCAGCATTCAGGTGCTGGAAGGGTGAATTTAGTCCTTGCTATTGAGTGTGCTTAATTCACAAAATTCAGTGTTCATTATTTACAAAATCTGGAGAACAGAAGCCATGTACTGATGCAGAATAGGAAATTTGTGTGCAATGCACATAAGAATACAGATGCATATGTGCATGTTCATCAAGGCTGTATTGAACTAGCTGGATGCACCTTTGGACAGGGATGTGCTGTCTCATATGGAGCCTTTAGTCGTTGCACATTACTAATAGTGCCAAACTAGAGTTGGTACACACTCTAAGAATGCAAATAGCTTGTGGGTATAAAACTGTAATAGTAGACAACTGTTGCATATATGACTAGATGACCTCATTTTGTGTTTCACCTGGCATTTCTATGCACCAGTGTCACTTGTTATTGTACAGAGACCACCTAGCTAAACCTATGTACCAAGACCATTTATTCAAGGTAATGATTAGCTCTCAGTTGCCCTAATAATCCATTTTTTAAAAATCTAGAATTTATGGCAGTGGGCCAAATATTTACAGTGAAACTCCATTTTAACAGAAATTTCATTTGTGTCTAAGGGTATAGGTCCTCTGATATCTGAGGAAGATTACACAGAATTAAATAACCATTTGCTTCAAGGTAGTTTGTTGAAGATTGTTGTGGTTCTAGAGTGAGAAGTTAAAAGAACTGTCACTGTTGAGGTCCAATCAAGTCATATGTGAAGTTGGGCCCATTATGCAGATTCTTCAGATGGGGAAACCCTCCTTCCCCCTGGCCTCAACACATTACTGGGAGCCTTGAAAACAAACTTGAGTTTAAAAAGCTGCTTTGCAACCTGGCATAACAGTGGAGAGAGGGAGAAGGAAGCTGAAAGTAGATTAAATTTCTTATTAGGGTTGTCTCTCCTGGGGGTGGGGCAGGCTCAAAGAGGACGATGAAAGGTGCCACTCTGGCCACTTCTGTACAGCATCATACCATGTTACTTTAACCCTGGTCAAGTTGGTCAAGTTGTGCACTTCCCAGGTGGACTATCTAGTTTGGGAGCATAGAACTGAAGCCCAGAAGCATGGATCATGTAAGGGGAGTGCCTTCATCCATATCATATGCAGTCCACACTGTTCAGCTTAATGCATGGGTCTACTGGGTTGTTGCTTTCACATTATCTTGGAGGGGTTTCTGAACATTTGAGTGTACTGGCCAGAGCAGTACAGCTTTTTTTGGAAGGATGTGGGTGCTGAAAATAGATAATGTAAATAGCAAAACATCTCTGTGTCTGTTGCATCTACTGACATATTGCTATATAAATAATAAAAACTCAAAGCTACTAATGGATCCAATTTGGAAAGAATGTTTACGTTTCTGTACAAGGTGGTTAGATCAACTTAGCTGAGTTGTTTCACCCAACTGCTTTGACTTGCAAAGTGAAGTTGTGATTTACATTTGAAAATGCTCTCTCTGTGCAGACTTATTTGTTTAAAAGAATGCCTGAATATTCTTCAGCATCATAAAAGGCACGTTTTGGATTTTTTCCCCAAATAAAGCGCTATTGTGCAGATAAATTTTACCAAAATCAATTCTGAATCAGAGTTTTACTAAAGACCCCCTAAAAGGCATGTGGCAATATAGCCCCCATGACAAAGTAACACGTGGAAATTTGTTCTGTGCTATGTTGAAGGAGTATTGAAATACTTTCCTAGTCAAATGGTAAATGCAGGGTTTCAGACTTATTTAATTTTAGAGCAGTGCCATTCTGCTCCATAACACTCAATTTAAAAAGCCTAGGAAAAAAATGTGTCGTGCTGAGATTACAGACAATGTCCAGCCTTCATTCTGTCTTTCAAAATGTCCAAATGCAACAAACTGGAAAACACCTTACAATCTCCTCTCGTTCCTTCACTTCACTAAGCATACCCCAGGAGACTCTGAATTTCTTGTAAAATGTAAGGTTGTATATTTTTTTAAATATACCACTTGTTGCTTGTAACCGCTTCCCTGTTTCTTTTAACGCCTTGCTTGCTGCAGAGCTCTTAAAGTCTGAAATAAATTCTTTTGGCCTTGGGTAATTAGCAGTGTTTTGTACAGCAAGGCAAAACAGTGATGGCTGGGGAAGGCCTAGGAATATGATTGTTAATTAAGCTGCCACTTTAAATAATACCTTTAACGTAGCTTTGTGATATAATTTAATGGGCACCAAATATTGATTAGCTGCACTTGTCCCTCCAGTGTAAGTAGGCCGGTGCTTTCCCATTTACTTCACTGTAGTTCTTTGTTCAGAAAGGGCTAGCATTTCCAAAGAGATGCACTGGTGTTAACTTTAGGCAGTGCCATACCAAACAAATAACCTGGCCACCCTGACACTTTGAAATGTGATGCTGGTGACTAGAAATTGGAAAGGGGTCTTCAGTTCTGGGTAGTGCTGCCTTCTGTGCCAGAACATGGGAACAGGAAGTGCTTTTTTTCAGCCATGATCTTAGGCAATACATAAAACTGACCAGAGAGAGAGAGTCCACTTGTGTATCTGGATTTAACCCTAAGAGACCTCTGTAAATGTCCAGATCTGCATGTGCTTGTTTCAAAATTCAAATCTTGATGGATGTGGCAGGGAAATATGATAATGATGATAGTAAATTAATATAACCTCTTTCCAAAGGGAAAACATTTCTCCCTTTTAGTACAAGTAGGTTTTCATCCAGCTTTCTTCATACTCGTAAATATTTTTCAACAGTCAAAATATCTCTTCAGAAAAAACTATTCCGAAATGTGGAATAGGGAAATTTGGACATTTCTAGAACCTCTGGGAGCACTTGTGTTTTAGGTAAGTGGAGGTACCATGATTGGTGCTTATTGCTGTCAGGGGAACATCACTGACCTTAGGTTAATCAAGGGTCAGGAAATCTGGGATGTGCTCTGCCGAAATTCATTCTTTAAGGGAGAGTGGCGTAAAAAGTTTAATAATCATCTGTCAAGCACTGTTAATTGCCGCTAATTATATTTTCAACTCGGTAGCCCCTGTTTCAAAATTAATTTGGAGGGAAGGGGGGAAATGGCATTAATTATTTTACACAGATTTGGACAGTGTCATGGAATTCAGTCAGAGATTGCCTCGTTCATAGTGATTTTTTTTTGTTTTCTGCATTGGCATCTGATGCCAGTCACAGAAATAGGAAGGACCTCAAGGAACAGCGGTGGCCCAAGGATGCCAAAAGGCATTGGGTAGGATTCTTTTTAAAAACTGCAGACTTTGATTTCATACCCTTTCTATTGCAGTTGCCCTGCTCAGGTTATACACAATGTAGGCATTTTCCATGTGGTATACAATGACCTTGCAATCTATGTTTGCCATCCTTTTTCTTTTGCAAATTCTTACAGCTTATAAGCAGGTGGGTTCTGGCAATCTATCCCCACCCTGCCTGGTGTAGCTAAATACAGGGATATGTGGGTATCGCGGACTTTCCTTTCAACTGCACTCGCCTTCTAGCTCAGAAAGAAGGTGGCATTAAAATACAATTCTAACTGTGCTTTTGAGCTGCTCAGAGATGTTGGGTTGGTGTTTTTTTTAATCCCCTCCAATTTGTTACGTTTTATGTTTTGCTTAAGAGTTGAGTGTGAGACCTCCCCCCACCCCTCCCCAATGAGCTTTTCAAATGTATTCTATTCAAGCACCTGTGCTCTAAAATATAACGGTCTCAAAAACGTAATTGAAGGGTTTTCACTTTTGCAGACGAGTCAGCATGGTTGATATTGATCCATCTTTTTAGGGAGCCCCAGTGCACCAGAAGGTGGTACAGGAGAAGGCCCCGCAAGTCCTCCGAGCCTTCTGTCTAATTTGGCAGAAAAACAAAATGCAGGGCAACAAAAGAACTATCCCGTACCGTACGAAATTCCCATCTCCACCCTCTTCCTCCTCTCTCTCTGCCCTCAAACCCCCCAAAAAGGAAGCTTAATTTTTTTCAGCTGCACACAATGATTTGATGCTCACTCTTGCATTGAAACAGTTGCTGTCAGAACAGGCAGGAAACAGTTTTCTTTTAATTGCTGAAATCATTCGGAAGTGCTTCGTGCGCTGCTTCTGTGCAGCAGATGCTGTGCATTAATTGGCCTGTGTAGGACTGACCCAGGGTTCCTTGCAGCAGGCCCAATGTTAGGCTCAGGGTTTTAAGAGCTTATTTATTATTTTGGATAAGCTGGCAAACATGGTATGTTTCTTGCACGTGCTGTATTTCATGGTCTGCCGTTCCAATGTCATATGAGTTTCCAGCCTCGGTAATGTATTAGCAGCAGGTAAGCTCTAAATAACATCCATCAGGAGGTAATTTTTTTTCTCTTTACCCAGATACACCAATGACTGATGAACCTGTCTTTTGTATGAATGTTTAGCACAGTAGAAAGCCATATGCCACTGGCACAGTTTCCTGTGCATTCTTTGCAGTGGCTAGAGAGTAGAGGGGAGGGAAAAATTCTCTTGCATTTGCATCCTGTCATTTATGAAGACTTTGCACTTTCTAAAATACTGCTAGGTTTTGCATGTGTTTGTGTGTGTGTTGAGCAACCAAATACAGGGTTTCAAGTTTCTTAAAGGCAATCTGACTATTGCTCTTGTGTTCTTTATCCAGGGATATTAGAGCTCATCCTTAATAGTGAGCTTTGTTTTGTAACTCTCCGTCTGTTCAAAACAGACCTTACCCCATTAGAAGGTCCTCCCTTGTGTGGGAGGACCACAGCTGTTACCGTAAATCTCATCCAGTAACTGTATAACCCCCATTTTGTGGTTCTGAAGGATGAAATTGAGAAATGGAATACGGTGCACTCATCCTTTACCTCTCCAATTTTAGACCCTTGCACATCATTTTCATGCTTTTATTCCAAATCAAACGACATTAGTGAGCAACACCACCCTCTGCTAAATGTTTAGCATCATGGCCACTTTTTTTTTTCAATGCTAACATTTTATTATTTTTTTTATGGGTGCGGGAAGCCATCGACTTCTGTCAAAATCTTGGTGATTTCTTCAAGGTTATTGTTGGGGGGGTGGTGGATATTGGTCTTCCCCTATCTGGTTTAAGAAGCAAGTGAGATGCATTTTTTGAAATTACGAGTTTTCACAAAGCAAACAAGGCCCCAACTTAGCTTGCAAAAAAGAGGGTTCTGTTGCTTTAAATCTTATGGTGGGATATTGGGAGGTTTAACAGAAAATAAGAAGTGATTGAAATCATCAGTGCAACAAAGCAAACTATAAGCTTGAAGATAAAACTCCCCGGGGAAAGAGTCCTCTGGAAATAAATGGGACTTGATAGATTTCCATATCATTTATAACTTCCCTTAATTACACTTGGAAGACTTGCCAGTAAAACTGGAAAATTGGCAGCCTATATCCATTATAGTAATTTTGCCGACCCTGGCAAGCAGCTGGCTTTACTGGATTTTATTTCCCATCACTCACAATTAATCATCAGCTGGAGATGTCTGAAACTCTTCAGAACGTAGCAATACTGTGTGACATTTGGGCCTCCTTAAAATGCTAAAATCTGCTGAGTAAATGGGCCGAGCTTTCCTTCAAGCTAACTCGTTCTGGTGCAAAGCAGGCCACTGCTTAATGAATGCCACTTTGATAATCGGGTGCGAATGTGAACCTTGACCCGGTGTCAAAGGAGAGGACGCAGCAAGCTGGGTGAAAGATATGAGACTCAGATCTGCAAACTTTACACCAATTAGACAGAGTGGAGAAATACATCAGTGCCGATTGGGTTTATCAAAAAGACTGGCGGGGCTTGTGACTGTTTTGTAAGTCTAACATTGAAGACATCCTGTCACAATCATTAAGTCTTTATCAGATGATTCACAAAAAGTCTTAGGGGAGTGAGCTGCAATCACAAAGATCGGTTCAGCGAGAGCCCTCTTCATTGTACGTCTGAATGTAAAAAAGGAGGACAATTAACACTCCCACTATTGGCTTGCATGTAGTAAAAACAGATTAAGAAAGTGACTTCACCACATTGCTCGTACATTTTCCAGGATTTAATTTGTTAAACAAGCATAGCCTTGACGACACTTCCTTTAGCACCTTGCAACCTTCAAGACCGTATCCTGAAGTCCTAAAGTCAGTTATATAAGCCACCAGTTACTGAATCCATAATCCCAAATTTCACTCCCCTGTAATTTTTCCTCTCTGTGGTTTTTTAATTAAATGGAAATCAAGAGACTTTGATGCACAGAATCTTTTTGAGAAGAAATACAGTTTTGTTCATAGTCAGTGAACAATGAAATTATATATTTTTAATTATCATTTTAATCCCAGCAGTTTCAATTTTGTTTCTTCTGAAGAGTAAACCTGTTTAGAGGAACACTACATTTGTTTTATGTTTTCAGTAAGCCTTTTCTAGATGCCAGGAGAAAGTAAGGATGAAATTCGTTATAATGGCCTCATATGAACAAGAATTCTGAGGGTTCTGATTTTTGACTTTTATTTTACCATTTTAGGTCACCACTAAAGCCACAATTAAAACGTAAAAAGAATTTCAAATCGGAATGAGATTTCATTGTTGCAAACCGCACTATAGACTGTGACTTTTGTGCTTTTACTTCTGATCAATATCTTTTTTAAAAAACGTGTAGAAAAGTTATTGAATTTTAAAAAGCCTAACTTAATCCTTAAATGAGGAAAGGGGATATTTTAGAGGTCTCTAAGATATTCATTTTCCGGCTTAAATAATACTAGCAGGGAAAAAGACACAAACAATTATGCAGTGAAAGAAACTGAACAAAGCCCAAGAGAATGAAAGAAGAAAGGGAGATATTGGGGGCTAATTTTAGGATTTGCTGCTTTGCAACACAGTGGGGAAAGAGAGCTACAAAGGACTGACATAAAGAACAATTATTAAATGTGAGTGCTTAAGTGACACTTTCCACTAGAGCCGTTTTAAACAAATTGACTATTATTAGAAGTAATGCCACAGTATTTAAACACTGAGTATCTATGGAAATACAAGTTTGCTCCTAACTAGGCTACTTTTTCTGCAGAGGTCCACTGGGTAATTTCTCTCTAAAGAATAAAATTTCAAATTACTTGTGTAAAATAACATATGAGTGCAGACCAGTGACATTGAAGGGGATGCATAAAGAAATCAGATGGGGCCCCTGCAGTTCATGGGGGGACCATCTCACAGGTCCCTGTGTGCATGCATAGCATTTTTTAAAAAAGCATTGTGGGATCATGTACAGAGCCCAGGGAATCACTGACAACTATTGGGGAGGGTAGAAATTCTGAAGAAAACTATGCTGGCAAGACTGCATTTGTGAAACCATGTGTTTCCTACAAGCATGATGCAAGTTCGTGGAGAAAAATGTGGATAATTTTGATGCAACAAAATCAGAGAAGTCCCCCGTTTTCAGAATTTTAGGGCAGAATATTGGAAACAAACTTCCTCAGGTTGGAAAGCTTGTGGCAGTCATAAGTAGTCACAATCATTCTTCAAAGATCAACTTGTCTTTGCCTCTTTGTCTTGATTCTAGTCTTACGTGCTGTCAGTTTCTCTTCCCGACTTAAGGATAGAAAGGGCTTTCATAGTTTTTAGAAATAACTTGAGCTTACACTGTGAGTTCTCTGAGAGATCTCAGAAATAGGACCGTTCTAAGTAGAGATGGGGCGGAGGAGGTTGCCTATCAGTAAATCTAGGGTTGCCACTCCAAGGCTGGCAGCCAGCAGAAGACTTACCCAGGGGAACAGGGGCTGTCACTGGCAGTGTCATGACAATACCATCAACACAGTGACATCACTTCTGGTGCAACCCGGATGTGACATCATTGTGCAGGGGTGATGCACTAGAGTGTAGAGTGTTGGCATGATGCTCCCCCTCCACACACAATTCTTCCAGCATTTTACCCCCTTCTGCCCAGCTAGGTGCAGAACGCAGAGCTGGCCATGGGCAGGAGGTCTCCCATTAAAAAGGGAAACTGGGTGCCCCTAATTAAATCTATTACCCAAAAATCTTGTGTGCTGTGTACAGAGATGACAGTCAAATGCAGGGTTCAGCATGCTGAAATCCATTCATTTCAGTGGGGCCAGGGAATGCCAGGTCAGTCTGCAAGATCCATTGAACCTGCCCACTTGGCGGCATCATTCCTACACAACCCCCAACCACATGGGATCTTCTCAAAGAAAATGCCAGCTGTGTTTCAGTGGGGGATGGCTACACTGGGATGCTTTCACATTTACACTGGGCTCTGGGGTGAGTTAAATTGCCGTTCTATCAGAGTATATTTTTCGTGTAGGAAACTGTGTATTCACAGTGACATCAGATGAATACTAGTGTGTCGCCTTCATTTGATGTAAGTACAGTAGGAATTTCTAGTGGCTTTTGATGTCACATATGTTCAGTACATGTTCATTGCACATGACAGTGTAGATATGAGATATACAGTTTCCTGCATAGAATTAATATCTGTTTAGCTCTGTTTCTGTTCTTTATAGGAACACCAGTGTATGTGGCTCTTTACAAAGTAGCATAAGCAAAAAAGACAGAACTCTGCCCCAGTGTCTAAAGAGGAGAAAATACAGGAAGGGGATATGTGTGCAGATACAGTTACATCTGACTCGACTGTGTCTTATTTGAGGATGAAGTCTAAGAGATTCAGCATAAAGCTTAGGGGAAAAGTTACCTTTTCCTACTGTGCTTTGGAAACATTTCATATAGGTTCCTAAAATAATCATTGGACTAAGATCCACTGATTTCAGTGGAACTGTACTTACTGTATTGAGAGAAGACCTGAATTGCTTGACTGTCAAAAGTTAGAATTTGAACAAAGTTATTTCCCTTGACCACCATTACTGTCAGGTGTTTCAGGGGTATGTTTAAGAGGCAAATTTCAGGTTAAGCATTCCTGGACATCCCTGGTGATTCCTGAAGTGCCCAAAACTTTTATTCATGTTCATTTTAGTTTTTAGTTTCTTTTCTTTTTAAAAAATATCAACCTACCACATGTTCATTTTCTTGAATATAGTTTTTCTTAATATACCACTGATGCCAGCAGGAAACACACTTGAACCCATGAAGCTTCCTTACACTGAATCAGACATTTTGGTCCATCATGATCAGGATTGCCTACTCAGACAGGCAGCAGCTCCCCAGGGTCTCAGGAGAAGATCTGTCACATCACCTGTCTGATCCCTTTAACTGGATATGCTAAAGATTTAACCTGGATACCAAGCAGATGCTCTGTACCACTGATTCAAAGCCCTTCCTCATAACTTTCCAGCAACAACTTTTTTATCTTACCCATCTGGGATAAAATTCTCAGGGATTGTATCCATCACATAAATAATTCTCCCTGCTAAATTTCAGGCAGATAGGAGAAAGCATCCCTGTTCTATATGGAGTTAAAATTCTCACTTGCAGGACAGGCAGAAAGGTTTATGGCAACTTTAGCAAGTAGGCAAGTAAGCATAAATAATATACATAGCATAGGAGAAATCTTTTTGTACCTGCAAGAGTCTACCCATTCAAAAAGTGAGAGTAAGGGAGCCTGTTTTTAAACAAAAATGGAATGTGCTGGATGAAGGGCACCAAAACCCTACCACTTCCAATAATTTACTTCAGTGAAATTTGGTGCTTAAAGAATCTGTTTTCCATCCCAGCTTTGATATTGGAAGTGAGCCTGGCAGGGAGGAAAATGCTAGATGAAACGGAATACAGCTGTTTGTTTTGCAAGAGAGACACACACACTCACCTTTTCTTACATATGAACAGTGTATACAGGGGTCATTTCGAGCAGGAGCTCAGCTCCAGGAGTTGGTGCCAACCCCCCCACTCCGGGCGGGGGAATGCCTGCTTGTGTCATGGCTGCAGCAAAATGACCCCATCCCCTGGGAAGGTCCTTGTTCCTCCGACCAGACTTCTGAAGGCTTCAGCCACCACTGAAGCTATCCTCCCAAAATAGTGGTATTTCTGAGGCTTGGATTAGTAACTGTCCCCTCTCTGCCAGCTTCCTTCCTTCCTTCCTTCCTTTTTCTCTCTCTCTCTTGCCTTCTGACATACTTCCGGTGATGTCAGGAGGTTTAGCATATGCAAATAAGTTATGGTAATGAGTTATGCTAATGAGGTCCTGCACCTCTTTTTCTAAGAAATGACCTCTGAGTGTATACAAGGATCATCCATCACAGCTAGTTCAGCCCTTCATTTAATTAATTAAAAATGGTTGGTCTTTGCCCGATGGTGGCTAACAACTAGGGTTGTCAGGTCTCTCTGGGCAGCTAGCAGGAGTCCCCCCACCACCATGGAGCTGATTGGCAACATAAGGGACCCCACTCCCACCAGTAGGTCTGGCATCCCTACTAACAATACAGGAGGTGGGGTGGTGAGAATCAGTGTAGAATTTTACCACCTCACTCTGAGTAACATGTAGAATTGCTGTAACACCAAAAGACTTTTATCGCCATGCTGAGGGCTAAAATCTTGTTGTGATTAGAGGGTCAGACTAGGATCTGGGAGCCCCAGACTCAAATCCCCCACTCTGGCATGGGAGCTCACTGGGTTACCCTGTGCCATTCACACTCAGACTCACAGGGTGGTTGTTGTTAGGGTACAATGGAGCCTGCAAGAGTGGCCTTATAAGCTGTTTTGGGTGCCTGTAAGGGAGAAAAGCAGGATATAATAAACTAAATGTATCAAGGCCCAAGGCCTTGTTGTTGTTCATTTTTCTGGATTTATAGCTCCAGTGCTCCACTATACCTACAATGATTCCCCCCCCCCCACAAGGGCCACAGAATCTAGTTCCTATCCACATAATTAATTTTTTTTGTATACACAGAATCACGTATCTCCATTGTATAGAGAGATGTGACGAAAAAGAGAAGATGAATTTGAATAGTGTTCACAACTTGGTATCGGGTGCCACCAAGGTGCCAAGAAAGGATGAAAGAAGTGAGGAACAGTTGGTGGGGCAATAAAGAATAGGTGTACAAAGACTCCAACTTAGTGCTGCTGGATAGCGGCAGCAGGTGTGCCGGGGGGAGACAAAAGTCCAGTGGTTATGAGAATTAGTGTAATAAACACATTTATTCATGCAATAGATCCGTTCTGCCATTGTCATTTAATATGGTGCTTCCAGTAACAAAATTGCATAAGTGGGTGGTATAATCTTGAAGATAGAATTTCAGTTACAATTATACATATCTATTATGTAGTTCCTGTACCCAATATATATCAGACCACTTATAGGAAGAATCTCATATTGCTACCGTCTCTGGAATAGTATAAAGTCTCCAAAGGAAGTGGGGCTTGCCTCTTGTGTTTTTCTCTTTGTCTGTCCTCAGGGTCATGTGTTTCCTGCATGGGGCGGCATGCTTTGTATCCCCTTTTTTCAAAATGAACAGTTGATTTCAGATCTGATATGGGGAGAAATAATGTGCACCACCTGTAAACTCTGATGTTTGGCTTTGTTGGGGAAATGATTTTTCCCATTAGGAAACAGAATTGCCCGTCTTCCTGGAAAGCTGCGTGGCCTATCAGGTAGAAATATCTTGTCAGCACAAGATGGACCCATGCCTACCCCACACCATTTGGTTCTAGAAGAATTTTATTGGAAATCCATGGAGCTTCCCATTAGGTTGCTGGCTACCTTGAGTTTGTGTACATCTGTTAGTAGAGTTCAAACAGTCAGAAACAGGAAGCAAAAATGTGACTCTGAAAGAGTACAGAGATGGGGCGTTTTGTTGTTCTGGCAGCGTAGGACTTTCCTAATAGGCACAAACTGGTGTCTTCCTCTAAACCTGGGAGCCACTGTGGGCTGATGTCGCAGCTATGTGTGTATCTCTGCGCTCTGCACCAAAACGGGGGGGGGGGGGGGGGGGGAAGAACCTAATTTTGTAGCAAGAGAAATTGAATTCTGTGGCCTCTCTGAATGATGCCAATATTTAATTTGTGTCAACTTTGAATGACTTGCTGTATTTTTACCCGCTATCCTTTATTGCTTGAAGTGGTTTACAGTGAAATCAAGCAGTTTAAAAACCGTCCAGAACCCGACCAATGAAAACAATAGCCAAAACACCCCCAAGTTGGAACAGCTACAGCCAAGTCAGGCTAAATCTGGCCTAAATGATATAGCCTTAAACTGCCCTACAAATGGGGTAAGAGAGGAAGCAGTCTTCAGGCTCTTCCGCATTCTGATTTTCATCACTTGTGTGTTCCTATTGCTTCAGGGTCCCCCCCCCAATATGTTTTGCTGTCTCTAGTAGTCCCAGAGGGAGCAAAACAAGTGTGGAAAAAGGGGAGGGGGACCCAAAGTAACAGGGACAAACTAGTGACAAAAAATGTCAGCCACAGATCCCCCCCCCTCATTCAAGGAGCAGAGAAACAAAGAGCAAGCTTTTAAGTAGTTAAGGGTTGTCTGAGCTTATGGGGGGGGGGGGGGGAGGACCCCTTCAGATATGCCTGGTCCAGACCACAAAGGAGAACCATAAAGCTTTGGAGCACTGAAACGTCACATCCTGATGACTGGCCGCCTTAAGTTCTTCTCTGGCTTGGGAGATGTAATCAGGTAGTTTTGTGTGCAGAGTTTCCAGTCTTTTCCTCACAGCTACAAGAACTAGAGCCATGCTTTTAAAAAGAAAGACAATCTCAAAATGCTGAATTGTGTACCAAAATATGCCCTCGCATAGAACTGTGAAAGCTGACCTGGATAACCCAGGCTAGCCCAATCTTGTCAGATCTTGGGAGCTAAGCAGGGTCAGCCCTGGCTAGTATTTGGATGGGAGTCCTCCAAGGAATACCAGGGTCATGATGCGGAGGCAGGCAATGGCTAACCACCTCTGAACGTCTCTTGCCTTGAAAATCCCACGAGATTGCCATAAATCAGCTGTGACTTGATGGCACTTTGCACCAGAACTGTGAAATGTACATAGCCTTGATGGTAACCAGAATCCACATTCTGCATATGGTGTAAATTGGATGCTATTAAGGCCCCTAACAATGCCATCCTAGGCAGAGTTTCAGCCTTAGAATTCAATAGACTAAGGCGGCTCACAGCTCTGTTTAGGATCATCCTTGCCTAAACGCAAGTATCCAAAACATAAAATCACATCCTAAATATCTGTGGAATCTGTTTATAGCTTCACCAAATTTGAATGGGTCATGTTTTGATGTGGTGTTTGAACTTTGAATACAGAAGATAAAGTGTCCTGCATGTGGGATAGGATATACCTTTTGAAATATCAAATCCACGGTTGCAATAATGTATATATTTTATTACACTTTTATATTTTCTTTCATGCGGCTTAATGTGGTGCCTTCCATGTAGATAGATTCAGGTGGGTTTTATTCAGAGTTTAATCAGTTTTATTCAGAGTATAAGCTTTCCTGTGCAAGCACACTTCTTCAGAAACCATATCTGAAGAAGTGTACGAGCTCACAAAAGTTTATATACCCAGAATAAAACTTGGTTAGTCTTAAAGGTGCCACTGGACTCCAACTTTGTTCTGCTGCTTCAGACCAACACGGCTACCCACCTGAATTTATATTTTCTTTGTTTAGGAAAGGAAAATGCTGCCTTTCTAGAGATCTTCTTGAGGAAATTCACAAAGTAAAATCCTACAAACCACCACCATAAAATCATCATTTTTGTCTGGTTTGGTCTTCACCCGTCCCCCTGAATTTTAGGTAATACTTGACAGCATTTTAACCACTTTTCTGTTTTTAACCAGGTTGTTGAAGGGCAGGAGATCTGTGTGATTGAAGCTATGAAAATGCAGAACAGTTTGGCTGCTGCTAAAACTGGCAAGGTATGCTTCGTTATATGATTGGAAGCTTTGGGGGCACTTGCCATGTTGAAGATGGGTTGCGGGGGGGGGGGGGGAAGGAGGATAAAAATAGATGTAATTATTCTTCAGAAATCGTCTTAACATTGGCATCAGTCTTGAACTGCATGATATCATTCTGGAACTGTGGTGGCACACCAGGCTTTGGATTTAGAAATGTTTTTCAGTTGTTCAAAACGAATTAGTCTTGGCTGCAACCCGTCTTTTCAGATTTGGGCCTAGGCCACAATCCAACATATGAGTTAAGATCATTTGAGCACACTTAACTTCAAATTGGAATGTGGCCCTAGGAAACTGTAATTCGTGCCTTTTCCTCATTTCAAAAATTTGACTACAGTTCAGCTGTTTTCGTTTATATACTAGAAATTCCCAAAATGTGCCATGCACAATTGGACCTATTACCCACAATACAGAGCACATGGCCAAGGGCTTGTGTGCAACCAGCCGTTCTTTTGAATTCTTTCCCCCAGAGAACAGCAGCTTGCTGCTCCCTCTTGTGCCAAGTTTAAAAGTGGTTTATTCTTTGGATCAGGAGTTGCTCGCATGTTTGTGTGTGTGTGTTATGCCCCTCTACAGACAACATTATGTGCGTTGAAATCAGCAAGTGGTGAGGGGGAGTGAGCAAGAGCGTGCTGGCCTCACTCCCTGCACACATATGGTCACCAGCTGGGAAACAGAGTCTGCACACCTGAGCTCCATCCCCATGATCTGGAGCACATTTTAGAGCATCCCCAGCCACAGAGGCAGAGCCTCCACATGGCTGGCAACTGCATGTAGGCAGTGGGGCAGGACCACTGTGCTTAACACCCTCTGCCTCTCTACATGTGTTGATTTCAGTGTACCCATGATGTCATTTGTTGAGGCTTGGGTGTTAGGAGCAGGGCCAAACCACGTAGGCAAAGCCACCTATAAGGTGCTTTTAGTCGATAGCTCTGATACTGGGAAGCACTTATACCTGTCGGCTGCTGCCTGCTTATAGCATCTTCATCCTGCTTTTCGTCCAAGGGGCTCAGGACAACATACATAGCTCTACCTCTTCCATTTTATTCTTAACAGTAACCCTGAGGTAGGTTAGGCTGAGAGAGAGGTTGATGGTCCCCAAGGTTAGCTACAGTTTCATGGCTGTGGGGCTTTGAACTCAAGACGGCCCCACTCCTAGTCTGCAGTTAGGGTTGCCAGCCTCCAGGTGATGGCTGGAGATCTCCTGGGATTCCAATTCATTTCCAGGCAACAGAGATCAGTTCACCTGGAGAAAATGGCCACGTTGGAAGGTGGAGTCTATGGCACTGAAGTCCCTCCCCTCCCCGAACCCTGCTGTCCTCAGGCGCCACCTTCAAAATCTCCAGGTTTTCCCCAGGCTGGAGCTGGCAGCTGTATCCGCAATTCTGGCATTCAGTAATCAGAATCTTACGAACGACTCATAATAATCTTACAATGATGATATTGTTATCAGGGGAATGAAACTTCGTTAGCTGTTTGTTTCTCCAAGATTATGGTCTTTGTGAAAAACGTTAGTATGACACAAAACAAGGCAAAGTAGGCAGTTGCTTTTCTTTTCTACAAAGAGAGCGCATGGATCACCATTGTGCATATTTGAACTTGGAATTTCAGTGCCCACAGCTTCAAGAGTGGTCTGCACAGGCTTAACAGCTTGGTGGGGCTCATCTCTCAAAGCAAGCAAGCTTCAGTGCAGCATCCCAGATCTGCCTGGGGTGGTACAAACATCTCTGTGCAGGTTGTTTCTCTGGTACTGTGCTAACTGTTCCCAGAAAAATCAGGCTTTAGGCCTGATTTCAGAGGAAACTGTTTTTATCCCATTTTTTCTTCCTAAACTTGCAGTTTCTCTGTGCAAGACGCCACCAAGGTAATTTGCATTTTTATTTCTGCTGCTTTAAAGCATCTGCAGCAAAAACAACCAAGAAACATAACCAGCATTGCAACTCTTAAGACTCCAAATCTCAATTAGCACATTGTGGAACTGCTCTGGGGCTTGGGGGAGGGGTGTGTGCTGCACGTCAGTGTTTGGATAGGAGTGGAAGGACAGTACAAAGACATGAACAATAACGCTTGATTACCTTCCAGAACTTGCTTTTGAATTTGAGTCCATGCATTCACAGAGATCTTATAAATGGGAGTCCATCATTTATTCTTTTTGTATTGTACAACCAACAGCAACCCCCCACCCTCCCCAAGAAGCTTGCCTGGCCCTGTTTTCAGAACAAGGTTTAATTATTTGTTCCTTTACGCCGCAGGTGAAAGCTGTGCACTGCAAGGCTGGCGAAACTGTTGGGGAAGGAGATGAGCTGGTGGAACTAGAATAAAACCATTTCTTTCATGTCACATCACAACGGGACTTTGCGGCTGCCTTTAGAGAACACAACAAACTCTATTTAAACAGAGGTTTGCCGGCATTGGGCTGATCGCAGCTTGTTTGCTGTGCTCACTCTTCCCTCGCTGTTCCTTCTTTGTCTCGTAGGCGGAGCACGATTGAACACTTCCCGGTTTGATCAAATTCCAATTCTAAGTTAGGATTTAACCAAACTATAGAATCCTGGCTTCTGGGTGGGAACAAGGTCCATTTGCGGAGGAGCCGGTGTTTGGATGTGATGACGAATTGGAGTGGAATGCAGCCAAGTATTTCCACTCACAAAATCAAGTGAGTTCCAACATAACGAGAGAACTGTGATTCAGTCAGTACTATGCCATGTGTTCTTTGCAGTCTGCATTGCACCAGGAGTTCAGGGCCACACAGCAGTCCCTACAGAGATGTGCATTAAATTTGCCCCCGGTTCTCTGACTCCATTCCTTTTACAGACATCTGTACATATGAGATTTGTAATTCTGTTTCCACAGTGCTGCTGATGTCAAATAATCAATAAAACAAAGCATTTGACTATAAACACTGTATTGTCATCCGGCTTACTTTGCAACACTGACACTTTAATCTTAAGGCAGGATATAGATATGAAGTGGAATGAGAAGTTATATGAGCTTCAGACTTGCAGGCGTGGGACAGTTTTTGAATTGTCCCCCTAAATAAGTATAAATAAAAAATCCTGTAAGACTAGCACAGTAGGAGAGAAGTCAGGCTGGATCCTCTCGCTTGTGTGCTAGTCTTCTACTTGCAAGGCAGAGTGTTTAAGAAAACTGTATTTCTCACCTGCAGTCTGAAGTGGTGTCTATATCACATCTGTATCCGTGGCATAAGGGGCATAGCTTAAACCATTTTTTACCTTTATTGGCTTAGGGGTGAAGCCAGACTGAATTTCCCGGTAGCAAAATAGAACTTTCTTGTCCCTGCAGCCCACTGATCTTGACAAAATGCTGTTCCTGGGAGATAGGGGACCTGGAGGGATGACATGGGGGGAGAGCTGCAGCAGGAAGGGGTATCGGTGGAAACTGCCAGCCCTTAAATATCGTGTGTTTCAGAACTGATCAGTTTTCACATCTTGTAGTCTTATGTTCCAAGTCTCTTGATTCTGAATACTACTAGACCTAAGAAGGCCTTAGGCTTCCTACAGAATCTGTTATTGTTGAAACTATTGTTTTAAAATAATATTAAATGTGAGCCAAAGCTCTCACAAATAGCCTGCTTCAACCTAAAGACCTCCTTTCCTTGTAAGACGGAATAGTCTGCAGACCAGGATGGCCAAAGCCCAGCAGTATCTGTCTTCCTTGAATATCCAGCCTGAGGAAGAGTTCTGTGTAGCTCAGAAGTTCACTTGTATATAAAAAATCAGTTGCCCCATAAAAGTATTATGCATCAGTGTCTTTTTTTTTAAGGCACAAGCTCACTCTCTCGCTCTTTTTTTTTTACAGAATGCAACTTTGACTTTTTATGAACTGTGCCCCTTTTCAGGATGTGAAATGCGGAAACCCCTCCTTTGGTCTGTTTTTGTAATTTTTTAAACACAAGTGAACAATAACAGTGTGGTGAGGATTTGGGGTTTGTGAGCAATAGGGATGGGCACGGACTAGGAAAAGCTGGTTTGGTTCAGGTTCTGTGGGGGCCCATTGACCAACCCTGAACTGAACTGGTCTGTTTGGTTCATGGTCCTGGAAACCCCACTGAAAGAGTGGTGGGGAGCAGTTCGTTCCCCATGGCTCAGCTGTTTTGGGCTATCCTGTGTAGTCCCTTTAAAATGACTTCCCCCCCCACCTTCCTGCTGGCTGTGGCAAGCCCTGGCCATCAGAAAGGGGGCAGATCTTCCCCAGGAAGGAGATCCTCTTCCTTTCTGCTGGCAGAGACTCCTCATGGCCAGCAGAAAGGAGGGAGATCTCCTCCCTTCCTTTCTGCTGGCCATGAGGACTGGCTGCCAGCAGAAACGGAAGATCTCCTGGGAAGGGACTTCCCCCCCCCCCCCTTTCATTTATATCTTGCTTTCTGCTCCCTGCAGCTTTTTGTGGGGCACAGACAGCAGGGCCGTTTAAACCTGTTTTCTCCTCCCTGCGGAAAGCCGCAGGGAGCACAAAGCGGTGATGGTTTAAATTGTGCCCCAAATTCATGGTAGTTCATCCTGGTTCTTCAGTTCAGGAACTTCAGTTTGCGAACCATGAACAGGCCAACATTTGTGACGAACTTTAGTCCATCGGCTTCTTTGTGCCCATCCCTAGTGAACAACTTGGGCTTGCAGGAAGAGGCATGCATGTGAAGATTTGACAGATGGGCTCAACAAATGCAGTCTAACCTCAACTGTAGGGCCACTTTCCTGTTTCCATCAATAGCTGATGCTTCTGACCTCCACCACTTCTGTGCCAGTGAGATCAAAACCCAGTGATAAAATAATTTACTAACACATGAAGTGGATGTTAAGGCATTAAGAAAACTATTGAACTTGCCCAGGGCTAGCCTTCCCTAAAGTGGCAGTTTTGAGGAGAAGGGTGCTGTTTTCCTGCCTTTCTGTCTGTGTATAATTTTTTATAAAAGAGAACAGATGACACATTCCAGCAAAGGCTGCTTAGAGACTTTAATTGAATATTTGTTGGTGCATAACATTGTCATACCCCTGATTAATCTCTTGAAGTGCAGCAGCCAACTACATTTAAACAAATCCCCGAGCACAGAACTGATTAAAACAACTCCAGAAGTTTCAGTACAGGCTACCGTAACACATTATCAAAATGTCTCTTTTGTAATTTTGTAAGTTGGCAATTAAAAAAAAAAAGGTATAAATTTTATCATTTTACAATAGATGGTTAACTTCTTAGCTAATATAAAGGAATCCTTGGAGCCAGCTCAGTGTTAATAAATTTTGGATTTCAGCATTTATTGCTACCAAACTACAATTAATACAAAATGGTTTTCCTTCAAGGGGTGTGGAGCTTTTAGTTCAGCAGTAGCCAGTGCCCCAGTCTCTACCTTCTCACCCAAAGTAATGCAATGTCATCTAGGGTTAATCATGTAGCTGAAGCACAGTTATTAGGTAGGATGTATAACTGTACTAAAGCGCATAATGGTAAAGAAACCTGATCTGGCCTAGAAATGAGCCAGCAAAGAAAGTAGTAAGATGACAGCAGATGACAGCAGAAACACCACTTGAGTAACAGGCATGTGGAGCAGGCTTTCCTTCTCTTTCTGCCCACTTCTCTGTTGTTGCTGTAGCATCGGTGGTGACGGAATTCCTTGGCAGCACATCAGCCCTATTTGCATTTCTGGAGCAATGCTCATCACACCAGAACAATGCCATGGCTTGAAAGGCTGATCCATGGGTAATGTTGCCCAGACTCCTGGCTCACTGTCAGGTACTGAAACCCAGAGGCTTGGACTTCTGGAGTTTACTGAACACATCTTTGTTGGTGGCTCTATTTCTTTCATGAACTCATTCATGTCTCAGCACTTGATTAAAGACTTCTTCCAAGGACCATTTTGTGGTTTATGTGAATGTCACACAGTAAAGGAAAAAAGTTTAGACTGAGCTTGAGCAGTGATCCCCCCCCCCCCCGGCTAAACTGCCAAATACAACAGAATTTGTTTCTGCTCTGCAGAAAAAAGAAAAATCTTGATGTAGTTTACACCTTAACTGTAGTTCTTCGTTTACATCTCATCTGTTTTTTTATCCTACTTGATTAAGTAAGGAAAAATTTGCAAGCTTCAAGATACTTATTTGTAACCAACTATTTCCTGGTCAGAATCTATGGGTTGGGTCCAAATGGTTGCCTCTGCCAGCCAGAGGAGAAGTTTCTACTGGTTTCTCCTGCTCCCAGTACAGACCCCATTGTGGTGCCCCTCAAGACTGTTCACGGTGGTCCCTTGACCTCCCATGAGCAGGGTTTTGTGGGGGGCTCAGTGGGCTGCAATAGAACTATGGCAGCAAGAAAGTCCTCCTCCACCAGCTTCCCTCCACCAGCATCCCGCCCATTAGTGCCTTTTTTCACTATATAGTGCTGCATATTTTATTCCCTTTCTCTGATCAATATAAGCAGTTTATTTTCCAGTTTTAAACTCATTTACGAAGCTTGTCATCAATGTTATAAACACACCATCTCGTGCTACAGAATTAGACTTTATAATTCCTATTCCAGGGTGAGCTACCTCTAAGCTATAATGTATCTTAATTAAAATTCTTTTTTTAGATCATTTTTCCCTCAGAAAGCATTTTATTTAAAAAAAAATCACTTACTTTTAAAAATCATTGATTTTTATCTACCCTGGCTTCCCGTAGTACATACAGAAGTCCGTGTTTCCCAAAGGAATTGTAGTTGTCATAGTAAGGGAGATTTATCCATTCAGGCTGGTAAGTTGTAGTGCTGTATGCATAGCATTCCAGAATGCTATTAACAGCTGGCCTCTCTTCAGGTGCGCTGTTTGTACCTTCCCACTCAACTATTTCAATTCTCATTGGAGCACGCTGATACATGTTCGGACAGTCTTCAAATTCATCAAGGAATTGCAACATCTGGTCATCAACAAAATAAATCTCTCCTGCGATACGGTGCCCCCTTCCTGGGGTGTTTAGCAAAAAAGGAACGTTGTATTTCCCTGCAATCACCAATGGGTACTTCTCCACTGTGAGTCCTCTGCCCTGGAACTTGGCTGTCCCATGACTCCTGTCTGTCATGTTATGGTAGTTTGGCTGCCCTTTCTTAAGGGTTCCATAGACAAAGACACGGGCCATCCTTCCGACTGAAGAAACTTAAAAATACAAAATAACCACGATTAAAGTATTGCAATTGTTTATTTTCCCCAAAAGCTGTCTTTTGGCAGAGGAAAATTTGCTCATATACTTGTCTAAAAAGAAGCTAGACAATCTCAAGCCACTTCCTAATCCACTGTGAAAATCTGAAAACAAATATATGACCATTGTAAAAATAAATATTTTCTGGATCTTGTCTGACATTTTCCTGCCTCGTTTTGCTATGTAGTTACTACCTCTGTAGTTACCAGGGAAGGAATCATACCTTCAAATCCATCAATGCAGTTGTGGGCCTGGGCACTGTGACTGCAAAGAAGTTAGTATGAAGTAGGCTACCAATTTGGTTGCAAAATTCCTGGAGACTTGGGGGTGGAACCTGGGGAAGGCAGGATTTGGGGTATACCCTCAGCAGGGTATAATGCCACAGAGTCCAGCCTCCAAAGCTGCTGTTTTCTCCATGGGAACTGATCTCTGTAGTCTGAAGACCAGTTGAAGGGAAGAGAAGAAGAGATTGGATTTATACCCTGCCCTTCACTCGGAGTCTCAGAGCAGCTTACAAGCTCCTCTCCTCTCCTCTCCCTTCCCCTCTCCACAACAGACACCCTCTGAGGTAAGTGGGGCTGAGAGAGGTCTTTCAAGAACAGCTCTTGTCAAAAATATGGCTTGCCCAAGGTCGTCCAGCAGCTGCAAGTGGAGGAGTGAGGAATCAAACCTGGTTCTCCCAGATTAGAGTTCGCACACTTAACCACTACACTGAATAGGCAAACTGGTTATTATTCTGAAAGATCCCCAAGGCCCTACCTGGAGGCTGGAATCCTAGGCCATGCAGCAGGCCATTTTTCTTAGTGCATAAACTATAATACAGCCATTTTCATGACCACAGGGTTGCTAACCTTCAGGTAGGGCCTGGGGTTCTCCTAGAATTACAAACCACCCCCAGTCTGAAAAGATGAGTTCCCCTGGAGGAAATGGGAGCTTCGGAGGGCTGATTCTATGGCATTATACTCTACTGAGGTCCCTCACCTCCCCAAACCCTGTCCTCTACCCCGAAATGCCCAGGATTTCACCAGTGCAGAGCTGGAAACCCTAGAGATCACAGCTGTACTTTTTTCCAGTAGCTATGATCACAAAATGGCAAGTTCTGCCTAGTTCATTCTCAGTTCAGTAGTGAATGCATGTTATATAGTTCTGTGGTAAATGACAGTATTTAAAACACGTATTACTAGTTAAACTGTTGCCTCATGATAAAGACACCCTAGATAAAGACAAGATAAAGACAAAAGACACCCTAGAGGATGGCCTCCTTGCCCCCACCTATGATGAAACACTGAGCAGGGCCTCAGAGATCTTTGAGGGATATCTGCATCTGTTCTTTAAGTACTCTGAGGCCTTTAAAAGGGTAAGAACTACCATCTTGCCCAAAATCTTAGAGATAGCTGATGAAGTGGTTACAGTACCAGCGTAATGCAATTTCTTCTGAAGCGCAGGAGCTGCAGTAAAGTAGTTTTCAGACAATTTAAGGGCACCCCCACATTAAAGCACATTGCAAAAGTCTAATCTGGAATAGGGGTTTTTTTTGGGGGGGGGGGAAGCATTTTTAATTACATTCTCCATGGTAATAAATTGGGAATTGCAGTGAACAAATGAAAGCCCTCCTGCCTGGCAGTCTGGTTCAGAGCGCAGCGCAGAAATCACAGGGAAGGGAAGGTGGCAGGAAAAATCAGATATTAAACGGAAGGACAGTGTTTTATGAAGGTCTGCAGATGGAATAACTATTTGGGTATGTCCTTGCCCTTGACAACTGAACAGTCATGTATCCCAGAAGCAATGTTTAATGTAAAAATTAAGCCCATCTAGCACTGACAACTTCAGTGAATATATAAGTACTAGGAGTAAGGCCCGTTGTGGGAAGAAATCCAACTGGCTCTAGAAAGAGGCTCCAGGTGAGAGTCCCAGCCGTGGCTGGTGGGGGGAAGGGGAAAATAGAGGGTGGTGAGCCATGTTTATTTTCTTCTGCTTAGCTATAAGGCAGGGCTGTCTCAAGTCCTTTTGCTGCCCCAAGTGGGTAGTATGGGAGGACAGTATCATGGTAACAGGTATGGTTCCCTCCACCCCGACTTATGTTGATTTGGGGTTATGCAGTGGCAGCTAAGGTAGAAAACCACCTCCTCCTATGCAAAGTCTTCTGGGTTCCAAGAGTCTGAAAAGCGGTTCCATAGCCAGGTACAGGGTTGCCAACTCTTGGTTGGGAAATACCTGTAGATCTGAGGGGTAGAGCCTGGGGAGGGACCTCAGCAGGGTGTAATTCCATAGAGTCCATTGCCCAAAGCAGCCATTCTCTCCAGGAGAACTGATTTTGGAGATCTCCAGGTGCTGGAAGCTGGCAATACTAAGGGGAGGGCCAGACCGGTAGATTTGAGGGGTACAGCCTGGGGAGGGCAGGGTTTGGGGTGTGGAGGGACCTCGGCACGGTATAATGCCATAGAGTCCACTGCCTGTAGCAGCCTAGGATGGCAGGTGGGGGGGAATGGGACAGCGAGAACAGCTGATGGTGACAGTCCGTTCATGCCTTAATGGGATCAGGGCTGCCTGCTTTGGGCTGCCTGCTTCTGTGGGCTAAAGGCTCTTCGGCACCAAAGGACTGAATGGGGGTGGGTGGGCGGGGGGCATTTCAAACATCCCTTCTCTTTCCCCCTCCTCCTCCTCCTCCCCTGCTGCTTCTGACACAATCCCAGGGTGGGGGGGGGGCTCAGCTGGCCACACCCGCATGCCCAGGTCTCTGGGGAGAGCTACACAGGGGGGGGGGTTGGGGGCTGGGGAGGGGATGGCAGGCAGACCTCTTCGGGCAGCGGCTGCAGGAGGGGTGAGCAAAGGGCCACAGAAGGGCTGGCTGAGCTGCTTGTGAACCGGCTGCCTCTCTTCCCTGCAGCTTAATTCCTTTGACCTTCCCAGTCCCTCCTGCAGCATCCTCGCAGCTGGCTTCAGACCCCATACCTACAAATTGCTGCACCCATGCCCCCGACGCCTGTCAAAAGACATCCCCCCGCCCTTTCGCAATGCTACATCCCCACCACGTGGCCAGGACAACTCCCCCCACCCTGGGAAAGAAAAAGACTGCACCTCTCCTTTTCTCCCCCCCGCCCCCGCCAAATTAGTTGTACTTCCAAAACACCCAGTTCTGATGAAATCTGGGACACTGAAAAAGCTGGGGTGGTGCCTGGGAAAGAGCCCAAGCCTTCCTCAGCTCTTCTCCTGACTATGTGGTGATTAATCGGTGGGGGGGACAGGGGGGAGGGAGAGCCGAGGATTGGGGAAGAGGTCAATAAAAACTGCAGGGGGGGCCTATGGGCCCTGCAGTAGCTATGGGCCTACCCAACAGCTACAGCAAACTGTTTAGAATGTTAGAGGCAAAGGCCAATCAGGCTTCATATGCAAATGACCTCTGTGTTCTGACTGGCTATTAGGGGGAGAGGGACAGCAAACTGTTTAGAATGTTGGAGGCGAGACTCAGGCAATGCAGCCAGTGGATAGGGACAGCTTGAGTGACACATCCGGCAACCAACTGATTTTGGCATAGAATGTTGCCACCTGAAAATACAATTATATATAAGGACAGGATAATGCTATACACAAAAAAGTATTTTAAACTCTTCCTTGGAAGTCCCAAGGGCCAAAATAGGACAATTCTCAATAAAATACATGAGCTGAGAAACTTATGGGCTGGGGGAAAGGGATATAAATAATAACCTTGAAACACAATCTAATATTTCTTACTATGAGCATTTGGGAAATAAGGTTTAATATTCTGACGATGCTACCTTCTTGGGCCCATCGAAGGCTGTTACAGGAAATGGACATGTTTGGACAATCAGCAAGATGCTGGCATTGGTGAAGCAGAAACCGTCAAAGGATTTTTCATGTATGAACTCCACCACCCTCTTTGAACACAGAGGAAATGACACAAAGTTAGAGTCACTTAATTGTTGTTAGCAAAAAGAACACGGCATGGGGCTGTTCCGTATAATGTACTCAAGGGCCTTTGTAACAGCAGCTTCCTGAATCCATATTTATAAATGCTAATACTAACCTGGCAAACTGCAAGAACTGGAAGCCAAAGGGGGAAGCACACACTTGCAAGTACTGCTCCTGTTGCTAAAGGGAGAGCAGGGTGGATTCCCATGGTCAGTTTTCCCTGATGCGTGGCAGTTTTGCAAGCTGCTGTGCAACATCTCTATAGAATTTGGTCTTGTATTTAAGATAAAGGTTTCCCTTGCTTGAAAGCTAGTTGAATCCGACTCTAGGGGGTGGTGCTCATCTCCGTTTCCAAGCCGAAGAGCCAGTGCTGTCTGAAGACTTTTTCCACGGTCATGTGGCCAGCATGACTAAATGCCGAGGCGCACAGAACGCTGTTACCTTCCCACCAAAGTGAAGAAGAAGAAGAGATTGGATTTATATCCCGCCTTTCACTCCCTTGGAGTCTCAGAGCGGCTTACAAACTCCTTTCCCTTCCCCCTCCCCACAACAGACAGCTTGTGAGGTGGGTGGGGCTGAGAGAGCTCTGAGACAACTGTCCTTGAGAGAACAGCTGGTACAGAGCTATGGCTTGCCCAAGGTCATCCAGCCAGGTGCAAGTGGAGGAGTGGGGAATCAAACCCGGTTCTCCCAGATTAGAGTCTGCACACTTAACGACTACACCAAACTGGCTCAAAGTGGTACCTATTTATCTACTTGCAATTTCTTGCTTTCGAACTGCTCGGTTGGCAGGAGCTGGGGCCAGAGATGAGAGCTCACTCCATCACACGGCACTAGGGTTCACTATATGATGGTTTTATACTCACCATGATTGACTGGGGAAGGGTCATCTCCATATCCGTTGGCAGTAAATTCTTGGATGACTTTTATGATAGAAATTAATTTTGCATTATACTGCAAGACTTTCCTCAGGGCAACTATTGGCTCCTTATTTATTCCTGAAGATGACACCCCAAACCTACCATTTTTGTCTACACTGATTCTCAGCATCCCGTTTTTCAAGCAGAGGCTGATTTTTAGTTTTCCTGAACCTTACCATGGCTTCCACCATTGGTTCTCCTTCCCTTCCTGCTGTTTGTCTGGTCCGCATTCCATCACACCATTTCTAATACATCCTATGTTCCTCATCAGAGAGGTCTCTCACAAACTGGGATTCTAGTTTTTGTCTTAAATGGGGATTGGTCTCTGCAACGCAGCTGGCTCTTTCTTTTGATGTTCCATTTTCAGGAACAGCCTTCCCAAAGTAGAGCAAGAGAGGGTTCTGCTTACTGAAAAAACAAATAAGGTTTCTGGTTTCCTCCTTGGCTCCTATTCAAAAGTATTCTGCTTCCCAGCTGCACCTGCCTTCTCCGTCTGTCTTCCTAAATCCCAGAGCATCTCACACTTTCCCAAATTTTGCTATCAGTCACCAAACTTCTAGGAAAGGTATTCTCCATTTTTTTTCTCCCAGCACAGCAGTCTGGTCTCTAAATGCCAGATGCAGAGTCTTTAGAAAGTGGGTGGAACACCTGGCCCTTATTTGAAGCTGAGGGTCATTAAAGGGCATTAAAGTAACAGGAAAAGTAAATGCAATAGGCACCTAAAGGTAAAGGTTTCCCTTGCTCAAAAGCCAGTCGAATCCGACCCTGGGGGGCGGTGCTCAACTCTGTTTCGAAGCAGAAGAGCCAGTGCTGTCTGAAGACTTCTCTGTGATCATGTGGCCAGCATGACTAAATGCCAAGGCGCACAGAACACTGTTACCTTCCCACCAAAGCGGTACCTATTTATCTACTTGCAATTTCTTGCTTTTGAACTGCTTGGTTGGCAGGATCTGGGGCCAAAGACAGAAGCTCACTCCGGCACTAGAGTCTCGAACTGCTGAGCTACCGACCTTCCGGTCTGCAACTCAGCGTTTTAACCTCTGAGCCACTTACCTTGCTTTAATTTTTCATTTACTTTGAAAGTGGGTAAGATCAAGAATTACCCAGCCTCAAAGGAACTTAAGATATATTATATCAATGCCTCACAGCTTAAGTGAGGCATTGATATATCTTTCTGGCGGGAAAGCCCAAAGCAGTGAGTGACTCATGCAGGACTGCAACTGATGGCATCCTTCAAGGCTATGTACTTCTGTTGTCTCTCTGAGACAGGGGTAATAGAATGACCGAACCATGGCCAGTGGCAAAGACCGGAAGAATGTTCAGCTGCAGTGGGTAAGGTCCTCTTGTGTATATGTTTGGAGGGGGAGGCAGTTCTGGGCTCACAAAGCCTTTTCTTTTTTTTCCCTTTGGGCACACTAGCAGTTATCTCATAGCTAAAAGCACAAGCTCCTTGTTCCTGGTTCAAATCCCACCTCAGTCAAGAACTCACTAGGTAGTCACACGAGTGAGCCTCTCTGCTTCAACCTTATGCAGTCTCTCTTCTTCAACCCCCCCCCCCCCAGCAATGTGGTATGCCTGACAGGGTTGTTGTTCAGATTACTGAGGAATATCTATGAAGCGTTTCCCACATTGAAAAGGCATCAGTGAACTCCCACAGAGAAGGACACTTATGAGGCAGAAGAATAGTCTGCCCTCTTGAAAACTACACTGTGACTGACCAAAGCCTGGGTTATTTACCTCACAGAAGAAGGGCTGGATGCTATTTTCCCCAATGGACAGAAAATTCCCCTCAAATCCCTCTATTTTCTCATGGCACTGTCTTTTCAGAACCCCACAATGATTTGCCCTGTTGTTCTATCAACAGTTATCTTTGTATGTTTACCCTTTATGACATCAGATGGGTTTGAGGCTATGGCTTGTTTGCCCGACAAAGCAAGGAACATTAATATTCGGTTCCTCTGGTTCCCCTTTTAGAAGAAGAAAAAATCATTACCTTTCAGATTGTGTTTTGAATAACAAGCACATCCTTCAGGAAGAAACTTGTCCCAGTGGGGATTGAGAAAGGATCAGACTTAAGCACCGAAACATGCAATTAATTCCCATTAGGGGATTAGGGCACTTGTGTTCACTTTGAATCAGAAAAAAGTGAATTGTGACTTAAATTGTTCACAACCAAGAGGTTACTTGTCAGAGTTAATAAGTTAAAATATAAAAAGGGAAATGAAAAACACATATTAAAATCTCCAGCACCAAGTAGCACATCTGTCTGCAAGAGATATGCTTAATTTACATTAAAGCAATTTCTTGACTGTATATATTGAGTGACACTTTTTTTGGAGGGGAAAAAAGAGTTTGAGGGAAAATTCTTCATAAAACTCAAATCAGAACACTCCTCCTCAAAGCTTCATCTAGCCAAGAGAGCTAAGGTTTAGGGCACTGATACTGAATTTGTTACGGGGTGTGTGTGTGTGTGTGTGCTTTCAAGGCAGTGCAAGTCCCCTGCTCAACATTTAGGAATATGGTTTCCATTACGACTCCTAGTTGCTGACATGCTGTTCAATAGAAAGAAAAGACCAATGAGGAAATTGAAGCTTAAATCAAGACTGGCGGCTGTGACTGCTGTCATAAGCACACCCATGAATAAAACCTGGCAAGTTAGAACTTGTAAATGCATGAAAGATTGTGACCTATCTGTCAGCCACAGGACAATCACATTTTCGGAGACAGTGGAATATGTGAAGAGACACTCCAGAATATAAGAAGTCCCCTCTCAAAAACAGGCACTGCTTTTTTAAGTCCAAATCACATAAGTTTGCACACTTGTGCATGAATGCAAAAATACTGATGGAGCTATTGGCTGGAAACTTTTCCTAAAATCCTGCACATAAAACAAAACCTTTTGCCTGTTTTCAAAGGTCATTTAGCCACTTTTCAGCAAAAGTAAAGAGCAGCATTTGATGTTTAGTTTACTACAACAAACTGTCAAACAGCAACACCAGCCCATTTAAGTAGAATATCAGTGAGAGAATGGAAATTTATTTTTCCTTGCAATCAAGGAAACAAACTTGATGCACCATTCTTCTCTAGCCTTGCCTAGGCAGAAATCAAGCCTTATAATGTACAATATCCTCCAGGACAAAACAACCCTATTCAAAAAGATACTTTCATGAAATATTCATACTGTAGTCATTAAAGTTTAATATCCTGGGAAAATGAGTGAAATCTGTATGTCATCTCTTCAAGCGATTTCTTTTAACTACGACTGACAGCCTATCCAATTGTTGGTGCAGCTTATTTGCTTAGGACTGTATTTCAGAAGGGGAAAACAAAAATGACAGAAAATAAAAAGCAGATTGTGAGGCAGGAGAAGAAGGCAGCTGAGAACCCAGTTGGCTGGGAACAGAAGAAGCTCGCACCAAAACGAGTTCTGATCACATTTCAATACTGTGCACTGATTTCAAGCTACTAATTCAATAATTTAATAATTACTGACTGTATCTGAAGAAGTGTGCACGCACACAAAAGCTTATACCTTGAATAAAGCCTCGTTGATCTAAAAGGTGCCACTAGATGACTCAAACTTTGTTCTACTGGCTAAATGGTGATTTGTTTGGGTGGGTGCGAGGTATTTTTTGGAACTAGTATAGCACAATGGCTAAACGTGTGAATTACAGAGGTTCCCAATTCCACTTCTGCCATGAACTTGCTAGGGGGCTTTCTGTATGTCACAGCAACCTCTGCAGCTCTCTTTCACCCACACATACACCAGTCAAACACACACATACTGCAACATGTAAGTACCTCACAGACAGGGTGGTTGTAAAGATTACAAAGATAATGTGAGCATTCAAAGGCTGTGATCCGATTAATATTACTTGAAAGGAAGCCCGACTGAATGCAGCATGACTACACTGGGGGTAAGATGCTAGACAATAAGCATTATTAAACGAATAAAATACCTGTCACCATGATGGGCTGAAGGAAGGGTTTTTTATATCATAGCAACTGTCTCCCCAAGGAGGGACAATTAAAGAACGTGTGTCGGTATGACATCCATTAACATCCATGGGTAGGGGTGCCAACTTTGGGTTGGATAATTCCCGTAGATATGCTTTAGATCGAGTCAGACCATTGGTCCATGAAGCTCTGCACTGATTGCTTTGACTGGCAGCAGCTCTCCAAGGTCTCGGTTGGAGGCCTTTCACATCACTACTTCAGGATCCTGTTCTTTACTGGAGATGCTGGGGGTTGAACCAGAAACCTTCTGCAGACAAAGCAGAAGCTCTACCACTGAGCCACATCCCTTCCTCTCCCACAGTAAACAAGGGTTAAATTCTGTCTCCAAACAGAAAAATTCTGACAAGCCCCTCTGGCTTCATAATTATTAGACTGGATCCTTACACATACTATTTAGGCAGTGGTAGAGATGCTGGCACTGAAAAGTTTCACTGTAATGCAATATCGTTTCCTTGTTCTATACAGTAACATTATTTTCCCATGAGGAAAAAAAATCCTCAGTTGGCTCAGTGACCAGATATAGTTACACATTAATTCTTCAGAAGTTTCAGAAAACTGTAGGAAACAGGTGAAAAAACAAAATGCCTTGAACTTTAAACCTGAGCTCAGTCTGTTTGAATAAAGTGAGTTTTAAGGTCACACTTCACTCAGTGCTCACTTTCAAGAAGGACCAACATGCCAGAACAGACTCCAGGGACCGCATCCTGTTGGCTCTTTGATGCTTTCATTTTGTAACTTACTATTTTCTTTATGGGGCAGACACAGGCTTCCTGCTTGGGCCGACCCCTCTCCAACCTCACCAAATACCTCAAAACTCTTTATGGCAAAACACCTTTCTTACATTAGCCAGCAAGGCACCATTGGAAGCCACGGCCCCCTTTGAAAATCAAGAGGTTATGGTCTCCTCTCAGCGGTTGTCCGCTCCGAAACTATCAAGTCCTGGTTTGTGAAAACAAACAGCATCAGAACTACTGGTATGATACCACTGGACAATACCTGTGAAGCTGCCCCAAGCTTCACAGACTGTTTATTCCTCCCCACCCCCCCAGTTCCAAAACTGGCCAATCCAACATTAAAGGGCTCACTTGATGTGTTACGCATGTGGAAAAAATGCTTCTAGGAAAGACAGCTGTAGCTTAAGATACAACAACCCAAAAAAAGTAAAAGGGGAGGTGGGAAGGACTCCCCCGCATTTCTTCCCCCCAACACAAAAATTGGAAATTTGAGGGGAAATTAGAATAACTGAGGGGAAAGGCTTTAAAAAATTTTTTTGAATATTAAAAGGGTTTAAAATATTGTTTTGGTTGCCATTCACACTCTCAAAATACTTTCTAGCAGCTACACGACATGCTTTAATATCAGGAAATTATATTATGACTAATACTTTTGCTGGGTTAGGGTTTTTTGGGTCCAATCCATACACATTTTAAGTTTTTTAAAGTCCATTAAGGTGAAAATAAAAGTTTAGAACTTGAAGCTATTGATTTTTAAGATGTATATTCCAATTAGAGAAAAACCTGAGATAGTATCTTGAAGAACATATTGCTGTTTAAGTGATACATGATATTGGTTTCATATGGCTACTCATGGCCATCGTTAGTAGACTACCTTCTGTGGGTGATGGTGATAAATTACTTAAGGGAAAAATGTTACTACAACATTTAACTCAAAATCCAGTAAAGTCCTTACTGTTATTGCTTAGGCTGGAAACATATGACATTTTTGTCCCAGAGAGCTGGACACATTTTGAATGAGGATTCATTACCACAGTTCCCTCTCATAAGGAAGGTTTTAAAACTAGTGTTTTGTATAATTTCCAGATAATTTATTTCAATTACATTCCATGAGGTCTTTGAAAGAGGCACTGGCCTGACCCAGATCTACTAAACTTCAGCCAGAGCACACACTACATTAGCAGCCCACAAACTTGTGGGAATTTTGACAGTAGTCAGTAGGCACCACTATAAAATGGCAGGAAAGAGAAAAGCAGAAGTACAGCCTAATAACACGACAATCCAGTCACCTCTCCTGTAGGGATGCCAGTCTCCATGTGGGATTTGGGGATTCCTCCAGAATTACAGCTCATCTCCAGACTATAAAGATCAGTTCCCCTGAAGAAAATAGATGCTTTGGAGGGCGGACTCTATGGCACTATATCCAGCTGACATCCCTGTCCTCTCCGGGCACCACCCTCAAATCTCTGAGTTTCCCAACATGGAGCTGGCAACCCTACCCTTCCCCTGCTGGTCCGCCGGGGGGGGATGGGATGACGACCTGGCAACCCTACACTTCTCTGTCCTGAAATGCCTGGAGGTATTGGACAAACAGTGATATGTCAAACGCACCTTTGGCTTAATTTTTAGGAACTTGACTTACACATGAAGCAGAATGTGTAACAGACACTTAGTGACAGAGGGGTACCATTTTAAATTTTGTTTGAACAGTTAACGTACACACATCCCTCTCAATGCAAGAAGAAAGCTGGAACACCAAGGAAAATTACCTAGAATAGCCCTCTGCCTACAATTCTACTTTTCTCCCTCCAGAATACGCAGGAGGGAGGGTTAATCATCAGAGAGGTTTTTTAAAAAAAAAAAAAAATCCTCCTCCAAGCATTTGAAGTGATACAGCCCATTCTGCCACCACAGAACACTGTCGTCTCATTCTGCTTTATGTGTAGATCTAGCCTTTGTCTGCAACAAAGCTTAACTATGAGAAACCACATTTGGTTGTATTCATTGCTAGTTATCTTTGTCTTTTAGTATTTCCCTGCGTTGCCCCTCCTGCTCTGCTCACTATTTAAATATAGATATATATAAACTCCTCTGAACAAGGATCTACCCCTTTGTTTATACTATTTTGGGAAATATGTTATAAGTTTATTTAAAATATTTATATCCCATCTTGTCTCCTTAGGCTCAAGGCATTTAACAGAGGAACAGCAGGTTGAAAACTCATTAAAAAAAACAATGTAACAGTCCATCAACAAGATATAAACAACGTGTAAAATAAAATAAAAACACTGCTGGATCTGCCAAAACAGTTTGCCTTCCATTACAGGCATACATACATACTAAATACATAACTTCCTGAACATGGAAAGTAAAGGCAGCTTCTGTACCCACTCTGGTAGGCAGTCAAAGGACTGGACCTACCACAGAAAAAGAGTTGTGACTCAAGTATTGCCAAACAGGCAGTCCTGAAAGAGTGCACCCACAAGGAGAAAGCTGTCCAATGAATGCAGCTGCTGCACGAGTTTGGTAAGTATGAGCTGCCCCCTCCCGAGGCCATGAAGAGCTATAAAGATAATAACCAGCACTTTGAACTGAGCTCAGAAACATATAGGCAGTCACCACGGGTCCGTTGGGGCCGGTGCAAGGCGGAGCAAAGCTCCGCCAGCTCAGGACTGGCCAGTAGGGCAGCCACGGGCTGAATCAGATTCTCTAATCTGATTCAGCTCGCCACCGAATTGCTGCCGAAATTCGGAGGCAACTTTAAAAGCCACTGGAAAGGAGGGGGTTTAAGGGAGAGGCTCCAAACTTGCAGGGTAGCTGCTGGGGCCTCTCCTCGAAATGCCCACCAAGTTTCAAGAAGATTGGATCAGGGGGTCCAATTTTACAGGCCCCCAAACAGGTTGCCCCCATTCCCTCCATTGTTCTCTGTGGTAGGAAAAAAGTTAAAATTTTACCCTCCATAGAGAACAATGGAGGGGATGGGACAATCTGTTTGGGGGCCCGTAGAATTGGACCTCGTGGTCCAATCTTCTTGAAACTTAGTGGATATTTCGAGGAGAGGCCCCAGCAGCTACCCTGCAAGTTGGGAGCCTCTCCCTCAAACCCCCTTTCCTCCAGCCCCTCATATACCCTATGAGTTTTTGCCATTGATTTCAATGGCTCATAGGATATAATGGGTCTGAAACTGACATTCCCTTTCTGACACACTTCTGGTGATGTCAGGAGACGTGGCATATGCTAATGAGTTATGCTAATGAGCTCCTGCACCTCTTTTTCTATGGAAGGACCCCTGGCAGTCACTGCAATTGACCTAGCACTGGAGCTGTATGCTCTAAGAGGCTGACCCCAGACAGGAGACCCTTTGAAAACTGGCTTTATATTTTGTTTTAGTAACTGGTTGCTAATGAATTTTTTCTGTCATTTCAGACAGTCCCGTTTAGTAACCAGCTGCTAGCAGAATTTATTTACCTGTTCAAACAAACCCACTTGTGTCGGGTTAGGAAAGTGTGGTTGAGCCGCTTTTGAGGGAAACTGGTTTTTTTCTGTGCTTTTTTCTGTTTTCAACCCCTTTGTTGCACTTCTGAATGGCTGTGGTGTGCTGTTTAAATTGTCCATAGTGCTTCCTACAATGCCACTCCCCCCCCCTTTTCACTGCACAATCTTCCTTGGACTTTTAAAAAACATTCTAAGGTGAGCGCTATAGTACTCACCTTAGAAAATTTTTTAAAATCCAAGGAAGAATATGTGGTGAAAAAGGGCGAGGAAAAGTGGCAATGTTTGAAATGATCGTAGCACTTCAGAAACGGCTCATTAGCAGAAGGAAATTTGCTGTATGAAACCTCCATCCCTCTATCACTTTACTCAAAATGAGGCCAACAACGAATAACATCCAGTTTAGAACGGTAATGTGAAAAGGGCCAGGAGTGTTGCTGCTGCATTCTGTACCAAGTGAAGCTTTCATGACATATTCAAAGGCAGCCCCACATAAAGCCTGTTATAGTAATCCAGTCTGGAAGAAACAGTGGTGTGGATCAGCAAGGCTAAGTCAGCAGAGTCTAAATAAGGGGCCAGCTTATAAGCCAGAGGTAACCAAAAGAAGGTGTTCCTAGCAACAGCACTGACCTTGCTTCTCCATCAACAAGACTGGGGTCCAATAGCACTCTTCACCTGATCTGCCTTAAGAGAGTTTAACCTCATCTAAGGCCTAATCTCATCAATACCCGTCAAACGCTTTGCCTTCCCAAACAGCATCACCTCCGTCTTCCCTGCATTATGTGTCACTTTGTTCGTTCTCATACACTGAGGTCACTCTATGTAAAACAACAACAAAAAGTTAGCTCGAAGGTGGCATTCAGACTTCACAAAGCAAAAGGTTCAGATGCTGTTTTGTTTCATCTATCAAACAAGAACACACAGCACCTGCGCGATTGTATTGAGTTATGTATTACTGGCATCTTACTGTAGCTCAAAGCTGTACCTCATTGTTCTTCAGCTGTAAAATGGGATCTAAAAGGTAGATTCAGGTGGGTAGCTGTGTTGGTTTGAAGCAGCAGAACAAAGTTTGAGTTCAGTGGCATCTTTACGGCCAACGAAGTTTTATTCTGAGTATAAGCTTTTGTTTGCATGCACACAAACGCTTATACCCAGAATAAAACTTTGTCGATCTTAAAGGTGCCACTGGACTCAAACTTTGTTCTAAGAGGTACGTGTTCAACATGGTACATATAGGAGTATCATGCATATTTCATTTTCTTCACTGCTTTTGTCAGTGGGAATGATCTTGCATGTAGATTTCGTTCCTGCTGCTGCTGGTGGCACTTAAGACTTTGTCTTGTGTAGGTTCAGTATCCCGATATGGCTGTTCTGCTACATCCAGGGGTTGGGTTGCTATTTTATTTTTGCTTTAACTGTAAACTGTCTTGAACCACAAGGAAAGGCAGGATATGTTTTAATTAATAAACAAACAAACAAACTGCTGCACACGAGTGTCCTTATATTTCCTCCAGAAAGAACTACTAAGAAGGGAAACTGAACCTAGTCTGCTTTCAACGGGATATAAAAGGGTGTTTAAAAAACATCTTCCTTTCTGGCATTGTCAGCTTGATCCTCCTCTTCCTCTAGCTTTTTGCCCACTCCCATTCTGTATCTTTTTTTAAAAAATTAAGCTTGAGGGCTTGTTTGTAGTTTCATTTGTGTACACATACACACTCCACCAGCATCAATTGTGTATTCCATTTTAAACCTTGTTGGTCTTAAAGGTGCCACTGGATTCAAACTTTGTTCCATTCTTGGCTAGGTTATCTTGAAATCCAGCTTGCAGTTCAGGGGAACAAAGTACTCCTAAGACCAAAATGGAGTGCCCAGTACAATAGCTAGGGCTTCTTTTATGATAACTTGTAAACACAGGCTCTGTCCATATGAAATTTTATTATGTCTCACATAAGTGACCATAGAGGTTAGGGTATGGAGCTGAAGACCTATAAAAGCTCTCAACAAATTTCTGATTGTCAGACCATAAAAGGTCATAAAAGTAACTTTCTATCGTGTTATTCAAATAATGGGCCAGTCTCATTATACAGCACATATAGACTTTCTATTACTTAACTGCAACAAAGGAAAGACAGGTCCCTGTGACCAAATAATAGTCATAACATCAGAGAATTTCTCCCCCGCAACCTTCACTGCTGATTATTTTTGCAATACTGTAAAACTGGTTTTATTGAATTCCATTAAACTCAGGAGTCTAGTTATCTGAGCTTCTATCTCTAACAGAAAGGTCATTAAAGTAATATGAGTTTAATATTTTAGAGACCCTACCAAAGGGGGGGGGGGAGAGATACCGAGCCAATATGGGTATGTATACTGGTGAGAATGTTATTTTGAGCTATTCAAGAGCCATACTGAAATGGCAAGTATAAAAGGCATTTGCAGTGGCTGCATCACCTCTATATAACAACATCAGATCCACTCTGTATAACCAGTATGCTGGCTATGCCCAATCGTGGAATACATGTAGAGCTACCAATCTCAGGGCAGGAAGGAGAGCTGGAGATCTCCAGGAATGACAACTGGTCTCCAGACAGCAGGGATCAGTTCACCTGGAGAAAATGGCAGTCTGGGAGGACAGACTCTATGGCACTATACCCTGCTGAAGTCTCTCCCCTCCAATGTTCCCTCTAAGCAGAGTTAGTGTAAGCTAGCTCACAGTTTTTTAGCCTCCGGCTCACACATTTTTGCCTTAGCTCAGGAAGGATGGCTCCAGAGCAAACTAATTTATGCAGCAGCCAAACTACACACTCACAACTTTAATGCCAGTAGCTCACAAAGTAGAATTTCTGCTCAGAAGGCTCCACCGCTTAGAGGGAGCATTGCCCCCAAATCCTCCCCAGGCTCCAACCCCAAATCTCCAGGAATTTACCAACCCAGAGTTAACAACCCTAAGCACAGGTAACTGAAGTTTTTGTCTGCCCATCTGCATTGTCTGCTCACCTAAATACTATTATCCTTCCCTCTGGATAGCTTTCCATTTCATCTTGGGAACATCTTTCAGATAAAGAAAATACATATTGTTAATATTCTACTTTGCTCATGGCTTCCTCATTACAAATTTCTAGGTTTGGAACAAAGGTCTTCTTTTCCATTTTGCTATGAGCTAATTGAAATATCTCAGACTATGATAGTAATTAATTTTTTTAAATGGTGCCTTATACTTTTCCAACCAGTAACTTAAAGCAGCATGCTACCTTTTTCTGTTAAGAGGAAAACTTTAGTAACAATTCATTCCAGACTTTCCAAGGATGACATTTTTCTTAAATTGTAAATATTCGTCTTGGTTTTTAACAGGGTATTTTATTTTATTCTTATTTACTTATAGCACTTCTTATTTCTGTCATTCAGATTTCCACTTTTAATTTTATCAGCAACTGCTCATGCTACCAGAGAGGTGGATTAAGATTAATCTTTTGCTCATGTATCTGCTTATGTAGTTACAACAGTGTAAAAATTATATTTCACTCTCCCTCTGCCTTCTAGAAATATAAGAACTGCTAGATCAAACTGGAGTACATTGGGAATAAGCATTTCTCCTTCAGTCAATAGCTGGAGTTATGTCATCCTTTGATACTCCTATGCCTGCAAGTAGTAAATACATAAATGTAAATGGTACTTTGCTCTTCATTTGCTTTGGTGGTAGCAGAGGAGCAGAGATATTAAATGGAGGCCAGCAATTTATACCAGGCCACCACCCTCTGTTGCATCTTCATTCTTCATATTAAACTTGGTACAAGTAGCACTGTGCCAACACTGCAAATCCCTTGACCGCTCCAAAGCAAAGATTTGTCAGCAATCGTTATTAGGAAGATGAAAAAAGGGACAAGCTGCATGCAGGTTAAGAGAGAAAGAACAGATGTGGAATCTCCACATTATGAACCCGTTGGTAAAGCTATCAGCACTCACGTGACTTTGTTTTTATACACCCAGACCTGGCCATCAGAGCACACTGAACAGCCTGACACAATTACTGAGAACACTGCGACATCAGTGAGACGGAAAGTTACTAGATAATTACTCCAAAACCTGATGATATATGCAATATACACCACCTACTAAAGTAGGGTTGCCAATCTCCTGGAGATCTTCTGGAATAACAACTGATCTTCAGACTACAGAGATCAGTTCCCCAGGAGAAAATGGCTGCTTGGGAGGGTGGACTGCATGGCATCATACCCCAGTGAGGTCCCTCTGCCCAAAGCCCACACTGCTCAGGCCCCTCCCCTCCCTAAAGCCCACCCTTTTCAGGCTCCAGGAATTTCCCATCCCAGAGCTGGCAAGCCTAGTTGTACACAATCCACACTGCTTGGGAAAGTCAAAAAGGTTACTTCACAAATTGGCATCCCAGTCACAGAAAGACCAAAAATTTCACATTTAGTGGTAGTTCTGTGGCAGATTGTGCTTCTGCTATAAGTAATGTAAAAGAGTTACATACATGCATGTGTATTAAGGCTGCCAGCTCCAAGTTCACAAATTCTTCAAGATTCGTGTGGTGAAGCCTAGGAAAGGTGGGATTGGGGGAGGAGAGGGAACTCAGTGGGATATAATTCCATAGAGTCCACCCTACAAAGCAGCCATTTTCTCCAGGGGAAATGGTCTGTCAGGTGGAGATCAGCTGTAATCCCAGATCTCCAGGCTCCACCTGGAGGCTAACAACCCATGTATTACTCATATGTGTGTGTGTGTTACTTATAGAAGAGGCAGCAAGAATAAAGTGATCAGATGAGAACTACCATTATTCAAGATCATTTCTGCATAAGGGCTAACAAAGTGAATTCTTAGAACAAAGTTTGAGTCCAGGGGCACCTTTAAGACCACCAAAGTTTAATTCTGCGTATAAGCTTTTGTGTGCATGCACACTTCTTCGTATCTGAACTCTGTTCTGTTGCTTCAAACTAACACAGCTACCAACAAATCTTTCTTCAAGTGAATTCTCATTATAAGCCACCTCTTCTCCTATGCTTCGTTAGGACAGCTTCTCTAGTCCGAGCAGGACCTTCTGGGGGTGCCACCTACAAATGGGCAAGGTCAATAACTGTCCATGCATGTGCATTCTTTGTTATGGTCCCCACCTTGGGAACAATCTGCCTGAGAAGATTTTCACACTTTCTGTCTTTCTGCAAACAGGTAATAGGGCTATATTACAGCAGAATGGTTCAGGAAGGCATTTTTATAAAAGAATGGGCCTGTTGGACTAAACCACTTGTATACAGTGTATTATCCCTTTGTTGTATATATTAACTTGTGCCTGCTACACTGTCTTCTACTGACATTATACCATTTTCTGCATTGTTTAATGTATCCTGTCAACCACTTCTTTAGCTTTATTTCAGGTTTCTGCAATTGCAGTTGTATTGCATTTCTTATTGAGTTGTATTGCATTTCTTAATAGAAATCTCATTCTGTTGACTGCATTGACTTACACTGTGTAATCCACCTTGAACTTCAGTATGAAAGGCAGACTACAAATAAATAAATAATACAAAATAAACACATTGTTCTTCATAGGTACTATTTTGTACTTATGGAGAAAATGTCAGTGCTTGCTAGAGATATGGTGTGTCAAATCCCATAGTTGGAACTTTCTCCCTACAAGTACTGTGCAGTCCTAAACAGATCTTTTCAGAATTCTACTGATGTCTATTCAGTGGGGCTTACTCCCAGGAAAGTATTCTTAGGATTGCACTGACAAGTCACCTGCTGTATAAACTCTTGAGTTTTAGATGCCAAATAAAAAATAAAAAACATTTTTATTGTCCTGAGCATTTTCAGATGGGAATCTACATTTTCTACCAAGTTTATATGCTGCTACGTTGTTTGTGTGTGTGTGTGTGTATGTATATATATATATATATATATATATACACACACACACACACACACACACACACACACACACATATATATATATACACACACATATATTTCTGTAACTTCTTTTTAGTATCTGTTGCTGAATCTGCTTTTGTGGATTTATTACATAATTATTTTATGCTGGGGGGGTTATGCTGTATAGTGGTTAAGTGTGAGGACTCTAATCTGGGAGAACTGGGTTTGATTCCCCACTCCTCCACTTGCAGCTGCTGGATGACCTTGGGCAAGACATAGGTCTGACGGGGCTGTTCCCTCAAGGACAGTTCTGGAAAGTGCTCTCTCAGCCCCACCTACCTCACAGGGTGCCTGCTGTGGGAAGGGGAAGGAGTCTGTAAGCTGATCTGAGACTCTGAGTGAAGGGCGGGGTATAAATCCAATCTCTTCTTCTTTAATATTGTTTTCTGATCATCTTCAGCCATTTGCCATTTCCTCTGTTTTACCTTTTCAGTCTTTATTTTTGTAAGCTATTTTATGAACTTTGGTTAAGGGTGTGAAATAGAAATCCCTTAAGTAAATAATTAACCACATGTAAAGACAAATATTCCTTTTATCAACAGGTCTGAAATACATCTGTCAACTAATGTTAAGAATAGGAATCTATTAGTATATGAAATTCAAGGAGTAACAATGATGATGTAAGCACAAAATTATTGGGGGAAGGGAAACTTTCAGCAGCTTCAAACTGTAAATCCACACTCAATCCTGTTCCAGCTGTACTTGTGCCAGACAGCTGTGTCAGAAGCAAAGCCATCACTTCAGGTTTAACTGAAGCCATTTGTCTTCATTATAACTACCCGAGCTGAACTCGAACAGTTCGTATCAAAAGAGTAATAACAATAGCCAGTAACAATACTGTGCTTAGTGGAAACACCACAATTGATTCAGCGTCCCTCTTCTGTTTAGTTTCTAAGATAACTAAAGGCTATGCTTACATTTTCTCTGAAGTCTTCCAAGGTATATGTATGATTCAGCTGAAAAAAAGATTCTTGCAAAAACAAATTGGGATTTCTATGACTTCTAAGCTGCATTGTTACCGTAGCCATAATGTGAAAAGTGGACACACTTTAACATCTTCTCACTGAAATCGATGCCGCTTAAGCGTTTCATTTTAATGGGTTGTGTCCTAAAAAGGCGTGCAAGACGGGTTGAGCTCTGCTAATTTAAATTTGTTTACTCGTTTTCTTGGGGGCTTTAAAAAAAGCCCCTACTATTGTGTTGTGTGTGTGTGTGTCAAATTCAGGGCGTGTGTTTACGTTTCTATTAAACACGGACGGCAACGCCACATACCTGTTCAACCGCCAGTTCTGAGAGCCACAGAGCGCCCGGCAGTCTCTGTTTTCCTCTGGCTTTGGCAAGGTACTGAAGCCCTCAACCAATTACACTCTTCGCTGCCTCTCACGTGGTACATCCCCTTCAGCACGCGCCACACATTTAAATAGCAACTCTCGGAAGCAGATGATTGGTGAGAAAAGGGAAGGAGCCGGGCACGCGATGGCTTCTCTCGCCCCGCCTCCTCCTCCCCCCATTGCCCCATCGCGTTACACCTTGTAAACCAATCACATTCGAAATAGAATCGTCCGCTCAACACCCCCCCCCCCCCCCCGGTTTCATTGCAATCTGCCAGAGACTGCTTTATCCGGTTAGCGAAATTTACCCGCCACTTTAACTGCTTGTTAATCTCTCTCGCCGGACTTGACTGATCGCTGTCAATCAGAATTTCACCACCAGCCACTTCCGGCTTGTGATTCGGAGGAATGGGAGGAGTTTGTGTTTACTATTCCCGCCTTTTCCGGAGAAAATGAACCTCATCTAAACAAATAAGAACGTTGGCGGAAGGAGGGGAAAGCGGAGGGAAGCTGCTAGTTGTCAAGACAACGAGAAAAGCACGCGAGGCATCAACGCGCTTGCGCGGCGGAGTGGGAAGGGCAACCAAAAGGCTATCCGGCTCGAAAGGCGGTTTGTGGCGGAGACGCAAAGCTGATGTCGCTGTGTGCTGTTGCCAACCTCCAGGTGGTGCCTGGAGATCTGGGATTACAATTGATCTCCAGATGGTAGAGATCAGTTCCCCTGGGGAAAATGGCCACTTTGGAAGGCGGACTGTATGGCATTGAAGTCCCTCTGGTCCCCAAACCCCACCCTCCTCAGGCTTCACCCCCCAAATCGCCAGGTGTTTCCCAGCCTGGAGCTGACAACCGTACCAGCGTGTCATAAATGCCCGTCAACTGGCTTCTTGGAAGCAAATCCCGCAGAATTCAGTGGCACTTACTTTCATGTAAGAATTCGATGGGTTGTAGATTTAATCCCGAGTCACGTAAGTGATTCTCTCCTAAACAATCGCATGCACACACAGCCGTATTTTCAACACCCACCACACTGTGTCCCTTCAGAAGCAAGTCCCGCTGAATACAACGAAGCCCAAATGAGTATACGGAGGCCATCGACGCAAAAATAAAACAAGGGTGTCTTTGTAGCGCCTTAAAGATCTAATACGGTTAGATCTAATACGATTTTATTCCCAGCATAAATTTGCAGGGGCTAGAGCCAATGCTCCCTCTAAGCGGTGGAGTCTTGTGAACAAAAATTCTACTTTGTGGTATTAAAGTTGTGAGCGAGCAATTTGACTGCTGCATAAATTAGTTTGCTCTGGAGCCATCCTTCCTAAGACAAAAATGTGTGAGCTGGAGGCTAAGAAACTGTGAGCTAGCTCACACTAACTCATCTTAGAGGGAACACTGGCTAGAGCCCATTTCTTAAACCCTCAAAGTCCCATAGATTCCCATTTTATTGGGGCAAAAAGCGGTTTGTGAGAAAAGACGGGGCATGAGAAGCTTTCCAGGGTCTCCCAGACATCGCTACAGGAGGCAGCAACTGCTGAGCCTGTCACTCCTGTGGCAAATCCTGCAAGAGAATCTGTTCCTCCTCCTCTCACTGGGCTTGGAAAGGTTTAACAAAGTGGTTATTAAGCTTCACTCTGCTACTGCCCAAGTCCACAGCATTGAAAGGGGGGGGGGGGTTAAGGCACAAAAGCAGCACCACACAGGATAGCTTTATTGATACAAGACTATTTATAAGACGTACATTCAAGACAGAGTTCAGTACGTTCAGCCAGAGTAGAGGGGAAAGTAAAAAGAGGCCAACCTTCCTCTAGGTTTTTTTTAACAGAAGTTCCCCAAATCCAGTATTAAACCACACGTTAAAGCCAGGACCACAGACCGAACCATAAAAAAAAGCCTCCAATGCTTTGCTGTGATGCAACAGTGCAAAAACATGTAGTCATGAATTCATGATTGAAAAAATAAAACCGGTATTCATTTAGCAGAGCACATCTTAAATCCATAGATGTTTGTTCATCTCAAATTCACCAAATCACATATCATGCCTGTGGCCACAGGCTGCACCACAAATGTCACAAACCCATTTTCTTTGTGGTGCTGTCACAGTGCAAAAAAAGGGGGGGAGGGTTTCAAAGCAGATTCTCAGGATTTTCACATTTGGTCATCTCAAAGTCACCATTAAATCACATATGTCCATAGCCACAGACTGCACCACTAAAATCATAGATCCATTGCTTTGCGGTGCTGCCAGTGCAAAAAAATGTGGTTCCAAAGCATGGATTCTCATGGATCTTCAGGATTTATGTGTTGAGTTACCCCAAATTCACCATCCATTCACATATTGTGTACATAGCCACCGACTGCACCACTAAAATCACAGATCCACTACTTTGTACGCTGCCATGGTGTAAAAACATGTCCCCAAGCTCACTGTACAGTTAGAAGGTACATGCATCATGCTAGGAAGAAGTCAGAAGACAGTAGCAAAAACTAGCACATCTATTAGTGAGAATAGGTTAGGGGTCTATGAGGAACTGGGGGAGGAGCAGAGAAGGAACAATTAGGATATCCCCAAGCCTTCAACCTAATCTTCTCCCCCAGGCTAATCCTTACATTAAAAAATCTGAAATGAGTTTTCATCCTGATTAATGTTAAAGTTTGCATTGTAGCAAGCTTCTGCATAAGCAAGGCAGGAAAGCGGGGAGGCGGGTTGGGCTGTCTGAATTTGCACTCTGGATATAATCTGCTCTTAATTTGATAGCTTCACTGGATTGAAACGGGGGCCAACTGTCTCACAAATTACTCTCAGGGCTCCCAGTATTGGAAGTGGTCACTAAACCAATGATGGGCAGGTCCTTTGGATCTCCTGAAAAGGAAGCTCAAGCTAGATACTTTAGGCTGGGGACTCAAAAACACAAGATTTGATCTACACAGCAATGATTTCCATGGGTCAGAGGTAAGAACGTACTTCACTCTCACTGAAATCAATGCCTTTAATGCTTTCAAGTGTGGGTAAATAATTCCCATTAAAAGAGTTAGAACACTGCCATAAAAGTGGTTACATAGATACAAGAATACATAATTTCCACACTAAAGAGAGGCTTATGTGTCAACAGAATTAGTGTTACCTTTTACTCTTCTCACTGTATTAACAGTCTGCGCGCACGGAAACACTACATTTGTCAGTATTCTTCAACAGGATGCTTTTAACTTGTAATTCATTTACAAAGAGGCAAACAACAGACGAGGCTTTGAAACAAGTGAACTTTCTTCGAATTTTGTATTAATAATAGAAAATGGAATGTCTGGTTGGTGATGTGAAAGTCCTCCACCGAAGACTCTGGAGGAGCTGCTGCCAGTCTGAGTAGACAATACTGTCTTTGATGGACCAGAGGTCTGATTCAGTATAAGGCAGCTTCATGTGTGATAACTTATTAAAATTCAAAACATTAAACTACTCAGACTTCAACATCAGTTGCGAGCCACCAGTTTAGAACTCCTCATGCTTTTTATTACACAAACATACATACACCGTTTGATAAGCCCTGAATAAATTTATACTACATCATAGACAGACATAACATTGAATGGATCACCAAACTTTTTACACAGTGTGTTCCAAAACTATGCAACTGGTTCTCTTGAATAAAGGCCTATACTTATGTCTGTTTTTTTTTAAAAAAATCAGATGTTTATGACAACCTTGCATCACAGAAATGGCAACATTTTTCACATTAGATATATAAGAGTTTTGTACAATCAACTGTTCTGTACAAGGCTGTAAGAGAAGCCTTTTCAGAAATAAAAATAGTCGCTAATAAGGACAGATTCTCAAAAGTTTTTAAGACCAGTTTCCCATCTGGATCAGACATGTGACTGGCCCAATTATAAAACATGCTGTGAAACCACAGTAGTGCTTCTGATGGGATTATGAACAACACCATTAGTGCAGTATCATAAAATATTATGATACAAAACTTCAGGGCCAAGGCATCCAGACCTGTAGGGATTTTGATAAAAAGAAATACAGACTATACATCATTATTTTTGCATTGTATTAAAGCCATTCAGGAACTGAACTGTTAACAAAATGACAATTATTTCCACATGCAAGTCTATTATAGACATTACATTTTTTGGTGCATGAAAATGTTTTAACTGTAGAGATAAAAATGTAAAGTGTGCATGTAATAAAAATGTGTTTGCAAACAGCGCCCTGTCAACCTTGGTTGCAGCTCCCATTCAGCGTTCGCTTAGTGGCAAATACAGATTTGCCACTGCATAGTATGTTCAATGACCTGTACATCTCATCCATGTTTCTCATTCAAAACTTTTGCATAGTCAACACATTCAAATAGAACTAAATTCACATTACAGTGCTGGGAAAGGGGACATACAACTTACTTCAAACAAACTGGAACATTAAGTATGGAAAATATTAAATCTATCTTACAAATGCTGTAAAAAAAACAGAAAATCCAATATTTTTCAGCGTATAAAAATAAAAGTAAAATGCTCAGTTTAAGATGAACAAACAACTTTAAAGCTTTCCTTTGTACATTTCACATTCTATGTAAAACGTTGTTCTACTGGGTTAATAACAGAACTAATAGCGCAGGCCAGTTGGGACAAAACTTCAATGTAAACTGTAGACACAAGGATAATGAGTAAGAGCATTAATTGCATCAGACATCACAGTATTCAAATACAAAACTTTTCTCATCTAAAATGGTATTTTCAAGCAGTCAAGCTGAGTTACATTTGAAGTCCCAGTTGAGAAAATTTCAAAGTGGTTCATGTTAGGGAAAAATATTTCACAAAATCTTTTAATACCTCAGAAACAATTTGTATTCCTAGTTTACACAGTTTTGTTTTGAGTGATGTGCTTATGTACAATCTTGTATTTTTATTAAAGTTATTCATATAGCGCAAGATACATAGGCTGATCTTCTAAGGGCATCTTCCTGTGAGTAAACCCCATCGAATAAAATGGGTCTACTTTCTGAGGAGACTTGCTTAAGGTGGCTCCCATAGAATCTTCAATTACAAAAGCAGAAATGGTATTGATTTCAGGAGAATGATGCATTTTTAACCACATGTTGGGGGTCGGAGGGGCTGATCTCAGGTCCTCGGTCCCATAACAGGTGTCTGATGCTGTCATATACTGTAACTATCTTTTTCTTTGTTTAAAACTAAATACAGATGTATCTGTTCTCATAAGACTGGACTGTATAACACTGAGGGGGACACCATTCTGGCAGCAAAATTTGCCTGTCCACATATACACATCAACACAAAAAGGCAGCTTTTGATTTTGACTTCCACGCCAGCCACTTCAGGGTGCACCAAGAATAACATGGAATGCAAGAATGGAAAAAAAGACTCATATGGTCTCAGTGACTTTAGGCAAATTCTGGGTTGAATCCAGCACAGCGTTTCCGTGAGCTCAAGGACTTTCCCAGCTCACCCTATCCCATGGCAACTCAAAATGCCCCCACAGAACAGAATTTCACAGAGCATTTCAGGGTGCTGAAAAGGGGAAAAGCTAACCCAGCCATGCTCCATGAGCAGAAATCCTTGCATCCATGGAATCGCTGTGCTGGATCCAACCCTCTGTCTTGAGGGGTCTAACAAGCCACTTAATAAAACAGGAAATAAAAGATCCATGTATCAGGGAGTTGTTTACACAGTGAAGGTTTTGAGGTGGTTGAATCAGAAATTTTATTTGTATCCAACACCCTCTAAAACTCAAAATTCCAGACATATCCCTTCCTATTTTGGACCTTAGTTGCCCTATTCAGACACTAAAGCTTTCCACATGACTCGGCTTTGTGGCTATTACTTCCAACATAGCTGCATCCTCCAGGATGTCCTGGAAGATGCTGTACCTAAATAGTTTTGGATCACGTGAACCATGCCTTAGGAACACTGAATCTGACTCTCTGCTATCATTTATTACCACCATCCATGAAATGAAAACAAAGATCCCAGAAAAACTGACACGTCATGTGGATTTAGGCTGATACCCCTCAAAAGCAGCTGCTCAAAAAACAGCAACTCAAAAACAGAGCAAAAAACCCACACTGATTTAAAAAAAAAAAAATCTCAGCCCGAGCCGAGGTGCTACAAACTCTGGCTAACCACTGTTAAGATATTTACCCGAGGACAGCAGAAGCTTATTGCTTGGACATCAAGCAGTCCTTTGTAATTCATCCAACTCACTGCCTTCACATTGTACCACAACAAATAAAGGTCAACTCTGAACCTATAAAAGGACTGGAATGAAAGTTCTAATCTGATGTGGAAAATACCTATTCCACTCTCACTGGTATTCTAGCTCTGTATTGGTAGCACACAGCGTTAAAGAAAAATACCCCTATGACCTTCGTTTTACTGAAGCAAACAATCTCTCTGCATAGATAAACTAACATTTGTTATTCAAGATGGTGCCGCTACGACAGGGCCTCCTATCTTCTCAACAGTGCATCAGAATTCCTATGTCTTTAAATAAGGAGAATGTGTTGGCGAAAGCAATCCTGACTCTTCACTGGTATCCTTAGATGGTCATACTGGGCTGTGTTCACATACGCCACCAATACGTATCAATATGTCCCCTCTCGGAGAAAACCCTCTTCGTTTCAGCACGCCCCCCACCCGCACCCCCCAACAGCACTGGTGGCTCTCCGTTATCACACTGTAAAATGTTCAACGGCTTTTAAAAACTGGTCCACAAATTTTAAGGCAGAAACACGCTCCTTTTAATCCTCCAACTTGAAATATATTTAAGAAAACCTTGTTCATTCTGTAAAATAAATTTATTTCGGATGGTTAGCCTCTGTGAAACATTAGAGTATCTCCACTGCTGGTGCTGTAATTATAGGGGCTTTTTGTTTTTTAAATGACAGGGAGTGGTGAAAGCTTCCCTCTGGTGATTAGTAGCCATGTTACCAGTCAATGGTGTGCCGTACGCATTCAAAGCCTGAGAAGAAACCTCAGACATCACCCCTTCTTTTGCAGTTGGTCCAGTTTCCTTTTTAAAAGACTATAGTTTTCCCTGGTCCCAGCTGCTGTGGGGTCAAGCTTCAGAGAGACTTCATAGTGTTTCTTGGCTAAGTCAAGATTTCCCCAGCGATGGTACAGCACAGCTGAAACAGCAAAAAGAGGAGTTTTTGTTAGCAACGTGGTTGGAAGAATAGACAATCTTGCCAATTACTTAGAAAACATTAAAACATTCAGTTGGCTGTCGGCACCGTGGTAGCCTGTTCTGTTGCCAGCTGGAGGAGACGCGTTTGGGAGCCGAGCGGGCCAAGGAATGACAAGAGCGGATTGTGCTAGAGCTATAAATTGCTGTTTTTATCTGGAGAGCTCATGGCGGTTTGCAAGCAAGGCACAAAAGAGCCAATTTGCCACCACTGCCGTGCAGCCACCTCTGGGATGCAATGCACTGCCTGGTTGGCCGATCGCACAATGCAAGTAAGCCTCTACATTCTTGGAACTCCATTCTCTTGTTGGCAATTTGTTTAGCAAGTCATCAGCATAGAAATCTAGCCAGCGGAAGAATGCCTTTAAAAACAGTAGTTTTTAAAGACAATGGACATGAAAAGAAGTACAAGCAGTGTGTCTGATTTTTTATTTTAAGTTTGCACTAGGGGAACTGTAAAATGTCTTACCCAAATTACCATGGTAACTGGCTGCATTTGGATTGGCTTTAATTGCCTTGTGGAACAAAGCTTCCGATTCCTGAATAATTCAGAAAAAGAGATCAACAGGACCAGCTATTTTTTGTAGTGCACACAATGTCAAGTACAACCAAACACCATCAATTACCTCATGCTCTGTGGTCTATTAACATGATTATGTCACCATATTTTTTTTCCATGTGCATTCACACTTCTACTTTCCTCTAATGGATATACATACAATGTAATTCACAGCCTGATCCAGCTGTCTTCTGGTAGTTGCTGTCAATTAAAGAGTAATTACTCTAGTGCGAGTAAGAACACAAAAACACTTGTGGACAGTATTATAAACTGGCTGCTCACAGAAATTACCACTTCCAACCAGCATTCTTGCACTTCACTGAATTCAGTCCCAAATAAACTGATAAGACTATTTTTGATGCAGTTATATTAGTTGGAAACTGCAGCCAGAGATTTTTAAATGTTTTTTTTTTAAATTATATCCTGCCTTTCCATAGGTTTGCAGCAGCTATCCACAAAGTTACTCAAAAACATGGTTGCAAAATCCAATCAGTTAAGACATAAAAGAAAGATATTAACAAATGGAATGCTCCCCATTCTCTACTCCTGGAACAAAACTGTGGGCTTTTCCACACGAGTTTTTTTTTTTTAAAATATGGTTCTGGCCCCATACTGTTTCAGTTTATCCTAATTTCTGCATGCATTTTTTGTGCCTTTAATATTCACTTGGGGAAGGGGTGTAAATATGCCCCCCCTTTCCCAAACCTTGAGACCACTTTTTACCCTGATGTTTTTTCTGGAAGCTGATTTTGAGTCAGCTTTTTCCTAACGCATAACGTTTCTGTCCATTTTCTTTGTCCCACCCAAGTCTAGCTCACTTTTCAATGATTGGACTGTTGTCATCACTAATCCATTCCCCCTCCCCCCAAATGATTTTAATTTTTTTAAACAGCCCTACAATAGTGATATAATGCTGTAGAGTTGCAATGATAGTTTAAGCAGGTTCTCTGAATTTCCAGTTGTCATTTTTAAAAAATGAAGTACCTAGCCTTTTCGCACAGAGATATAAGGAATATCTCCACTAGAGAAAGGACTAGAAACTTACTTTTTCAAAAAAATGAAAGCTTGGAATTTAGAGAACTTGCTTAAACCGTCACTGCAACACTACAGCATTCTATTTCTATTTTAGGGTCTTTTACAAAAAAAATAAGGGAGGTGCTCTAACACCACCGATAATGACCAATGATGACAACACACACGCACCCCTGAAAATCCCCATGATTGAAGGCATGTGCAGAAGAAAATAAACTGACTCCACAACTGTAAAAATGCACAGGATGGCAGATGTGCAGAAGAACCCTGCCCAATCCAATTCCAGTGCTTGTGGATCAACTGACAAGAAAATCGGGAGTAATTTGAGCATGTAGAAAAGATCTGTATCTACAGAGAATGTCAGACTAGATTTTTTTTTAACAAAAGGCCTAAAGTTGTTTTATGGCTGACTGTACTTAAAGCTGTACTTAATTTTCTCAAAGCTGTACTTAACTCAAAGCTGTACTTAATTTTCATCCAGAAGTACTGAAACCATTGGATATTTTCACAAACAATATCCTTCCCAAAGAGCATTTATACACATCGATACAATATATTTGGTCCAGTTTGCCCCTAATATTGCTTAAAGAAAAATTGTGACTGAATAGATAAGCTGTCAACAAAGAAAATGAAGAATTCAGTTTTTAAATGTGATCCCACAGGACTGCTTTCTACTGTTTTGTCAACCCCACCAGGTAAGAGCCTCTTTTCAAGCCCTGCTTTCTGTACCTGCACCTGCACAGGTGAGACGGGTGGTAAGAAGAGACAGGGCTTTTTCAGGGGTGGCACTTCCCCTCTGGAATACCCCCCCCCCCCCCCGAGGCTTGCCTGGTGCCTGCCTCTCCTTTAGATTTCAAGTGAAAACCCATGCTTTTAAACTAAGGTTTTTTTAAAAAAAAATTTAGTTGTTCCTGGGTTGAGGACTGTTTTATCAATACAGTGTTAGGTTGCTCAGTGTTTGTTTCATGTCATGGCTTTTTTCTAAATGATCTTTTGGCTTTATTACTTTAGTCAGAAACCATCTCAAGCAGGTCTCCAGAGAAGTGGCATGTAAATTTCCTAAACAAACAAGTATGTACTGTTTAAACTTCAACAGCAGTCTCAGATGTTCTTATGCAACAACAGGGTGAATACTGAAGTAGTATCAAGGTCTAATCTTATTTTGGGAATAATATTAACAGAAATAAGCCATCGATTCTCAATGCAGCCATGTAATTGTATCTGCAGTATTTACATCTTATTTTCTGTCTTATTTACTGTGAGGAATCCTCCAGGATAATTATTAGAAGTGCTTCTGGTACCTTATATTTCTGTGATTTCCCCAGTACATTTGCCAGCGAAAACATGAGAGAATGATCATTAGGTATTAATTCCAGAGCCTCCCGTCCGACAGCTTCGGCTTGTGCCAAGTTACCTAGGGATACAGAGAAAGAGGGGGGAAAGGTGAATAGTAATTTTAACACTGTTAATAGTCTGGCTACTTTGCATATATGGCATACGATTAATAACCCTGAACATACAAGGCCACCAGAGAACTTGCAAGAGTTGTCAGCACATTCAGACACACAGACGAGTCTATCTTTTCATCATACTTTAAACATGCAAGGAACTGAAATATTTACTACCTAATAAACATACCTTTAAATTGAAATTAACATATCTGTATTGATTGTAAACACGTCCACTTTGATCTGTGATTCCGGAGAGCTCACAAACAGTTCTGGAAAATCCAGAATCACTTCCAAGCAGGGAAGAAATGAGCCCGTACTGAAAGGCAAGGTACCAAACAGTTTTGGGTGGTGCCCTTGGGTCTCCCCCCCAGATCCAAAAAGCACGGGGTTGAGTGCCAGCAGCCTGAAGTGATGGCTTGTTAGTCAACTGACAGGTACTTGAGTTGCCCTCTGCTGATGATTTGGAAACACAGATGATTTGAAACACAAAGTGAAGCGACAACTACAGGTATCATTTTATGAAGATTATGACACTGTATGATGTGCGACTCCATTTAAATTTCTTCCTTATGGATAATTGCTCCAAAATCAAAAGAGCTGTTGTGGGAAGACTCCTTCACTATTGCCTGCTCTGGTTCCTGTCCACTGCACACAGTCAATTCCTGCAAACGTGGCTACTTTATTGACTTCAGTGTAAAGATAACTATTCTAGGCAGGGAAGCGCCTCCATGCCCAGAGCTAATTGCTGGACTGGGTTGCTCAACCACAACCATCAATTTATTATTGTCTTTCAAACCCAGTGCTATTTTTTCAAAATGCCAAAGTCCTATTTTAGGAATGATTCAGACACTTGGAACTAAATGGGCAGGGGAGTATTTCAACCATATAAGCTACAACGACTGCCTCAGGAGAAGGGAGAGATAAAAACGTTCTTGATATGAGGTAGCAAGAACTATTTCCTGGAACATAAAACAACAACTGATTGTCGAAAGCCACAGTACAGAACCTGATATAAATGGCATACTAGTATTTGCTGTACAGAACTATTTGGGGAGGAAAAGAACAATAAAACTAGGATGTAAACAAACCATGTGTGTGTGTTTGGGTGTACAGTGCCATCAAGTCACAGCTGTGCCATTATGGAGACCCCCCCATAGGATTTTCAAGGCAAGTGATTAAGCAGAGGTGGGGTGCCACTGCCTTTCTCTGCAGAGCCTTCCTTGGTGGTCTCCCATTCAAGTACCGACCCTGCTTCGCCTCCGAAATCTGACAAGATCAGGCTACACTATACCATTCCACATCCAAACAAACCACTTACTTGAATAATAAAATGTCAGTCTCATACCCTACCTGTGTTATCAAGCAATATAATCATGTTGTTCCAAGCTAAACTGTGCTGCGGTTTCAGAACAGTGGCATTCCTCCATGCGTTCAACGCATCTACATGGCGATTTAGATCAGCATACTGAAAGTAACACAGTTGGTAAATAAATACAGTCCTGAATATATCAGATCTTTATTCAGATCTCACCCCCAATTTATATTCCTCTAGGCAAAAAATATAAATCAGGTATGTGAACGAACCAGACAAGTAAGAAGCAATATACTCCGTAGATAAGTTCTCAAGGCAAATTTATAGAGGTCACTGTATGGAAAGACAGGACAATTTGAACTGGTTCTCTCTCCCTGATACTAGTCAGAGATGCTGGGGGAGGGACGGGAGTAGCAGAACAGATGAGCTAATCCATCACCTCTCGAAGGCTGAATATTAGGAAGTTTCGTGACAAGGCGGACCTTTTGGCAATGTTGATTTATCTACCCATGTGGAAAAGCATCACATTTCTCTGAACTTCTGAAGCATGTGTGAATGGGACTCCACCAACAGAACCTTGATACCACCTCAGATATACTGATTTTCAGGGGAATCACATGTTTAAAAGCCAATTATCAAGTATACCAGGCCTTGACAAATCCCAGGCACCAGGCTGCGATGGTGTCTAGGGATTTCACTGTGTTGCTTAGTGTTTTTTTAAGCAGTTATTTTATTGTAGTGTCTCTCAAAGAGAAGTACAAAGCTTATTTATCATTTCACATCAGCATATGTTTTGTCATATGGCGCAAAGATACATGCGCATGAAGTTCTTGTCATAGCCTGTTTATATGTCAACTTTCCTCCGTCCAGTGGTGGTGGATGCATTCATTTCTTAATCAGCTGCTTTCTATAGTGGTTCCAGTATTCAACTAAATTGAGCTTTTTAAAGCAATAATGGAATTATAAGAAACAGGGGAGAAGTTAGGCTATGGTTGATAATGGTGGGAAATGCCATCATCACTGCCAGCTGATGGCAACCCCAAAGGTTTTCCACGGCAAGAGACCTTCAGAGGTGGTCTGCCATTGTCAGCCTCTGTGTAGCAATCCTGGACTTTCTTGATGATCTCCCATCAAAATACTGACCAGGGCTGACCCTGCTTTGCTTCTGAGAGATGATAAGATTGGGCTAGACTGGGCCATCCGGGTCAAGGCAGACTATGCGTAGGGATTAGCTTTCTGCTGTAGTGATAACAACCTATATTTGTTTACATCCAACATCTTTGTCATAGCTTTAATAAAATTACAAGAGACTGTGAATTAGGATTTGATTTTGTGGTAGCAATAATTATGATATATAGTGCAAAACTTTGAAGATGGGGAAAAGAGTCTGGGGCTTCTACAGCCAAGGAAAATTTGTCAACGCCAAAGTATACAGTATCAAACACTGAGAAATCAAGTAATGTATATGGACCCCCATCAAGAGCTGTAGCTCTGCAGTACGCAGGTTACACACTAAGTCAGCAGCTCTAGTATGCGATAATATTGTCTGACGTAAGTTACTAACACAAATCCAGACTTAATGACACTTAATTTTTCAGAAGGGGGGGCAGATGTTTCACCAATTCCTCCTTCCCACTGCAGGTCCCCACCCTGTCCCTGGTTTTGTTCCTGAGGTCTGCAGACTCCCAGGGAAAAAATTTCAGGGGCCATAGCGGACTGCAGTCGGAGAGGCAAGCGTGACAGTCCCACGCCACAAAGTGCACTGATGGCTGGAAACACCCACTGTTTCCTGAAAGTTTTCTCATCTGAGAAATATACTGTATTAAATCTATGAAATTAGTCCTTACGCTTCACTGATTTAGGAGCGGCAAGGAACAATATGTACGCTGAGCATCTGTACCCGGTCCTAGCCTGAGGATCAAAGGCTGCTGGGTAGCTGTACCACCTCCCTCCCAGCAAGACAACCAGCATGGGAAGGGCACCCTGCCTCTAACTTGATTTAAATATTTGTGTAGCTCACCCATCATTACATTAATAGCCAATCTAAGTTAAAAAAAATTGGAACAATATGTTAAAACCATTTTAATAGAAATACGTGTCCCTCTTCTACCGTTTTCCTCCACTCTTTTTTAGAAATCTTCAGCACTGCTTCAGTTTAAAAAATACATCTTTACGGTCACAGATCCTATTTTGGGGGAGCTTAGAAATAAAGCAACAGGAATTCTCAAACCGCCAGTCCTAGATGAACAGCAAATCTAGGCTGCGATCACACACGCTAAATAATCCACTTATAATGCACTTTCCAACTGGATTTTACTCTGGCCCATTCTGAATCTAGCATTTGCTCCGCTGTTTTACCAAACCCACGTTGTAACAGCAATTCTCCTCTACATTGCATGCCACTTTCACTTTAATTGATTGTGGGATTTTATGGTAGTGTCCAGACTGCATGCCCCTTTCACTTTGTTTGATCTCTTGGTTTTATGGTACTGTCTGCATAGATTTATGGCCTTTAATGGCTGTTCAGGGGTGACTGCAGTCAGTAGGTGTTGGCCCGGGGTATTTAAATGTGGTTGTGAGCAGTGACTTTTTCTGTTCCAGTGTGAGTTTGGTAAAACAATGGAGCGAATGCTACATGCAGAATAGGCCTGTGTGACCTGGAAAAATCCAGTTGGAAAGTGCATTAGAAGTGGATTGAAAGTGGATTATTTGGTGTGTGTGATCGCAGCCCTAGTCACAACCTAACAGACAGCTACAGCCACTGGAATGAGGGGCATGAAACTGTTTCTAGGTTTGTTCTACAGGGCTCCCCTGATAGAAAGTGACTACAAGTGGCCAACAGACAGCTGTGTATCAAAGGCACAACCATGATCAAGAAGAAGAAAAAAATACTTGCACAATATAATATTCCATCTATGGGCATATAAACACGGGGCACTTTCAATAATGTTTCAATCCACTTCAGTGACCATTTGCAAGTGGATTTTGCCATTTCACACAGTAAAATCCAGTTGCAAAGTGCACTGAAAGTGGATTGAAAGTGTGCTATTCAGTGTGTGTGAAAGCGCCGATATGTATCAACAGGCTTGTCATATCAGATGATGTCCTAATTTATTCAAACAAAAGGCAATCAAAATTGAAAAGCTGCAATGTTTCAAGGCTGTTGCTCAGGGTCATAGCTGTATCAACAACTTTAAACCAAATTACAGAGGAAGAATAAGCAGTCCAATCCCTTGTCTCAGTTTCTTACAGTACCACCCCAGGAAGAGTTCCAGTCTTCTGAGATCCCAAAAGGCAAAGGATTTAGGATTGCACTGTTAGAATGGAAGCCTGACAGCAGAGCCTGTGTCTTTTCATTTCTGTATAGCACTTACTTCATGTAGGCACTGGAAATAACAAATAATAATAGGAAGAGTTCTGGTCTTTCCCCACTATGTACATGCTTTTGGTCTTTTTCCCCACAGGGAATATTTATAATAGTTTAGCAATTCAATTCTATGCAGATTTACTTCATCAGTCTAAGCCCAATGAAATGATTTATTTCACTGGACTTTTGAATGCAGTAACTCAGCATAAAATTGTTTTGTCAGAGGTTCCAAACTCTGATTTCATGAGGAAGATGGCAAAGTACCTGGATATTAATGCCATAAAGCAGGGGTGGGCAAATTGCGGCCCGCGGGCCACATGCGGCCGCCACAGAGTTTTTTGTGGCCCGCCAAGACATGAAGATTAACAAGAGTAAATATAGATGCTCTTTGACAAACATTAACTTGCAGGCTGTGATGAGAATCTCAACAAGCAATCTCACTCCTGATTTCAAAAAAATTGTAGAAAAGTGTGATAGGGTACATTTGTCTCATTAAACTGATTCTAAAATTAAATGTGCTTGCAGCTATAGATGATATGAAATTAGCACAATAAATAAATTGAATAAAACTACCACTATTTTATTTAATTTATATTTATTGATTTTTATGATACAATTTATACTTTTTCTGAAATGCAAAGTTAACTAATGAATGCAATCATTTTAAAAGGTGCGGCCCTCCTCTAACCTCCGCTCCCACAAAGTGGCCCCCGAGCCAAAACAATTGCCCACCCCTGCCATAAAGCAATCCTCAGTGTACATTTCTGGCATTTATGATACTCAAACTGCAACAAACAACCCTAAATTTGTTTAAATAGAAATAAACAACTCTAGATGACTTCCTAGAAAAATTAAATCTGTCATAGCATTGTCACTTAAAACCCATTTCAGCTTAATATATCTCTGGAATCATTAGCATAAATATAATTAAATTCACTTACCAAGCGTCCTAAATTGTAGTAACAATCTGGATATTTTTTTCTATATCTGATTGCAGTCCAATAGCTTTGCTCTGCTTCTTCGTATCTTCTTAAACTATTCTGTACTATTCCTAGATTCATCCATGCTGCTGCAAAATCAGGCCTAGCCAAAATTGCCATATTTGTCTTAGTATATGGAGTGAAAGATTCTTTTTATATCATTTGTGCAACAACTGGACTTTTTTAATTGTTGTTAAAAACTTACTGTATTTGTACAGCCAGCGAGAGAAGCTCTTCAGCTTTGTGGAGTTCATTCCTTTCTTTCAAGATGTTTCCCAGGTTGTTCATAGCATGCACATATTTAGGATTCAGTCTGGGATTGAAAAGATAAAAAAGAATTATTAGCTGGAAAGAGTTAATGCTATTCATTCCCTTTCAACTTCACAGCACAATCACCCATTTGCAACCCCTTCTGCCATTTCATATCAACTGGTGGCTGCCCTAGGCATTCTGACTCTCTGATTCACAAATCAAACCACCACCACCCTGCCCCAAACTGGGGCCATTTTTAAAAAATAGACAAGGGGAAGCCAGAGGCAGGAAAATGGTGCCCCCTTGGGAACCTGCCGCCCAAAGCAATTGCTTTCATGTTGCTTCATGGTAAGCATGGGCTTGCTTCCAGCATAGTATTAAGGACTGTACTTTTAGCTACAATACACACCATATTTTGTTAAGAAACTGTCAGCTCCTTTAGAAAGATCATTTTCAACAAGTCTTTTGCCACGTTTGCAATGCTTGCTCCATTTCTTCTATGCCATTCAAATACTTCTGGGATTTCTATGCCACTTCCCATAATATGCAATTGTAATTCGAGTCACAATGATCAGATTTCATACCATATTCTAAACTGGCTGTTTGTATCATTGTTTTATAACATTTCAAAATAAAGCAAAAAAAAACTACCTTGTATCGATTTTTAAAAACATATTATATTTTCCAGTGACAGCAAGAAGATCAAACATGACGAAAAGCTGACCTTGCATGGTACATCCCTTAATGCATTGTGGGGTTCTCTACTGTTGATGCAGAGCTTTTAAAGTAATTTGCCTGAATCTACAGAAAAGTCAGCAGTATTCCAAATCAAATTGCTATCAGGATAGTGTGTCCTCTCTCTCTCCCCTACTGGTCAATGAAACAAGATTCCGCATCTTCTTCCTGCTCATTTTTTTTTAAAGAAGGGACTCCTACCTTACAGCCTCCCTGTAATAACTGATTGCAGCACTTTGATTGCCTTTATCAGCCAAGTTTTTGCCAACATTATAATGAACCTGAAAGTAAAGGCAGAGCTGTATTAATTGCTGCACACATGTGGTTGTAGTTGCTCACATCACTGTATTTTTATTTACTGACTGAAAATATTTCTGTTTCGCATTATCACCTCAGACTCATGACAGCTAATTGTAGTATATTAATTTTTTTCTTTGTGTAAACACCCCCCCCCCCGTAAAATGACTTGCACAAAACAATTTACTGTTGTTTTTTATATTATTACATATAGCTGACCATGGTGATGGTCACCATCTTGGAATAACATGGAAATGGATCCAACTAGCATTTCTACTGGTGAAAAAGGGAGACGCACCCCTTGTGTACTTAAGGAGAGAAACCACATGGGACTAGGGGTTTAGTAAGGAGGAGAAATGGGTGAGACTGCACAGAAAGTCTAGCTGGATCCAACCCATGGATTATTTACAGTGAATTCAAAATTCAAAAAAAGAGGCCCACAATCCTTAATCCCCCCTTTTGGTTATTTCTGCATATGCGTGCGTGCATGCCTGTGCCTGGAAGTCATGGTGACCTCTTGAGACTCCTACTGGGGCATGGAGAACGTTCAGAAAAGTGGCTTGATAGCCTGCCTCTGCCTCCCAGCCCTGGTATTCTTTGGAGGTCTCCCATCCAAATACTTGCCAGGGTCAGCCCTGCTTAGCTTCTGAGATCTGACAAGGTCAGGTTTGCCTGGGCTATTCAGGTCAGGGCCCTTTAATTTTTTTTTTACACATATACTCCACCCTTATTGAGTGAAGACCCCTTCAGATATTAGGCCCAGCTCAACATATGTGACTCTCTTCTATTTTCCCTTTTTCTTACCAATGGCAACAGTAGGGTCTATTAATGGGACCTCTGTTAAGGCCTAAACATTGCCACAACATCCTCCAGAAGCATCCAGGGGTGCCAAGAATCATGGTTTATACAGATAGACAAAATGGCACAACAAACACAACATCACACAACAAACATGCCAACTAAAACAGTGAATTCCTAGCCTTTCTGAAATTATACTGAATATATTTTAATACATCTGAATTTTAGAGTAGCAATCTCTACTGTATTAGTCTGATGTGTTTGAGTTATTTGCTTTTAAATGTGCAACAGAAAGATTTTATGTCAGGTAAGTTATTGCTAGGGCTTCGGTTGAATTTCCGAAGCTATTCTAGCCATGAAGAATTTGGGGGGGGGGGGGGGAGCCCTTAACAAAATCCATGGTAGGCCCCAAACTGATCTGAAAGCTGCTTCCTCTCCATAGAGCTCCATTTTGTACATTGTACATTCAGGTTTTTTCCAAGTCAATTAGTTTGTAGGTCTCCTGAATTTGCCTTTGCTTGCCAAAAGATTTTTGGATCAGATAAAGCCAGATTGGCCCATTGTTATTTTCCAGTATATATCCATGGCTTGGATATCAAACAGGACTTTTTAAATATAATTTTTATTTTCCAACAAACTTGACAAAAAAACATACAAACAGATATGAGAATAACACTACTAACACTATACCCTTTAAATTACCTCATACTAGGGCTGCCAAGTCCAACTTGGGAAATATCTGGGGACTTTGGGGGTGGAGCCAGGAGACTTTGGGGGTGGAGCCAGGAGAAAGGAAGTGACATCATTTTGTGATGTCACATCCTGTGATGTTGCTTCCACATGCTGACACATGAACTCATGAAGTTTCCTAATCCTGAATCAGGCCATTGGTCCATCAAGGTCAGTATTGACTACTCAGACTGGTAGTGGCTCTCCAGGGTCTCAGGCTGAGATCTTTAATGTCACCTATGACCTGATCCTTTTTTAGCTGAAGAGGCTGATACCTCCTGCATGTCAAGCAGATGCTCTATCACTGAGCAACGGCCCTACTGAATCCTTCCTCATCTCGGCAGAATATGAAGCCCTAAGTGCTACACAAGTGCTAAATATGATTTTCATATCATAAGAACAGGAGAGAAGCCACAGTGGATCAGCCCATCCAGTACAGCCCATCCAGTACAACACTCTGTGTCACACAGTGGCCAAAAATACCAGGTGCCCTCAGGAGGTCCAGCAGCGGGGCCAGAACTCCAGAAGCCCTCCCATTGTTGCCCCCCAAGCACCAAGAATTCAGAGCATCACTGCCCCAGACAAAGGGTTCCATTTAGACCTTGTGGCTATAATAGCCACTGATAGACCTCTGCTGGATGGGGACAGAGAGAGAGACAGACAGACAGTCAGCTTTTTCACTTACTCTTGCCCAATTCCCAGGCTTTATTTCTGGCCCTTGTTTCACCCAGCTGTTGTCCATGTAAGTCCCATAACTTCTCCCCCCCCCCCCCCCCAGCATAGGCTTTTTGGTGGCTAAAGAGGACCTTTGTCCTCCCCTTTTCGCCAGCAGAAAAGCTAGTTGGATCCATCCCTAACTTAAAATACCGGTTACTTGATGTACAAATGCTTTTAAAAATGCAGATTTTTACTGCTGGAGGGGGGGGGGGGGACATGGTTGAAAGAAACAGCAAATTGGCATAAAAATGAGGAATCCCAACTTTTATTTGCAGAAGAGAAATGAGGATTGGGGGGACCCAAACAGTCACGACAAGACATTTTAAACAATCCCACTCCCAGACCTTCTACAGGCAACCTCTCCTTGTGATGTTTACCTCTTTGGAAGTGACAGTTTATTCCTTTGACAAAACCACAGTGGACAGACAGACAGAAAAAAGAAAGAGGGGGAGGGGGAGAGACAGAGAAGGAAAAGAGCTCGCAGACACCAACTTACCCCAGCAGTTTACTCAGTAGCAACCTTGCACGGAAGCCCTTCAGTAGAAAGAGCTTAGTCCCTCCTTAATCTCTGGGCGGGGCTGTCTTGCTCGATCAGCTCTTAAAGGGGAAATTTCCCTTTTAAGAAGTTCAAGAGGCCAGCAGGGCAGGCTCCGAGGTTCCCCTGCTGGCAGCCATTTTGTCCCCCCGGTGGCCAATTTTGGAAAAGCGGGGGAAAGCTTTAAAAATCGGTGTTTCCCCCGCTCTACCGGGGGACTTGGCAGCCCTACCTCATACAGATATATCTCAATGGCATTCTTGTTACCATAATATGATTACTATTTATGCAATATCTAAACATTCCCCTGCTAGTTTTTCTATACATCTCAGTAGATTAACATGTTTTCTGCTACTTGTCTTTTTGTCTAAACATTCTACATTAGTCTTCTACAAGCTGCCTTCAAATATCATTTCCCTACTTCATAATAAAGTTTGTTTTATACCACATCAAGACTTTTGGAATCCTTAAATCAAGAGTTAGTTGCATTACATCTTTTATAAGAAATCTGAACCTTAACCCTCCATAAATTTCCATTCTGTGTATTTATCAATTATCAGCCTGGAATAATTTTTTTTCTAATAGACATTCATATATATTTCCTAAACCAAATGTTCTCCTATATACATCATACTCTTTTTGGCTAAACCTTTTAAACAAACAAACAAACAAACAAATAAGAGACTAGTTTTCATCTTCCCACAACTATTTTAAATGTGGGCTACATTTTTATAAGTACATACACACATGTTCTTCAGCCTCTCTTAGCCAGTTACTAAATCAATCTTATTCAAAGTTCCTTAACCCAAACTCAGGTTGACTTTTTCTTCTTTTTTATAAAAGGACTATATAAACCTTTAAAATTAATCTTCCCTTAGATTTCAATATAGGCTATAATTTTTTCTAGCTCATCTTAACCAGTCAAACGTAAATAGGGATTCTCCCAACCAATCTTATAACAAAATCCCTAAGCCAGTCTTATTCCATCTTAATATTTTTCTTCTTTTTATAGTTTCTTCTTTTTGGTAGAGTCTTAGACCTATGCCTCTTTTCTTTGTATGTGGAAAGGCTTTCTTTCATAGTTTGCTACCTATATTCAGTGTTTAGCTTTGTTTCATCTTCTCTCTGGTGTATTTTCTTCCTTGTAGTTTTAAGGGTTCCAGAGTTTAACAGTCCTTTAGTAGAAGTATTTTTCTCACTGCTCAAACCAGTTTGATTCTCACTGTAGATCAGTTCCTCTTGAATGTAGTGTTGTCCACCGTCTTGCACAGCTGAGTGCTATAATTCCTTTTCACAGCAAGTTGGGTCAGCTTGATTATAGAATTGTTCTGTTTCTTGAACAGTTTGGTGCTGGGGTTTCTTGTCAATGATTTGATCTGATGCTGAAGGTTTTTGGTCTAGTATCCATTCAAAAATCTCCTTGACTGCCTGGTTCATTGCTTCATTAATCATAGCCTGGATCTCCTTCCAAGCTGTTTGAAGCTTATCAGATTCTGTGAAGCTCTCCATAGCTGTATCATCTGGCACGTTTTTTCTGAGAGTACTGATCGTTCATTTCAATACAATAACAAGAGTCTCATTTCAGTCTAGCAAAACCCAGCATCTCTACAAGTTGCTTATTGGCTGTCTCTTTCAAGCTGCCTGCCTCTGCCAGATAATACTCTCCTAAGCAGTCAACCGTCTCTCCCATAAGCCAAATGTTTCGCAGCTTTATGGTAAATTCTAAACAGAGTGTGCTTCTATTCTGTTCTCAGCAGTAAAGCATGACGTTGCAAAGAGTTGTCACAAGATGGTAAGTTTCACTCTATATCTTTCTTTCTTTATTAAGAAGGTTTAAGAAGAAAATTTATAGTTCTCTTGTAGAAGCTCAAGTCCCTCTTTGCCCCAGAAAATGTTTATCTCAATATTCTTTTAATAGCTCTTATCTCGTCTCGGCTGCTTCAGGCTGGAAAAGGGGGGGGGGGATCATCTTCTCCTTTCTGTGTCGCTTTGAATGTTAAAAGAGGCTTATCTAAAGAAATCATCAGACTCTTCACTGTTGCTGTTGCTATTTACAAGTACTTACAGGTGCATGTCTTCATCAGTGTTCTGGATGAGGCTCAAAATTACTCTCCTACTTTGGGGTTGTTCACATCTTGTGCTGTTATGGCTGCCATAACTGTGCTTCCCTGTTCTCTGCTTCTGGGATGATCCAGGGCTTCCACCCACTTGTTGCCTCAAGCGAGGGACCCAAATCAAGTCCCTTGCTCCAGACCTCCCTCCAGGAGGTCCAGTGGGGTTCGGGATCCCCCCAACCCCCCCCCCCCCTAAAAAGAATGAAGAATCGGTCGTAGCTGGGAGCAGTTCTCGGTGTTGACTGTGTTATTGCAATGTAGCCCTGCCCCCATCTCACACAGGATTTCTGTTCACAGAGCATAACTCCCCCATCTCTATCCTACTCAGCCCAAAATACACTTCAAAATGCTGCACTTGGGAAAAGGAACTCCACCCCCATAACAGCAGTGGGGGAGTCAATGTTTAACAGGGGCAGGAGACAGTCAGCAAATATGAATCCCCCGTTTCTGTCCATGGAAATCCTCCATGGGATCCAAGCCAACATGTCCTTCCATTGCCAAAGAGCATATGAGAAAGCAGGCAAATAGTTCCATCATCATGAATTGTCTTTCCTTCCACCCATACCCAATAAATCCAATACAACTGAAATAAATCTTATGAGTTTAGAATTAAACAAAAAAAGGGTGGGAGCCCACCAGTTTCAACCAAGGTACAAGAGGCAGGAGTAACTTTAATAAAGAGCGAGTATCAGAGAAATGCACGTGGAAACCAGCAAGGACTTGTGGGAGGCATCTCACTTTCCTCTCCCCCACTGCTTCTGCTTTCCCTTTCCTGAAAGCCCACATAGCCTCTCCCCCTTTCCTGCTTCCTTCTCTCCTGAGTTGCCAACCTCAAGTGGAGCCTGGTGGTCCCCTGGAATCACAACAGATCTCCTAACTAGAAAGATCATTTTACTCTTAGGGTTGCCAGCTCCAGGTTTGGAGCTCCTATAGATTGGGGGTGGAACCTTGGCAGGTGAGGTCTGGGGAGCGATGCGACTTCAGCTGGGTATAATGCCATAGAGTCCATTTCTCCAGGGGAAATGAACTCTGTCATCTGGAGAGCAGTTGTAATTCTGGGTGTCTCCAGCCCCCTCCTGGAAGTTGGCAACCCTAATTCCACTGGAGGAACTGCCTGTTTTGGAGGACGAAGTCTATGGCATTATACCCTTCTGAGGACCTGCCGCTTCTCAAACCACACCCTCCCCAGGCCCTACTCCCAAATCTCCAGGAATTTCTTAACCTGCAGTTGGCCACCCTATCTCCTTCCCACTCACCGCTAACCTATCTTAAACTGCCCCTTTGTCTTAAGCTCCCCCCTCTGGCAGCCTCTGCTCAAAAAACTGTGGCCCAGTTGTGTGGTGCCCCAGTTCCCTGTCCCATTCTCTCCTCAGCCATTTAGCAACCTACGTTTTCTCTGCCTCCCATCTTCAGCTATATTTATTATTTAGTTACTTTATTTATACCCTGTCTTTCTCCACAGTAGGGACCAAAACAGCATACATTATTCTCCTCTCCTCCTTTTTTATCCACACAACAACCCTATGTGGTAGATTAGGCTGGAAGTATGGGACTGGTCCAAAATCACCCAGTGAACTTTCTGCAGCAAGGTGGGGATTTGAACCCGGGTCTCTGAGACCCTACTCTGAAGCTCTAACTGCCATACCACACAGGCATTCATAGGGTGGCTGCTCTTGAACAGTGAAAAGCAGCTAGGCCTTCAACTGAAGAGAACCATTGGGTCCAACCAACATGTATAGCTGTGTCAGAAAGAGAAGGGATATCTACATTTTGGAGTAGAATGCCCCCCATAAAAAATTAAAACTGGCAATGTGTCACCCACACAAAGATTACTTCCCCCTTGTGTCCTTAAAAACAATAAAAATATGAAAGCCACAGCACATTACACTGTTAATGTCAACCCAACACCATCAGGAACCCTACGAAAAGCAATTCTGTGAGGAAACTGGTGACCTTTCAAAGACTGCTTTACTGGAGGCCATTTTAGAATATTACTGGTACTGTTCCCATTTGAATGTTAGAGGACATTGATTCAGGTTCTGAACTCTCCATTTTTGCTAAGCAAATATGGTAGCCTGCTGCTTGCCATGTTCTAGAACAGACCAGAAAATTAATAATATGGCTGTTCCATCTTCCTTTACAAGCAATTTTAATGAAAATAGGATGGGGATGGGCAAGCACGTTTGAAAACTAATTCAGCTCTGATACAAGGAGAATACAACACATCTTTGTTAATGATTTTCTATCCTTTTAATAATGCATAAATTGCTTTTAATAATGCATAAAAGCAGGAATTAACCTAATTTGGGAAACATTATCCATGCACAAGCAGGTAAAGATCTTAAATGATCTACAATCTTCTTATTTACTTTCATTCCATTCAGTGTCAACATGGAAGTAAGCTATGTTGGGTATCAGACCAGCAGGGTCACAAAGCCGTACAGGACAGAGACTCCAGGGAGAAGAACTAGGTGTGATTGAGCAAATAAGATGGCTGGATCCAGCCCACAGTTTGCGTTTTTTAAAAATCTGTGGTTTCATTTATGTCTAGGACCTTTAGAATGTGAACTGCTGAACTGCCATGCCTTTTGATGGTGCTGTATCATTACTGCCCTTCTTGATGATGTGGCCTGAAAGCAGAGCTATAAATTCAGATAATGTGTCCTGTGGCATTTTAGCAATAAAGAGACTGCTTTAATTGGTGCGTCTGCATCATAAATTTGCTCCGGTCAGTAAAATTCAGCTTGGCGCCCTTCTTCCTAACCTAGCAATAAAGATTTTGTAGTTCTGTTGGTAGTTGATTAAGCTAGTCACTCCGCTTGTTGGCTACAATTAAAATGGCAATATATTTACATTACTTAAGCAACCAGTTCAAAAACCACTTGATACACAGACAGAAAACCTAAAAGGGTAGGCAATTTATACAGCATGGCAAACAGTTATGCTGGCAATCAACCCACTGATTCTAAACAACTTGTGTGATTGATGGAGAATTGTTATTTTTAGGCCACGAATCTGCATGTATGGGAAGGAGGGTATGAAACAGCTTTCACGAAATTATAGGGTTGGCTCCAACCAATTTTTCTGCTGGTGACAAAGGGGTGAGGGGGTCCCCTTGGGCACCCACCAAAGTTTATGCTGGGGGTTTGGGGACCTGCATGGACCAAACCCACGTGGGATGGCAGCTGTAGTAAGGAGGCGAATTATGTTGAGATTCAGTGGGGTAGCTGACTAGGTCTGATTCATAATCTTACACCCCCTGGCAATCCATGGTCAGGGGAAGCAATTCCATCCTAAGCTAACTGCATGTAGCACCACAGAGAACAGAGCAAAAATCAAAACAAGGGGTGACAAAATGCCTCTGCTTATCATGGGGCATGTTTAGAACAAATTTAATTGGGGAGTAAAGCATCGACGAAGAAAATGCAGGCCCACAGCCTTAACATACTAACAGTACAATAAGAACATAAGAGAACAAAAGAGAAGCCAATGTTGGATCAGGCCAATGGCCCAACCAACACTTTGTCACACAGTGGACAAAAACGCCAGGTGCCATCAGGAGGTCCAGCAGTGGGGCCAGAACACTAGAAGTTCTCCCACTGTTGCCCCCCCAAGCACCAAGAATACAGAGAATCACTTGCCCCAGACCAAGAGTTCCTATCTATACGTTGTGGCTAATAGCCCCTGATGGACCTCTGCTCCATATGTTTATCCGATTCCCTCTTCAATCCTGAAGAGATCTACATCCTTCTAAGACCACTGACTTGAATGGATTTAGAAGGATGTTAACTGAGCCCGTTCGTGGGGAGGGCGGGATATAAATCCAATAAATAAATAAATAAATAAACTTCACTTAAGATGCCACCAAAAGTCTCTACTGCAATCGTTCAAGACACAGGACAAAATTCCAGTTTCCATGAAATAAGCTTGCTGGGCCTTCAGACATTCTTTCCCTGAACTACATTTTCCATTCCATAAAATGGACTGAATTCGGACCAATATAATCAGATTATTATGAGAATTAATAAGAGGAGGGCTGTGAAGAACTGAGCACCTGGCAAAAGCGATCACACATTTTGAAAGAAAAGCCAGTTCCTACTGTGATGTAGAAGTGAAGTGGCAGAATATTGTCATTAGATAGTTTTTTAAAAAGCTTACTTTGGCGTTCAGCGGACACACGGATAGAGCACTCCTAAAAAGTTGCTCCTCAGATCGCCACTGGTTACTGCGGATAACACAACGCCATACATTTATCAACAAGAGGCCCAGCAGAGCAGCAAGAAGCAATTTCTTGGAGAAAGGAGACACACGTTAAAGACAGCCCTTTTAAAGCCCTTTTGTACTTCCCTCCCAGTTGTCCACAATATAAATTATTTCGTTAGTACCTTTCTCTTTGCCTGTTTGCTCACCAGACTGAATCCATATGTTATCAGCATGCAGTAGCCAATGCTGGGGAGGTAGGTTACTCTTTCTGCCACGACAAACCCAACTCGAAAGAAAAGGTTGCTCGCAGGAAGAAAAGGGATAATGAGAAAGCCCAATCCCAGTGTGAGGATTCTAAAAATCAGAAAAAATAAATTTATAAGATCAGCAACAAAATCTCTACAATACTCCCATAAACAGTGTTCCCTCTAAGCTGAGTTAGTGTGAGCTAGCTCACAGTTTTGTAGCCTCCGGCTCACACATTTTTGTCTGCTCAGGAAGGATGGCTCCAGAGCAAACTAATTTATGCGGTAGCCAAATCGCTCGCTCATAACTTTAATGCTAGTAGCTCACAAAGTAGCATTTTTGCTCACATGACTCCACAGCTTAGAGGGAGCATTTGTTCTTTTATTTTCAAAGAGCCTTTTTTCCAAACGTTCCCTGTGGCAGCACAGGAGACACGGCAGTATGAATAATCCTGGCACCGTTCAGTAACGTCATATATCTACGAGCTCATGCAGCAGTCCCTTCTACGCCAGTTTTGCTCAAGTGCCTAGGAAGAGGAGGCATGGCCTCCATCCACATGACCTTGAACTTTCAGTGTTGCCAAGCAATTTGGGAAGGGGCGACAGTGCCACTGAAAGGTAATGTTGGAAGGACCCTCAGTCATTCAAAAGGGAATACGCAAATTACATGTCTGTATGCTTGTTACGTGTTAGTCTTGTTGACCACCACAGGACAAGAAGACATAATTGACTCAATCTATGAGTTTCGACCATATTTGTGAGAACAAGAGTTGAGTCTAGTAGCACCTTATAGACCAACAAGATCCCAGGGTATAAGCTCTTTGAGACTCAAAGTTCCCTTCATTAGATACCTGACAATGTGAGCTTTGGCTCTTGGAAGCTTATACTCTGGAAAATCTTGTTGTCCTTTAAGGTGCTACCTGAACTTGAATCTGGCTCTTCTACTGCAGACTAACATGGCAAGCCACCAGAAACTGCATGCGTGGTGTCCTGAACATGCATGGTCTTCCTGTTCTCTTCTACGGGGAAGGCAAACACTTGGCGATGAATCAAAAGGTCATTTTCTGATAGCACAAAACACTTTTGCCAGTGGAAAAGGGTAGAAAGGGCAACTTTGCAATTTCCACATTCCACTGCAGACTCCTATTTTGCCCCGCACACAGAATGTTCATGAAAATTCTCCATCTTGCAGGAACAATGTTTTTGGGAACTGAGAGGACTGCAGCAGGAGGTTAAAAAAAATAGTTCAGTCCTTTCAGTGGAGCTCTTATAATGGTTCCTTGGAGTCAACCCTTGGTGTGTACAAGGGGAAACATCCCTGGGCAGAAAGTGTGTCCTTGTAGCCTGAAATTCCAGATCTCTGTACTAGTATTCCAGTATATCTCTGTACTAGTAATTCCTATAAACTGTTCTACCTCTTAACAAGCACCCTAGAATATATCACCAAGCTATAGTATTTTTTTAGTCTACGGCTTACTATAGGTTAGATCCAGGCTAAATTTTCCATGAAGGGAAGGCACTTTCATCAACAGATTGGAACTTTCCTGCCTCCCACTTCTGCTGCAGTTCTAAACACTCCTCCAAATGCTGCTCTGGGGGGGACAGGGGGTTCTCTGGTGGTCCAAAGAAGGGGAAAACTGGCAGAAATTCCTTCCTCCCTTCTGTTAACAGAAAATATAGTCTGAATCTAACTCCTTGTGGCCTATCTCCATAATACTAAACAGGGACAAAAGATTAACTACCCCCAAATGTAGAGTTAATACAGGTCCAATGCTCCCACTAAGCTGTGGAGTCCTGTGAGCAAAAATTCTACTTTGTGAGCTGCTAGCATTAAAGATGTGAGTGAGTGATTTGGCTGCTGCATAAATTAGTTTGTTCTGGAGCCACATCCTTCCTGAGAGAAGACCAAAATGTGAGAGCTGGAGGCTAAAAAACTGTGAGCTAGCTCACACTAACTCAGCTTAGAGGGAACACTGTACAGGTCTCCTTCCCCACCTGTCTCCTCCTAATTCTGTGCCCCCTGAAACTGTGCTCCGGTGGATCATTGAACTCTCAAGAACAAGGGGTCTTTGTGGTGGTGGTGGGGTTTCAAAGTGAGAGTCTGCAGTAACAGAGAAAGGGAAATGAGCAATGTCTGCCCTCCCCTCCTCCACAAATACATATGTTACTCCTTTGGAAGATCTGTTTCAGCAACAGAACAGCACGTCAGGACAAGGATGTGGGGATCAGTATAGCGAAATGGTTAATCATGTAACCTAAGAAGCCTGGAATTCAAATGTCACCTTGACTGTGAACTCACTAGGTGGCCTTAGAAGAAGCTTAGGTTGTAGACTTCCGCTTTCTGCCTGCCCCACACTGTTTCTGGGGGGCTCACTGATCTACAGGAGCACCATCTCCTGGTCTCCCTCCCCCCAGCAATACAGGGTAACCCTACCTAACGCACTGTTGTGAGATCACTAAAATAATGCATGTGAGATGCTTGAATACTTAAAAAGCACGGTGAGATCAAAAAAGAACAAAATGGATTAAATGTGAACAGAGCACATTTTCCTTTCCCAGCCTGAAAAAAATCTGCAAATTTAAAACAGCAAAAACAAGTAATCCTTTGACACACATATTATATAATCTAGTCAACAACACCAGAAACATATCTGTCACATATTCTCAGAAGGTACAGTCTTACCACTCACAAAATTCTTACAGCAACTTTAATTTCTGAAAAATAACAGGTTCCCCCCCCCCCCCATTATTTTCTCTGTGTCTATCTCTTGATAAAGAATAATCACTCAAGGACAAGCACTTTATTTTTTTAATCAGCAGCCAGAATCACTACATCTCCCCCCCACAAGTTCTTTCTTAAGTTCTTTTATTATTATTTTTTTTTTACAAAAGAAACATTGTTTTGGGAGGGGGGGAAGAGGTGAAGGAAAACAACATACATCAATTACACTTCATTCTGACCACAAATTACTTTCTACCCCCCACAGAGTTAAGGATCTCAAAATGCCAATTCAAGAAGATAAGCAGCCACCCGTACCTCCCTTTTCACAAGTTTTGTCTCCCCTGTAGTCAGTATAAAAAATGATGGAACCAAATTGGGAAGAGAATGAAGTCGCAGTTATAAATATTTATCTGTACCGCATTTGCTAAGGTATTGATTCCACTGATTTGTTAAAATAAAGAAAAAAGCAACCCCCCCCCCCCCAAAACCAAATACCAAACAAACGGAACGGTGCCAAGCTTAAGAAAATAATGCATGTAACCCAGGGAGAAATTTGAAATTCAACAATGTCTCTTACCTTCTCCTCTGGCTGTCCTCGGAGCACAAGGCTTGGCCCATCAGAGCAATTAGGCAGAACCAAAGGACTGCTAGTGCAATTATTCTCCAGTCAGTGACTGATTTAATAAGGGGCACACAGCCCATTGACCAATCAAAACACAGCCACCAGGGACACAGTAGCAACCATGCATTCAAGGAATAGTAGTAATTATAGTTTATAGCCTGTCAGTCAAGAAAAACAAACATTTACTTCATATTGAATACAAGCGGGTGTTGAGCAGGGAAGGTGTGGGGTGGAGAGAGAATCAAATTTCCCAACTACTTTGTCAAGTCACAGAGTTTTCTTTAAGCCTTTGCTAAAAAGGACATTTATCAAATGTTCTACATTTTAACTGAATATAGATTGTTACCCCTACGTGTGTGTGTGTGTGTGTGTGTGTGTACGCACGTGCGCACACACTAGTGTTGCTGGTTCCTATTATATATAATTTGGATGCCATCCAAATGTCTACTTGGATAAACAATGATCTGAAAGTTCTAGATCTTCCATGAACCACGACTATGTTGATTTGTGCAGCCAGGGCATTCCCCCCCACCCCCTTTTAGTCTCAGGCTTTGACCCAGAGAAGCGCACACAGCAACAGATCTCTTTGCTGGCTACAGAAGCCAAAGAATGGTGAATGCAAGCCATTCCACAACCAACAGTGGGGATTATAACTTAAGTTTACACCAGATTGACTATAACACATTCCCCTATTCCCCCCCCCCCCCACAGCTGCCCCATACCTTTCAGAGTAATCATTCTTTTGATGGCTCTAAATAATAACACTACTAGTAGTAGCAGCGCCAGTGGTGGTGGTAGTAATGTGCCATCAAGTAACAACCAACTTATGATGACCCCTCAAGGGGTTTTCAAGGCAACAGACGAACAGAGGTGATTTGCCATTGCCACCTTCCGCATATTAATTCTGGTCTTCCTTAGGGGTCTTCCATCCAAGTACTAACCAGGTCTGACTCTGCTTTTGCTTAGCTTCCAAGCTCTAACGAGCTCAGGCTAGATTGGGCTAGTCAAGCTGTTTGAAGGCTCTAAAGTAAGCCTATATTTGACTGCCTAACATCTTACCGCTGGTCCTCCAGCTCAGTATCATCTCTATATCTAATTCCCAAGTGCCCCCCCGTGTGAGGATACTTAAATCCACGCGGGGGGGGGCACTTGGGGGGTGGGGAGGGGGTTCTGCAGATGGGGGGCGATCCCCCCGTTTGCAGAAAAATCAAAAAAGTTAAAAAAAGTTTTTGGGGGATACTGAAATCCCCCGAAAAGTAAAAAAGCGTTCCCTGCGCATGCGCAGGGAACGGACTTACCTGAGTGGCGGCGGCAACGGACAAGCAGCCGGGCGGTGGTGGCGGGGGTCTGAGGCCAAGCCACCAGCTCAGAAACGGGGGAGGGGGGAGGCAGCGCAGTGGGCCTCAGGTCTAGCTGCGCCACCGACTCTGAAAGGGGGAAGGCGGTGAATGGGGGGGGAGAAGTGGCGGCCCGAGTAGCACTTGGCCGCTCAGGCCTGGGAGCTGGGGGTGAGTGGGCCGGGGGAGGGGGCAGGAGGAAGGGAAACGCCGGGACCGAGTGGCTTAACGCCACTCGGGCCCGAGCTAGAGCAGGCCAGGGGGGAGTGCCTCAGTGAGCGGCGGTTCTTGCCACTGCTGCCACTTTTCGGGGGGGAACGGGGGGAGGGAGGGGAGAGAGGCTCACCTGCCTCCCCCGCGAGTATCGCGGGTCCACCAGCTTGTCTATATACTAATAGCCAAGTTGCCCCCTTCATGCGGATATCTAAATCCGCACATCGGGGGCACTTGGGGGGCAGAGAGATTTTCCTGCACACTTGGGGGACTCCCCAGGTGAGCAGAAAAATCTAAAAAGTTTAAAACATTATACGGGGGATATTTAAATCCCCCCAAAAGTAAAAGCGTTCCCTGCGCATGCACAGAGAACACTCTGGCCGTTGGTGGGGGGAGGCTCGGCAGGCCCGGTGGCTGTGAGCTGCTCAGGCCTCACTGCCGCCGGTGCTGGGGGGAGGAGAGAGAAGGCTTGGTGGGCCTCAGGCCTCGCCGCCACTGCTGGGGAGTGGGGCCAGGAGAAGGCTTGGTCGGCCTCGCCACTGCTGCTGGGGAGGGGGTGGGACAAGACTTGGCAGGCCGGTGGCTGTGAGCCGCTCAGGCCTTGCAGGTGCCAGGGGGGAGGAGGGAGAAGGCTTGGCGGGCCTCGCCACCACTGCTGCGGAGGAAGGGGGCAGGAGAAGGTTTGGTGGGCCTCGCCACCACCGCCGCGGAGGAAGGGGGCAGGAGAAGGTTTGGCAGGCCTCGCTGCCACCGCTGCCACTGAGGATGGAGGAGGGGTGGGAGAAGGCTTGGTGGACTGGCGGCTGTGAGCCACTCAGGCCTTGCCACCACTTCCTCCTCCTGCAGAGCTCCTCCTGCTTCTGCAGGCCCCCCTGAGTATCGTGGGTCCCCCTTCTTGTCTATTCTAATTGACTGAAACGCTTTGCTAGCCCTTCTACCTAAGCCTGGCCTTTGGCCCTTCTGCATACGAAGCATTTGTTTTTACAGCATGTTGCTATTCCTTCTAAACAGCCATGTCTTCTAACTCACAGAAAAGCAGGAAGCTGCTCTGACCTGGATAGCCCAGGCAAACCCAGCGTTGTCAGACCTCGGAAGCTAAGCAAGGTCAACTGCGGTTAGTACTTGGATGGGAGACCTCCTTGGACTATCAAGTCAGGAGGACAGGGGCAGGCATTATTCAGCCACCTCTCTGAATATCCTCCGGGTGCCCAGTAGGGGGCCCCAGACGTCTTCTTGACTTCCAGGTGCAGACACACGCACACACACACACACACACAATACAAAAATACCAAAAAGAAAAGCAGTAAGCTTACAACTTACCCTCACAAACAGACTGTCTGCAAACGAGGCTGGGTTATCCACTTCAGTAAAAGCGGGTGGCCCTGTGCCCATAATGCGCCAGCGTACATACAGCATGGTGGCTCCTCCACACAGAAGAATAGTTGTCCGGAAGAGGAGTCCTTTTCGAAACACCACCAGGCTCTAGATAGAGGGGAGACAGTATGCCAGGTATTTACTTCTTTTTTCTCTCACAGAGGATGAAGAGAAAGCAAAAGTATAAGAAACATGGTACCGCTTGTTTTGATAAACAAACAAGATAGCCTCATTTTCTGGGATGGGGAAATTAAATCCTAAAATTACTACCTTGCAGAAAGGGTGTGTGGTGATCTATGAGGCAACCAAAGGAAATGGAATTTCAACTGCAATTTGTCATTTTTGGCCAAGCTGTCAATGCTAAGATGGATCATTACTGTTTTCCTCCTTTGGTACTTTAATCTTTGTTATCCAGACTTTTGAAGTGATTGAACAGGAGCAGGGCTGGAGCAACACTTGGAGCCTACACCCCTAATTTGTGATTGGGTTTTAAAAGGTCCTGGAAAATCTGTAAAACTGCTGGGAAATCTATCAAAGTATTAGTGTTTAGTTTCAAGACTCTGATATCACAGACAACTCCCCACCTCACCCCAGGTCAGGCTGTGCCAGGATAGTTGGACCCATTCCCAGGGGGGAAATGTCAAGGTTCTTTTGAAGTATAAGATTAGCCAGATAACTTTTTATATTTCTTTTCAGTATTTTGCCTAAAGCTGTCAACTGATTTTTCCCACTTAGCTGTACTTTCTAGGATTTATGCCTATATATTAAAAAAATATTTTACTGATAATATTTGGGTGTGAAAGGACTGCCTAGAAAAATTCTGCTCATGTTTTGCCACAGGCTGCTTTGCCTTTGTTGGGACATGAGCAAGTTCTTTTCCTGATGTCATGAAAGGTTTAACATGTTGTTGTGTATGCTAATTCCTGGTCAGTCAGATTAGGACCAATAGAGAAGTCTGCACAGTCTCTCCCGCCAGAGTGTAGGTGACAAGATGCATAATGAGTTGGTATTAGAATTGTCTATAGGCTAATCAATAGTTTAGAGGATACCCCAGGGATGGAGGCTTAGGAAAGTTTTACTGGGGCAGGAAAGTTTTACTTTCCTGGGGCACAGACAAGAGGTTTAGCCTTTACATTGACAAAATGTAGATTAGAGAGCTAGATAGGATGTTTGTTGTTTTGAACACCTGGTTCCCTTTTTCCCTAAGTAATTAGTAAACTTTATCTTTAAAAGCTAATACACATGTGTGTGTGCTCCATTTTTTTTTACTCTGCTATATTAAACACCCACAAGCCTTACTACTTAGGAGGGAACCAGTGCCAAAAGACAGCAGGGACAGACAGATAAGAAATGGGGAAGGGAAGGCCAGGTGCGTCCCTTTCTGCCACACACACAGATTTTCTGCCTTGCAAAAGGGGCTGGGTCCTCCTGGAGAAAGAAATCCCAGATCGGAGGGGGTTAAAAATAAAAGTTTTAAACACCCAGTCCCTTTGTCTCTTGGTAAAACTCCAGGAGGGGCAGAAACCCAAAGGTAAGGTGGACTGAGGCAGTGAAAGACCAAGAGACCTCTATTCCAGGTTCTCTCTTCTGACCAGAGGGTTTATGTACTTTTAAGGGCAGAAAAAAAAATTGGTAGCTGCCTCTTAATGCACTAGCAAAATGTTGAGAAAAGTCACAGCTGCCATTTAAGCAATTACCAACACATTCTGTATCAGATCTGGTACGACCAACTGCGTGGTGCTCACGAAGCGCCCATTAATCCTGGAGGAGAGGGGAGAGGAAAGGAGTGGGCTGTTTGTGGCTTCAGTCTGCCACACACCCACGCATCTTATGGAAGGTGCACAGGCTCCTAGGAGGTGGGGTCCACTGGCTTGCAGGATACCAATGGTTCACCGTTGCTACCAATCCACCTTGTACCCGCCTCAGGTAGGGCAGCCCTAGCCATTGGCCCACTGGGACTTTTCCTGGTGGCCTTAGTGGCCAGTCAGTCCTTGTGCGTAGCATATTGGCCCTCCTGGCATGCCATACTAGGAAGTGATGGAATTCAGACTCATAGCAAGGATAGTTTGAAGTATGCTCCTGTTATATCTTTATGGCTACAAGAAAGTTATCTGTTGGTGGTTTAACTGCCATGTGGCCGCCATGATACCTAACAAGTAACTGGATTAGGAATGGTTGTAAAGGGTAAAATAGCAGAAGACAACTTAGGATGGATAGTTTTATTAGCATTTTAGTCAGGTGTACAACAGTCAGGAGCTAAAAACAAACATTGAATCTGAAACAATTGCTTGGGTATTTTATTGAGCAACTTGGGACACATCACTAATCTCACAGTTTTAACCACCTTTAAGCTATAACATCTTGAATGTTTTACCACGAAGATATCTGCAATCTTCACATCAGCATTTTATATTTAGCAGTTAGGGTTTTACTGTATTTGATAGCCAGGATGCTATAAGAGATAATGGACATGCTGTAAAATTTTTACAACTGTTGTGTAATGGAAAAGAGATCTGATAGTAATCTGCATTTTTAAAATTTATATGCACCCAATAATAGAGATAGCTAACAAGTCTAAAGCAATAACATTTCAAATTTTTGTCAGACATGAAATTAAAACTGGTATTTCAACCTATTTTGGACTTCTTTGAAAACTAATTTGAGCTCTTCAGACTATGGGTTGCATCTTGCAGAAAAGTCCCACTAACAGGGAGGGGGGTTATTTTCACTGATTCCCTCTTCCTCCTGCAGAACTTTTACTCCCCCGCCCCCACTGCTCCTGTGGGCCTCTCAGGAGCACCATTTCGAGGATAATTTTGAGGCTGCGGTGGGGGTGGGGGTGAGAGAGTCTTGCATTCATGAAGGAAATCCCTTCTGTCAGCACAGATTCACCACGGGAGCCAAGCCTGAACACCCCCATTGACCCAACTACAGCAAACTGGCTCTCAAGATAATTCACAATATAATTAACATGCTTATGGACAGAAAGAGCTTTGGTGTAGAAATCTGAGGGGAAAGAAGTGGTCCCAAAGGGCAAGAGTCCCAGAAGCAGGGCGAGTAAGAGAAATAAGCAGTGGCCCAAGCAAAATGAAAAGCAAAGAAGACAGAGGCACAGAGAGTGGGAGCTAATGATAACGAACATAAGAGAAAATCAATATAGGGTCAACAGGAGAGCTATATATTCTTGATGGAATACGGGAGGAGAGAATGAGTGTCAGTCTTAAAGGGACAGTGGCCTGTTGGCTGAAGAAAGTCGAATACAGCATCGTGAAAGACAGGGACCCAAAGAAACAACAGGTGATGGGAAGAAAGGAAGTCAACTAGCAAGGGAGGTATAGAAGTTCAGGCAGCCATGAATTAGTACTATAAAACCACAAAAGCAGGCCATAGATCTAGACACCAAGTCTGAAAACTAGCCTGATCTATCTATCCATTTCAAAGGAAGGATATGGAAAAATCCAATATGCAGTCATTGCATTTCCCCCAGAACTATTTCATTTGCACGGAATTTTTAGAGTTGAGAGGTATTAATGCTGAACTATTGAAAAAGCAAACTAGGACAGGTGTAATTATGTTATTTTGAAGCAAGGCCTTCTCAGTCGTTTGATGAACTAATGCAAGGGCTCCTGAACCATGCGGTTAACTAGTTTTGGTAAGAGTCCCTCATATGATGGCCACCAAGGAAGCCAGAGGGAGGATGGGAGACAGCGAATCATCTTGCTCTAGCCAAGAGCCACTTCCTATCACACCAGAGTACAGCTCCCCTGAGATTCTTTTCTGGAGGTACCTTTCTGAATTTACAGCTTTCATTCAAACAAGCTACTTTGGGAGCCAATTTTGTGAAGGAACAGAAAAGGAAAAGCAACACTCCATTTCACATTTGTAGTCTATCAGCCGAAACGCTTGTCCGGTTGAAGCATGCTGGGCCTAGAGCAGAAATAAGTTTTCTGGAAAATGCTCTTCAGCCCTGAAGATTGTCACTTGTCTTCAATGCTGCTGGAAAGACATCCCAGAGTGTTACGATACCGATACCAACATTTAGACATTAACCATTAGGAGAACACAAATGAATGGGGCATTCCTTCAAAATCAAAAGTTAAACAAAATCACCTCCAGTGATTTATCCTTACGTAGAATCTTCAGTACAACTTCCAAAATATTGAGCTTATTAATCACCACAGCATCAAAGAGAGCATTTAAACCCTGCAAAGAGAGGAGTAAAGAGAGACAACAGTAACCGGTAAGTGTATATTTTAATATCAACTTTTGGTTCTGTATCAATTAGGAGGTAATCCTACAATCAGGGAGGGGCTATGGCTCAGTGGTAGAGTATGTGCTCAGCATGCAGAGAGACCCAAGTTCAGTCCCTGCCATTGCCAGTTAAAAAGGACCAGGCAGTAGATGATGTTAAAGACTTCTGCCTGGGACCCTAGAGAGCCGCTGCCAGTCTGAGTAGACAATACTGACCTTTGATGGACTGATGGTCTGATTCAGCAGAAGGCAGTTTCATGGGTTCATGTGACTGACTTCCATGTAGCCCATAGACAGCCAATAAGAAAGCTAATTATAGACTATGGGCACCTCCTAAGATCTGTCTATCAAATGGTGCACTGGGACCCCTCTTTACTAGCCTTTCGAAAGGCCTGTAAAATCTACCTGCTTACTGAAGCACCCATCATACGTATTTGTGTGTGTTCCAGGGGTGAGAAGAGTTATTCACTGGTATTCAGTGTGACATATGGGTATATTCTCCCTTTGTTGAAACTGGGCTGAACTACAACCCGTGTTAACAGACGTAAGTAATTAAATTCCCAAAGGAAGAATACAAGAAAAACAGTAACTGCTTATACAAGCCTTGGCCTAATTCATGATGAAGTGTCATTCAAACAGCCTTTGCAGATTTGCTGACAGATTGTATGGTTATAATCTTAGTCATTCCCTAGTAAAGCTGCTGACAAGCCACGCGATGAAATCAGCATTAGTGCTCCTTTTGAAGCCAGATTCTTTAACTGATTCAAATTGTTTAAAAAACAGGGGCCTTAAAAAAAAATACCAGGAAGCCTGCTAGGAATTTTGTGCTTAATTTAGGAAAGGTTATCATCATTTCTGTAGAGAAACCTGAACAAGCTACAAGTAAAGTTACAGAAAATATATATCTTGTGAGATCAAGGGATCTCCTTTGTTGTTGTTGTTGTTGTTATTAAATTTGATTTTAAACCACCCTTCCCTGGAAAAACAGGGTTCAGGGCGGTGTACAACGTAATATCATATAAACATCATTAAAAACAAATTAAAACCCGTAAAACACAGCAGTGACCGAAAGATGGTGTTAGAATTTTTCCTGATGGTGCCACTGGCCTCACAGGGAAGCAAGGGGGGGGGGGGGGGAGTGCCAGAAAGACAGAGCCATCTCAGTCTTCAACCAAATGCCTGGTGGAATACCTCTGCCTTACAGGCCCTGCGGAACTGTATCAGGTCCTGCAGGGCATGGATGTTATTCAGCAGAGAATCCCACCAGGTTGAAAGACAACCAGATATCTCTTGGGCCAGGGACCACCAGCAGATTTTGATCTGTTGAGTACGGTGCTCTTCTGGGGGTATACCAGGAGAGGTGGTCCCGAAGATAAATGGGTCCTGGACTGTTAAGGGCCTTTAAAGATCAACACCAGAAATCTGAACTTGAGCCAGTACTCCACTGGAAGCCAGTGCAGCTCAGACAGCACAGGGTGGATGTGTGCTGCACATGGAATCCCTATGATGACCTGCACGGCTGCATTCTATACCAGCTGGAGTTTCTGGGTCAGCCTCAAGAGTAGGCCCACATAGAGCGAGTTACAGTAGTCCAGTCTGGAGGTGACCGTTGCACGGATTACTGTGGCTAGATCAGAACAAGACAGGTAGAGGGCAACGTTAGGGACCTGGGCCTCCATTGTTAGGGAGGCATCCAGGATCACACCCAGGCTCTTAACAGTTGGTGCCAGTCTCAAGGGCTCACTGTCAAGAGCTGGGAGGTGGCACCCCAGACTGGACTCTCCCCACCGCAGCCACAGAACCTTCCTCTTAGAAGGATTCCGTTTCAGCCAGCTCTGTTTCAACCATCCCACCACAGCTTCCAACCCCTCAACCAGATTTCCTGGGGCAGTACCTGGCTGAATATCCATCAACAGATAAAGCTGGGTGTCATCAGTGTATTGGTGACACCCCAGCCCGAATCTCCGCACCAGTTGGGCAAGGGGTGCATATAGATGTTAAATAACATCAGAGAGAGGATTGTTAATTTTGCATGAATTTAACAGATCTGAAAAAGTCACTCATTTGAACTGTTACCAGTATTGTGATTCCTTGTTCTTTGCACAACATAGCCATGGCACCTAGGAGAACGCTCAGCAAGATCCAGGCTACAGAAAAAGGGGTTCCTTCTTTACCTACCAGGGCAGAAAAAGAGGACACAGAGAATATTAACCAAGAGCACATGAAGGTATACACAGAACGAACTCAAGTTTGAGATGGAATGCACTGGAACAAATAACAGATCTTAATTCAAGGGTGTTCTTTTTGCTAATTGTCGGTGGAGTGTTTACAGGGAAGGAAGTGTGGTGTTTTTCTGGCTTGAAATCTGCAATTAAGAGAGATTTGTGTCGGCATTTTCATTCCATTAAGTAAGTTACTGTCTAATATTGATCCACAACCAGTTCTGTTAGTAAATTACAGAGTTCTACAATGCTTAGGAGTTCAGAACAAGTTTAAGTAATTACAATATTTCACACACTGCTTTCATGATCTACCAGAGCATTCAAGATGAGCTTTATGAACTAAAACACTGCAAGTAAAACAGAGTGTTTACCAGTGCCAGTTGGGATTCTCTAATGTCTTTTCATAATTCTATTTATTTATGTACTAGGAACAAGGCCCATTGTGAAAATAAATACAACGGGCTCTAGAAAGAGGCTCTGGGAGAGTGCCAAGGCCTTGGGCACTGAGTGTCAATTTGCTGTGGCAATCGCAGCAGGGTATAATGACAAAGAGTCCACCATTTTCTCCAGAGGAACTGGTCTGCTATCTGAAGAGTACTTATAATCTCCAACCCCCACCTGGAGATTGGCAATAATGGTTCCCTGGAAGGAAATGGCTGGTTTGGAGGTGACGTCTATGGGATTGTACCTGTTTGAGGCCGCACCCCTCCTCAAACCTCACCCTCTCCAGGTTCCATCCCTCAAATCTCCAGGAATTTCCCACCTGGAGTTGGCAAATTTATCTCCTTCCCAGTCAAGTATCAACCTACCTTTATTTCCCCCTCACTGTTCAGCTTTCCGTATCCCCCCCCCCACCTGCAGCCTCTACCGTGCTCTGAAGCCCTAACTGCCACGTCACATTGGCTGTCATATAGGGGCCATCTCAGCAGGGTATAAGGACACAATGAGTTTTCTCCCGAAGGCCAAAATAGGTTTGGAAAGGGCCTTTTACTGACAGAACCAAGCCTGATTGACCAGCAACAGGCACTGAGGGGAAAGTAGGGTTCCCAACTCTGAGTAGAGAAATACCTGGAGATTTGGGGGGGTGGATCCTGTGAAGGGCAGAGTTGGGGAGGGGGGGTGGAAGGATTCAGCGGGAATTTCCCAACCTGGAACTGTCAACACTAGTCAGGACTGGCCCCAATGAGTTCCTCACAAAGGCGTGGAAAGGGTTTCATTCCTTTGTCTTGTTACTGACAGAACCAAGCTTGGTTGCCTACTAACAGCCACTGAGGGAACAGTTAGTCCCACAGAGAAGCTAAGGAGGCAAAATGTCTTCGTCAGGAGAGAGAGCCATTTGCCAGTAATTCTGACAGGGAACAGTGGCTGGAGTGAGCAGGGAAGAGGAGCAGATCCAGCACCCAGCCAATGGCATGCGTATTCTTGAGTGGTGGCTGACGGGCCAATGGCTGATGGAGCGTACTGTGGGTGGGACTCAGGCAACGCAGCCAGTGGATAGGGACAGCTTCTGAGTGACACATCATGGAGCCAACTGATTTAGGAGCATGTGGAATGTTCAGAATGTGCCACCCCACGACTGAATTATATATAAGGAAATACTATGTTCTTTCCCCTTCACCCCCTTAATAGCCTGAGTTCCATCCAAATGCTACTAGTTTCACCTTTCCAAGTGCCAAAAAAGCCTTCTGCAGGTGTGCACTTCTCACGGCACTGTGCTCTTTGTGGCATTTTTAAATGGTCCAAGTTCAGCTCTAAAGTTCACACTCATGGACTCCATAACATCTAGTTTTCACCTTTACTAAGCTAAGATCCACATGACAGAGAGGAACAGTCACAGAAAAAACACAAAAAAGAAAACTGGTGGTCCAAAGTCCGTAATTAGTAATTTGAAGGCAGAAAGGAGAGGTGATCTTACATACAAACAACAAAAAAAGAGAACATGGAAAAATGAGCCCTGGACAAGGAATCCTTGTTTGGTGTAGTGGTTAAGAGCATGGACTGTAATCTGGGAGATCTGGGTTTGATTCCCCACTCCTCCACATGCAGCTGCCGGTGTGACTTTGGGTCAGTCATACGTTCTTTCAGAGCTGCTCCCTCAAGGGCAGTTCTCAGGAGAGCTCTCTCAGCCCCACCTACCTCACAGGGCATCTATTGTGGGGAGGGGAAGGGAAAGGAATTGTAAGCCGCTCTGAGACTCCTTCAGATAGTGAAGGGCAGGGTATATATCCAATCTCCTCCTCTTCCTCCTCCCCCATCTGCTCCATCTAGGACCATAAGAGGCCTCCAGGTGCAGCCTGCCCCTTATACACCTTGTATACCTTAGGGCTGGATTGTGTCCAAAATGGGGTGATATTTAACAAGGTACAGAGCAAGAAAAAAGGGGGGGAGAGAACAAAGAGGTACTGTTTCTCATATCCTTTTCTTCCTTCATCACAGACGCCTCAATACAATTTTTATGATGCTAGAGAACAAACCAGATGAACCCAAACTCATCCCCTCAAAGATGCTGCTGATTTTAGATTGTATTACTACTGTTCTAGTTTGCACATACACAAAATAAATCAGATCCTCCTTTTTATGTGTATACCTTGATTTTTCAGTCTCATGATATCTTCAATCTACCTCAACAGCATTTGCCAGCAGATTCAGGACACTGATGGCTTCCAAATCAAGCAGACCGGGGGGGGGGGGGGGGGGATCTGAAACTGGGGTGCTGATACCTATAACAGATACGACACCTAGCCCAGCTCATAATCAGATTCCTTTCAGCCCAATCAAAAACAGGAGCACTTTAAGAGACTCAAACCACCAAACCTTTCTGAGGATATCACAAAAAACTATCTGACGGTATCTGAAGAGAGCAGTGACTCACGAAGACTCATACCCTGCCACAAATTTTGTTAGTCTTTTAAGGTGCTACTGGATTCTTGCTCTTTTCTGCTGCCACAAAAACTAACAGCATTTCTTCTCCTTCGGAATGAAGAGTCTCCCAGCAATTCTTCCTCCTTCTTCTGAAGTGCATCAGACACCAGTGCAAAACTGGCACACTGAAGAAGCTTGTTTTGCTTATGTGATCAAGATCTGATAAGAGAGGCTTTCCATACTTTTTTTTTTTTAAAAAAAAACTCTGATCACAAACATTATTCAGCCCCCCCACCCCAGGTATCTTGTGAAATTACAGAAACTTAATATACATTCTGGCAATGTCAAATAATCAATTTAGCTTTTGAATCCCAGTCAAATGACTCTGAAAATGTAAAGCAACAAATGAATGCCAATTACTAAGAAAAACACACATGTGCCAAGTGTGTTAATCAGTTTAACGAAGCACACTCCCTGTGACTATGCCACTTCCCACCACGATCTCTTGACAGAGAATGGAACACGTTTCTGGTTGGCACCTGAATCTAATTTAAAGTGGTACACCATATTGTGGGAAGACTTTCTGCCATCCTCACCAGATGGTCACAAGTTTAATGTATGCCAAAGACTTTGAGCAAGCATTTTTATTCTTGTTCCAAAAGCTAAATGCCCACAAGTGTTTCTGTCATTTTACATAAGAGAATTTAGTTCACAGAAGTAGATTAAACTCCACATTGTGGGGCCATACAGCTCATGCTCCAGTGAAGGTGTTTTGGGACGGAGATCTATTAGAACTGCCGGTTTGGTTGAACATTCAGATGTGAATCTTTCTTACTGTGTCAGTTCCATGTAGCCTGGTTTACTGTGTCGATTTAATAATTAGGTTGACTTTGACTTGGAAACAGTGCCTCAGTACTGTCAAGCTTAATACATACGTTAGGTTTGTCTCCTGATTAAAGGCGTCTGAAGCAATTTATGTGCGAGATTTCGTCAATAAATTGACTCAGTGGCTCTTTATAAATCCATATGAGACTAAAATAATATTTCTGGAAAAGAGGTAGAATTTCCTTGTTTTTAGGATGATGCGTACACAGAGTACAGCAACCGCCATCTTAGAACAGCCATTTTATTCATCTGAGTGAGGAAAGGAACAGCTGCTCTTCTGTGATAGTCCTACTACCCATAATGTTATAAATCCTTGTGTTTAAGAAATTAACAGATATTATTAAAAATTGTTGCTTGATTAAAAGGGATGCACACCCCAAAGGACTCTCTGACTTCACTGCCAGAATTTGGGATAAAATAATCCAGTTTGATATGAAAATGGGGAAGGTGGGGGTCCTGAAGTAGCAGGAAGTTCCCTGGATACTCTCACAGGGAAGTAGTCCATCCTCTGAAATGCTCCAAGCAGCACACTGAGTTGGTCCCCAGAAGTTCCAGCAAAGCTTAAGGCTGACCCAAGTCGGCTGACTAATAACATAAGGCTGTAGAACTCCCCTCCTCATCCAGCCTAAGACGGCAATTCAGGCCTGAACCAATAGAAACTTTATCAAGCTGCTACTTAGGCTCCATCAGAACAGCCAGGACCATTCTCCAGTCCCAGTAACTCAACCATCCCAGCCTAGAAACTCTCTTCCCATCTCCCAAGTTTAGACCCTGCCCACTTTATCTAAACCCACCAGGCATCCCAGCTTCATCCTTCCCAAAGCCATTAAAAAGGACATCTCAGGTTCAACTCTGTAGTTGCTTTTGTACCCAAGCCTGCTTCCCTAACCTTGCAGCTAGCTTCTTCCCAGACCCTCACCCTTTGTGTTCAACCTTCATTCTGGATTCCCAACTTCTTAGTTGGTTTCAAGTTTGGATTTCTCCTTTGTCCCAGGCTAGCTTCCTTTCTCTTCTGCCCTGGACTACACTGACTCCTCTCTTCCAGATAAGGAAGGGCCATGGCTCAGTGGTAGAGCATCTGCTTGGCATGCAGAAGGTCCCAGGTTCAATCCCCAGCATCTCCAGTTAAAGAATCTGACAGTAGGTGATGTGAAAGCCCTCTGCCTGAGACCCTGGAGAGCTGCTGCCAGTCTGAGTTGAGAACACTGAACTCGATGGACCAATGGTCTGATTCAGTATAAGGCAGCTTTATATATCATGTGCATGGATTCAAGTCTGGGTTCACAGTAACCCATATTTTTCTTTTCACCCTTTAGTTCCCCTTAGAGTCCCCATTCACTCCAATCAAGCAACATCCAAGGGAGTGTTACTATATTGCAATATTGGTTTTCTGGGGATTTTTTTGCTTTCAATGCATTTTAACTTTCTAGCTTTGTCCCTTGTTAGCCTTGTATCTCTGTCTCATTTTTCCTTCCTAATCAGAGTACTGTGCCGAACAGGGGCCCAGGTATATGCCGGACTGCCTGACTCAAAAATAATTACCCCACTGACATGGACCATACATATGTGGAAGACACCACTGACCCTACATGTGCAGGGGACATTTTGCATGTTAGCCCCTCCGCCATTTGCATCAATTTGAGTAAGACAACGTAATAAAGGCTCCTGTAAAACACACATTCTAAAAGGATGCTAGCATGATTAAATGTTTGAAAAGCATTAAGATCTCATTTTACAAGCGGGAGCTTGGCTAAATGAATGAAGCGAAAAAAGGACATCAGCTCTGGCAAGCCCAAATTCCATTTCCCAGGCGAGGGAAATAAAAGGCAGCAGTTATAAAAACAGGGACATCAGACGAAACGTTTCAAAAGAACTTTGTTATCGTCCTGCACAGCTGAAATTGTTTGTAGGACACCAAGCCTAAACCCTCTTTAGTGCCTCTTAAAAACTGGGTTAAACAGGGGGGATAAATACTGAACTGTACAGGATTTAGACAGCTCCTTCCAGTCTATTATTTATTAGCTCTCATGTGGCTTTTCAACAAATTGATAGCAATTTCTTCTAACCCAGACTTTTTAATCTCTTAGGACTACTTTACACATAGATAAATATAGAAAGCTTCTCTGTGTAGTAGGGTGCAAGCCCTCATGCACACACAATGCTGAAAATATTTATGATCTTTTAAATTTAAAAAGGTAAAGGTTTCCCTTGTTCTAAAGCCAGTCAAATCGAACTGTAGGGGGTGGTGCTCATCTCCGTTTCCAAGCTGAAGAGCCAGAGCTACCTGACAACTTCTCTGTGGCCACCGAGGCACATGGAAAACTGTTACCTTCCCACCGAAGCGGTACCTATTTATCTACTTGCAATTTCTTGCTTTCAAACTGCTAGGTTGGCAGGAGCTGGGGCCAGAGACAGGAAGCTCACTGCATCACGCGGCACTTGGGTCTCGAACTGCCGAGCTACCGATCTTCCGATCTGCAACTCAGCATCTTAACCTCTGAACACAGGTTCCTGAAGAGGCTTACAGTCCAGTCCAAGCTACATTCACACAACCCTGGGAACCTCCAGATTTGCAGGGAAATCCAATTTGTTAAAAGTAATTGATGGGGAAACTCCCCCCACCCCCACCAAAGAACATTAAGAGTGATGTCTGAGCACGTGAAGACATTTTGGGGGAAATGGAGTTCAGGTGACATTTTGGGTGTAGAAAATCAAAATATTGCCCAACACTGAGGCTGTGGCATTGGCCAACAGCACCACAAAGAGGAAGAAGTGAAGATTGGGGGGGGGGGGGACAGAGGCACCATGGAGGAGAAGGGAAATCACACCAGCAGCAGCAGAGGGGTAAACAGATCCAGCATGAACCATAGTGAAGAATAATAAACTTGTATGATTCTTCCACCAACAAAAGTAGTGGTCAAGTCAGAGGGGGGGAAATTCAGGGGTATTCCAGTTGCCAATGAAATGCCACCTCTGACATGAGACAAAAGACAAAGATATGCGAGGGGAAGAGCCAGGAACACTCCAGAACCTGGAGGCACAAAATTCCCTTTTTGCCCAACACCATATTTTAGGGAACATAGGGACAGCTCTATTCAGAAATCACACTTACTCTCTTTCAGTGCTCTGCAATAGCCAAGAAACGACAACAGAAAAAACAGGGTGCACAACAGGTCTGCTCGACCAACGATCCCTGCAATCTTGAAATGGGAAAAAAAGAAGCAACGTTTAAGTATTAAAAGTGTTCCTTAAAACTAAAGTGCACAAAAAAGCTATTCCTTTTAAAATATTGCATTGCATGACTAAACGCCGAGGCACACGGAATGCTGTTACCTTCCCACCAGAGTGGTACCTATTTATCTACTTGCAATTTCTAGCTTCTGAACTGCTGGGTTGGCAGGAGCTGGGGCCAGAGATGGGAGCTCACTCCGTCACATGGCACTAGGGTCTCGAACTGCCGAGCTACCAACCTTCTGGTCTGCAGCTCAGCGTCTTAAACTCTGAGCCACCGTATCCCCAATATATTTAACTATGTATTTTTAAATAATTCCTATAAAAATCAATGGGAAATAGGGCTTATTCTTGATGGAGTTGTCAATGTCATAAGCAGGAAGAATGCAGAGTAATCTTCCATACCAAAGCCAAAACACAGCACAGGACACAAATTATACACAAAGAATCTGTGAAACTATAGTATTTAAGTTCATTGTGTACGTACAAACAGTGAAATAGGATCCCACTGCAAAAACCCAGTACAGTTGGAGTCCTATATGGTTTGAGAGCAACATTTGTGAAGGACTGCCTGCTCCCTCACAAACCTCCCCAATCCCTGCAGTCATCTTTGGAGGCTCTGCTTTGGATACTTCTGCCTTCTGAGAATAGGCGGTTGACAACCTGGGAAAGGACCTTCATGGTCATGGAACTAAAACTTCAGAGCTCTTTCCCAGGAAGACTCATCTATCCCTTTCTGTTACTATCTTCCACCAGTGGGTGATGATGACTTCTTTCCATTTTGTCTGGTGTTTCCTCAGCAATCCCTCCTTTATGCCCCGTGTTTCAATTGTTTTTATTTTTCTGTATGTATTTGAACTCTGGTTTAACTGTCTTAATGATGTATTTTCTGTCGCGATTAATAGTTTTTAAGATGTGATTTTAGTACGTTTTTAAAAAATTGTTAACCATTTTGGTGGCCCTTATGAGGGCAGAAAAGCAGAATATAAATTTTGTAAAAATAAATTATATGAAGAAGACAGTGTGGGAAAGGTTCTCTATAACCCAAGATGGAAATCTCCTATGCTGACAAGAAAATTCTGAGGGACCAAAACAACCTCCCTTGTCAAACCCCCATCCCCGTCCAAACCATAAACATAGCTCTGGTCATGTGCATATTCCTGTTATTGATGGAAAATATCCCTAGAATCAAAAGGCAACATGCAGGAGCTAACCGTGAGCAGAGATAAGGTGTTTGTTGTTCTGGCAACAAGTCGTAACACAAGCAGCCAGTCATTTATAGTATTTAATAGATATTTATGTCAGCCTTAGCTTCTCCAAGGCATTTAGGGTATTGTACAGGATCCTTTCCCCTTTTTCATTTTATCCTGACAGCAACCTTGGGAGACCCAAGTTCAAATCCCCACCTACCAAGAAACTTCACTGGGTGACCATGGGCTAGTTCCATTCCAAAGAGTTTTGCAAACAGAAAAATGAAGGTGAATGAACTCATAAAGTTGCACTGAAGTTTCACTTCAGAACACAGGTACAGAACACAGGTGCATGGAGTCTAATTTGGGAGAACCAGATTTGATTCCCCACTCCTCCACTTGCATCTGCTGGATGACCTTGGGCAAGCCATAGTTTTGTCAGAGCTGTTCTCTCAAGGACAGTTCTGGAAAGAGCTCTCTCAGCCTTGCCTACCTCACAGGGTGTCTGTTGTGGGGAGGGGAAGGGAAAGGAGTTTTGTAAGCCGCTCTGAGACTCCGAGTGAAGGGCAGGGTATAAATCCAATCTCCTCCTCCTCCTCTTAGAGAACTCTACTTTCTACCTCATGGAACAGTGGTTAGTGTCACATTAGGATTTGAGAGAGGCAGATTTGAGTTTCATTCTGCCATGAAAACTTGCTGGGTGACCTTGGGCCAGTAACATTCACTCAGGGCTCTTGTTGTTACAAGTATGTTGTCGTGAGGTGAAAATGGAGGAGATGAGAACAATTTTGTAAGAAGTTCAGGAGAAAAGTGGGACATAAATAAATAAAATGCTCATTCTGCAGTGAAGACAGGCCTCTCAGTCTCACAGACTTCATTGGTTAAGGTCAGCTTTAAATTTATGACCATGCTATAGCAGGTTGGTTTTTTTTAAATATCTCATCTCCATGCACGGTAGGAAGTACCACACCACACTGAGATCACTCAGTGACAGTCAGTGGTGCAACTAGATCATAGCCTGCTCAAAAGTGCTGCCTGTTCCACGCAAAGGGCCAGCTAGACAGGCACAAATTAGGAGTCTCAATGTGTACCGAGGCTTAAGGGAGGCAAGCTTTAAGTTTGTTAGGCACTGGGATGCTTTTTGGAACAAGTGGGACCTGTACAAAAGAGATGGCCTCCACTTCTCCTGAGAAGGAACCAGGCTGCTGGCGCTTAAAATCAAAAAGGTGGCAGAGCAGTTTTTAAACTAAATCTTGAGGGGAAAGCCAACGGGAGATTAAATGTCTCTGGTTTGGGATGGCTCATCTCTAAGAGACGAAGGGGTAGTTGTTACTGTTCTAGAGGGAAATGGATTAGGACTGGTCACTGAGCGGGCGACAAACAATATTGGCTGCCGGACAAGGTCTAGAGGCCGTAGGAAAACGGCTGCAGGGCTGACATGTCTTGGGAATCATAGATGTTTATATGCAAATGCTAGAAGTGTCTGAGGTAAAATGAGGCAGCTGGAGTACTTAGTGTCAGAGGAGAACAAGATATTGTGGGCATTTCAGAAACTTGATGGGATACAGTAATTCTTGGATATAAATCAAATAAATAAATAAACTATATCAGAAGAATAGGGAAGGAAGGGTCGGAGGTGGAGTGGCTCTTTATGTCAAAGAGGGTATACAGTTCAGTAAAATGGAGAATCTAAGAGAAATAGATTTGCTTGCAGAAATGCTATGGGTGGAAATAGTGGGCCCAAAAGTAAACTTAACTCTGGGAGTTTATCACCCACCAGATCAAATGTTAGAAGATGATGTGTTAATTGAATGACAGGAAAAAATAATGTAAACACAAAAAGGAAAAAAAGATGATGATTTAAAAACAGCGAACAGATAATTTTAACCACCCACATATTGTTTGGGTCAATATTAGGGGTATGCAGGTTTCCGCCCCCCACCCCCCAGAGTTTTTCAATTTGGGTCTACTGGACCCCCCCAAACTTTGGGATTTCCGAAAAATTCTGGATCTCAATACCAGCTAATTATTTGGATCTGGGATTTTTCAGAACTTCCAAATGTTTTCGGGTCCAATAGACCTGAGATGGGGGGAAAACAGGAAAAAAACCAATATAACAACCCAGGAACGACAAAGCCACAAAACAGCTCACCAGCAGCCCCCTGCTCTCAGATGTTTCCCCAGTCTTTTCTGCAATCCCTTTAAATCATCCTGGTTTAAATGGACTGCAGAAGAAAAAGGGGGGGACAGTTGATAGGCGGGGAGTAGTTTCCCAGCCTCTCAGCTGTTTCCTTGATCTTTTCTGCAGTCCCTTTAACCAACCTGGTTTAAATGGACTGCAGAAGAAAGTGGGGGCAGCTGATAGATGGAAAGCAGTTTCCCAGCCTCTCAGCTGTTTCCCAAATCTTCTGCAGTCCCTTTAAACCAGCCAGGTTTCAGTGGACTGCAGGAGGGGGGGAACAGATGACAGGTGGGGTGCAGCCTGAGCCAACATGGCTTCTCTTATGTTCTTATGTTAAGTTCCCATATCAGTGCTGCACCACTTGAGGGGTGCCCCTTCTGGCGTCTACATGTAATCCCCATGATTACAAATGTTATGGCTACACAGGGGAACGATTTTCAATCGACAGCTATGTTGAAGACTGCTTTAACCTTAACCTTAGAATGCAAAGCAGTGGTGAGCTGGTTTCAATGCAGAAAACAGAAGAGTTGATTAAGTGGTTATAGGCCTCAGATTGGAGCTCCCCCACTCCCAACACACATTTTGTGCATGGAAAAGGGGAAGGGACCAGTCCTGCACATGCAAAGATCACCACTGTTCCCACAAGTGTACAACCAGTCTTGAGACCTTTCAGAAAAGATGCTCTGTTCCTTATTCCAGTGATTCAATCTGTGCCATCTTAAACAACAAAGAGACATTTTAACAAAAATTCTAATAAGTTTCCATCATTTGCAAATGAAATTCACCTCAGAGGGATTACTCAATTGCAAAAAAAACCCCACTGTTACATCAATACAAAGATTTCACGAGTCAACAATGATTGTATACATATATACTAATGCATATATATACTAATGCATATAAAAGGTGTACTGGCAGGTAGGAGTAGATTAAGTAGTGTTAACAGAACACAGACATTTCTGAGTGCTTCTTAATCCTTGAGTAATTAGGTACTTACACATTCAGTGTGAACGGGATGAACAGCAAACAATAAAGCAGCCAGCAGGGATGATTTGGGAACCAAGTTTAGTCTTCTGCCTTTACTGGTGTATTGCAGCCCACCCAACAATATTGAGAAGACATCAACGATTATGACAGAGATAACACAATGGAGTATTATATTGATGACATGAAAGCCCAATGGGTAGAAGCCTCCAGCTAAAAAATAATTGATCCTATACCAGAGAAAAAAAACACCTTAAATTAGAAATTAGGGTAAACATTTAGATTACATGGACAAAGGTTTGTTTTAAGGTTCCTGAAGGAAGAAAGAAGAGAAGAAGAGATTGGATTTATACCTTGCCCTTCACTAATGGGAGGCATCTCAAAGCAGCTTAAAATCCCTTTCCCTTCCCCTCCCCACAACAGACACCTTGTGAGCAGTGTTTCCTCCAAGCTGAGTTAGTGTGAGCTAGCTCACCGTTTTTTAGCCCCCAGCTCACACATTTTTATCTTGGCTCCAGAGCAAACTAATCTATGCAGCAGCCAAATCGCCCACTCACAACTTTAATGCCAGTAGCTCACAAAGCAGAATTTCTGCTCACAGGACTCCACAGCTTAGAGGGAGCATTGCTTGTGTGGTAGGTGGGTCTGAGAGAGCTCTGTGGAGAACTGTCCTTGAGAGAACAGCTCTGAAAGAACTTATGAGTGACCCAAGGTCACACCAGCAGCTGCATGTGGAGGAGCGGGGAATCAAACCTGGTTCTCCCAGATTAGAGTTCGTACTCCTAACCACTACACCAAACTGGTGTTTTAGAAGCCAAGCTTGTGCCGAGTTTGCATAATGATTGCACAGAAAGTTTTCCAGCTCCAGCTTATTTATACAAACAGAGCTCAAGAAAGAAGTTATGAGCAGAGATGCTCCTTAAAACTAGGACTGGCAAACAGCACCTGGATGGATGAAGGAAAAGGCCAGGAAACAGGATCCCTCTGCCTCCTCCTTTAGCCCTCTTTCACTCTTTAGTTTTTTTGTCGTTCCCCCCCCCCCAATATTTGCCTTTTCACACTTCCATTCTATGCTTGCTCATCTCCTTTTCCTGTTTTGTGTGTATCCCTTTGGTCTTCACCAGCTACACGGAAATTGGGCTGAAGGTGAGCAAGGGTTTCCCAAGGCCTAGTTCCAGAACTGTGAAGCTCTAGAAAAGAAGCCTACATACAAGAGTGCCTTTCCCTCTGCACTGAGTAATCACAACCAGCACTGATAAAGAGAAAGGTTCTGACTTTCATGTAGGCCTGGGCACCTTTTTGGAAGGAAAAGGGGTAGGAGAGACCTGCATAACAAGGTCTTTTCTTAATGACCCATTGGTCTCCATAGCTCTCTCTCCCCAATGTGACTGACAGGAAAAATGGCTGCAAATCCAGTTTTTCACTCCCTGTCACCCTAATAACTTTATGTTGTTTATGTTTCATAGGCAAGGTGGTGGTAATGGAGAATGAAACATTGTACTTACCTGAAGATTTCTTCTCTTCAGTGGGGCGAAGGCATCCAAACTGGTTCGGTCATGCCTCCACTCGCTCCAGGCAGGGCTATGTAAATTTTTGCATGTCTTCCTTGGACCCAGTGAGGGCGCCCTTCCAGACATAGAATAGCCTAGCCCCATAAGGGTCCTAGAACTTACTGAACACCATTAAGTTGTTTAAATCACATCAACCTATTTATTGAAATGAGTCTATACCAACCTTTCCATGTATATGTATTAATTTTTCACAACAGTAACAGAAGTAAAGCTTTAAGTGTTCAAAAAACCTTATCACCAGATAAGCCTCCCTTTACATTGTTTAAGATCTGACAAATTCGGAGGGAAAAAATGGATGCCTTCACCCCACTGAAGAGACGAAACCTTCAGGTAAATACAATGCTTTTTCTCCTTCAATAGGGGAAGGCATCCAAACTGGTTCTATAACCAAGCTATGCTGGGTGGGTAAACAATCTGCAAAGTTATGCGCTTAACACCTTCTGCAGAACCCTCCTTCCAAAAGCAGCCTCCACCAAAGATTGTTGGTCTATCCTATAATGCTTAACAAATGTCTTGAAGGAAGACCAAGTGGCTGCCCTACATATTTCCTCAATAGGAGCCCTTGTGTCAAAGGCTGCTGAAGCCGCAGCTCCCCTAGTGGAATGAGCTGAGACCACTTACTTCATATGCCTCACAAATACAACTCCTGATCCAGAAGGCTATGGTAGATTTTGATACCTTCCTTCCCAGATTCCGGGACCCATGTGAAACAAACAGAGAGTCTGGTTGTCTAAAAGATGCCATCCTCTTTACATAGATGCGGAGAGCTCTCCTTACATCTAATTTATGCCACCTTTTTTCTTTTTTATGAACCGGCTCTGGACAAAAAGACGGCGAAACAGTTTGCTGATTCACGTGAAAAACTGAATTTACTTTTGGGATGAAGGACGGCTCAGTTCTCAAGACTACAGCATCCTTCTGAAACACATACAACTCTTTTCTCACAGACAAGGTACCAATCTCTGAAACCCTTCAGTACCACTAGGAAAACCACCTTCCAGGATAGGTGCTTTAAGTTTACCTGGTTCAGAAGTTCAAATGGAGGTTTTGTAAGTGCCTGCAATACCTTGGATAAGCTCCAAGAAGGAAATCTATATCGCACCAGAGGTGCTAACTGTGTTGTGCCTTTAAGGTATCTTTTAAGATATTTGTCGGAGGTAGTGTGCCCCAAACCTCTGTTGCTAAGAACTGCTGTGATGGCAGCAACCTGTCTCCTCAGGGTATTTGGTCGCAGACCCTATTTCCACCCTGAGTGAATAAACCTGATCACATCTAGGCTAGTAGGTTTAAAAGAATCTACTCCCTGACCAGACACCCATTTACAAAAAGCCCTCCAAGAATAATTGTAAATACACCTTGTGGCTGGACACCCTGCCTGAAACACAATGTCAGTTATAGGTTTTGATAGACCAGTTGACATTAAGTCCTTCCTCTCAGTCTCCATGCCACCAACTTGAACCACCCGGGATCTGGATGAAGTATCCGACCCTGAGTCAGGAGATCTTCCCTCTCTGGCAGTATCCAGGCTTCCCTGACTGACAGCTGTATCAGTTCGGAAAACCAGGGTCTCCTTGGCCAATACAGAGCTACTAGGATGATGTCCACCCATTCCCTCCTGATTTTCTGCAGTACCCTGCTGAGGACTGATGTAAGAGGAAAGGCATACAGCAGACCCCTTGGCCAGGGGAGTTGCAAGCCATCTACTCCCTCCACTTCCTTCTTGAGGAAGCGTGATAGGAACCGGTGTACCTTCCTGTTCTTCCGTGTTGCAAACAAGTCAAGTACTGGAACTCCAAATCTCCTTGTTATCTCCCAGAAGACTTGGTTGCTCAACGACCATTCCGCTTGGTCAATGTCTTGCTTGCTTAGCCAATCTGCCTGAAGATTTAATGTTCCCTTGAGATGTTGGGCTCTGATGCTCTGATGCCCAGTTGAGTATTTGCACTGACTCCTGATGAAGACAGAGCTTTTGTGCCCCCCTGCTGGTTTGTGTGTGCCTCGGTCGTGATGTTGTCTGTTACGTACCAGGACTGCCTTGTTTTGCAGTATATCTTGGAAGGACTTGAGGGCGTGTTTTACCGCTCTGAGTTCCAACAAGTTTATGCTGTGTTTGGCCTCCTCCGGGGACCATCACTCTTGAAAGCTCCCCAGCCCCTGAGACTGGCATCCATTGTCACTATTACTTGGGGCAGCAGACACAGGGGAACTCCCCTAGTTTGAGATTCCTTGTGTGTGCCCACCACTGAAGAGACCTTCTCAGTTTTGTCTGAATTGGAATTGGGGACAGAGAGTGGTGCTGGGGGAGCAGACGTCCCAGAGGCACCCGCTGGTATGCGGTGTGCCACAAGGGGAGATGCTATCCCCAATGTTGTTTAACATCTATATGCGCTCTCTTGCCCAGATTGCCCGGAGGCACAGGCTGGGCTGTCACCAGTACCACCCCAGATGACCTGGAGTGGGCGCTTCAGGACGTGGCTTAGGCAAGGGTCTGGAGTTTGGGAGTGCTCCTGGATGCCACCTTAACTATGGAGGCCCAGGTAACAGCCACTGCCAAGGCAGCCTTTTATCACCTACAGCTGATCAGTCAGTTGGTTCCCTTCTTCGAACGCAATGATCTAGCGACAGTGATCCAAGCAATGGTCACCTCGAGGTTAGACTACAGTAATGCTCTCTACGTGGGGCTGCCCTTGTCTCGGCTCCGGAGGCTGCAGCTAATGCAGAATGCCATGGCCAGGCTGTTGATGGGCCTCTCAGTGAGAGACCACATCCGGCCTGTGCTGAGGGCGCTGCACTGGCTGCCTATAGCGTACCGGATCTGGTTCAAGGTGCTGGTTTTAACCTTTAAAGCCCTATATCGTCAGGGGCCTGCCTACCTAAGGGACCACCTTTCCCCGTATACACCCCAGAGAGCACTGCGGTCAGGCACCCAACACCGCCTGACCCTCCCTGGCCCTAGGGAGGCCAGGCTGGCAACCACCAGGAACAGGGCCTTCTTAGTGGTGGCTCCCTACTGGTAGAATGAGCTCCCGGAGAACATCAGGGCCCTGTTCCGCAGTTCCTACAAAGCAGAGTTCTTCTGCTATGCCTTTGGAGCCGCCACTGGGGGGAATGGCCACTAGCATGGCCTGGTACATCTCGCTGGCCTGATACATCTGTGGTGGACGTCTCCTGGCTAGAAATATGCAGGATGCTGTTCCCAGTGCTGGATTCTGTTCTGCTGTCATCTTTTGCATTTTACTGTTTTGTTAAATGTATGGATGTGATTTTAATTTTGTATGTTTTTGATTTTATATGTTGTTAGCCGCCTAGAGCCGGCCTGTGCTGGCTAGGCAGGATACAAGTCCAAATAAATAAATAAATAAATAAATCAGGTTGTGTTTTCTCTCTCTGATTAGTCTCTGATATGGCAACAATGTCCATTGTAGGGTCCTGGCATGTAGTATAGCCCATGGTACCATCTCTATGGTTGCAATGAATAGTCCCAATAGTTGAGCCAGCTTCACCAACTCTGCTTGACGATGCTTGAGAATATCCTGAGTTAGCTTCTTTACTTTTGTTAATCTCTCTGCCGTTAAGTACACCATTGCTTGTCTTGTGTCTATTTGTGCACTTAGATGTATCAATCTTTGTGATGGAGACATATGACTCAGTAAGGTTTGTACCACTTCCTGGGTGTCCTTCATGCTCTGACTGTAGGTTTAAGCTCTGATCAGAATGTTGTCTAAATAGGGATAAATGCGGATCCCCTTCTGCTATCATGGTAATTAGTGCCTTGGTGCTATCATGGTGCTTAGTGCTGCTATCATGGTAATTAGTACCTTGGTCAAGACCCAAGGAGAAGACGACAGGCCAAAGGGTAGTGCCCTGTATTGAAAATGTTGGCCCTTGAAGGCAAACCTTAGAAAATGTCTGGATGTCGGGTGAATTGGTATATGCAGATATGCTTCCTTGAGATCCCTTGATGTATGGTTTGTAAAATGGAACGTAGGGACTCCATACGAAATTGTTGTTGACTGATCCATATATCGAGGTCTTTCAGGTTCAATATAGTTCTCCAGTCCCCTGTTTTCTTTGGTACTAGAAATATTGTTGAGTACACTCCCCAGAAACATTGGTGTAGGGGCACAGTCTCCAATTTCTACTAGGTGTTGTATGGCCTCCTGAAGGTGTAGTGCCTTTTGGAGATCTGCAGGGACCGGTGATGAAATGAAACGGCGAGAGGGCACTTTCTTGAACTGTATTCTGTAGCCATTTTCTACTATTGAGAGGACCCAGCTGTCTAAAGTAGTTTGCTGCCACTGCAGGAAGAAACCTGACAGCTGTCCTCCTATCCTGGCATCATGCGGACTGCTTTTTTCCTTGAATGTTTGTGTCCTTTTGTCATTGGTAGGAAAACTGACGTTGATGTCCTCTGGCTTGGTATCCAAAATGACGTCCTCCTCTGGAGTCTTTATGATCCCTGCCTCTATTGAAGGGCCGGAAGGATCGAAAGGGCTGCAGGTTCTTCCTCCTATATTCTTTATCCTTGAGTTGTGTTGAGGATGGCATTGCCTTCTTCTCTTTTGTCTCCACTAGAACCCTTTCTAGAGCCCCTTCCCCGAAGAGAAGCCCCCCTGAGAATTTCTCAGTTGCCAGACTGGATTTTGTCAAAGAGTCCACTTTCCATTGCTTAATCCAGAGGTTACGCCTTATCACTACATTAGCTGCTTGGGCTCTAGCAGCATACTGCATACTGACCTGTGAAGCATCCGCAATAAATTGGCCTGCTCTCTGGATCTTTAATAGTGTTCTCTTCAAAGTTAGAGGATCTGGATCCCCTTGCTGAAGAAGGTTGTCTGCCCATATCACACTAGCCCTTGTGAAATTTGAAAGTACTGCTGATGACCTAATGGCAAGAGAAATTGCCTCATGAGATTTCTTTAATAAAGATTCATTATTTTTATCTGCGGAGTCCCTTGGACAGAATACCTCCTGAATGCAAAGCAACCACTGGTGCATCCACTAAGGGAACCTTTAAATCCTACATAGTCTCCTCTGGTAAAACGTAGAACTTTTTGGTAACTTATTGTAATGTGGACCCAAAACCTGGAACATCCCATTCAGTCTGTAATGCATTCGTGAATGATTTGGGAAAGGGGCACCCTGACAGTTTTTCAGGGGGCTTTTTAAAGCCTCCCTCATCCAATTCCTCTGAATCTGCAGTAGAGGAAACGTCCTGTTTTCTCTGAGAGTAATTCAAGGTAGTGATTACTTTCTTGAGCACTCTTTGGAAACGATCAGCTTGGGACAGTCTGGTGGAATTGTCTGTCTTATCTGGGCTCCTCCCCATTCTCCTTCTTCCTTGTCTGACCCTTTTGACACTGTAGAAACAACAGACAAAGTGTCCTCATGGTCTTCACCTGACTCTTGCAAGCCCTGATGATCTCTTAACACTGTTCTTAGCTTCTTTGCAGGGGGCAATCTGACTAGTGATTCCTCCCTGTCTTCCCTGGGTCTGATGCTGGGTGTCCTGTGAGATGTGAATCTACACTTTTTTCTGTGATCAGGGATCCTGTCCATCTCACCAGAGGATGAAGAGGCGTCTTGAGGAGGGCTATCCTGCAGCAAAGTTCTTATATTTGCCACTTCCCCTCTGCTGCTTTGACGACCCTCCTCCCTGGCATGTTCTGAGTCCCCCCTCTCTGATGTTTGAGGTGGGGCTAAGAAAGGCTGCTGATAGTATGGCAGCCACGGATTCCAGCCATGAAAAGCCCAATCAGGAGGAGGCTGCCTGAAATGTGCGGGAAAAAAGTGCGGGGCCACCATGTTCTGCATGCTGGGGTTGGCTGCAGTACTAGAAAAGGCCACTGGGAGCATCAGGTAGGGAGCGGGCCTCATTGCAAAGTTCCCTTGCCCATAGACTTGCCCAAAATTGAGCCCAGAGAAGGGATTTTCCTGTGGATTATAGCCTCTCCACTCACCCCTTTGAAGATCCTAAGGGCTTGCAAGCGCACCGGAGCTGGTTCCAGCTGCAGCTACATCCTCGCCGCAGGGACGCTCCTTTGCTCCTGAAGTTGAACGGGCTGCAGCTGCTTGCTGCTCTCATCCCTGTGCTGCTGGAGCCGCTGCATCTGCTGCTGCGCTTGCTGCCATCACTGCGCCTAGCTAGAGGCTCCCACTCCTTTGACTTCAAAAGAAGCTGGCACGGCTGGCGGTAGTCCTTCCCCTTTGCCTGTTGCCTCAGACAGGGAGGACTTATCTGACTTTTTGTCTTGTTTTCCCACAGGCCCAGGCCCAGGCCCAGAGCCTTGGACCTTTTTGTGGGCTGGATTATCTATCCTGGAATTTCTCCCGCAGAGAGAGATAAACTGTGTCTTTGTAGTCCGTCTTCCTCCTGGAGTGGCAGGGCTATTCAAACTGGAAGGGTGCCCTCACTGAGTCCAAGGAAGACATACAAAAATTTGCATAGCCCTGCCTGGAGCGAGTGGAGGGGTGACCTAACCAGTTTGGATGCCTTCCCCCACTGAAGGAGAAAAACATTTGGCCCACCTGATCTCTGTAAGACACATGTAGTATGAATTCACCACAGAATCATAGAGTTAGAAGGGGCCACAGAGGCTATCTAGTCCAATGCCCTGCTCAGCGCAGGATCAGCCTGACGCATCCCTGACAAGTTTTCATCCAGCTGCTCCTTGAAGACAGCCAGTGAGGGAGAGCTCACCCCCTCCCTAGGCAGCCGATTCCACTGCTGAACTACTATTACTGTAATCTGTCCCCGCTAATATCATCCTGCAGTGATCTCTCCATCTGTTGACCTAAGGGGACAGGATAAGATAGGCAAGGACAAAATGTGCAATCTTCCTGCATATCCCTTAGTCCCTGCTGTTTCCAGAAAGTCCTGCCTTGTTTTCCAGTTTGACATTTTAGTGCTAAACTGGGCATGTAGCTAAAAGTCATTCACAAAGAGCATTATGCATCTAGGAGGAGATGGTAAGCTTGAGAGACTTCGTGACAAGAGAGGGACAAGCTATTGACAGAGGAGCAATGTCTCCCTTGAGTTCACTTCTCCAGCACAAGAGATAATTTATTAAATCACTACTTTGTGCTAGCAGGTTCATCTTTTCCTCCAAAATTTTCCCTTCTTTTCATAAGATTTCCCTTTTTTTTTTTGATGAGGTTATTCTTTTTCAATGAATTTCCAAAGTCTGTCAAAAAAAGAAAGACCTGTATTATGTGAGCCAGTTTGGTGTAGTCGTTAAGTGAGCGGACTCTAATCTGGGAGAACCAGGTTTGATTCCCCACTCCGCCACTTGCAGCTGCTGGATGACCTTGGGCAAGCCATAGTTCTGACAGAACTGTTCCTGAATGAGCAGTTCTCGAAAGAGCTCTCTCAGCCCCACCTATCTCACAGGGTGTCTGTTGTGGGAAGGGGAAGGGAAAGGAATTTGTAAGCCACTCTGAGACTCCAAATGAAGGGCGGCGTATAAATCCAATCTCTTCTTCTTCTAAAAATGTTATATACGGGAGAAAGAGAGAGTGTTGTGGAGATCTGTGACATGTGTCTCCTCAGAGCAAGATGGCTGCACTTCTGGTGCCTCCACAACCCAACAGGAAATCAGAGCAAATTCAGACATTGACATGATGCTCCCGCTGTCTCCAACAACAGGGAGAAAGCACGAAAGGATACTTCATTTAAGGAATGTCTGGGTGATACTGTGATCCTTCAGAAGTATGGACAGTTGTATGGGTCTGCTTACAGGAATCTTGTTCCATGGGTCTAAAAGATTATAAGCACCCACTCATAATGAAGGCAGTCCCTCAGTAAATCTGACTTCCTTTTTAAAGCCTCTTCATCTGATTTTTGAAAAAGGAAAAGCAGTCTTAATCATGGCCCACAAAATCTTACCTGAACGTTAGTACAGTAAGTGGTCGATATGATTTGTGGCTGGTATTGCTACTGAGTTTGCTGCCCCAGAAGTCATGATGCCACAGATCACCAAGCGGGGTTTCTGCCCTGAGGTCCTGCAACAAACACAAGGTTTATAACATCATCATTATCGTGACCAAAACCCTTGACTTTGGTCCAGGTAACCAAGAGAGCCATTCTGTAAAAGAATATATCCCGCCACAATGCTTGTAATTCCTACCTATCATTTATACTAGAAATCTTGCTTTCTTCAGAGACTTCCTTTTTTCACCCTTCTGAAGAATGTTTATTATAGAATGTTTGTGAAGAGAATGGAAAAAATCTGTCTTCACATTTGCATCATTTATATGCAGATGATTCAGAATGCAGATATTACATGGCATTCTTTAGGCTTAATTTATTTCATGAGTGTGTGGGGTCTTAAGTTCTTATTAGGACCACATTAAGACATGCTGTGGAGTCTCTTAAACTTGACATAGCTTCAGGCCTCAGCATTATCAAAAATATGGTAATTTAATCATTTGTAGTCTTTTTTTGTATATAGAGGTACCTCATAACCTGAGGCACTATACCATAGCTTCCTTAGTCTGTGCCTAAATCCACTTCTGGTCTTGTTTCTCAGACTCAGCATTTCCAATCCTCAGGAATTTTATCTATCATTGGAAGATAAGGACTAGTAAATAAGTTCCTTATTTCCTAGTAAAACTTATTTACTTCTTAATTTTGATTTCCAAATTAATTATACAACAGTGTAAGCTATTACAGAATACTGATTACAAGAGTCATTATAACAGACTCAGAAAATTAAAATTAGTACATGTTGTTCTGAATGTGCCCAAATATTTAAGAAAATATGTATATTTAAAATTAGACTTCTCATATACAGTCAGTTTTATCATATTAAATCATTCCCAAATTTTGGAAAAATTGTACTGCTTAACAAAAAAATTCATACACGATAAAAAATTAAATCCTTGATGTCTTCTAAATTACATCGGGAAAAATGCCATTGCTATCAGTATTCCCATTCTTCTGTTGTACAGCAGCTTGATCTGCGGTAAAATCCTTCTCAACCCACAGAGATCAATAATTCTGTATAAGATAACTCTGTAATTTTTCAAAATATTGGAAAGGGAATTTCAGACCAAAAATTCTAGACTAGCTGGCCAGAAGAGCAAAGTTGCTCTCATAGAAAGGAATCAAGAAGCAAGGAATTGGTACTGCCAAGCAGGGGGACATCAGAGACACAACACTGTGGGAGCCCTGGTCACTCTGAGGTGCCTACAGAACTGGAGATGTTAAATTATTTGCTTCTATTATTATGCATGTGTTGTCTTTGCATAGTATGGGGGGAGGGTCCCAGAAGGAATCTGTTTGGGGGGCTCATGACAATTCACAGTAGCCTTGTTAGAAATGGACTCAACAGATACCGGGATTCACAGCAAAAATCTCAATGTACAGAATGAAAAAGGTTTGACTAGGCACGTGACAAGATTTGGAATACCTACTAGGGATAGTTGAGATTAAAGGAAGTAGTAAAATGGTTCAATTACAATTTGGCAAACATGACTGTTGATAAACTAGTGCTATTAAGGTTGCCAACTCCAGCTTGAGGAATTCCTGGAGTTTGGAGGGTAGTCTTTGGGAAGGGAGGGAACTCAGCAGGGTATAATTCCACAGAGTCCATCCTTCAAAGCATCAAATTTCTCCAGGGGAACTGATCTCTGTAGTCTGGATACCAGTTACAATTCTGGAAGCTCTCCAAGTCCCACCTGGAAACTGGCAACCCTAAAAGCTATTGGGGATACTTAGGATGTGGCTGTTGGGCTGGAGAGAAATGCTCTCATCCTCACAGGTACCACTGGCTACTAGAAATTTTTCCTTTTTAAAAAAAAGTATGCTTTATATGAGGGGGAAATGTCTGGCAAATACAAAATGCTGGTTAATTCTTATTCAGTTGTATTTTAGGTCCTCCCCCTTGTGGGTTCAAGTTTTGATGCAATTGCCAGTATGATCACACTCTTCTAAGTCAATGGCCTTTGAACTCAAAGGGGTTAGAAGGGTTTAACTCTCCTTAGGATGGCACAGTGAACAATCTTTAAAATTTAGATCCATGAACCTGTAAGCAGCCATTCAGACATGGCAGCACCACGTCACGGTCAAAGGCAAACAATGTTTACCTCAGGAGTCCCCAACACGGTGCCCGTGGGTACCTTGGCACCTGGCAACATCCTTCCTGGTGCCCACAAAATGTTCTAGAAAGTGGACGGGGCCTGGTGGGTCTTTTGCCCAGCAAGGCTTCTGCCTGGCCACTAGAGATTTGATTGGCTGTGCAGATTTTTATAAAACATTGCTTTAGCAAAAGCTGCCACCACAGCACAAGGATCCTCACTGCATAACTGACGGTAAGCTATGGAAGCCGTTTTGTGGCTAGCTCCAGCTCCTGTAGCAGCCATTTTGTGGCAGCCATATTATAGTTGTGCCTCAGGGTATGTCTGTGTCAGAATTCCAAAGGTGCCTGCAGGCTCAAAAAGGTTGTTGATTACTGGTTTATCTCCATCAGCTCCATTATCTTTATTTCAACTAATGACCAGAGACTGAGAAAACACCTTGCCCCCAATGACTCTGCCAGCATGGAACTCTAATCCAGATCTCTCACATTTCAGATTCACCATTCTGCTCACCGAACCATAATGGTACTTCAGATTTTATGCACAGCCCTTTCTGTCTTCAAGTTGAGGGAAGAAAGGAAGAATATACAAACTTTGGTTCTCTATCAAATTTCTACCATAACGAGCTAGATTCCATCCCCTGTCTATCAATTGTGCCAAATCTGGACTTAGACCCTATGACTTCTTGTGATTCTCTCCAGCTGCTGCAGAGACTTTCTCCCTCTGTGGCACTTGCTTCCTCTGTCACTAGCAGTGGTGCATGAGCAACATTTTTTCAAGGATCCCTTTCATACCATGGATCCCTGCCACATGTGGAAGTGTCAGCAGGAGAGAAAGTAAGTGCCACAGCAGAGGAAACCAGCCTCGGCAGCTGCACAGCAACAGCACAAGCCCCTCGCCTGCTCCAGCCACCTCATGTGAGGTGTTAGTCCCGAGGGGGAGGGGGTGTCCACTCAGAACTCCAACTTGGCCTCGAGGAGGGGTCAGGCATGAGAGGCGGCGGCAGGAAGGGCACCCCAGACGGACTCCGCCAGACAGGCTCCCTCTTCCTCGGCTGCTCCAAGGCCCGCAGGGCTGGAGGGGCAGAGCCAGCCCTAGCCCAGCCCTGTTGCCCACTCCCCATGTGCGACTTGTGTGGTGCACACATCCCGTCCTAGTCAAGGGCGAGCAGAGTGGCAAACTGCGCTGGAGAGGCAGTGGGGGGAGGGCCCATACCACGTGGAGTCCTTTGGGCACGGGTGGGCAGCAAGGGCAAGAGCAGCGGGTGACGACAAACACATGCTCCCTAGTGCTTGGCTGCTGCTGCTGCTGCTTCTAGGGGGCATTCATTGGAGCGGGGCTTTTGGCGATAATGGCAAGGGAGTGGCGGGGAGTGGCTGAGGAAGCAGGCCAGTGCGGGTGCCGTGATTGGACGGCACCCATAGGCAATCACCTAACCTGGCCTTATGGGTGCTCTGGCCCTGATCCTTCTATGATGGAAGTCACTGTTTCCAAATGGGTGCTCCCAGCCTGTAGACACAAAGGTGATACCTCCTAGGGTTTTTTGGAAACATCTCCTATTCCATAGAGGTGAATGAAAGTCAGAATTGGCTTTCTGATTTGGAGAAGAGATGCTTTGTGGGAATTACTATCCAGCAGAAGAAAGTAATCACAGGCATGTTCTCATTGCTAACAGGAGAACTCCAGTGTTACAAAGAGAAACAAGCACCACATTTATTGGAAAGTCTCTTCCCCTGTTCCACATACTGGTAACTTGGTAGCTGTACAGCTAAATCCTATACACATTTACTCAGAAGTTCCACTGCATCTAAGTCTGCACAGGACTGTAGACTTAGCTTCGGCAGTAGCAAGAGACTATCAACACATTTGTTCCATGCTAATAGCAACTTTAGCCTTGATGGAAAATGGAAGACAATCTCATTACATTCACAAAATAGAATGCAAATAATAAAAATTACTCATGCATGGAGCCTAGAGTATTACAGCGCAGAAATAATTTGCACAGCTGATATCCACAGGCTTTTTTTTTTTAAACTTCAATAAATAAGAAAATAAAGCAAAGCAAACAAGAGATTCAGAAACACTTTGAATTAAATTGACCTCCTGGAAGCCAATGCCGAAGCTTTTATTTGATTTCGTGTGAGGGACGATTTTGCCCTGCACTGGTGATTCAATTAGCACCTAGGCCAGTAAAGTTCCATGGAGCCGAGCAGATGGCAACAGGCCTGAATTAGCTAATGCAGTCACCAAATCACCTACAGAGCAATTGGATTTCACCTTCATGCCTACTTGCCGAAACAAGAGCTAATTCACACAACCACAGTTGGGGCTGATTTTCTATCGGCGAAAACAAAGCGTCCCATGGTAACTTAAAGACTAACAAATTGATTGCCACATTAACTCTCAAATGTTAGAGTCCACTTCACCTGATACATTACCCAGTTTTCAACAAGACAATTTTTTTCGCCAGTGGAAACTGAATTTCCTAGTTCAGATGTGGTCCTGTCCAACTTCAAAACAAGCCTATAGCACTCCTTCCATTTATATGGATGCCTCCTTTCCTTGGTTTCCACCCCTTCCAGTCTCAGCTATGGTTAATATGATGTGTACAACCACACTAATCATGGTTTGGTCAAACCAGTTTGCAAATCCAGCTGAAAACACTGTTGCAAACTCTGGTTGTGGCTTAGCCCTGGTTTGCATTAAAACTGGTACCCATCTAATAGCTCAGTATAGTGGGAGCATCAAAACGACAACGGAGAATCCATACCCGAGAGGGCAGTGGGAAGGGACATCTGAATTCACTGGGTGTCCCCTATCTCCTAAACCTAGTTAGGAAATCAGGTGATGTTACAGATGTACTAGGCCAGGGGTGGGCAAACTTGCTCAGCGTAAGAGCCACCTAGAACAGGGGTGGCCAAACTTACTTAACATAAGAGCCGCATATAATAAACATCAGATGTTTGAGAGCCACAAGACATGAACAAATATTACCTGCTTTTATTGGAAAATAAGCAAATTTGCTTTTTATTAACATTAAATGAGACTGCCAAAAATAATAACAAAAGGGGTAAAAGCAGATATTGATAATGATATTAATTTGTCCAATGATATTTGTTTGCTAATGATATTTAGCTTCCCCAGCCGCCCTGCCGGGAGCCACATAATATATGTGAAAGAGCCGCATGCGGCTCCCGAGCCACAATTTGCCCACCCCTGTACTAGGCCAAATATCAAGATGACTGAGAGGTCAATCCAAACACTCCACCATGGGCCCAAGCACTAATTTATGGAGACATCACTGACAGCCTTAGAACTGTAATCTTCTGAACACTTGCAGGCTAGCTCAGTGTACCAAATACTATTCTTGCCATGTTAAGGCAGTCCAAAAATAACATCTTCACAGCAAATTATCCACCCCAGCTACTGACCACATCAACTCAGGGGCTGAATCAGAGCCATGACACACACACGTACTACCAAAAGGCAAGGGTCGACAGTAAAATGGAGCAGGGTCAGAGAAAGTCCCTCTATGATGGCATCAGCTCACGTAGCAAATACTGCTTCACACGACAGCCAAGGGTGGAAAAGCCACCCACGGAGAGAATGTTTTCAGTAGCATCAGCATGTCGAGAGTAATGCACTGATCGGCTTTAACTCCCACTGAACTCAGGAGGACTTGCTTCCCAGAAACCATTTATCTGTTTTAGAGCATTTGTATTTTGCTGGTAGAGGCAGGACATTCAGGGCAGCCTCATACCTGAATGCCACTAGAATAAAACCGGTGACGTAGAATCAACAGAATTAAAATTTGCATAGGAAAACATGGCATGGTAAATCAGCTTCTGGCCCACTGCAGGGCAGTCTGACAACAGCTCTGTCACCTCCTCATTCAGTCTGGGCTGACAAACGTTAAGCATCTCACAACAATTGGGACCTGAGAAGTGGTTGTGTGGATTAGCCAAATCAAAAAGCAAACCCGAAGAGGAAGCTACGAGTACAGGAAAGTTGCCTGCAGGAAACAACAACAAGAACTTTTGTTATAGATTTGTATCACGAAAACAACAACAACACTGTTTTCACATCCACTTTAAAAAAAAAGCACACATTTGAAAAAGTCACGTACGTGTTCCTTAGAATATCTCATTTCAAGTGTTTGATTTTTAAATAGCAGCCTTTGCATCCTGGGGTGTAACATTCTGAGAAAGACTCATTCTAATTAATACATGCAACACTGACACACTCTGCTTTACTTGCTCAAACGTCTGCCTTCTTAAACACACAAAAGACAAATCATTTTGCTGTACACAGCTTTTTAAGAGCTGCTTGCAATGGCAAGAAAGCATCTGGAAAACAGCCTTGAATGCCAATAAAACCCACTAACAGACTGCTCTGTGCTATGGTAGGCAGAGTGCCAACTGTTGAAGAGTACTGCTAGCTGGAATTATAAAGGGAGAAGGAAAAAGTTAATAAAAGGATCACAGTATGGCATCCAGCAAAGGCTTGGCCATAATCAACAGATCTATGAAACAGCTCCACTGTTTGGCGCTCACATGGAAAAAAGAACCAAATATGATGTGCTATCCATGAAGCCAACTTTCATTATGTCTTGGGTTCCTCCTTGTTCAAAGTGCAACCTACTGATTACGATTTCTGGGAGTGGCTTTAATTAAGGAGAATTAATTAACACGAAACTTTGGCAGGGATTAAAATATACCATTCAGTTTTGAGAAGAAGGCTCAGTGATATAAAATCGAAAATGAATTAAATCCTCCCGTTTTCAAATGCAGGCCGCGTAAGAACCAGTTTATTTACTGCATTGATTTTATGCTGCTACCCTTGAGCAAAATCAGAATCTTAATGCATTTTTTCGAAAGGGGAAGCAGATAAATTGAATATTAATATATTTAATACAAAAGCATTGGGACAAGGGGAGGGAAATGGCAACAGGCTAACCCAATGGATTTTGGAAAGGTATTCCAGTATGGATCGCGGAAGCACAAGGAGCTTTTGCTAAAGACTGGAGAACAAGATGTAGCACATTGTATACACTGATCATCTGCAGGATGACAAACTGGGATTCTGTGCTTTTTTGATATCTTAACCAATACATTTATATCCCAACTTTATACTGCTGTAAATAAATCATACTAGTAGACAAAAATATAAAGAATTGGTACTGTAAAACCCCAAAACAATAAGAAAACACATAAGTCACAAAGTATTAAAGAAGAGAAGGACCCCCCCCCCAAAAAAACCCATCACAGTGTTAAAAACAAAACAAAAGCATTAGAACAAGCAACAAGAAGCCCAACCAATGCATGAAGCCCTTCAAAACTGTTTTAAGAAGATACTGACGAGTGAGAAGCAAGGTCACCAGAAGACCCTCCTGAGAAAGATCTCTCCGTGGTTTAGGCACAACGGCTGAAAAGGAACCAAGGAGCTGTGAATTCCCAAAGGCCTGACATGGACATCTCTTCTCTTTCAAAAAACTGATGCCATTGCTTCTGTTTCCCCCATATAACTGTTCCAGAAATCTGAAAGTGCATGACACAGCATGATGCTCGTCCTTCTCATGGGTTTCATCTTGAGCAATACAATGGAATTACTCAGTAACTGCTTGAGGATGTTATAATTCAGTACATGAAGCCAGATCAAGTAAACTGTTTGAGGTTAGCTAATACAGTGCAGCTTTTACCCCACATTAAGCCAAATCTCTTGTGTCTACATGAGACAATAAAGTACAGCCACTATGACGCATGTATGTATAGTATACTTTTTTAAAAATTAAAAATGCTGGGAAGAAAAAGGAGGAGGAGAAAATATTGGATTTATACCCCACCCTTCACAAGGAATCTCAGAGCAGCTTACAATCTCCTTCCCTTTCTCTCCCCACAACAGACACCCTGTGAGGCAGGTGGGACTGAGAGCACTCTGAGAGAACTGCCCTTGAGAGAACAGCTCTCAGAGAACTGTGACTGACCCAAGGTTACACCAGCAGCTGCATGTGGAGGAGTGGGGAATCAAACCCGTTTCTCCATATTAAGAGTCTGCCGCTCTTAAGCACTACATCAAATTTCCCAGAACGTGGTCAGTCTGCTGAGAGAACATTTCTACACTTGTTCCTGGCCTTGAAGTCAAAGACACACTAGCCCTGAACACGTAACCCCTCCAATCCATGTTCAGAAAGCTACATCTCTGGTCATGGGGTTGAGAGGGTACACACATACTTCCTCCACACCTACACAACACCACTGATGCACGGGGACACAGTCCCAACACACCAGTCCCTCTCTACATGTTGACAGAACAAGTAGATGGGTAATACACTTAGGGTTCACTTCAGCTTGTCCATGGTATTTACATCTCTCCCATCAGCAGAAGGCAAGTACAATACCATTTTAGGACAGGGGAATATCTGATAAATAAAATAAATAGATAAATAAATAAGTGGCAATTGGTGCCTCCCTCCCTCAGCTCCGGTAGCGGTGGTCTAATCTCCTCTCATGTAGGACCCGCATAGCTCTACCCATCCAAGATTCCCGTGGGCTCATGGTGGGTTTTTCAAGATAGCCATCATCTTATGACAAGGAATTTGGTGACGGGGTGCTCTAAACTTTGAAGCAACTGCGACCATGACATGAAGATGCTCAGTATACATATGCGGCAGCGCCTGAACTTAAAAGTCACTATGGTTACTCAGTTTGTGCATCTCTGATGCTAACTGTATGGAGATGTGCACACAGCCCCCTGGGTTGGTAAGAGCATTAATAAAAGCTTCAGTTGGTTATGAAGGAGTCGCTGATTTTTCCATTCAATTATCTGAATTTCCCCATGGAATGCGGCACTTAGCAAGAAAAGCTGGTTATGACCCTGGTTCACAATATGGAAACATGGGGGAAAGAAAAGCAATTACTCTTCTTCTGCTTCAGATTAAGAGTTTTACTACAGGGCATTTAGTTATGCTGAGAGAGAGTTGCTAATTAGTCTGCAAATGTTACTAGACCTCAAAAAGTTATACCAGTCTGTCTACCATATAAGCTATCTGTGGTTAAATATATATATATATATATATATATATATCACAAAATCAAACCCACCAAACCCTGTTTTGGTGTCATTTTCGAAAGAGTCCCTGCCTGCAGTGTTCCCTCTAAGCTGAGCTAGTGTGAGCTGGCTCACAGTTTTTTAGCCTCCGGCTCATGCATTTTTGTCTTAGCTCCGGAAGGATGGCTCCAGAGCAAACTAATTTATGCAGTGGCCAAATTACTCTCTCACAACTTTAATGCCAGTAGCTCACAAAGTAGGATTTTTGCTCACATGACTCCACAGCTTAGAGGGAGCATCACCTGCCTGCTCACCTGGAGAAAAATCTTACATTCCACAGTCAACCAAACAAGTGCCTATTTACAAGCCTGAATGGAAGATCCAAGACAGAGCCGCACTAACCTTATTGTTGAGGATAGCTTCAGAGTCATCGAAGACAAAGTCCCCATCATAGCTGTTAGCAAAGCAGATGACGGAAAGAAGTCCCACAACTGTTTTGGCCCAGTTTGATGGCAGAGGCCATAGTGGGATGCCATGGTCCAGGTTATCTTCTGTCTGTGCCATTCTGTACAATGCTTGTCCAAAATCTGGAATGCCAACATTATGCTGGTTGCAAATCTGAAAGAAATACAATGTACATTTTACAGCTAACTACAATGAAGTCAGCAGAAGCCTATGGCAAGTTTTGCTAACTCGTCTGTCTACATGGACAGCCACTAGTCAACTGTAGGGTGCTGACGGCCTGAGAGGGGGTGTGGAGGTAAAAGAACCAAACGGTGCCCGATGTAATGTCCCCCTTTGGCTGTGGGTTCCCAGGTTAGAGTATTCACTCAGACACCCATTCTCAGGTCCATTCAGCAGAGACGAGCTGGCTCAAACTATCAACTGTTTATTTGCAAGGGGACAACTCCCACAACCAATGACTACAGCTAACCTACAAAACTGGAAACTGAAACAAGAGCTCCAGCCAACAGGACCAAACTAAATCACACAGATATTAGGGGGGAGCAGACTATTCCATTTCATATATGTACATACCCAATGCACAGACCTTCTCTGCCAAGTATAAGCGTGGAGTGTAATTTCCCTCACCACTTGGCAACTTACTGTGCAGTTGCACACATTGGGTGCGTTCAAACAGCATGCTGGAGCCGGCTCAAAACGCCCCACTCCGGACAATCGTGATCACAGCATATTCAAGTGGCTCCCCGGCGTCTACACTACCGACGCGCACGAGTGTGTGTGGAAGGGGCTTTTCTTATTACAAGTTTGCGCATGTGCATAAGCAATCATCTGGAGCTACAACCTTGCGCATGCGCGAAGGAGGCGAGCAAAGCCTCTCAAAAGTTGCACAAGCACCATGACTTCCCTGCTGTGAAAGAACACGTCCCTTTAAACTTTTCCCCTGAAACTGGCCTCCTTGGAATCCCGAACTCAGAGGTAGTGGCCATTTCAAAAAAAAAAAATTGCTCTGGAGGCAGAGAAGCGCTTATGCGTATATCGGCAAGGCAAAAATAAAAATGGCAGGCAAAAAAGCGGAAGCCAGAGGCTTCCGTGGGGGGGGGGGGGGGGCGTTAACGACTCGGAAATGGCTCGACGACAGCTCCGCAATCAGACAGGGGAAAACATAGCTTGGACTAGGAGAGCACGGGAAACACCACCTTGGGACCTGGTATCAAAATTTTACGCTTCGCTCCAGTATTTGCTACGGTAAGCGACGGCCGGGGACGGGAGGCAGCTGCGGCTGTCTGATACCGCACATTTGATCCGTTTTGAAGCGTTTTGAAAGCAAGATCAAGCCAGATCAAATGGCGTGTCTTAACTTTCTGTGGTAACTTCATTCTTGGTTAAAGGACTGGGTATCCATCCAGAATTCTGTGAATTCAAGACTCAAACTGTGTAATCCTAAACTGAGCTGCACCTTTCTATGCCCATTGGAGTAAACAGGCTTAGAAGACTGAAAATCTGCAGAGAGCATTCAAATCAGAACAGCCCAAGAACAATATAAAATTCTCATGTTCTTAAAATCCACTCAGTCCTGTCCTTCTTTACCCAGTCCTAACTATGCCCATGCAATCAATCATACGTTTATTTATAGGGCAATCTGAATCCTGACCCTCTACCCCATGACTCTCAGGGCAGCTGACAACATGCTGAAATTATATATAAATGAGAGGCGGAGACCAGCTATACTCGTGGGGGGGGGGGATTCCAAAAGGCTGCAGCCCCAGGTAAGTCCTCTTCCACCCCGGCGATCCCCCCCTGCTCCAAGGCCCGAGCGGCCGTTCCCCCCCCCCCCCCCCCGGCTCCAATATAGTAGACCGGGGCAGGTAGACCTGTTCTCCGGAGGCCAGGTCTACCAATAGAGTGGAAAGGGGCGGGTAGACCTGGCCTCCGGAGGACAGGTCTACCAATAGAGTAGAAAGGGGTGGGTAGACCTGGCCTCCGGAGGACAGGTCTACCAATAGAGTAGAAAGGGGTGGGTAGACCTGGCCTCCGGAGGACAGGTCTACTATCAGAGTGGAAATGGCTGGGTAGACCTGGCCTCCCAAGGAGCTCCATGCAGAGGAGGAAGCAGACTCAGGTAAGCCTTCCTTCCCCCCCCCCCCCCGGCTCCCCCCGACTCCTGCAGCAGGCCTGAACTTGGGCCGCAGCAGGCCTGAACTTGTCCCTCCCCCCTCGACTCCTGTGGCGGGCCCAAGCTCGGGCCACCAATTTCCCTCCCCACCCCACCCCCGGCTCCTGTGGCGGGCCCGAGCGGCTCTCAGCCGCTGTGCCACCACAGAGTTCCAAGAGCATTCCCTGCAGGTGCGCAGGGAATGCTCTTTAACTTTTGGGGAGATTTAAATCCCTCCGAAAGTTTTTAAAGTTTTCAGATTATTCTGCACATCTGGGAAGCCTCCCAAGTGTGCAGAACAATCTCCCTGCCCCCCAGGTGCCCCCCACGTGGATTTAGATATCTGCACGTAGGGGGCGCCTTTGCTATTAGTATATAGATTGTCTTTTTCTTTTCTTTTTGCTGTCAAGTCACAGCTGATTTATGGCGACCCCTCAAGGTTTTCAAGGCAAGAGATGTTCAGAGGTGGTTTGACACTGCCTGCCTCCCCGTCACAACCCCGGTATTCCTTGGAGGTCTCCCATCCAAATATTGACCAGAGCTGACCCTGTTTAGCTTCCAAAATACGATGAGATCAAGCTAGCTTGGGCTATCCAAGTCAGAGCATGTATATAATAGAATGCACTAAAATATCAGATTGCAAAGAAAAATACCAAAACCACAACCCCATCCCCAAACCACTCAACAGTTCTTCATTAAAAACAAATTAATACCTATTAAAACAGCTCACAGTCACAGAAATATGAAACAGCTCTGGATTGGGAAATTCCTGCAGATTTGGGGGGGTGGAGCCTGGAGAGGGTGGGGTTTGGTGAGGGGAGGGACCACAGAGAGGCATAATGCCATATTGTCCATAAGGCAGCCATTTTGTCCAGGGGAACGGATCTCTGTTAGCTGGAGATCAATCGTAATTCCTGGAGATCCCCAGGGCCTACCTGGAGGATGACAACTGTAATAATTTCAAGTTATATGTGTGCTTCTTTAAATGGTTGGTAAGTGTCAGAAGAACAACATGGAGAAAGAGGGAGAAGAGTGAGTGAGGAGATTGGTTGGTGACTGAGAGTGTGTGGGTGGAGCTAAGAGGTGTGTATGTGTGTAGTAAAAAGGCAGAGTGTTCCCTCAGTCTGAAGTTTGAAGTCTGAGGTCAGAAGTCAGTAGCTGTCAGTTGTGGTCAAACTACACAGAGTCTGAGAAGCAGTCTTCTAATTAGAAATATATAGAGGTGCTGTGAAAGGCATTAGGATTCTAAAGGAGAAAGGAAAGCACTTCAGGGGGCAATTTAGGCAAAATCTAATATAGTCAGAGTATTTTAAGAATGTGAGGGAAAAAGCTGATAGAGACCAGAGTAAAAAGGGAAAGATTTTACTGAGCAACTTAATGAAACATCTTGTAACCAATACGCTTCTTTTACTGATAAAGTTTTATCTTGTTTATTGTTAACCCAGAGTTTTATCCTCAGGACCACATAGACCAATGCAGGAGCCTTAGAGCTTGGCCACAGTACTGTGGAAAAGGTTAATTAAAGACTGGAATTATACTGTGTATTATGTATGTAATGGCAACATTACATACATTGAGCAACAGAAAGAAACAACAAGACATTTAAAAACCACATACAAGATAAATAAAAGAGAGGTACCATCACAGCAACCCCAAAGAGAACTCTTATAAACAAAAGACACTTCAGCACAAGGAGGTTATTGTAACAAGGAGGAATTAAGTGAATTAAGTTAAATAGCCCTCCTCGGCCAGTGGGATTAAGCTCTCTGCAACTGAAAGAGAAAGAAGGCAATTTGGCCCAACTTCCCCTCTCACTGCATGACAGTCCTCCCCAATCCTCAGCACAGTCTTTTTGGGGTGTGTACAGTGTGATGTCAGGGAGAGGAAAAAAGCAAGAGAACTCCTCCGCCAACTCCTAATCTAAGTCTGGAGAACACTCCTGATGTACTTGTCAGCGGCTCATATGGGGCTCAGTCAGAATGCACAAGGCGAAGGTCACAGAAGGCACAGCCCTAATGTAAGGAGCAGCGTCCACTGAAGCTTTCTGCATCTCACACAGCTTTAAAAAACTGCACATCTTTCAAGAATGGAAGACTGCTGCCAACTGTACCAGTCAGGGAAAGTTTCTTTGTACAGTCAGGAACGCCATTATCCCATTAATTCACTGCTTAAGTCTGGGTTTTTCATAAGCGTCTAATGTACTACAGCAGACTCAGCTTCTCAGATATGATGTATTGTTGAATTAATTCTGGCTGCAGCACTTCTTCCAAAATTTGCTCTCCTTACCCTCTGGCCTGAGTATCTGCCTGCGTCAAGTTTCCATTGTAAAGTGCTCCACCTCAATCTTAATACCATTCCAAACTCGAATCCCACAACACTTTCCATTTATATTACCTCCCCCAACAAAGATTTAACTAGGATTTTGGGTTCCACATTCACTATAGAGCTTAATATCTTGACCATTCTACCCCTTACAGATATTTTATGGGATCTGCTTATCATGTATCACTCTGCTCTTCCCTAGAGTATGTTTGAAATTAATCCCCACTCTTTTGCCTTGTCCACCAACAGTTGGGAGTGGTCCTCACCATTGCTCCCTCTAAGCTGTGGAGTCACGCTAACTCAGTTTAGAGGGAACATCCTCACTCACTTCAAGCAGATTGATTACATTTTTGATGGGATCTTTTTCTCAAAACTGGCCTTTCTTTGTGACACTGCCTCAAGCCACCACCATTGTTTGCTGCTTTTTGCAGCTTTTATTATAAACGTGTCTGCCTAATAAACATATACGTCATGTACCTGATGAAGTGAGGTCTGATTTATTAAAGTCTGTGTGGGGATAAACACTATTCGTCTGTAAAGTAACGCTTGACTATTTTATTAAGTTGTATTTCTTTGTGTCTTACACTTTGGTAATGGGGCCTAGATTTTTCAGGATTTAAAATGAGGGGTAGGGTAGAATTCACTGGGTACCCCTCCCTGACTTTCAGGCTGGATAGACAAGATGCAAGATTTTTTTAAAAAAATATATGTGATGCAAAGCAAGGGTTTTGCCGAAAGAGAAAAGGGAAGTGTCAATCATCATAAGATTTATATAACGATGCCAGGCCCTATCTATTCAGAGCTATGGCACTGCTGGAAACACTAGATGCTCTGCACAGGTATTAATTCAGTCCAGGACCGAGCCCGCGTTACTATAGCAATGTCCCCTATAAAAGTGCCCATAAAATATACATGAAGTGACATGCAACAGCTAACAGAAACATTCCGATTATTACACTAATATCCCAGTCCCCTGAGGGCTTCAAACCAACATAGCACTTTCTCCCCCCAATCCCAAATTGGTGAAAATATAAAAGGGAGGTTTTGGGTTTGTTTTTTTTTGACGTATCCAGAATAGCTTTAAGAGCTCAGCCTGTTTAAGTTGTAATTCTTCTTTCTTAAATTATTGGAGGGGGGTGTCTCTTCCTAAAAGAATGGTAACATACATATTTGCATGCGCTACCACTAACCCTCCTTCACTGGGACTTGCAGAAGTTCTGCAGAAGGGGTTCTCCCACAGACACACCCCTTTTGTCAATTTCTTTACAGAAACTGCATTACATACAACACATATGCAAGAATCCTACAAGCATCTTGGTCCGACTGAATTTACTCAGAAGTAATTCCCGAAGAGGTCCATGGGGCTTTCTCCCACGTAAGCATGCATCGTACCGCAGCTTGTCTCGTTCAGGTTTATTGTTTTTAAAAAATATATATACATATTTCATTTTATTTTGCAGAACACAGGTTATGCATTCTGCTTTCCACAACTAAAAGATTATTTAAATGTCCCCCCCCCCCCTTCCCACCACCCGGGAAGAAAGATGGAAGGCCGTTTTAAGGATTTCGCCACCCCTGGAAGTGGCGGGGTGTCAAAAACCATTCATCAACTCGACTCCACATTCGGCCATAATGCAACACGCGTTCGTTTACAGTCTTTCGCGCAGCCGTCCTGCAGGAAACCAAAACGGACTTTATTTCAAAAGAACGACGCAAGAACATCGTATTTGCACACAAAAACCCAGATCCCGCTACCCTTGCCTAGATGGCTCCACACAACAGGAGGAACCCAGCCAGGTCCATTGTGCTGGGGGGAAAACCGGGCAAGCCCGGCCCCCGAGCCACGGTTACCCAGCGGTAAGTCCCGCTAACTTCCATGGGGCTCGTTTCCCAATTCAGCCAGAGGACGACTGCAGCCCCACAGGGAATGCAGAACCGAGAAGAGGCAACCGGACGCGTTCCGGCGGTCGGGGAGCGACAGCCACCAACTCCGGCGGAGTTCAGAGAAGCGTCGGGGCTAAGTCGAGGCGAAGTCCGGGGGGGCCGGCCCGATCCGCCGCCCGGCTCCCCTTCCCTTTTGTTGCGCTCCCTTTTGTCTGGGGAGTGCGCTCCGGAGCTGGGTGCAAACGCAGCGCTCGCCTGCCGCATAGAGAGAGCGCGCGCTCGAGGTGCCCGGAGAGGCTGCCTGGCGGAGAGGCGCCCCCCGCTTCACCCGCCCTGCTCTCTCGGCCGCCCCCCGCCCCCCTTTACCTGCAGCTAGGAGGAATCCGGGCGGCATCTCCCACCCGCGCGCGGAACTCTCCCCGCGCTCTCCCTCCTGCCGAAGCCGCCGGGATGGGCCGGCTCGAGGGAGGCGGAGCCGCCTTGCCTGGCGCCGGGCAGGGACAGCCTCCGCGCCCATTGGCTCGCCCCGCTTCCTCGTCCTCCTCCCCGGCCCCGCCAAAGGAGCAGCCCCCCGCTCATTGGCGAGGCCGGGGTGACGTCCGAGGGGGCGGAGCGCGACCAGCCGGGGCGGGGGGGGCGGAGGCTCGGGAGGGTGAAGAGAAAGAGGCGGGGAGAGGCGACGGGGCTGGGCTGTGCCGGCGGGGATCAGGCTGGACGCTGGAGCGCGTTGCGCCCCTCTCGCCGTGGCCCGCTCGCCCTTTCGTGTGGCTGCTCAGGTGGTTTTTTGTTTCACCGTGGCAAGGCTCCTCCTGTGCCTTCAGCAGGTGCTGGACAGGCAGGAATTCGTCCGGAGGGGCTTTTCCCCTTGGGGGCATCGCCCTGCTGCGAAAAGCTGAAGTGGGTAAAGAGCGTAAGGGAGGAAGAAAGGTCCCTTCGCCGTTCCTGGCGCATTAAAACCTGTACTCTCTCTCCCCTAAGGCTGGACGTGGAATGTCTGGGGCGGGGCAGAGGGGACCCCCCCCCCCCACACACACACTTTTGGCCATCCTGAGTTTCCTCTGGGAGTGAGTACAAGAGGGGAACTAAGAAGCCTCAACGGTTCATTCCGATCCCTCTGTGTCAGGCGGCGCCCGGACAGAGCCACAGTCACTCTGTGGAGAGGGCCAAGGGTACCCTGTGCGCCCTTGTCCCTGCCCTTGGGTCTCCAGAAGAGCAGCTCTTGACTGCCAATTCCCAGGCCTGAATAAAAGGCCCCTATCTGCACCACAGGCCCAGTACTGGCATGCCCAGAAGATACAACCATGTCAACGTAAGAGAAGCCATGTTGGATCAGGCCAGTAGCCCATCCAGTACAGCACTCAGTGTCACACAGTTGTTGTTTTTAAATCATAGAAGTAGGAGTAGCCATCAGGAGGTCCACCAGCAGGGCCAGAACTCCAGCAGCCCTTCCACTGTTGCCACCCCCCCAAGCACCGAGAATGCAGAGCATCACTGCCCCAGACACAGTGTTCCGTCTACATGATGGATGAAGATGATGCCACTGGCCCACGGGTCTCCCGAGCTCTCAACAAAACAAAGGGAGAAGAGGAAATGGAGACAGTCAACTGGTGACTGTCCTTGTGGGCCTCCCAAATCTTAGGATGGGTGGCTTAAAGTGCTCTTAGACATGGCAACCCAGTTTCACCACTGATTCCCTGAGGTCATTCACCTGTGAATAAGGACCTGAGAGTCAAACAACACTTCCTCTGCCATTTTCTGTCTGCAAATGTCTCTCTCTCCCCCCCTCCCCCTTCACTGCATCACCTTGTTGGGAAAGCTGGAGCTTCTTCTTTTCTTTTTTTGCTGTCAGGTCACAGCCCACTCATGGCAAGCGCCAGGGTTTTCAAGGTGACAGAGCCTTCAGAAGTGGTTTGTCATTGCCTGTCTCTGTGTCATGACCCTGGAATTCCTTGGTGGTCTCCCAGCCAAGTACTAAGCAGGACTGACCTTCCCTAGCTTCTGATTAGTGAGCTTGGGCTAGCCTGGGCTATGCAGATCAGAGCATAGCTACTGGGCTGATGTTGTTGTTTTTAAATCATAGAAGTAGCTTTAATCTCCCCACACACACCTTTGATCCTGAAGAGTGCACCATAGCAGAATTTGAGAACCACTGATCTAAGATCACAAAAGGGATTCACACAGCCACAATTTGTTATTGTTGTGGTTCAGTTGCACAGTAGAGTCCACCTCTTTGTGACCCCATGGACCACATCACACTAGACCAGTGATGGTGAACCTTTTAGAGACTGAGTGCCCAAACTGCAACCCAAAACCCACTTATTCATCACAAAGTGCCAACACGGCAATTTAACCTGAATACTGAGGTTTTTGTTTTAGAAAAAACAACTCATAACATTAACATCTTTTGTTTTAAAAGAAAAACACAATAACAGAGCTTTCAATGATACAAACAACTTTTTATTGAAAGGTAAAAGTTTGCATTTGGCATGCTTTTGAACAATTAATGTGATTTTTGCTGTCCAATCTTGCAAACTCTGTGCTGGGGCAATGCCGTGCGTGCCCACAGAGGGGGCTCTGCGTGCCACCTCTGGCACGCGTGCCATAGGTTTGCCACCACTGCACTAGACCCTCCTGTCTTCCATCATGTTCCAGAGTTTGCTCAGTTTTATGTTGCATCAATAACACTGTCTAACCATCTCATCCTTGACTTGAGGGAACCCCCCCTTTACAAAACTATCTGATTTGTAAAAAGGGAGGGAGGGAACCTGGGAAGGAACCCCACCCCCATCCCCCAAACATTAAAATCCACATCAGTCCATATAGAAAGACCCCCTCCAAAAAAAACCCCAATACTAAAGTTTGGGTTGCTCTAGGGGGAGAAGACTAGGAGGGAAGGGAAACAGAATTGGAACCAGCTTGATGGGGCAAGGTAGGTGGAAGGAGGGAGGGAAAGGGGATGCAATTTCTCTTTCTTGGAAGTCCTCACAGGGCCAGAGCCCTCTTATGATTTACAGTTTGTATAGCATCATCCATGTATGTGACACTCTTTTGACATAACGACAAAAGAAGTTGCTCTCTAAAATCTGACATGAGGGAATCAAAGGGAGAAGAGGAAATTAGCTGGGGATAAGCTGAAGAAAATGTATTCATTTTAGTGGCACATACTTAGAACAGAGGGGTTTAGGATTTGAGTCAAAGGTTTCACCAAAAAAGATGGATTTTGAGGACGGATTTGAAGGAAGTGTTGTGCCAGCACAGTCTGAGGAATAAGGGGCAGATAGGGAGAAAGTGTGGGGGGAGGGGTATCTGAGGGAGAGAAGGAACCAATTTTTTCACCCGGCAAACATGACAGGAACATTATTTTTAGTGGTACTACATCTATTCTGGAAACTTACTGTATTCTCAGTAAATATATCACATCGGAAAAGTGCAAAAAGTCAAATCCGTCACAATTTAGTTTTCATGTTATGGGTAATTTTACGTAACAAAGGTGCTAGTCTTGTGTTTGTTGCCTTATTTATCCTAATAATGAACTTTGCTCCCAGTTCACATTTTACACACTTAAGTTTTTACCTTGTATGGTTGGAATCCAGATTCATTAAAATGCATTGGAGTTTTGCCGCGGACTTCACTAGAATTGTAAATAGGTTTCCATGTGCTCACGCAAAGTTGCAGTCCTCTGTGCACTTACTTCAGAGTAAGCCCTGTGAACACAGCGGGACTTATTTCAGAGTCAACAAGCATTGCTTCAGGATTTCACGCATAACAAGATTGCTTATTTTTGCACGTTTAGCAAAATAACACATGAAGTCATTGTTTTTTTTAATGCGCTCTTGCAGAGTTTGTAGAATATGGCCTAACCTAGGGGCCCCCAACCCTTTTGAGCTTGCGGGCACCTTGGAATTCTGACACAGGGCAGTGGGTGCAATCACAAAATGTCTGCCACAAGAGGTTGGAGCCAGTCACAAAATGGCTGCCATGGGTGGCAGAGCAAATCACAAAATGCCAGAGAGTGAGGTTATATGTCACGCTAATGGTACCTCTTCAGTATTTCAAGGCAGAAGCTCGTTTTAACAGGATGCTTTTTAACCTGCACAGGCAATCAGAAGCCATGCTGGGTAAAAACCTCACCTAGCCCCACCCACTTTCTAAAAACACTTGGCAGGCATCAATGAACTTAGAAGGCTGCAACTTTGTTTAGGATTGTGCTGTAAAAGATGTTGAGATTAGTAGTAGATTTTCTGGACTGTATGGCTGTGGTCTTGGCATTGTAGTACCTGATGTTTCGCCAGCAGCTGTGACTGGCATCCTCAGAGGTATGGCACAGAAAGATGGAGTACTCTCTGTGTCAATGTGAGAAGAAAAATGGTAGGCAGGTAATTTATACCTTATTCCAAGACACTGAAATGCTGGACAACACATCCAGTTACCATGTCAGATTACACTGGGAAGCCATTGAAATTCATAAACATAAACACAATTTCAACAGGAAAGAAGAGAGTTTAAAAATAAATAGGGCATGGTTTCCAGACCTGAAAAACACAAAACGCTCTACATCTTACAGCAGCACTGTAGATAAGATTAGAATTTCAACAGCCAATCCATATGCAAAAGAACCTCCTCAAGAAAGCTCTTCCATTAGCATGTCACAGCCTGGGAAACCTCTTCAAGATATTGACTCAGCCCTACCCCACCTTCCTGAGTAGATACAAATTGCCTGCCTACCATTTTTTTCTCACATTGACAGAGAGTACTCCATCTTTTTGTGTTAGACCTCTGAGGATGCCAGTCACAGCTGCTGGCGAAACATCAGGTACTATAATGCCAAGACCACGGTCATACAGACCAGAAAATCTACAACAACTAATGAACTCCAGCCGTGAAAGCCTTCGACAACATATTAAGATGTTGAGATATTCTGTCCATATTAGTTGATAAACTATATTCAAATAAACTATACCTATATAGGCCCCACATCTGTATTCAAATAAAATATCAAAGAAATAAAATTAACACAGCTAGATTAAGATCATAGTTTTTGCAAGTTCCTGGAAAGCTAGTGTAGCAGTTAGAGTGTTGGACTAGTATCTGGAAGACGCAGATTCAAATCTCTACCATGAACTCACTGAGCAACTTTGGGCCTGTCTCTCTTAGCTAGGCCTACCTCACAGGGTTGATGTATGAGGTAAACTGGACAGAATAATGTGTACCATCCTGAGCTCCTTGGAGGACAAGTGGGATGACAAGGGATAGATATCTAGATGGAGTGCAACGACCTTCCTGCTAAGGCAGCACTGAGATCAATAATAGAGTGCTTGCTTCAACTAAAATCTTTGCTGTGGTTCTTCTTACTAATATTTTGCATTTTAATCTTGGGGCTGCTACCACTAAAATATCATAGAATCATAGAGTTGGAAGGGACCTCCAGAGTCATCTAGTCCAACCCCCTGCACAATGCAGGAAATTCACAAATACCTCATCCCCACATCCCCAGTGACCACTGTTCCACACCCAGAACATGACAAAAACCTCCAGGATCTCCATCCAAACTGGCCTGGAGAAAAATTTCTTCCTGACCCCAAAGTGGTGATCAGCATTTCTCTAAGCATGTAAGAGAGGGCCACATGAACTAAACACTGATGGAACCTTTCCTGCCTTCCCTCTCATGATTGGCCTAAGTTCACAGAATAAGCATTGCTGACAGATGGCCATCTAGCCTCTGCTTTAAAACCTCCAAAGGAGAGCCCATTTCCTCCCGAGGAAGCCTGTTCCACTGAGGAACTGCTCTAATTGCCCCACTGCTGGACCTTCTGAGGGCACCTGGTGTTTTTGGCCACTGTGTGACAGTGTGTTGGACTGGATGGGCCACTGGCCTGATCCAACATTGGCTTCTCTTATGTTCTTAACTGTCAGAAAGTTCTTCCTAATGTCAACCTAATTTCAACCCATTGGTTCTGGTCTAACCTTCTGGGGCAACAGAAAGCAACTCCATACCATCCTCTATATGGCAGCCCTTCAGGTACTTGAAGATGGTTATCATGTCACCTCTCAAGTCATCTCCTCTCCATTGTCTCCTTTAGTTTATCAAAAACATACTGTGGTAGCACTCTGCAAAGTTTTGTCATAGGTGACTTAGAGTTAGTTGATCAACACTCAAGTGCATTATAGTCCATTTATCGTTATTTCCCTTCCTGAAAATAGAGGGAACTATTACTTTACATAACTATTCCAGAACAAACACTGTCAATCTTACAACAGCAATCCTGGCAGCCAATCCCATCCCCCAGTTGAGATCCCAAGTACTTGTGCAGCTAATCTAGCCCTGAAAAATCAAACAACGTGAATGCTCTACTGCTCTACCTAAGTTAACCTAAGAGCTTCCCTAGGGGAAAAAATGCATCATTTATAATAATGGATAATTGTTAGAAAGCATTTATCATTCAAGCCAAATCAATTTAAATCACAATGGTGAGGGGCTGTGGCTCATTGGTAGACCTTCTGCATGCAAAAATGTGCTCTCACGTTCAATTCCCTGCACCTGTAGTCCTGTCCACATGTTTCAGTGAACACCTATATACCTGGCAGGTACTTTCATAGGCTGAGGTCAGACACACACACTAAATAGTCCACTTTCAATCCACTTTCAGTGCCTTTTCCAAATGGATTTTCCTATGTGAGCTGGCAAAAACCAGTTGGAAAGTGCATTGAAAGTGGGTTACTTAGTGTGTGTGACTGCAGCCATACATCTGCTTGTAAGAAGCAGCTAACTCACGTTCAGTTTACAAATGAAATCAGGTACCAGTACCTGGATAAATGTGGGGTTTAAATCACACATTCAGCTGCATTCAATGTGACATGAGAATTATTCAACACACATATGAAGGGAAATCAAGTATTTATTTAATTCATTTGTACCCACCTTTTCCACAGTGGGGACCCAAAGCAGCTTACGTCCTTCTCCTCTCCTTCATTTTATCCTCACATCAACCCTGTGAGGTAGGTTAGGCTGAGAGAGTGCGACTGGTCCAAGGTCACCCAGCAGGTTTCCACGGCACGAGTGGGGATTCAAACCCAGGTCTCCCAGATACTAGTCCGACACTCTCAACCATTAGCTACACCACACTGGCTATACACTGTACAAGGACTGTACCTACATTCAGTGTAACATGTAAACTGGGCTAGCGGTTGAAGGACATTAGGTACTGGCTATCGCAAGAAACCATTCTCTGAGATTGCAAAGAGCTGCTTCCTATTAGGTTCGACAATATTGAGCTGTAGGGGATCAATGTTCTCATTTTGCTATGGCAGCTTCATCAATACTCAACTTCTCAGGGAGTGTTTGGATTTACAAACAACCTATAGTTGTCACCCTAAAACCTTTCACTATGGGCAGTATCCAGTTTAGAACAGACATGAAAAAAATGTTTAAGGCATGGTTCAGGGCACGTTTATGTTCCATGTATTCAGGGTTGCATTGCAGAAGAGACATTTAAATGAATTCCTGTGCTAGGAAGGGTTTTTTAGCCAGCTACTCCAGGAAGGGAACATTGATTTTTGAGAAATATCATATCAGATTTTTACAGCGTCTCTTTGTCAATGAAATGAAATTTATCGCCAGACTTTGAAACTACCAAAAAAGAAGAAGAAGAAGATGACTGGGCGAAGATTTAATGAAATATGGAACCCTGTAATCATTTTTCAAAGATACTGCAGGTTTCCTTCCAAATTTGCGTCAAGCAATACATATGAAATTTATCAAAGGTATGAACCAAGGACTGGATTCAACTTCCATCACATTCACCTGCAAGTCTCCTGCTGTGTTTAGTGGGAGTTGGATAAAAGCCAGGAAAACCTAACAAAAACAAATATTTTAGCACATTTTACATCATTCAACATTTTTTTTTTAATGTTATGTTTTATATGGGGGAAAAAAAACCCTGCAGTCCTTAATAAAAGTATTTCCAAGAGTTATAAATTCTACCATAAAAACGTTCCTTTTTCTCCATTAGTCTCCCTGAAGGTTTCATTTTAATATTACTCCTCTTTAAGCCATTAAATGGATTGAAAACCTATGCCCAGAGCAGACCAAGTAACATTCAGTAAAATGATAGCTGGTACATTATTCAAGTTCATGCTGTCCAGCAGGCTGTTGGGTAGGGAAAATGATGCCATTCTTCTCACATATCCCAACAAGATGGAAGAAATTCAGCAAGATGGGAAAGAAATGTGTACATACAATTACCCTATCTTGGGTCTCTACCAGATACAAGGCTTAATGTGAACAGTGTATAAGCTTCTGGGACAAAAAACATGTAAGTGTAACAGAGGTACATCTTTCCATGGCCGTCTTCCCTATTCATGTGTAAGGGCTCTTATGTATTCTTGTTTTTGTTGCTTATGCGTCCCTATTGCTTGGGGTTTTTTTTTCTTTTCTGCACCTGTTTTGCTGCGTTTAGTGGCTGATTCGATTTTACATTGTTGTATGTCTAGCATATCTCCCTGCAGATTTACACCACAGTTTTTTATGCTGAACATAAAGCAACGTAATATTGAACTGACCACTAGAGGGAGCAAACACATGCATAAAAAGGGGGGAACCCCCAGAGCAATAGGGACACACAAGCAACAAAAATGAGAATGTGGAAGAGTTCTAAAGTAGAAGATATGCTTAACCCATCTGTTTCTGGGTGTGCTGGCTCTTACCTTAAAGGCCCTTAATGGCTTGGGGCCAGGGTACCTGAAGGACTTCTTCCCCGTACTGTCCAGTCCCCCAGTTAAGAGCTCCTGCACCTCATTTTTTACAAAATGACTCCTGAGCATAACTTATTTGCATGTGCTACACCCCCTGACATCACTGGAAGTGTGTCAGAAGGCAACACCCACCACTCAGGCTCCACCCCAAAAATCTCCAGGTATTTTCCAACTCAGAGCTGATGAGCCAGCTTTACACTTTGACTAAAGACACTTTAGGTTTCCTTTGCTCTTGCAGGCAAGCTACCCCACAAGAAGTATGAAAATACAGATCCAGTTAGTATGCTTTTGCTTTTTTCCACATTGCACCACCATATGTGCCCGCTCCTGGGCTTGTTACTCCTGGAACGGCGTTCCTGTGCGTTCCTGCTCGGAATGACCCCTGCTTCCAGGTATTTTTGTTTTCTCCAGCTGAGCTTCATTGCCGGGAATGAGACTGAGAAAAAAGGATGCATGACAGTAAGAGAGAAAGAAAGCTGCAGAGATAAACACCACCTGTTGGGGAGGATTCAGCACACCTCACCCATGTACCCTTTAATCTGTAGCTCCCCCACCCCTGCTTTACTAGCAAATGGGGGCAAACGAGCATTTAGAGATGTGTGTCTACCATCAGCCCAGATACTTTGGAACCTGGAGTTAATCTGTAGATTTATGCTTTGCCAGTGCTTAGCTAGATATAGATTTGTCCACATGGGAAAGCACTTACAGGAGGTGTGATGTGGAAAGACATATTTTTAGGGGCTCTTTTCCAGATTATCATCTAACTTCACTCTGGGGACCCATTATTGCATTTTTCAGGGTTTCTGACTGCATATATCAAGCCTACACACATATAAATCGTATGTATCTGAACTCTGTTCCAACTTTCAGATGAAGACGTGGGGGTTGGGGTAGAAATGCTACTAACGTAAGGGCAAACTTGTTCAATAGTTGAACATACCATGTTTGACAGTTGTGATCACGCATGAGGTAAATGTCTAATGTGTTCTCCTGTTCATCTCACAGCTTTGCAGCTGTGTAGGAGCTGTGATGATGGAGTCTTGTTCCTTTCCTCGTACATCTGCACTGTAGGTGAGTCGTGAAAGCTCAGGTCATGAATGGTTAGCAAATTAAATCATGAGGGGGAGAAGTACACCTCCCATAAGGCTGTGGCAAATATGTATACTTGAAATAACATCAGCCACATGGCTTTGAAAAGAGCACCAAACAATCAGTCTTTCTTTTTTAAAAAAAAAAAAACATCCAGAAGGTACTGACTGGATATTAGGAAAAATTTCTACAATAAAAGTTGTGCAGCAGTGGAATCAGCTGCCTAGGGAAGTGGTGAGCTCCCCTTCAGTGACAGTCTTTAAGCAGTGTCTGGACAAACACTTGTCTGGGATGCTCTTGGCTGATCTTGCATTGAACAGGGGGTTGGACTAGATGACCTATATGGCCCCTTCCAACTCTGTGATTCTATGATTTTTATGATACCTTAGGCAGTTCCAAGTGTCCTGGCAGCCGATTATTCAGAAAAGTGATTCAAAAGCAAGGGCAAGAGCCACATGAAGTGGTGGCAAATGGGAACTTAAATCAATGCACAAATACAGGTGAGTTGAGAAAGTCGTTAAACATAAACTTTTGAAACAGATTCTGGCTCCAGTTATAGGGCACAAGAGTAAAGAATAAAAGGTCATTTTCTTTCTAAGCTTTGAAAGAGGAGAAGTGTCAGGAACACAAGCCTGGGTCCCCCTGGATCACCACTCATTTTGCAGTGAGCAGCACCCGGCCCCATGGGTCCTTGAGGTTAAATGCACCCATATAAAGCAGACCTTTGTAAAACTGTATAAAGTTTTATTGAATAGACTTTCAAAAACAGAATATTACTATGCAGCACAGTCTCCACTGCCTAGCAGCCAAGAAATAAAAAAGCCTTCTATCGAATACAATACCTGGTAATAGATGGCACATGTTGTTAGAATATAAGCATCCAAGCTACAGCTTTAAGCATTCTCCACACAGCTGTCCATCATGATGTAGCATAACATAGCAAAAGAGTACTAGCATGGCACAATCACAAAGTTAGCATGGCTTCCCTCTGGCCTATAGCCTTATTATAGTATTTTGCCTTCAGCACCAGGTGGTCTCTCAAAGGCAAACAGGGAGCTCAGTTGATGGAACTCTCTAGAACACAGGACCGTAGCTACAGTGGGGCATTTCAGGGCCTGGCCCCCTGACTTCCTACCAAGGCCCCACAACTTTCATCCAGCCCCCTGGCTCCCTGACTCTATGCCGCCCAGAGGACTCCCAACTCTCTGGGCCACCCAGAGGACTCCCCACCACTGCCCCTTCCCCAAGTGCAGCTTGCTTCCCTGCCACCCTTGCCGCCCCTTCCCCAAGCACTTCTTGCTTCCCACTGCCTCCACTGATGCCCTTTCCCCAAGTGTAGCAGCAGCCCCACCAGCTCCATCCCGACCTGGTGGCGACACAGGGTTGCCAGCCTCCAGGTGGGGCCTGGGGATCTCCCACTTTTACAACTGATCTCCAGCTGCTAGAGATCAGCTCCCCTGGAGAAAATAACTGCTTTGAAGGGTGGTCTCTATGGCATTGTACTATGCTGAGGCCTCTCCCCTCCCCTCCCCAAACCCCACCCTCTCCTGGTTCCACCCCCAAAGTCTCCAGGTATTTCCCAACCCAGACCTGGCAACCCTATGGTGACATGGCACAAGGCAGCCAGGCTGGCCAGCAGGCAAGGTGGGGCCAGCAGGCCTCAACCAGTGCCCCCCTGCCATGCCCAGTGCGGCACAGGAACTTTTGGCAGCACACAGGGGTCAGCACGGCTGGGGCAGGTTTCTGGCATGATCCGAGCTGGGGCACATCAGTGGAGTGCCAAGCAGAGGAGGACGTGTGGGCCCCAGGGAATTGATGCCGCCAGGTTGTTGGGCTTGGGGTTGTAAGAGGGCGCTCAGGGCTGACTCAGTAGGCAGGCAGAGTGCAAATACCGCAAAAGTGAATTTTTCATTTTTTATTTCGTGACGTCAGTGCCCCCAACTTATTTAAAGACCTCCCCAGCTTACAAAATCCTGGCTATGGGCCTCCCAGAAGATGCTGACATCAACTCCTGATCACCCCCTCCCATCTAGCTACACAACTGAACATAGTTTCTCACAGTTAACCAATTACCACATTCTTGAATCCAGCCTTGAAAGAGGTAAGGATGGTGTCAGCAGGAAGGCCCAATGATGGACACCTGCAAGTCAGAACAGGCCTGCTAATTATTATGTTAACCCTTGAAGGGAATCAGGGTGCTTTGCCTAGGGTTGCCATCCCCCCCAATGGGGGGAGGGTTTCCCTGCTTTTGGAGGGCCCAATCCGCTGCCGCTCAGCTGGCTGGTCAGGGAGCCCCACCCCCGAGCAGTCCCATTTGCACTGATGTGCCCAGCGTGATGATGTCACCCAGAGGTGATGTCATTGTTTATTATTTATTTATTTATTTATTTATTCATTCATTCATTCATTCAGTTTATACCCCGCCCTCCCCACGAACGGGCTCAGGGTGGCTTACATGGGCACAAAGGCCAAAAATAATACATTAAAATGACTAAAAACAGTTAAAATGAATTCCTATGGCTAATACATTGCTAACAGCTTCCTGTAACATTATTATCAGAATGGCGACCCAATGGTAGGTCTCTAGATCCCGCCCGCACCAGCCAGGATTGTTAGGGCCAGTACATCATTGGTGGTATTCCTGATGGATGGAATCCTCGGTGGCAGCTCCTATTTGAAAGCCTGGCGGAAGAGCTCCGTCTTGCAGGCCCTGTGGAACTGTACCCTAAGGCCTGGAACCTCTAGTCGGTGGGTTGACCCCGACCTCAGTGCAGGGCACATTGCAGGGGGACACTCTAGAATTTGAGAAAAAAATTCTATGGTTACCCTACTTTGTGTGCATGCCGAAGACTCCAGGACAAAGAGAGGAGCCCCCCCCCACCTTTGGAACAAAGTAACCCTAGCTTTGCCTCACAGGAGGATGCAAGGTGGACCTTTGTATATACAAACTGATCAAACAAAGGAAGTGAAGAAGGTGATGCTAGGTCCTAAAAGTACTTCAAAAGCCAGAATCAACAGGGGTGTCTCCAGGCTGGGAGAGGATGTGTTGGAGAAGAACTGGGTTATCTCATTGAAGTGGGGTTTCAGCAGGCAGTCTAAGTTATAATAGGACAATCTCTCCCATTTGTGGAAAATACTAATATGGATATAGCTATTACTTTGACTTTGATTAATTATCTGATTGCTCAGGCCTGTTTCACTCTAAAACAGCTGTTTTCTTCTGTGATGAGTTAGGCACAGTCCAACCCCTTAGTTCCCAATCATTGGATGTGACAGTGGGAAGAAAACTTGTTTAGTTGGTCTGCTGGTACGAAGAGAAAGAAGCTGACCGTCCAACACAGAAACGGAGGTTTGATGTTCTATTTTGCAGCTTGCTGGATTTTGAAAGCACAAGGCTGAGGCAAATTGTGTACGTCTACACTTAATCCAGGTACATGGTGTCTAAAATCTGACAATATCTGGCACAATTTATAAATAAGAGAGGTGCTGGCTCTGAGCACTGTATACTGTTCATCATGCTGGATCGCAACTGAAACCACAAGTCCACTGCTGTTCTTTAATCAACAAATTCTCAGCTAGGCCATTTTCGACTCCCCTTGAATGCAGATTGCCACTGAGGGGGAACTGCAGAGCAAGTATGTAGACTAGTATTTGTGGCTTCATACTTCATCCCTATGGCTCCATAGATCATGATGTCATGTCAACTCTGGCTTGGCGAGGAGAAATTCTTTATTGGGGGCTTTTACTTTACCATGTGAAAATTTACATGGCCAGGCACGATGAATGATTGACTGTATAAAACCTGAAAGGAGAAAGTGGCTCACACTTACACCAGAATATCAGGGTGATAAATAAGAGGTAACAGCATGTAGGGAAACCTTTACAGCAGCTGGAACATTGGTAACAGTTCTGTTTTTATTATTATTTTTAATTCATTGATGTCTACTTAATTCAAGTTTGTTTCTTATATCACACTGTTTTTTCCTCACAGTCCAAATTCTCCAGCTCAGAATTTAGTCACCTATTTTCATGTTCCAGTCCTTGCCTTCTCTTCCCCTGCCTGTTTGCCACCCCCATACTCTCCTGCTGTCTTTCCTTCTGCTCATTTCCCATAGTATCTCTTCTGACTGGAATTTTTTTTGCAGTGTTTCTTGTCTACTACACACAGAGGATTATTTCCTCTAGATCTTGATGGCTTTTTTTTAAGTAGACTCTCTCTAGGCACGGCTTATCATCGCCACTATCAATTTATCATAACTAGCCTGATGAGGGCTCATCTCTTACAGCTACTGACAGAGCCTTGTGGTCACTCCCCACCCCCCCAACTAATTCCCTTAGCAACCTCACAGACTGTCTGTAATGTCCCCTGAAGATCCACTGCCCTACAGAAGAATACCCTGAACAAATCTGCATCTGTTACAGGAACTGGATGGGGGTATTCATTCTCTTCACGACATCCACCTCTGCTCCCATATTTCTTCTCCAGATCATTGCCCCCGGTTGCCCTAAGGCAAACGTAGGGTTCTTACAGGCAATTCTGTTAGGGAGGAAGCAGCAGCAATTTCCCCCTTAGCATGACAGATTCCTGATCTCACAACAAAACTATGCACAGATGAATGTGTATGTATGTGTGCGTGCACACAAACTACTGCTCTTTACAATCACCTTGCAAAGCACAAAAAGGCTGTTCACTTCTTTTTTTAAAGAAATAAAGCAGAAGATATGAATGGAATGAACATACAGCCTTCAAAGGTGAAAGCAATCTTTAAAAAATTCAGTGTTCTTTAAATGATAATGATAATGCTGCAGGGGAAAGGAACAAGGTTGCATTGTTTTGTTTCTTCCAGAAGAAGAAGAAAAATGCACACTGCATGTTTCTCCATGACAGGTAAACCACTGACCCTTCATTGACCTAAATTATAATGATAATAACAATAATAATTAAATATAAAAGTACTAAAATAGTATAGCTGTACCTATCTCTTTTTCAGACTTCCCACTTAATTTGAGAGAGCGCTGTGCTTCATACCCTTTCAAACACATAGGTTTTGCACATCTACATACACATGAAGCTGCCTTGTACCAGTCGGATCATTGCTCTTTCAAGGGCAATACAGTCTACCCTGTCTGGTAGTCTCTCTGCATGGCTCAGATACAGATCTTTCACACTGCCTACCATCTGATTGTTTTAATTGGGGATGCCAGGGATTGAACCTGGGACCTTCTGCATGCCAAACAGACGTTCCACCACTGAGCTCTGTCTCCTCTTTCACCTTCTAATGAATGTGCCCAGGTTGGAAGCTGGCCTTTCTGCCAGAATCCTCCTCATGCCCGTTAAGGGCTCTTGTGTTACCATGCGTGCTCCATAAGACATGTGTACATGAGACATATGTTTGTGTTAATGAGGCCTGCTTGCTCCTTGGGTCCAAATTCAGTCTGGGGAAGCCAAACAAAAAAGAAAAACCCCTGTTCTACCAGTTCTCCCTCCTGTTCTAAAGGAGCTGTATGTTTGGGTTCTGACTCCCCACATAAGGGAAATCACAGGTGTGTTTTTTAAAGAGAACTTCAGAACAAAGGGATGAAGTCCTAAAGCAGGTGTGGAAGACAAAACAGAAAAAAGGATTTATCAGAGTAATCAGATAAAGTTTACTGAAGGGAAATGGGCACAAGCATGCCCATACATATGTGCTGTCAAGTCACAACCCACTTTTGGCAACCCCAGTGAGGGGCTTTCAAGGCAGGTGAGAAGCAGAAGTGGTTTGTCATTGCCTTCCTCTGCAGAGCCTTCCTTGGTAGTAGGGTTGCCAAGTCCGATGATTGCACCGGTAGGGGAGGGGGAGGGACTTTCTGGGAGTGAGGGGCGGAGTGCCACAACATGCTGACATCACATGGAAGTGACATCATCACATTGGCAATGCCACATGGCGATGCTCTGGTTTTTGGGCAAAACTCTATGGTAAAATTGCCCTCAAACCATAGAGTTTTGACCCAAAAAACCAGAGTATCATCGAGTGACATCACCAACGTGATGACATCAATTCTGTGTGACATCAGCATGTTGCATTTGGGGGTGCCATTTTCCCCCAGCGGCCAACTGGCTGCCGGTGAGCAAGAACTCAAAGAACCAGATGAACCCTTGCCCCCAACTGGGTAATGGCATCCCTGCTTGGTGGTCTCCCTAGCAAGAACCAACCTTGCTTAGCTTCCCAGATCTGATGAGATCAGGCTATACCAAGACTCCTTCCTTCCACAAGTGTGTAGTCAAAGCAATAGCCAATTAAGCTGCAGTACAGATATACTAATATGTGCCTTCTGGAGAACCGGGTTTGATTTCCCACTTCTCCACATGCAGCCAGCTGGGTGACCTTGGGTCAGTCACAGCTCTCTCAGAACTTTCTCAGCCCTCATCTACTTCACAGGGTGTCTGTTGTGGGGAGGAAGGGAAGGTGATGGTAAGCCGCTCTGAGACTCCTTCAGGTAGTGAAGGCCGGGGTATAAAAGTAACTGTTCTTCTTCCCTGTGTAGGGATGTCATCTGTGGTGCCTTATTCGTGTTCAGGTATCCAAGGATCCAAGCAGGCTTTGGACTTACAGAATCCCAAAAGTTCAGAGTTCATGGGAGGGATCGCTCGAGATGGGAGCCAAGTGGGAACTCAAGCAATGATTTAGACCATAATCCAAATGGGATCCAGTAGGGAAAGCACATGGAGCAGCCGTGGGAGCACCAAGCAAGCTAGACCCTCAGGGTATACAGCCATCATCCAAATGGAGCGCAATTTGGAATGCTGAGAGGCAACTCATGTTATAAGGGCAGGAGAATAAAAGGAACAAAAGTTTGATTTTCCTGGACTGGGGGACAGGGAGAGCAGAAGTCTTCTGATTTGGCCTGGGGGAGGTTTTGATGCATTGCAGAGGCAAACCCAAGAGGGGCAGAAGCCTCCCCAAAGAAGGAGAAAGAAAGGGGAGAGGTTGGAGATGAGTGAGGTGTAAAATTCATGAAGTCAGAAAGTGAAGTCACTGGGAGTTCTTTTGTTCAGAAAGACAACAGAGTATTGTGCCCAGTGGCATCTTGATTGGCTTGAAATGCTTAGAATAATAAGTCTGGAGTTTGTAGTGCTTGACTGGGTCATTTCCCCTGAGCTTTCCCTTTGTGCCAGGACTACACGTTTTTGAAACCAAGCTAGTTAGCTATTGTCCTTGATGAAAACCAAAACGTAAAAGTGGCTGCCTGCCTGTTCTCCTGCCCCATCTCATCTCCTTTGTCTTACAAACACCCTCTGGAACAACTCCCAGACACGGGCTTGTAAGATCTTCTTGAGCTTGGCAGAATGGGTGGTCTGGCTGCACAGCAAAGAGATATGAGAGGCAGATGCCAGACAAAAGAGAGGCTGAATGGTCATGGCAACAATCAACAATCAAGCACCCAAAAAAAAAAGCACACATCTCTATCGCAGAACAAAATAGGTTGTGCTCCCATAACAAGAGGCTTTTGACTGCTGGCAGCTACATCTTCAGATACTATGGAAACCTCTGAAAAAACTGAAACTGGCAGTGGCAGAAAGTTCAATGGGGAAAAAAAGACACGTCTTTAATGTGTAACATATGAAGTTAGGGTTGCCAGCAGCAGCAGCCACCAACCTGCCAAGAGGAACTTACAGGACCCAGAAATTCAGCTGGTGCAAAATGTGGCTGCACATCTGCTGACATCAGTGCCTGTGTGGGCTCACATTTGGCAGCTGCTTCACCAACTGCATTGATTGCCAGTTGACTTCTGGTTTTGCTTAAAGGTGCTGGTAATAACCTTTAAAGCCTTACACGGCCTGGGACCCACATATCTGAGGGACCACCTCTTCCCATATACACCCCGAAGAGCGTTACGCTCTATGGACCAACATCTCCTAGTTGTCCCTGGCCCGAAGGATGTCCATCTTGCTTTAACCAGGGCCAGGACCTTTTCTGCCCTGGCCCCTGCCTGGTGGAACATGCTCCCAGTCAAGATTAGGGCCCTGTGGGATCGTCTTCAATCTCGCAAGGCCTGCAAGATGGAGCTGTTCCACCAGGCTTTTGGCTGAGGCTGCGGATGTCCCAATATGGCCTCCCTGAGGTTGTTGTCACCCACCTGCCAACCCAAATAATATGCTAGGGAACCTCCCAAAACAGGTTGACTTGTCTGAATTGTGATTGTGTTTTAATATTTATTATTATTTTAAATTGTTTAAATTTTTAACTGTATTTGTTATATTGTTCTATGATGTTACCCGCCCTGAGCCTGCTTGCAGGATGAGCGGGCTATAAATACAAATAATAAATAATAATAAATAATAAACTGGAAGGTGGGGACAGGCATGCCAGCTTCACACAACATCACTTCCAGCACAAAACCGGAAGTGATATCATTATCTCAGGGCGACACTTGAGGATTTGTAAGGATTCTAGATTGTTACCCTGACATCATGATGCCACTTTTGGTTTGGGCTGGAAGTGGTGTGCTGCTACACTGCCCATCTACCCATCAGCCTGTGAAGCTCTAGCGAGGAATGGGAGTAATCGCTATCTGGACCCCATGAGCACTTCCATGTTTTTGTAAATGTGTTGCTCCTTTCTTTTATTATTACACTCCTCTGACTGAAGGTCTTGAGCAAAGTCAGTACAAATACAAGATAAAATTGCAAAGTGGTACACATTAAAATACAGCATAATTAATGAATAGAGATGGGCGCAAATTGGGAAAATGTGGTTCAGTTCATGGTTTGCGGCATGCCTGGTTCACAAACTATGAACCATCAAAAACTTTTAGGGGCTAAACAAACCAGTTTGGCTCCTGAGGTTTGTAATTCGGTAGAATAGCTGTCCGGTGTACTAGAGACACCAAACTCACAGGGGATCTCCAGCTGACTCTCCTCTACCTGCCTTCCAAGTTTGGTGAGGATTGGATTTACAGGGTCTCCGTTACAGCCCCCTAAAGAAGGTCCCCCCACAAAAGTGCTTTCTAAGAAAATAAAAGGTGGTCATTTTGATAGGAGCAGGTTCAGAAGGTTCAGTAGTATGTAGAATGTATCCTGTGCAAGCCAGAGACATCAAAGTTGCAGGGGACCTCCCCTGGATGCTCCTCTACATGCCCTCCAAGTTCTGCCCCCCCTGTTGCTTTGAAGTTTGGTAAACATTTAAATTGAGCAGAGACAGTCTGTCTGGAAATGTATCCATTCACGAAGTACCACAAACAGCTTGAAAGTTCATGGAAAGTTTGTGCCAGTCGGCCTGCCACGAACTTCACTTTGCAAACCACAAACTGGCCAATCACAGTCATGAATTTTAGTTTGTGAGCCAGTTCGCGCCCACAGAGGAACCACAAGTGCTAAGAATTTGGAAACAGTACATGTTATTTCCAGTTTGGTGTCTGCCAGCAAGAAAGAGATCACACAAGATTCAACAGGAAGCTGACATTTTAAATCAGGACTGCTGTAATCCAGAGTTCTCTGAGTGGTGTCCATCACTCATAGAATAAGATCACGTCATCTACAGTCTCCAAAATTCCAGATGCACAGCAGCAAGGAGTGGTCAGAATAGAGAGGTTTTGGTGAAGCATCCCCTGAGCTCTGCGGTTGGCAGGACATTCAGTCTGCCTAACATTAAAGTGCGCCTACAGCTGAGAGTTGTAAGGAGGCTCAGATACAAGGAGTAGGTCAAAGAAGGGGAAATCCCTACCACAAAAGTAGAACATACATGCCTTGGAACAGTCAATAACCCTTCTAATCAGCCTTACAACTTCAGAATACCCTCTATCCTTAACCACAGTGGGCGAGAATCACATTTTCCCCATACAGTTCTAAAATTAATATTTCTAGGCTGCCCTCCCTGCAAGCAGGCTCAGATCTTCCATCAATAAAAGAATCTTCCTTCAATAAATGTAAAAATCCCTCACCTCAGAGTACTGGGTAGGGTTGCCAGGTCTTACCTTGGCTGGAGAGGGGGACTTTTGGGGGTATTGCAGGGTGGGCAGGAATGTCACGCAACATCCCTGACACAAAGACATCACCTAGAAGTGACATCATTGCACTGGGGACACTCTGATATTTGGACAAATTCTATGGGTTTTTTGGCCTCTGGGTGATGTCATTGCATTGGGGACACCATGCAGCGACATCCCTGTTTGGGGGAGAGGCTTCCCTCACCAGCCAGCTGGCCAGTGGCAGGCTGAAGCCCCCCAAATCAGGGCTTTCCCTGGAGCTGCTGGGGGAATGGCAACCATATTACTGGGTACTGCAAAGAGAGCCTTCAGTCTTAAGTTGGAGGCACCTACACAAGCCCTGGATTCCAATAAGTTCAGCACAGACTCAAATTGGAGTGCAACTCCTGTCACATAGCTTGGTACACCTGTTTTCTGGTCTAGAAACTGAAGCAGTGAACTATCAGTGGACTCAGAGGCCCCATTCATCCAAGTGACTGCCCCACATAAAACCTGTGGGGCAATATAAATGTGCTGCTATGAGTTCAGCCATCTTGATTGCAGTGCACATTCCTATCACTGAACAATTGATGAAGAGCCAGGGACTTGACAACAGAATATTAACGTTCCTTAATGATTGTGGGTGTTTGCCTTAATAGCCTGGAATATGTCATCCTCTAACTGTAGAAAAGATAGATAAACAGTTTAATGTGGGTTTGAATTTGGATACAGGCAGGCATTGAGCTGAGAGCTGTTAGGTGTATAGTAGATAGCTTGAAATAGGGTTGTCAATTATGTATTAGGAAATTCCTCGGGATTTTGAGGAGTAGACCCTGGGGGGGGGGGTTGGGGGAGGGGAAGGTCCTCAGCAGGGTATAATGCCATAGACTCCATCCTTCAAAGCAGCCATTTTCTCCAGAGGAACTGATCTCTGTACGCTGCATATCAGTTGTAATTATGGGAGATCTCCAGGCCCCACCTGGAGGTTGGCAACATTACCTGAAAAGCTGCAAAGATTCCTGCCACCGCCTGATTGGGAATCAGTGCTTTTACTGCTTGGTTTTTAAAGTCTTCTTGCTTCCAGTAGGCTCTTGCTTTTCTATTACCAAACAGAATAGACATTATATAGATAAGTCTGCAACGTTCTCTCAGGCAAAGAAAACAAAACCCTTCAGCACTACCCCTGGACTTCTCACTGCTTGGGGAAATGGGGAGTGCCTAATTGTCTTATGAGCCCCCAGGCATTAACTTTCATCCCTTTCTGGAAGCCTTCTTTTCTCAGAGGAGCCATCTGTTCACATTAGCAATATAACATGTCAGCTGTGGCAGTTTCCACAATCTGGCTAGCGCACTTCAGTTCCAGAGATCACAAATGCTGACAAAGCAGAGTGATTTGCGGGCTTCTAGTCCATGTGGTACACCTTCACAAAAAGATGACTCCTGTGAGTGAGCACTGCCAACCCAGGTGGAAGAGGAAGAAGAGGAGGAGGAGGAGGAGGAGGAGGAGGAGGATTTATACCTCGTCCTTCACTCAGAGTCTCAAGAGCAGCTTACAATCTCCTTCCCTTCCTCTCCCCACAACAGATACCCTGCGAGGTGGGTGGGGCTGAGAGAGCTCTGAGAGAACTGCTCTTGAGAGAACAGCTCTCAGAGAACTATGACTGACCCAAGGTCACCCAGCTGGCTGCATGTGGAGGAGTGGGGAATCAAACCCGGTTCTCTGGATAAGAGTCCACCACTCTTAACTACTACAAAGGCTTTGCCTTTTCACAAAGAATTCTCAAGCTGCCCCACTCTCCTCCAACTATCCTGACCCTTATTCTCTCGGCATAAAGATGGAATTAGGAACAAAAATCCTACTGCACGAACAATATTACCAAATTCCTTTCATCAAAGGATATATGAAATCACCTCCAGCAAGAGAGAAAACAGTTGTAATTGCTTTTTCTGTTGTTCAAATGCCTGAAATCAACTGCAATAATAGTGAGAGGTGGGGTTAATGCTTAGAAAGACGGGGGAGCAGAAAGAACTGACATTGGAAGGATATGCAGGGTTTCGACTGTGTGGAAGAACCCTGAATGGTGACACAAATGTTGACCCTATCTCAGCTTGTTGATTTATATAAACATCCATTTATTCAAATGCTGTAATTTGGGGGGGGGGGGGATTGTGTCAATAGACAAATTGGCAGACCAGACACTGAAAATTCATTGTTTCTCTTCTCTTTGTTTTTAACATTACTCCATGTGCAAAGAGGAAGTACAATTCAATGATTTTTAGTTAGACTGGTATAATTTCAATCGGTGCTTATTTTTAACTCATGCTTTAAGGGTCAGGTTGCCTGGACATCTGTGCTATACAACTATTACAGCCAGAGAAAGATGTTTCCTAGTAAAAACAACATGTAATTATGTGCTTTCCAGAGCTCATTCAGAGCAAGACCCTTGTATACTAATTGTGGGATTAGTCTTCTAAGAAAGTGCTTGTAAACAGGAATAAGGGTCTTGCAGTAGGGACTGGAGAAAGGCAATAATAATGCTAGGAAATGTTGAAGGCAGCAGAAAAAAGAGGAAGACCCAACATCAGATGGTTCAAGTCAGTCAAGGAAGCCACAGCCCTCAGGCTGAGGACATATTGGCAATCTGCCGCGCCTAAGGCGGGGGGAATTTCCCCCGCGGCGCGGCGTTTGCACGCCGCCGGAAGGAAGCTGCCCGCAGTCTCCTACGGTGGCGGGCGGACGCCGCACGGCTCCCCCTGCCCGCGCGCGTTCACACCCGCTCCAGCGGGTGGAACGTGTGCTGCAGCAGCCGAGCACCACTTTGAAGCGGAGGCAGAGCAGCCGAGACTGCCAATCTGTCCTCGGCCTCAGTTTGCAAGACCTGAGCAAGGCTGTTAATGATAGGACATTTTGGAAGTCATTAATTCATAGGATCACCATGATGAGCTGAAAGCGACTCGACAGCACTTAGGACACTCACAACAGGGACCATAGGATTTTAAAACTGGGTACATCTGTCATTACATAACATCATTTCTGTGTTCCCACAAAATTCATTGCCTCCCTCACCCTTTTTTTGGGTGGTATCTTCAGTCACAGATCATCTCTGAAACCTTTCTAATGAATTCATATAGTAATTGCAGTCCATTTCTGTGCAAGGTTACTTGGAAATAAATGCAACTGAATCCAGTGGGACTTATTATGTCTATATAGGATTTCAAACTTGGAGTTAGATCAGGATGGGTAGCCATGTTAGCCTGTCTGTCTGTAGCAGTTGAAAAGAGCAAGAGTCCAGTAGTACCTTAAAGACTAACAAAATTTGTGGTAAGGTATGAGGTTTCATGAGTCCAGATGAACGGCATTCTAGCTATGTCTGAAAAAGTGAGCAGTGACTCACGGGACCTCATACCCTGCCACAAACTAGCCTAATCTTAAACAGTTTTATGTGATGTTTTATCTGATTGTGTTGTACACCGCCCTGAGCCTGGTCCTACTGGGAAAGGTGGTTAATAAAGTCAATAAATAAATCAATAAATAAATTTTGTTAAGCTTATTAAGCTTGGACTTATATGATACAAGCACCAGAAGGACACAATTGGTCCTTTAACACCACCTGGAATAGTTTTTAGATTTGTTACTGTTTTAATTGTTAATGGTTTTAATTTGATTATAAATTGCATTATATGTATTTATTGATATGCTGATTAAGCCCTTCATGCAGGGGAGGGCAGTCTAGAAATCAACAACAACAATAATGCAACAATAATAATCCCACTCTGACATCAGCCTCTTGTTCTTCTGTTGAGTTTCAATGTATCTGTTGCACTCTTCACACCAGCACTAAAAGATGTCGGCCTTGCCTCAACCAGGGCCAGGGCTTTTTCAGCCCTGGGCCTAGGCTGGTAGATGATGTTCCTGATGGAGATCAGGGCCCTGCAGGATTTGTTACAATTCCACAGGGCCTGTAAAATGGAGCTGTTCTGCCAGGCCTTTGGTTGAGGTGGTGGACATCAAATAACGTTGGCCTCCCCTGCTTCATGGCGCTTTTATACCACGGGCACCAGGAGTGACTGATTTATTGCTTCGGAGTGATCCTTTGCCCCTCCTTAGCATGAGCTTACTGTATATTGGACTGAAACCAACTCCTGAGCTGCCCTTAGGTATTTTAAATTTGGTATATAAATTTTAATCTTGTATGAATTAATGTCTGATGGAATTGTTCTATTGTCCTATGATGTGATATAAGCCTCCCTGAGCTTGCTTGCAGGGTAGGGTGGGATAAAAATTGCAAAAATTAAAGTAAATATATTTATTAAAGTAAATATATATATCTATATGGCTATTTATCCATAAAGCTATTAGATATATTTCTGTCAAAACTAGGATGTCTTACAATTCAATAAAACATAATCATATAAAAACCGACATGTGTAAAATGCCTGAGGTTGCATGCAAGTGACCAAAATGTATACATATTCATCTATTATTGACGGCATGATCGATAAACCACTTCAGCAATTTGTTAAAACCAGAGAGACTGATAATGTGATCCTAAGCAGAGTTACACCTCATCAAGCTCACTGATTTATATCTTTTCTTAGGATGGTACTGTACATTGCTATAGATTTGTTCTAGAGATTACTTTGTGTTGTGGATTGGAATGTCTTGCACTAGGGATGGGCACAAACTAGGAAAATGTGGGTCATTTTGTGGTTCGTGGCATGTTCGGTTAGCAAACCACGAACCATTGTTAATTTTTAAGAGCCAAATGAACTGGTTCAGTTTGTGAGGTTCATGAATCATTGAACCCCCCCCCCCCAGCATGTTAGAAATACCAAATTTGATGGGGTTCTCCAGCTGACTCTCCTCTACCTGCCCTCCAAGTTTGGTGAGGATTGGATTTATAGGGTCCGAGTTATGGCCCCCCAAAGAAGGTGCCCTCAGGAAAGTACTTCCTGGGGAAATGACAGGTGCAGTTTCAGAAGTGTACAGAACTGATCCTGTGCAAACTAGAGTTGCAGGGGACCTCCCCTGGATTCTTGTCTACATGCCCTCCAAGTCCAGCCCCCCCCCCTTGTTTCTTTGAAGTTTGGTAAACATTTAGATTGAGCAGAAACAGTCCGTCTGGAAATGTATCTGTTCACAAATCACCATGAATTGCTTGAAAGTTCATACCAGTTTATTTGCCACGAACTTAAGTTTGTAAACCACAAACTAGCCAAAATTCATTGCGAACTTTAGTTTGTGAGATGATTTGTGCCCATCCCCATCTATGACTTTATAGTGCAAGCACTTTCTGAGGCTGAGGACAGACTGGCAATGTAAAGCGGAACAGCCCCGCGTTGGAAGTGGAAGAAGGGAGCGCGTTCAGACATGCGCATCTGTTCATCGGCTCCGTTTCGCACTTACCCGTCTCCCACTTGCTTTCTATCCGCTTTAACAGGACACTGGGAGAAACTGGTGTCCAGGGGCCGTCTTGCGCTTGCCTCCCGCTTCCAGGCAGTGTGAACCGGAAGAAGGCGGGAGGCAAGCGGAGGCGGCAGTGTGAATGCAGCGTTTTGCCAGTTTGCGCATGTGCGCACGTGCGCACATGTGCACATGCGCAAATTGCCAAAACAGCCCTATCACGAGCTGCAGGGGCCGGCCCACGTGGGGCCACTCCGCAGCAGTCTGAACGCTCCGTATCGGCACCATTGCGCAATACACCGGCCGGTGTGAACGGCCAGCCCCGGGGAGTTTTTCCCTCGCAGCAGTTTCCTCCGCATTCATCTCGCTCCAGATTGCCAGTCTGTCCTCAGCCTGAGAGTGCACTCATGTAGGCTTTGCTAAACAATAGTAATCCAATAAAAGGGTTTTTTTTTTAATTTGAAAATTTCTATCCTGACCTTTCCAAGTACTAATTACTTTATATGCTGTTCAGCTACCTATTATAGGGGAGGAGCTGTGGGCTCAGTGGACAGCTTCTACTTGGCATTCAGTCCCCAGCATCTCCACTTAGAAGGACCAGGCAGTAGGTGAAGTAAAAGATCTCTACTTTGTTGGCTGGCAAGCCACTACTAGTGCTCTTATGAATTGCAATATTCATAAAACTGAACTTTGGGCTGCCTTAAATGGAAGGGCCATGTGCTTTCTTCATAATAGGAGCCAGCTCCAGCCCACGCCAGGAGGCTGACACCCTAGATGAGTTCACCAGAGACAAAGGACTCCTCTTGCCATGAGGTTTCTTTCTGTTTCCACACGCCGGACATCCCCTGCCCCCTCCAACATACCTGCATAGTTATGCTAAAGCCGTTGCTTAGCAACTAATGTCGGGCCACCACCCAGTCAGCCAAAGTCATTGACTTACAATAGATGTGGCCAGGTGAGTCATCAGACCCCAGGCTCAGAATCTGTTTCCTGATGAGATCATACTCTGCACACATTGACCACCCCCTGGACCTCCTACCTTTGTCCACCTTTCACCTATTCCAAGGTCCAGAAGGGACGGACCGCCTAGTAGGTGTGTTAGTGGGATGTGGCTTGAGCAGCCCGCCCCAAGACCCCCCAATAAAAGTCCAAACCCGGAATCACTCGCTCTCTTGAGCCGTCGCCCTCTATCCATTCTATTGACCCTTCAGTCCAGCTTTCTGTACCCAACCCTTGCCTCCATCTTTTACCCCATTTTATCTCTCTGGAGTAGCTACCCAGGAGAACCATGTGGTCTTGCCGGTTCAAGCCTCGTGTCCCCATAGTCTTTCTATTTCTATCCCCATCCAAACCAGCCTGACATCGGACAACGCATCTAAGGTATTGTGCTTTCCCCATCAACGATTACCTGCTCATGCAAATGTGCTATTTTCTGTCTTTATTTCTTAGGCCTGTGTGATTCTGTGTGTGATTACATTTTTGTATGCTTGAATAACACTGTCCAGTAAATTACATTTAATTGGAACATCTGCCTCACGAGCCTCTTTCCTTGAGAACTCCTGGGAGGGGTGGGACCCTGGTATAGTTGGCAAGAACCCGTGTATTTTGCCAATTGCTAAGTGTAAATTAAAGCAATTCGGCTAACAACTTGTGATCCAGGAGAGCCACTGGCTAAGTCGGAGTAGACAATGCTTACCTTGGTGGACCATGGGTCTGACTCAGCATAAGGCAGTTTTGTGTGCACCCCCAAATCTTGAGGAATTTCCTAACCTGGAGTTGGGAAACCATAGCAGTGGCTCCTTAAAGATTAACAACATTTTTTCCCAGCAAGAGTTTTTGAGTCAGAGCTCACTTCTTCTGATGGAATGGAAAGAAAGTCACTTCCCTTGTATTTATCCAGAAAATTACAGAAGGGAAGGGGGTGAGCAAAGATGCCTAGTATCATAAATCAGATAAGATTCTCTATGTCAGGGGCTTGAACAGCTTAAGTTATACATATTGGATAATGAGAGAGGTCAGAGGTTCTAGCCAGAGGTTCCAGTCGGAGGTGAAGGTAAATAAAAGTTCAATCAATCAATCAATCAATCATTTTTGATTGATTTAGCTTTTATTATTGGCAGTCTTCATTGGAGTTTTTAAATTGTGACTTCTATGGGTTTTAGATTCAAGTGGGTAACCCTGCTGGTCTGAAGGAGCAGAACAAAGTGTGAGTCCGGTGGCACCTTTAAGACCAACCAAATTTAATTTTGCGTATAAGCTTTTGTAGCTGAGGAAAAGTGCATGTACACAAAAGTTTATACCCGGAATAAAACTTTGTTGGTCTTAAAGGTGCCACAGGACTCAAACTTTGTTCTATGGGTTTTGTAATTGTTGTTTTATAGTGTGTTTTTTTATAACGTTTCATTTCTATTGTAAGCAGCTTTGAGTTCAGTAAGGGAGAAAGGCAGCTAATAAGTGTTGTAAATAAATAAATCAGGGGAAATAAACTAATTGAGGAAGAAGCAATCTGAAGCATGAGAGAATTAACAGACATCAATAAAAGGGTTATGGCATGATACAACGTGTTAAGACTGGGAGAAAACTAGGGGCTTTCACACTTGCTAAATAATGCAGTTTCAGTCCACTTCAGTGACTGTTTGCAAGTGGATTTTGCCATTTCACACAGTAAAATCCAACTGCAAAGTGCATTGCAAGTGGAATGAAAGTGCATTATTTAGTGTGTGTGACAGTGCCCATTGTCTCCAGGAAGTAGGGTTGCCAAGTCTTGCTTGGAAAATACCTGGGGACTTTGGAGGTGGAGCCAGGAGAGGGTGGGGTTTGGGGAGGGGAGGTGCCTCAGCATGGTACAATGCCATAGAGTCCACCCTTTAAAGCAACCATTTTCTCCAGGGGAGCTGATCTCTCTCAGCTGGAGATCAGTTGTAAAAGCAGGGGATCCCCAGGCCCCACCTGGAGGCTGGCAACCCTACCAGGAAGAGTGGGAATAACTATACTTAGATGCTTGCTGTAAAATAATCAAGGCCCAGTAAGCCAATACAGGCCAATAGTGGCAGGAGCAGGGAGCTGTGGGATGGTTCACGAAACACTCAAATAAAATGAAGGTTAAGGGGGAGGGGTAAACAGAGTGGGGCACCACAGGTAACAGGCCATTTCACACAGTTTGCAGAAAATCCCTGCTGTCATTCTGATCCAGATGTATTAATGGCTGTGCTTTTAGATTCATCCTGTGAAGGCAAGTTTGGTATTCATATGCTAGTCAACCTGAGCCTCAGTTTTTTGCAGAAGATGTCAGAGTGGTCCCTTTGTTCTTGAGCCCAGATAAAAGGCTACAAACCTATGGTAGATAGATGGTGGCCAATAACTATACCTAACTTGATCACCATGTAGACATTAATGGGAAGGCGTTGGCAGAAACAGTTCAAACAGGGATGATAACAAGTCCCTTTTGCAAGTTGGATTTCTCTCTCTCTCTCTCTCTCTCTCTCTAAGATATATTGATGTAGAAATCCTTGGGTATAAGCTCTACCTTAGGGCATGAAAGAGGAACATGGAGAGACTCTGTCTTCTCTTTCCATAAGCAAAAGAAAATGATGGATGCGTCAGAGTGATACAATACACCTTCCCAAGTCCTCTGTTGCTCACTCTGTGCCCATGCTCGGCTGTCCAATGAGATGAAATAAGGCAATAGCCTCAAACATAAGTTTCTAAGGGGTAGGGTGGGGGGCGGCAGCATCCTCTGCTCCACGGCTGCCACTACCTTGTCCCCATTCATGCTCCCACCCTTCTCTTCACCCTGTGGCTGAAGCACCTAGTTTTATTGATGTATATACTTAATTTATACCCTGCCTTTCTCCCCAGTGGGAACCCAAAGTGGTTTACCCAGTTCTTCATTTTATATGCACAACTACCCTGTGAGGAGGGTTAGGCTGAGAGTGTGCGGCTGGTCCAAGGTCACCCGGTGAGTTTCCATGGCATACTGTGGGGATGCTCCTTCTCTCCTCATTTCCAAGGCATCTTAAGACATAGCACGGCAAGCCACCCATTCATTATAGGGCTTCCTGAAGTGTCATGAAGCTTTGGGAAGTCCTACTGGATATGTGTGATATGCACACTGTGTTTAAAGATGCTAGACTATGAGGAGGGAAGGAGCTTTTTATGCTACTGCTCCTGGGGTGTGTGGTGCAATGCGAAGGGTAGCAAGGATGGGATCCTGGGTTGGTTGCAGCCTCCCTTGTTCAGCTGCCAGTACCAGCCCCTGCAAAAAGCACTCTTGCACAATATCAAGTGGTAAGAGATAGGCTAAATAAACAAAGAAACCTAACCAAAACCACGTCTGCCTCGAGAAAGTTGAATCACTGCTTGAATAATATATTTATTTATTTATCATGTAAAGAAATGCCTTTTTGGATACAGGTTTGAAATGAGCAAAAGCCTTCACCCTTGAGTTTTAGGAGTGTTCCCCTCCCACCTTCTGGGCAGAAAGCAAGGCAGGAGGGGGGAAGTCAGTTCAGTTGCATTCCAGACTTATTTTAGCTTACTTTAGCTCACCTTCATACCAGTGCTAATAGATCTAACAGGAGAGGCAATGGTTGGGTCAGGCTCCCTCCCTCCTCCCCAAGCAGGGAACAGAGATTGGAAGGAATTAAGACTAGAAAGGCTTCAGGAAGAAATTGATGGAGACTTCAGGAAAAGCTTCCTTGACCTGTCCTGACTGGGTCAGTGGGAAGGGAGAAGATGAATCTCCTAGAAGCAAGGGGGCTCTTGGGTGCGGAGTCCATCAGAGCAGACAGAACTCTTAACTGAGGTTTGGAGGAGGCAGACATTAATTTCCACGTGCCAGCCTAGACAGCTGGAGGAAGCTGTCAGGTAATGCAAACTCTGTAGAAATCTATAACATTCTAAGCTAAGGAGCCTGTCCTATATTTTAACATCCCTCTCTGATGTATAGAGAGAGGAACAGAGGAACTACATTTTATCCATTTCTTTTGAATGCCTTGCTCAATCTGGTGCTGTGGTAAAAGTATACTTGTGAACATTGTCTTTTGATGTTGGTAGTGGTTCTCTGTACCACTTAGACCTCGACTGTCTGGACACACTGCTTTAAAAAGCCCACTGGGAGAAGACCAGCATTGGTAAGCGGCTATTCCTCCAAGGGCACACAAGGCATTAAACTATCCCCGTGGTGACCAGGTGCTGGGCAATTGGAGACACAGAGGCAAGGCCTCAGAACTTGGAAGGGAAGCTGGGAGTCCAGACCCTCCCAGCGGGCAATTCTTTACAAAGGTCAGGTGGTGGTGGTGGTTACCCAAGAGAGAAAGAAAAGCCTCTCCAGGTATTGGGAAAACCTTGGAGGGCAGGGTGGAACAGGGCCTGCAGGCCAGAGCTTATTTAACCAGATTTTGATACCATTTTGCAACTTTCATAGTGCTTTCAAAGAGATTCACAGCATTTCTCATACAACAGTACTAAAAGCATTCTAAAACTCAATAAAATCATTGCCGAATGAAATCTATATCCCAATCAACAGCAGCAAGGAGCCTGCAGCAATAAATAAGATGTTTTTATGATTTCCTTATTCCCTCCCCATCTTATTTCCTGTCCTGATTCTTTTTCCTTGGGATATAGTTGGATTTATGTTACATTTTCATCAGAGCAGGACTGCAATTACTGCTTATTCCTCAATTGTGCTTAATCTACTTATTCCTACTATGAGAGGAATGTTACTCAATTTCACAGAAGAAGAAAAGAGGTGTATTGTTTCATAATGAACAAACAAAGGGCTTTATAACATGATCGTGTCAGCCAAACAGTGAACTGTTTTGATGGGATCTGACCACGGCAAACAGCTTTTGACGTATTAATTTCAAAATATGTATTTCTGCATAAGCAGAATGGACATTTCTGCACAGCAAGGTCATAGATGTGTCTACCTTTATTGTCCCAGTGCAACTCATTCGTAATAAACCAAAATATTCTAAAAGGTTTGCTACTGAGGTTATGTGATCTAGTCCCATATGGGGTATTTTGCCATTTCAAATAAGCCAATTTAAATAAGCACAACCAGTGGCAGATGTTAGTTAGCAACAAATTCTCCAGAATCTTCGCAGCAAAGGCCAGTCCGTTTCTTGGAGGTTTTGCACTGGTGATTTAGTAGAAGAGTCACTTGAAGTGACAAAGCTAACTTCTCTCCTCTGTAAGTATTACAGTGGCCAAGGAGGGAATTAAGAAGTGGCCTAAGGCAAACAATATCTTTTCTTTTATTCACAAATCCTGGATAAAATTAGGTTGCCAGCTCCAGGTTGGGAAATACCTGGAGAGTTTTGGGGTGGAGCCTGATGTGGGCAGAGTTTGGGGGAAGGAAGGGACTTCAAAGGACAAAGGAGTTTGTAAGCCGCTCTGAGACTCCCCTGGGGAGTGGAGGGCGGGGTATAAATCCAATCTCTTCTTCTTCTTCTTCTTCTTCAATGGAGTGTAATGCCATAGAGCCGGCCTTCCAAAGCAGCTGTTTTCTCCAAGTGAACTGATCTCTGTTGCCTGGAGATCAGTTGTAATCCCAGGAGATCTCCAGCCATCAACTAGAGGTTAGCAACTCGAGATAAAATGCTGGAACCTATATCCTTTACCTGTCACAATCCCCCTAAAAGCCAGTCTATAGGGGGTGTAAAATGAATTGCCTTTTCCAAGGCACCTCTCCTCCCATTTCCCCCATCAAAAACAGACCCACGTGCTCACAGCAACTATACTTCTTCAGCCTCTCTGCTCCTTAGACCCTGTTGCTCTTGGGCACATGGCACACTGAGACCGAAATCACACATGCATGTTACGGAGTGTATACACAGTAAAGCAAAGAAAGGTTGAAATGTCATTAACCTTCTATATGATCACCAACTGAGGAAAAGGAAAAGCTCACAGAAATATAATTTCATTTGTTTTGCATGGCAGAAAACTGATACTAATGAATGATTTAGAATGTGGTGGAAAGGCTGAGAAGTGTTTTAAGCGGCATGTGCGGATTCAGCCTTAGCTTCTTTCTGGAAAAATCACCTCCAACTTGGGGTTCACCTGTCGTAGTGGAGAACTCAATAGATATGTGTACCCAGTGCCATCACAATATCACAGCACATGAAAGCTGGGCACCCATAGAAGAGGTTGGGGTCTCTGCTCAGACAGAGGAATCCTACAAATATGCAAAAAACTGTGTTGTAGTAAACTGACACAAAGAAAAATACTCCAACACAAACCACCTGAGGAGGACTTAATGTGCTCCAACAGCACACAAGTTTGAAGCAGTTAAGAGTCAGTCAAGAGGGGAAGAAATTTAGCCGCTGAAGTGCCTGAGAGGTTGCAGAATCTCAGAGAGGGTTTTTTGGGGGGTGGGGGGACTTCCCAATTTGGAGTTGGAATGTCCTCCTTCCTACAATTTTTTGTAGGGTCCCTGCAATTTCTGTTACATTTCTGGCTTCTGTGGTCAGGGGAAGGTGAGATAGAGAGTCAGGAGAGATCCAGATAACTGAATTATCAATGAAACCGGCATCAAGAAAGCATTCAAAAGATCAAACCAGTTATTTTATTTCTGGGAACGTGTTTTGAATTTAATTACCTGTAAACTGGGAACCATCCCTTTGATCTCTGTGAAATTTGGCAGGCGCGAGTCCTCGCACAAGTGATCCAATCCCAATTGGATGGAAACAAATTTCATCCCAGTTGGATGAAAACAAAGACAGGCGTTACAGCTGGAAATATGCTTTGATTTAATTATCTATAAAACCAGGGACCTTTATCCTATCTATGTGAAATCTGGCAAACATGATCCTCTGGGTGAGGGAATGGCGATATCAAATCCCCCCCCCCCCCCACACCTCCCACTGCTTAATTATCTTCTTGTATGGTATAATGTGCCAGTCCATAAACTTGTATAACTACTGTCTGGAGGTAAACATACTCTTTTTTTGCACATTGCTTGCACATTCTTAATGTCCATATTCTTTGCAAAGCACACCAAATGCCATTAGAAAGTGTTCTATTGTTCATGTTCAGTAGCCTGTGCATCGGTTCTTCCATATTTGGCATCACGGGATGCAAACGTTTGCTAATTCCCCATTATGTTTTTTAAAATGTCTCCTCTTTTGGCTTTTTTTTCTTTGGGGAGGACATGAAAGTCCACTTCCACATATAATAAAAACAAATGTAAAATATCTCACGAGCAAGCCTGCTGTTAGCAGCTGCAGCCTGTGGTTGTTACATTATGCATGATTCTTGACTGTTCAGAGGCAAGCAAAGGAGGGGAATGAAACACTGTGTACCGTCTCCCATCAATGAATTCCAGCACTAAGTGTTTGAAGTTCATTGTCTCTGATAATTATGGTAACATAGCACTGTTTGCATATTCAGAGATGCGTGTTGTTAATAATGATGGAATGTTCTCTGTAATACAGACAATTAAAATTAATTTTAATGCCGCAAAAGAGATTGCCTTCCTATTGCATCTGCTGACAAATAGATTGCATATTATTGGGCAATGAAGTCAGTAGCACAAATTGCTAACTGTTCTGTGGCCAAATTTTTCTAAGTAATTTAGCAGCTGCCTCCTCCATTGCCACGGGCACACATATTTTGCTACCTGATGTTTTTCTCAGTGCATTTGGGTTAGCGTGACAACCATGGCTGCATTTGTTATTTGTAACATGTAGGTAGAAGAGCAGGCAGCTCCAATGGGCAGTACTGATCTGCACATCAAACACTAAGAAATTAATTCTTAAGACCAGCCCTATGGAAACAGACTAAGGCTGTGGTCACACGGTGCCCTAATCACGAATTTCTCCCCCTGGATTTTAAATGCAGGATGTTTTCTTTTGGGTTGGGATGATCACACATCCCAACCCAGCAGTGGCCGCAGCTGGGAGAGGCAAGGCAAGGGCCACCCGCACGCCAGCACATGGCTGCCTTCCCCGAACGCCACACAGAGGAATTGGCTGGCTGGCTGGCTCACTCCGCGCTCCGCTCTGGGCCCCGAGCCCCACCAGCCACCACCTGATGGAATAGCAGGGAGAAGTCGGGAGAAGCATGCCGGGGTGTGTGTGTGTCAGGTGGCGGCCGACGGGGCTCAGGGCCCAGAGTGGAGCACGGGGCGTTTCGAGAAATACAGGTGGCCAGGCACTTGAGTGCCCATGCGCCCAAGTGAAAGAAAGGGGGGGGGGGAACCCCGAAGGATGATCAGACGGCCCTTCTCGCAATCATTGCGAGAGGGGGCTGTCCAGATCAGCAAAATCATGGGTTCAAAGCGCAACTTCCGGGAAGGTAGTTGATTTTCCCAGAATCAGAAAATGCTCTAGAAACCCGGGAGTGAGCCCGCTTCAGCGTGGGAGTAGGCGTGGCTGGTCTGATCAGTCTATTTAAATCTGGGAGGTAACAGCGGTGACTCCCGCTTTAAAGGACCATGTGACCATGGCCTAAGGGTCCGTCTAATTCTGCAGTAGCCTATCAAATACACCTGGTATTTGGGATGGAAATGGCTATGAAACCACTGGGAGAGATTTAGATAAAGGTAAAGGTTTCCCTTGCTCGAAAGCCAGTTGAATTTGACTCTAGGGGGTGGTGCTCATCTCCGTTTCCAAGCCGAAGAGCCAGCACTGTCTGAAGACTTCTCTGTGGTCATGTGGCTGCCACGACTAGACACTGAGGTGCATGGAACCTTCCTGCCGAAGTGGTACCTATTTATCTTCTTGCAGTTTCTTGCTTTTGAACTGCTAAGTTGGCAGGAGCTGGGGTCAGAGACAGGAGCTCACTCTGTCACATGACACTAGAGTCTCAAACTGCCAAGCTACTGAATTTCCAGCCTGCAGCTTAGCGTCTTAACCTAATGTTATCTTTTACTTCATTTGTACTCCACCTTTCTCCCCAATTGTCGTGTCCTGTGGTCAGGGCCAGATGCCCAGTGCCAGTGAGTCAAAGGAAGGCCCTGGTGTTTGGGTTTTGAGAGACAGTCCTAGCATAACACAAGAGGTCCAGGCACCAAGGTCAGATAGCACTGCAAGGCAAGGTTCAAGAGCTGAGGTCTGGTCCAGTCCAAGGTCAAGGCACAAAAGGTGTCAAGATCCCAAGCGAGTCCATAGAGCATAGTCAGGTCCAGAACAGAGGTCACTGCACAAGGAATCAAGACACTAGGCAGAGTCCAAGAGGCATGGTCAGGTCCAGGACAAAGGTAATTACACACACAGTCAGGATACAAGGCAATATTCAAAAGACAAAGTCCAAGAGGCACTGTCAGGTCTGGAACGAAGGTCAAAATACACAGAACAAGGCTGATTCCAGGAGTCACAGCAGGGAGCTGGTGCAAACATTGTTGCCAACACGGGACTGGCTGCAGCTGTTTGGTCTTTATGGAACGGCAGCAGCCCCTCCCTGGCCAAGTGTTGTGTATTCTTAAAAGGTTTCCCTTTGCTTCTGATTTGCTCTCTTCTCCCTCCAGTGCTATAACAGTGTGGGTGGGTGATGTCCTCCCCCCAGGGTTGGGTTGTAGTTCTGGACAGGTGCTTGTGCTTATCAATGGCTCTGGCTGTAAATTGTGGAGAGTGTCTGTGCTTGTAAATGGCACTGGCTGTAAGTCTTGAGTCTGCAGCTGTCAATAACCCAGGCATTCTCCTGTCAAAAGGTTGAGGCATTCATCGCTTGCTTCCAAGTGGTCTTCAGAATTCCTGTTGCTAGGTCCAGCTGAGGCATGGCAGAGACTGACGGAGCCGAATGGTGAGTCATCATGACACCAATGGGGACACAAAGTGGCTTACATCATTCCCCTCTCCTCCATTTTATCATCACAAGAATCCTGTAATGTAGGTCAGGCTTGTTGGATTCTCTAGACCTGTTACTGCCAGGGAACCATGAGAAAGTAGCAGAGTGCTCAAGGCTTTAATGCAGCAAAGCTGGGTCTAGGTGTGGCAGCAGACTTACAGAGTTACACGGAGTGAGTAATTAGTTCTAAAACTAACAAGCAACTTTTATTAAAGGAAATACATGCTAGAGAGTGCAGGAAAGATATCGGCTGGGGTCACACAGGACCGGTGCGGCTAGCCAGCGACCCTGAAGGATAGAGCGGGGAAGAGCCAACCCACGATAGAGTGCTCACTAGAGCCAGGCACGCAGACAGAAACCGATCATACAGCCTCTCTCGGAACTCCGGAAGTGGTTTTCCCCTTACGTCTGCTGATCAAAGACACGCCTGTCGACTCTGGTGCGAAATTTGATCTGCAGGGCAATCCCGGACGAGCCCCCAATTCTGTTAGCCGAATTGCTTTAATTTACGTTTAGCAATTGGTGAAATACACGGGTTCTCGCTAACTATACCAGGGTCCCACCCCTCCCGGGAGTTCTCAAGGAAAGAGGCACGTGAGGCAGATAGCAAGTTCAATGCCTTTTACTGGGCAATGTTGTTTAAGCACACCAAAAACGTAATCACACACACAATCACACAGGCCTAAGGAATAAAGCTAGAAAGTAGCACATTTGCATGAGCAGGATTTCGATGAGGGGGAAGCAATACGTTACCTTCCTAGAGATGAGTTGTCCGACCGATAAAAGAATTGGATGGGGAAGGAAAATATAGAAAAATATGGGACATGAGGCTCGAACCTGCGAGACCACGTGGTTCTCTTGGATCGCGAGTCCAGAGATTTAGGCAAGGGTATAGGTATAGCAAGTTGGGCATAAGGGGTAGTAAAGCAGATAGGGGACGATGGCTCAAGAGACCGATTGCCTCTGTGCAGGGTCTTTTATTAGGTGGTCTTGGGGGCTGGCTGCGCAGACCACGTCCCACTAAGACACCTACTAGGCGGTCCGTCCCTTTCTGACCTTGTCATAGGTTAAAGGGAGACAAAAGGAGGAGGGCCGGGGAGTGTACAATATTGCAGAAACTATGATCTCAGCAGGAACACACCTTGGGCAAGGCCCGATGACTCACCTGGGCCACTTCTATTGTCAGTTAATGGCTCTGGCTGACTGGGTGATGTCCCGACCATCAGTTGCTAGGTAACCACGTTAGCATAATTCATTTAGGTACGTTGGAGGGAGCAGGGGTTGACCAGCGTAGTGTGACAGAAAGAAACCTCATGGCGGAAGGAGTCTTTGTCTCGGTCTTTGGTGAACTGTCTAGGGTGTCAGCCTCCTGGCATGGGCTGGAGCTTTCCCCTATAATGGAGAACGCACATGGCCCTTCCAATATTAGCCACCCAAGTTCAAACTTATGAATCTTACAATCCATAAGAGCACTAGAAGTGCCTTGCTGGCCAACACACTTTCCCTATGAAGAAAGGTTAAAGCACTTGGGGCTCTTTAGTTTGGAGAAACAACTGAGAGGTGACATGATTGAGGTTTACAAGACTATGCATGGGAAAGAGCAGGTAGAGAAAGAACTACTTTTCTCCCTTTCTCACAATACAAGAACTTGTGGGCACTCAATGAAATTGCTGAGCAGTCGGGTTAGAAAGGATAAAAGGAAGTACTTCTTCACCCAAAGAGTGATTAACACATGGAATTCACTACCACAGAAGGTGGTGGCAGCTACAAGCATGGACAACTTCAAGAGGGAATTGAATAAACGTATGGAGCAGAGGTCCATCAATGGCTATTAGCCACAAGGTATAGATAGGACATCTAAGGGCACCACATACTCCTGATTTGTGCCTGTCTCTCCGGCTTTGCGTATGGAACAGGTAGCACTTCTGAGAAGGCTATCTTGGAGGTCCTAGCCTTGAGTTTCCTGCCTAGCAGCCTAAATTTTTCCTCCAGGATCTCACAACTGCATTTCCTCACAACATCATTGGTGCCAACATGTACCATGATCACTGGCTCTTCCCCAGCACTGTCTACCAGCCTATCTAGAACACGCATAATGTCCACAATCTTCACACCAGGCAGGAAAGTCACCATACGGTCAGTACACGGGTTAGCCACCAGCTGTCTACCTGCCTAAGGATCGAATCACCACCTACCTCACAGGGTGTCTGTTGTGGGGAGGGGAAGGGAAAGAAGTTTGTAAGCCGCTCTGAGACTCCCTTGGGGAGTGGAGGGCGGGGTATAAATCCAATCTCCTCCTCCTCCTCCTCCTATCAAGAGCCTCACTCCCTCCCTGCCCAGGGATGGTTCCTTGGTGCAAAAGGATACCCGTTCACCAACTTAAGATGAGGTCCCTTCTGAGGGCACATTCCCCTTATCCTCAGCACGGTATCCTGTTTCCTCTCGACCCTCGTGCTCCCTGACAGAGGTGGGGCTGCCATTTTCAGAGTAAGGCATACCTAACAAGTCCCTGAGAATCTTCTCCATGTGCCTAACTGACTGTTTCTGCTTCTCCAGATCAGCCATCTTGGCCTCAAGGGTGCAAACTTGTTCCCTGAGAACCAGGAGCTCCTTGCACCGGGCACACACCCAAAACTTTTGTACAGTGGGTGGATAGTTGTAAATGTGACACTCCATGCAAAACACTGGATAGCCCCCAACCCCCTGCTGGCATTCTGCCTTTGTAATTGCTTTAGCCCCCCCCCCCCCCTTTTAAAACCCTTTGTATTTATGTGGTTCTCTTTGCAGAAAGTCTACTTACCTTACTGGGAACACAAGGAGACTAGGGTCCTGGCTTTCTGGTCCTTCCTGCATGTCTTACAGACCCCTAGTCCAGGGGTGGGCAAACTGTGGCTCAGGAGCCGCATGCAGCTCTTTCACATATATTATGTGGCTCCCGGCAGGGCGGCTAGGGAAGCTAAATATTATTAGCAAACAAATATCATTGGACAAATTAATATAATTATCAATATCTGCTTTTACCCCTTTTGTTATTATTTTTGGCAGTCTCATTGAATGTTAATAAAAAGCAAATCTGCTTATTTTCCAATAAAAGCAGGTAATATTTGTTCATGTCTTGTGGCTCTCAAACATCTGATGTCTATTCTATGCGGCTCTTACATTAAGCAAGTCTGACTACCCCTGTTCTAAGTGGCTCTTACACTGAGCAAGTTTGCCCACCCCTGCCCTAGTCTAAGAGTCCCCAGGCTAAGAGCCACAGGCCAAGAGCCCTTTGGCTCGCACCAGAGGCTCATGCCTCTGGCAAGGTGCAGCCTTAAATAGAAGCCTCACCCAGCAGAGGGCAAGTCCAGCAGCTATTCAAATTACACCCAGGCAATCCAATTACAGTCAAACAAATCACCCTTTCTCAAGCAGCCAGGACTGTACAACAACTTAAAACTCATCCACACACTCCCAAACACAGTCCTCCCACACAGTACTCTCAGCTAAATCTCCTCAGCTGAAAGCAAATAAAAACACTCACCCCTCTAACAGCTCTGACTTCTGCTGCTTCTCAGAGTTGCAAGCACACTTGCAAGACTAGCCAAGAGAAAAATGGGGAGTAGCAGGGAGATAGAGTTTAGGAGAGGTGATATTTACCCATGTAGACGAACAGGTCTGTGGAGAAAGCTGTGAAGCGGCCAGCACTTTACAGAAGGTCCCACATGCAAGTGGGGGTGTGAGGTAGGAGCCAAGGACACACACACACAATGGAGATAAGTGCTTGTATTTACAGGAAAAATATTCCCTGAGGCACTATGACAGGTTTGTCACCAAAACAATAGCTTGATGTGTTTACTGAAATTTCCCCGGAGACTTGGACAAAGCTTGATGGTCCTCCCAGGGAGAGATCAAAGAATTTGAGAGGAGCTTGGTGGCTCTCCTGGAGTTAGGATATGAGTGTTATTCACTGATTACCCCTGGTGTACAGCAGGGGCGTCGAGTTTTAAAATCCCTGAGGGGGGCAGAGGCTCTTGCATGCATGCGTGCAAAGTGCGCGTGCACACTGGGACCATGTCCCTGCTGCCTCTCCTCCCCCAGGCCTGGCCACTCCTGCCTCCGTCCCTCCTTCCATCTGTCCAGGGGCCAGCTGGGCAAACGCCCAGCGTGCTGGCGTCACCCGGAAGTGGCCAGCTGGCGTCACCCGGGGCGATGCTCTGGCAATCGCCCTGAAACTATATGGTGCCATAGAGTTTCGGGGCGATTGCTAGAGTGTCGCCCCAGCAACGTGCCCAGCGTGATGGCGTCCCTTCCGGGTGACACCTGCACGCTGGGCATTTGCCCAGCTGGCCCCTGGATGGACAGAGGCAGGAGTGGCCAGACCGGGGAGGGGGAGAGGCGGTGGTGGCAGCCAGCCGGCGAGTGGGCGGGCCTGGGAAGGGCCCGGTGGGCACTCCGTTTTGCTGGGGATGGCTGAGCCCCCACCTGGGAAATTTCAGGGGTGGCTCGAGCCCCCAAGCCCCCCCCCATAGTTGACACCTATGGCGTACAGGATGGGAGAAACTTCCAAGTGTTATGGATATGCTAACAATTGTAAGTGTGCAAAGGGGCAGAAGCAGGATCGGGGATGAAAGAGGTTAATTCAGGGTGAGGTGCTGTTTTCCTGAGAAACCCATTGTTATAAGTTATGCATTGCTTTATGGCAGAAGAGGGTTGTTCACAAGTCAGCCTCTTGATTCACTTCCAAATAGTTTCCCAGGCTGTTTTTCTGACTGGCATCCCTTGTGGGTCATTTCTGGGTCAGGCAGTGTGTTGTACTTATGACATTTGGAGTGACATTATATGAAGGGTATTCAGGCTTTTCTCTTTGGACATCAATGACCATCTGCAGGAGGGGTCTGACTGCTAACATGGAGAGGGAGAACTTTGGGGAGGGGTGGGACCGGACCTCAGTGGGGTATATTGCCATAGAGTCCACCTCCAAAGTAGCCATTTTCTCCAGGGGAACTGATTTCTGTCATCTGGAGATTGCTTGTAATTTCAGTTCCGGCAACCCTAAAATACTAGTAGGTCAGAAAAGCTGACTTTTGAGGCTGGGAAGCTAATAAACCTGATGCGATCATATGGTGGAATACTCTATTTGTATGATTCTGTCTACAGTTTTTATTAGAAGGTGTTAGGCCAGGAACCAGCTACCATTTCCCAAAATGGACTTCAGTTAAATTCCACGGCCACTGTCACTATTCCCTTCTCCTAGGCCTAGATGACCCATATAAGAGAATGAGGTGGCAGGATGTTGCTATGATAGGATGGACCATACCATTTCTGACTGGAAGCAGGCGATTACGTCTTTGAATGTTCATTCACCCTTGACAGCAATAGAAAACATTTCACTCCCTCTCTTTGCTTACAACACTCTTTTTTTTTTGCCTTATAGGAGATTTTCAACATAGGGAAGCATTCTGCAGTGTGAGTCCACCAGCGGTACAAAGCCATGTAATAATAAATAATATCCTCAGGATATTCTGTCATTTCTGGCATATAGGTACCAGGCCTTGATTTTCCACTGATGACTGGGAGAGGGCCAGATGGTGCTCCCATTGGGGGGAGATTAGACTGGGACTTTGTGCAGCTGATCCCTGAAGTTTATGTTCATCTACAGTGGTGAGATACTGAGATGAGTAGGGATTCTTCATTTCTTTTTATCCCTGGCATCTCTCCGACATTGTTTCTCCTCCCCCCCTTTCTTTACTGGATTATAAATAGAAGTTCTGTAGAATAAATAGAAGTTTCTCACCTCCTTTCCCATTGTTTCCATTCTACTTTCTTTGTGCTAAAACAGTTCCTTGGAAAGAAACTGACTTTAATAAATCTTTGTCTCTCGTACCGCATGTTTCACTGTGCCTGTATTGTCCTGTTGCAGTCTTGCAACTTTGGAGCCTTTCCAGGAAAAGGGACTGAGGAGCTGGGGAGGTCAGCCTAACACAATTCTTCATTTTCATTTTGCTACACTGACTGGAACTGCTGTGTTCTTTTGCTTCTTCCTGGCTTGGCCCTAAGACTAGGCCTCAAGCTGTTGTGGGGAGCTGAACTTTTAGAAGGTGATTGCCACAGCGGCCCAATGCTGTTGTCAGATAAAAGCGCTCAGACGGCTATCTCTGGCCTTGTACAACAGATGCTCATGAAGTAACTGCCAAAAGGAGAGAACACATGTGCTGTGTCCGTGTGCCGCTTGGTGCCAGAGGATTAAGGAAACCAGTAGGTCGCCTGTTTCTTCATTTAACAAAGTGACATACAATGAAGCGAAAGAGAGGAGCACGCAGACTCAGACTTGTAAAGGGGACAAACAGGGAAGAGCCCACTGAGACATGTTACTGCGTCAGCTTTTGCCAAGATTAATGTGAACTGTTCTGCACCAAGACATTAACAAAGAAACAACATTATGCACTCCCTTCATACAAGGTGCCTTGGCAGGCAATCAGTTCATCAGGTGTCAGTAGTGAATAGTTGTGATTCCATTACTCTTTAGCTCATTCTTGAGGACACAGCCTTTCCCATACAGCTTCCCTAAGGACATAGATTATTCAGGAATGCTAATTATGAGTTTTAGAATCTAACAAATCTCATATAAGGGCCAAAACTAGAAAGCATGGTGTAGTGGTTAGACTACAACCTAGAAAACCCAGCTTGAAGCCCCCTCAGCTATGAAGTTCACTCGGTGACCATGGGCCAGTCACTATAGTCATTTTCAGACACTACAACGATGGTCAAATTTACATCTGACTTTCCCGCTGGAATCATTCTAGTTTGAAAAAAACCTGTCTATACCTGTTTCTAGTTTCAAACCATACTTGTTCTAGTTTAAAAATCAGTGTCTACATTTGTTAATTGCCCTCTTGTGGTCAAGCTAGCATTACATTGCTTTAAACAGATCCTGTTGCTTACTGCTCTTCAGACCCAGGGAAAAAACCAAAGTGAAATTTGAAACCAGTGTGAAATGAGTGTAGGAAAAGACAGCAGTCAAACTACTTCAGAGGGGAGGTGTAGATTTGGCCCACACTTATCAAGAGCCCACCAACAGGAGCATGTGTTGCCTGCAATGCTCTGCATGGCCACCATATCAAGTGAATGGGGTAATGTCTGGATTTTCCATCTGCGTACAGCTTTGCGCCACACCAACAAAAGTACAGGAAAGTGGAAAATGGGTAGCACAGAGAGATTCTACCAGCTGGTCAAATTTTCCTGGGTCCTCCAGAAAATGTCTTGGGCCATGAGGTGCAACTTGCAAGTACATAATAGTGGGGCACATTTTCGATGCAAAAGCTAATTAGTATTAAAAGAATCTTGGGAAACTTAAGCTCTCTCAAATGTGTCACCGAGCAGCTGTGTATAAGTTGTACCTTTCTTTCCTATTACTGTGGTTGATTTATACCTGACAGCCAGGGCTGCCAAGAAGATGGTGGGGTGGGGACAAAATTCCCTGGGCTCAAGTCAACTGTAGAGCCCCTGAAGCCATGCTGTATGTGGGGTTCTGCAGGGGGCACTCCTCTCCCCAATGTTATTTAACATCTTTATATGCCCCCTCTTCCAGCTGGCAAGGAGTTTTGGGCTTGGGTGCCATCAATATGCTGATGACACCCAGCTGTATCTGCTATTGGATGGCCAGCTGGCTACCACCCCAGAAAATCTGGCTGAGGGATCAGAGTCCGTGGTGGGATGGCTAAAGAAGAGTAGGCTGAAACTGAATCTGACAAAGATGGAGGTTCTGTGGCTGGGGTGGAGCTTCGGGATTGGAGCTGGGCTTCTAACTCTTGATGGGACCCCGCTGACACCAGGTTGCCTGCCAAGAGCTTGGGCATGACTTTGGATGCCTCCTTATCAATGGAGGCCCATGTCATGCATATTACCAAGTTGGTATTTTTCATCTTTGCCAAGCTCGGCAAGTGGCTCCTTTCTTGTCACACCCTGATCTAGCCACAGTAATCCATGCAATTGTCACCTCCAAGCTAGACTACTGCAACTTGCTGTATGCTGGCCTGCCCTTGAAACTGACCCAGATACTCCAACTGATCCTGAACGCGATCGCATGAGTTCTGACGGGAATGCCACAGAGGGCAGATATTCAACCTGTGCTGCGCCAGCTGCAGTGGCTTCCAGTGGAGTACCGCAACAGGTTCAAGGTGTTGGTATTGACCTTTAAGGCCTTGAGTGGTCTGGGACCAACGTATCTACAGGACCGTCTCCTCCAGTATGTTCCCAGGAGAGCCTTGCGCTCTATTGATAACAATCTGCTGGTGATCCCCAGTCCTAGGGATGTCTGGTTGTCCTTGACCAGGGCCAGGGCCTTTTTGATCCTGGCTTCAACCTGGTGGAACTCTCTGCCAAATGACATCAGGGCCCTGAGGGTTCTTATGCAATTCTGCAGGGGCTCTAAGGCAGAGATGTTCCGTCAGGCTTTTGGTTGAGGGCAGCAATGGTCCTTCCTTCACTGGCACCCTCCCTTCCCTTCTCCCCTTCTGAATTCTTGCTATGAGTTCCCTCTCCCCCTACACAGAAACTGGCCTAGTAGTCCAGAGCTGGGGTAGAAATTTTCAGGATGCCATCATTATGGACTCTATTTAGATTTTTAGTTTTTTTAAACTGGTTTGTAGAATTTTAATGTTTTATGTTTTTCTGGAATTCTGCCCTCATGTACATCGCCCAGAGCTCAGTGCAAGCTGGGATAGGAATGATGATAATGATTTACTTCTAATGCAGTTCTGTACTACAGCCACTAGGGGTGCAGGGAAGGCAGAGTACAGTAAACAGTTCTGCTATCTGCTCTCCCTGCCTTTGCGTAAATCTACTAGTAGGCAAACACTTGCATATCCTGGTATTCTAGACTGAGGCAAACCCTTGCCTTGCCTATGAGATGCAGTTAAACCCATCAAACAAGCCAGCACTGGAGCAAGGCAAGACCAGCCAGCGCAGCTCATGGCTGCTTCAGTGATTGCCAGGATGCAGCTTCCTAAAAAGGTAATTAAACCCCAGCAGTCTATGATTTCCTTCTTCCTTGAGGTCCACCCAGCTCCATAGTTTTATCTGAACAGTCAGATCTTGCAAAGCGGCAGCCCTGTTAGTATGTTGTAGCAAAATTAGTTAAAAACCCCCAAATCCTTGTCATTTCCTTAATTTCGCGGGGAGGGCGGGGTATAAATCGAATAAATAAATAAATAAATAAATACAATAATTTCACTTCCTCTTTCCCACACTTTTCTCCACCATTTTGCTCTCTTCCTATCATGATCTGCTTTCATTCCTCTTTCCCCACTTCTAATCCCCCCCTTATTTTTCAGCCTTTGTCTCAACTCTTCCTTGTTCATCCTGGTTGGCAACTTAAAATGCATTTAATAGTAGTATAGCAGCAAACCTTTGTTAATATTTTGAACAGATGGGGGGAGTTAATATTTTCTTGTGGTCTATCAAAGGGTGCTCCCCTTCCCCTTTACATGCATGATAATAAACTGTTAATCTGCCTTACTGGTTATAAATGAGGAACAGAAATTAGAACTTAATAGCATTGGGGGTGGGGAATTGTCTGGAGATACCCTGGGCCAGGATGTTCTGATTTCTTTCATTTTGGGCCCTGGAACTTCCATGATCATCCTGAAGCTGGTGGCCAATTTTGAGATTCCTTGTTTTATTTTCTGATGAGTTATGCCTGCCGCAAATGGACAGACAGACGGACATGTGGATTCTTCTGTTATTATAGATGCCTGATAACAGTCAGTCAAGTGATTTGTTTTGTTACAGTATTTGGATTGGGATCACGTGGGGGGTGGGTCCCGGTGGAATTTTTGCCTGGGGGCCCATGGTGGCTCTCGGCAGCTTTGCTGGCAGCTATGGTAAACTATATATGAAACTCTGAACCTATATATGAGATGAGGAACTATGCTTTGTATGTGGAACAAACATTTCTAAGGAAACAACATTACAAAAAACAAAACGAAAAAGAACCCCTCTTCCAGAGCATTCTGCATATTTACTAAATGACTGCTTATTGGCTGGAAGAATGGCTTGGAGCAGATGCTGTACAATGTAGCAAGGGGCACCCTGCTATGAGCATAATATGCGTTTTGGCTGTACTACTCACCAAAAGTTGGTCTAAATTGGAAATGGCTTTAAACGGTTTCAGCTTTACATGTTGTAATGAGCAACTATTTTGCTGGCTTCGTTTTTGTCTCCATTATGAATTTAGTACCATTAAACACATCGGGCCCTCTGTTTTGTATAGAAGTCTCAGCAGGGATATTTCCCTCCCTTCCTCTCCATTATTCTGCACACTGAGTGGAAAGTGTGTTTCCATTCACACCTATGCTTCCCATTGTTAGTATCATTCTGGATTGCTTTCTTGTGATCAAGCTCAGGTATTCACGTGGCTTGCTTTGGAAGCACTCGCAAGATAAGTGTCCTCCACTGGGCCAGTTGGTAGTACTTAGAATTTATTTTCTCTCAGTCACCATTGATTCCCTGCCAGTATAATTCACATCCATCTTCTAGTATGCCAGAAAGAAGACTAACACAAAAAACCTCACAGAAAAGAGGCACATACATAATTTTCCATATTCTGACACCCTCTTTAATTGGAAAAAATCCACCTTGTGATTTGCACATTCTTAGGACCAATTGATACACTCATCTTGAGAGTGGTGGATCTATATGAGGCCGGAAAGATTTTGTAAAAAGGAGCCAGCTTCGGGTCACGAAATCCCTGGTAATTTGGGGGTAGGGCTTGGGGAGGATGAGGTTTGGGGATGGGAGGGACTTCATTGTGGTATAATGCCAGTCAATCTTCCAAAGCAGATATTTTCTCCAGGGGAACTGACTTCTGTCATCTGGCGATCGGTAATTCCAGAAGATCTCCAGGCCTCAGTTGGAGGCTAGCAACCCCAGGAGACCCTCTTTATGGCTTGAAGATTCCTTTAGACACTTACACATTTAAGACTTGTCCTTAAAATCACATGGCTTTGTCAAAAATCCTTCCCAAAATACAGTTTTCTCCTAGTAATTATGCAGTCTACATAATTACATTTATTCATGTACATTGATTCATTCCACGAATTATTGAGCATGAGTTGCATAAATACTACTCAGAATGTGGATTTACTAATATAGTCTAACATGGGTATTACCATTAAATTAATGAGATTCATTCAAGCAGAAGACCCAACAAGGAAATCTACTATGTGGGAAGCATTTTTGGTTTTTTTAAATATCCCAGCAGATGTCTTGGCAGAGGTTTGTGGGTCAAAACAAGGCTGTATCAAACATCTACCAATTATGCTCTTGACAATGAAGCCTAGTATCTCCCCTAATCTATACATGTTTCTCATATAGAAAAGCAGTAATTATTTCAGGCAGCAAAAGATAAACAGTATTTCAGGGCCAGGCACATATAGAGGGCAGTAGGGCATCTAACGTATTATTTTCAGGCCAATAAGCAAGTCAAAACATAGACTTCAATCTTTTTAAGGAAGCTAAATAGGCATGAAGTATTCAAAGAATAGGGAGGCAGGGACGGAGGGAGGGCTAATTTTATTGCCTTATTTATCTGTGAATGTTTGATCTACTCTGTATTTAATGTTTTTTTGCAGAGCTTTGTGCTCTTTTGTACATTTGATATGGCCTCACAGCACTTTGAAATTGTGTTGGTTTTTACAGTATTTTATGATATTTTACTCTTCTTCATTGTTTTATCCTTTGCTATTGGCTTTACTACTTTGTAAACTGCCTTGAATCTTAGTGATAGGCAGATAAGAAACACTGTCAGCTACTGTGATGACGACGACTACTTATGAAGGCAATGACAATGGCTATTTAATTAATTAATTTATCCCACCTTTCTTACCAAGACTTAAGTAAGATTACTATCAGTGTGTTTTAATGACATGAAAAGGTGATCTAAAATGCTGTAGAAATCTAATTTGGCAGGACTTAAAAACAGGCGGGGATATTTTGTGTATTAACTTGTCCTGACATTTCTGTATGCAAATTTTCATCCTCAAATCTACATGATAACGGTCCGTAAAAGAACAGTGCCATCTCACTGAAACTAATGATAAAAATCCAGTTGATTTTTATGAGCTGTGAAATGTATCCTAATTTTTCTTATATGCCATCCTGTAGACACTAATGAATGCCTGATTTCTTAAAAATGACTCACTATTCATTAGTGAGAAATTTAATGTGGAACAGTATACAGAACTGGAAATGATGGTGTAGAATGAGGTGGTCTGTCTGTAACACAGATGCATTAAGTGCTGCAGTGACTGCATCAGCTCCTGATTCATGCAGAGACAAAGCTCCCAGATATCATGGTATCTAAATCCCTTGCAATAACCAGCCCCCCTCATCCAGCCATACAGATTATGATGCCAATTTGTATTATTGGTTGGGGGCCAGGCCTAAGTATTATCTTGATGGCCAGTCTGGAGTCACACACAGTTATATCCCTTGGGTTTATATGGTACCATCATAACTGTTTTTTTTAGATTTTAATTTAAATTATATGAAATTGTTTTCACTTGTTTTGCTATTGCATTGTACCCCGCCCTGAGCCCGCTTGCAGGGGATGGTGGGATAAAAATAGCATTAAATAAATAAATAAATATGAAGAACAAATAGCAAAGGAAGGAGGTTGACTACTAGAGAAAACGGTCTTTGAACATTTAATAACTGGAGATCTAAAAGACCTATGAGGAAAAATTTATAAAATGTCACTGCAATCTGATACAGAAACAGAGCAAGTAAAAAATTGTATGATAAAATAGATGCAAAACTTTGGAGAGGTATGATCCAGTGGGAAAAATTATGGACTAAAGAAATTAAATTTACTGAATCTCAAACGTTCGGGGAGAACTGGTACAAAATGTTTTTTGGATTGTATATTATGCCCAAAGATATTGCAGAAACTAATAAAGGATATGATGGGAAGTGCTGGAAATGTTATAGCACAGATGCAACATTCTATCATATGTGGTGGACATGTAAGAAAGCAAGAAAATATTATATAGAGATACATGAAGAAATGCAAAAGATATTAAAACTCAAGTTTGTGATGGGCCCCAAAAGTATGTTATTAAATATCATACCAAGTAATATTACAAGACTACACACTGAATTATTTAATTATATGGGGATGGGAGCAAGTCTAACATTTGCAGCAAAATGGAAGGCAGAAAAATGTTCAGAATTGAAGGAATGAAAAAAATAAATTAAATGATTATGAGACAATGGCAAAATTTACATCTTATGTACATAATAAACCCATTTCAGAATTCCAGGGAAAATGGGAAGTATTTTTTAATTATATAGTTGAGAATCAAGATTAAATTGTTAAATGGTTAAAACAGAAAGTGATAAAAATATACTCAGACAATATGTATGTAAAAATGGAATGTCAGATATGAAGTAATTATGGAAAGATGGAAAACCCTCAAAAAGAAGTACAAAATTAAGTGTGCATAAAGTAGTTTTTTATGCCAGTAAGTTCATATCAATAATCAATTTAGGTAGTTTTTATTTGTATATGTAGTTTTTGTCTTTGTATCCATATATAATTAGATATTGTAGATGATGTAGAAGATCATAAATGATTGTTTATACATATGCTTATATAAGGTGATTGTTTATGTTATTTATATGATTGTAGTTATTATTGTGTGATAACAAAATAAAGTAAAGCAATAAAGTCCTAAATGGCTTAGACCAGGGGTGTCAAACGTATGGCCCATAGGCTGGATCTGGCCCTGCAGGGCTCAGATCTGGCCCACGAGCAACTTCCTTCTCCTGCTTTCTTTTCCAGCTCTTCTGCTGCAGCCACATCATAGCTTACTTTCCCCCAGCTCCCTCAGGGTCTCTTTGCTTCCTTCTTCTTGCCTCCCCCCCACAGCTCCATCAGTGGCTGCTTCCTGCTTGATACGGGAGAGATATGAAGACAAAGACAACCCCCCCTCTCTCTCACCCCCCCCCCCAGTTTCTGCTTCCTTCTTCGGAGCTCCTCCTCCTCTTTGGGGAGGGGGAGGAGAGAAAGAGAGAGAGAGAAAACAAAGCTGGAGTCCCTTGGCAGCTTTAACACCAACAGTATTTTATTCCAGGTATAAGCTTTTGTGTGCAAGCACACTTCTTTGGAGGGAGGGAGGGAAGGAGGGAGAGTGGATGGGTGGATGGATGGATAGATTCTTCTGACAAGTACAATTTACATTGAGGAAATTATTTTGGCTTATTCTGAAAAGTTAAAAAAAGAGATTGGATTTGTCTGTTCCTATCTAGATTTTATGTTCTTTCAAAAAGGGATTAGAACACTTGGATTGGTCTTTATACCTGGGACAGTGGAGCGATTTCAGATTCCAAATGATAATAGCACACACTGGTAATGAGACAGGAAAACTAGGTTTCAATTCAGATCAGGAGGATGCATTGTCTTGAGCTTTATTATCAATTGCAATTCATCAGTCTCTCTTTCTAATCTCCCTTAAAAATTCCTTTGTAAGAGCACTGTTACTCTTAGGTCAGCAACTGAATGTTTTGGTTTCTAATGTCAAACTTATGTCCATTTATTTTTTGCATCCTCCTGGACTGAATCCTCCTGGATGGAACTGAGACCTAGGTTTCTCATCTCGTTACCAATGCTGGTATTTCCAAGCCTACTATTCTTCTGCATATCACACCGAATCCAATCAAGCCTTCCATTGTCATTCACCTGCTATTGCCTTTCGGCATCTGAAATGACCTTTATAAATTTATATCTCCAGTACCTCATGTTACATTTTATGGCATGCATGGCCTGGCCCAACAAAGTGACATTTGTGTTGGATCCAGCCCTCGTAACCAATGAGTTCAACACCTCTGGTTTAGAGTTTGTGTACTTTTGCAGCTGACTCTTGCTATCTGCTCCACTATGATTTCTGAGATCCACTGAGAGCTAGTTCTTAGGGACAAATTGAACATGTTGGAGACAGATCCAGATCCTGCTAATCTTCCCCAATTGCACAGAAATGGAGTATGAAGGGTGTGAAGGATGTCATTTTTAATTAGAAAAGGAGAACACAGGAGCTTTTCTCCTTCATAATACATTTCCATTATTGTACTTCAACTGAATGAGAAACATAGTTTGGAAGACAAACTTCAGGGAAGGGCCATGGCTAGGGTTCCCAACCTCTAGGTGGTGGCTGGAGATCTCCTGGGATTACAGCTGGTCTCCAGGCAACAGAGATCAGTTCACCCTCTCCAAACCCTCCCCTCCTCAGGCTCCACCCCAAAAATTTCCAAGTATTTCCCAACCTGGAGCTGGCAATCCTAGCCATGGCTCAGTGGTAGAGCATCTATTCTATGTGCAGAAAGTCTCCAGTTCAATTGCTGGCATTTCCAGCTGGTGATATGAAAGACTTCTGGCTGAATCCCCCACCCCCATATTAGTCAGAGCAGACATCACTGACCGTGATAGATGAATGACTTGGCTCTCAGTGTGTTCCAAGTTGCTAGCTGGAAGAATGATGGCACGATGGCATAAAGGCAACATGTAATATCTTGGGCCGAGGCCAGACTGGGCTTCTGGAGCGCCCTGCCTCCGCTTTAGAAGTGGAGGCAGAGAGGGCGTCCAAACAGCCACAGCTGTCCCCCGTCGCCGGCACAGACTCACCCGTCTGCGAGGCGCCAGCATGCCGCTTCAGATGGAGACGCCTGGGAACTGGTCCCCAGGCGTCTCTGTGCACGTCCCCAGTGCTTCCAGCGGGTGTGAACGCGCCAAAGGCGCATCACACATGCCACCAGAAGTCTGAATGGCGGCTGCGCATAGCCGCGGCTTGCTCAGGCAGCCGGCAGCCATGCTCCGCCACTCCTCGCAGCCAGTGCGAATGGGGTGGCCCAGGCAGCTTTTCCCGTGGGGCTTTTGGCCCCGCGGTTGTGCCCAGACAGATCTCCAGTCTGTCCTCAGCCTTGATCTTCCATGGCTCATGCTTATCTAGGTCTATATAATACTAATGATCCTTCACAGAAAAAAAGCACACGATTCTTTTCACAATCGTTGGTGCTTTCCCCAGTTTTTAGAATACATAGGTGTCTGGGGCTGGCAACGCCCTCCCTGCACTCAACTGCAGCTCAGGGGACCATTAGCACCAGGACCAGACCAGGCAGCTGCAGTAATGCTGGTAGGGCAGGAGAAACCCTCCCCATTCCTATGTGTCCTGGCCAATGCTCCCTCTAAGATGTGGAGTCTTGTGAGCAAAAATTCTACTTTGTGAGCTAGTGGCATTAAAGTTGTGAGCATGCAATTTGGCTACTGCATCAATTAGTTTGCTCTGGAGCCATCCTTCCTGAGCTAAGACAAAAATGTGCGAGCCGGAGGCTAAAAAATGGTGAGCTAGCTCACACTGACTCAGCTTAGAGGGAACACTGGTCCTGGCACAGCAGTGTTACAGGGCTGAAGCAGCAGTGAAGTGATGGAAGCTGCTGGGGAAAGCAGGCAGGGTGAGCCTAGGCAGACAGCTTCCAGGAGCAGCCCAGGGTGGGGGGAGCAGGGAGGAGGCCTTGCCCACACACCCAGGGACAACTGGCTAGGATGACACAGCCATTGCAGGCCAAGGAGGCTGGAGCAGAGTTGCCAAGTTCTTTTGGCCTGCCAGTGGAGGATGTGGGGTGAACTTACCCGGGGCAGGGAGGAACACTGAAAATAAATGTGATGTGCCTACATGACCTGGAAGTGACGTAGGCACTTTGGTGACTTCAGGGGGGGGGGTGCTCTGGTTTTTGGGCAAAACTCTATGGTAAAATTAGTGTTTATTTAAGGCTTCTTGCCTGTCTGGGGGGGTACTGGGGGGGCAAAGAGGAGCACCTGAAACTGGCGGACCCCCACCTGCACCAGGGGTCTGGCATTCCTAAGCTGGCGTAGTCCAGGGGACTTTCTGGGAACAACACCAGTCAGCAGAAGGTTTGAAGCCTCAGGTTGGACAGGGCTGATGAGGGAGGAAAACATAGCGGAAGGCCCATTGGCTCAGAAACAGGGAATATGCCAAGCTCCACCCCTAAGTGGAGGGCATTGACACAAAATCCAGGGTGGCACTGCCTCCAGGAAGGCCTTTAGCAGGCACAACCCAAGGCAGTCAGGGAGGACAGGCCCAGCCATACCTAAGTGGTCAGAGGGTAAACAAAGGGCTGTGGAGAGAAAGGGCTAAGGGTATTGTAACTCCCCTTCCTCCCCTGTGCTGAGATGTGTGTGTCTGGGGGATTAAAAAGAGGAGAAAGCTGCAGGGCTTACACACCCTCGATTCCAGCCCCAAGGAGGAGGAGTCTGACAGTGGGATGCGTATTGTTGATTTCCCTACTTGAACCACCCCTCTCACAACAGCACCCATCCTTCCCTCTAGATCTGCCCAGCATCCATGAGCTAGATGTCATGTTTGCAGAGAGGCCTTTGCATATAGAGTTCAGTTAGGGTTGCCGGCTCTAGGTTGGGAAATACCTGGATATTTTGTGGGTGGAGCCTGAGGAGGGTGGGGTTAGGGGAGGGACTTCAGTGGGGTATAATGCCATAGAATCTATCTTCTAAACTGGCCATTTTCCCCAGGTAAACTGATCTCTGTCACTTGGAAATCAGTAGTAACTGCATGTTAGCCAAATTGCCTTATTTTATTACTAAGACTGGGGAATTATGAATATTAAATGGCAACAGGTATAAAATATAAAATCATAACCCGGGTATATCAGAGTCAGAATTCCCAGACCCTGTGAATAGATGAGGAGACTGTACTGCTAAAATAATTGATTTCTTTACTTAATGATTCTCAAGCATACAAATAATAATAATCAAGCATTTACAATCACAATACTGGACTAAAAATACAGAGTTGAAAGGATAGCGACATTTGCATGAGCAGGAGTATAGTTGGTGGGTAATATGTTACCTGTCTGATGAGATGAGTAGAAGATCATGCAGTGAAAAATATGACAAATGGGTGCAGGGGTAAATCATGAGTTGACCAGCGACACACATGGACTCATTCCAAACCGGCCGAGAATGGAACCAACAAGGTAGGATGGGGTGAAGAGAAGAAGAGAGTGAACTCAGGGAGAGTTCACCTTAAATAGCTAAATTGTGACCTGAGGTGATGGCCATGTGGTCACTGGTTCCCAGGAAGTGTTAGGAAAAAAAACTATACTCTGGATGGGGGACACAAAGGAATTGACAGTTGGGCAATTGAGAGTTGATGGTCAGCAGGGAGTGACACCTCTTGGGGAAGGGGGTGAGACAAAGGAGAGGGTAGAAGGATCCAATCACATTGCTGGTCCGGTGCTTCACATTAACGATCTGGTGCTTGGCAGAGGCATTATCTGGATGGGTTGCAGAAGGCTTAATGACTTCTTTTGTCTTAAACTGGGCAACAGTCTTTCCTTGGGAAGGGCTTGGGAGGGGGGAGGAATGTGCTACGTGATGAAGGACGAGATTCCTTCATGGCTTCTGTATAGGAACACGGTTCCTCTGCCAGCACATGAACTCTCTTCAGGGCAGCTGCTGTCTGTGTTCATGGAGGCCAGGGCTGTTGGTCTGCATCATAGTACAGCTGTGGATGCAGAGGCACAGGGGCAGAAGGCTTCTGTAGTCCCAGGTCCACGTCTGGCTTGGCAAGCACAAAGCTTCCGTTGGCCACAGTGTACATTCCACAGTCCAGCATTGGGCACTTCACGTAGGACCACAGCTCTGTTCTTTTCTCTGACACACTCTCTTCAGAGTTCAGTAGGGCAGTGATATCAAAGAGTCTTTAATAATACTATCTGAAGTGGCTTCCTGGCAATACCCAGGAGATCTCCAACTACTATCTGGAGGCTGGCAGCCTTAAATTCAGTGCATGTAGGTCCAGTGCATATAATTGGTACACTTTGATTTTTAAAAAATTGTACTGGTTAGTCTGTAGGCATTGCTCTGTGTATATAGACTAATATGCAAATACACATTCAGATATCAGGTTATCTCCAAGGCAGGCATACTGTGGAGGGGGGAGGAGTTTGACTCCCTCTCCCCTGGCCACAAACATCTCAGTAGTTTCTGGAAGATTTAGGCCTATTACTTCCTAATATATCACTTACACGGCAATGCTCCCTCTAAACTGTGGAGTCTTGTGAGCAAAAATTCTACTTTGTGAGCTATGGACATTAAAATTGTGAGCAAGCAATTTGGCTACTGCATAAATTAGTTTGCTCTGGAGCCATCCTTCCTAAGTGAAGAGTACTGGACTCGGGAGACCAGGAACGGTGAAATCATGAAGTCTTTATTGAATGATTCAGCATGCCCAGTAGATGGTCAGAACAAACATGCTTCCAGGGCTCCTGGGCCCTCATTATATGCTGGCCGGAAGACCTGATAGGGGCTTAACATATGCGCATGTTTGTCATAGGTTCTCTGGAGGAGCCTTTGATTGTACTGGCTCTCCAGGGAGAACCTAGGTCCCACATTGGTGGAGGCTTTAAATCCGGATGTCTATTATTCCTCCAAATTCAAGCTCCCCTCTCTGCCTGACCATGTGCTCTGGCCATGCGGCGGGCGCCATTACCTGGGAGCACATGGCAGGCTGGTTGCTACACAGAGCATACTACATTACAGCTACATTAAGCTAAGACAAAAATGTGTGAGCTGGAGGCTAAAAAACTGTGAGCTAGCTCACACTAACTCAGCTTAGAGGGAACACTGTTACACAGCATAGTCTTCACATAATTTGATAGTACACATTCAGCTTTTAGGCAGCCATTCATTCATTTTGGATAAACAATGCACAGCTGTGTAAAGCAAAAAGGAAGGCCTAAAAATGGCAATTTGTTTAGGACACCAAAAATGGCAATGATGTAAAAATACAATTTGGGGACATGTTGGTTTGATCACTGTAAATGCGTTTGGCAATCCAAACATTCATTCTGGAAGGGAGGCTAATATTATGTTAGATAAGATAGTGTTACTAGCTGTACCTTGAGGGAGGAATTGGAAGAAGTCACATCCTCCAAAAAAATACAGACGTGTCCTTTCATTGCTGGAAAATAGATTGTAGGATACAAGCCATTGATTGGGGAAAATGCTGTCAAGTTTCAGCTGTAGGGTTTTCAAGGCAAGAGACATTCAGAAGTGGTTTGTCATTGCCTGGCTCTATATTATGTCCCTGGTATTCTTTGTAGGCCTCTCATCCAAATAGTAGCCAGGGCCAACCCTGCTTATCTTTCAAGATCTGATGGAATCAGGCTTGCCTGGGCTATCCAGGTCAGGGCTATACAAGCCATTATCCCCAAAGTAATGACAGTGTGACAGAAAGAAGAATGTGTTAGAAATATGTGCCTAGACCAAAACCTAACTTCCAGCAATTATAGGGTTAAACTTGTTTGTCCTAGTGTTTTGCAGCTTGACCCGGAGAAGAAACCTAAGAGCTGACCAATTGATATAAAGCCCACGAAGCTACCAGACTATTGTATTTCTAATTGGTTGTTGTTCCACAGGTGACTTGTCCTGGAGGTCTGGAAGAAGGACAGGATCGCCATTTTGTCTCACTGTGTTGTAGAATGTCTTAGAGTGTAGACCGGAGCAATGCTGTTCCTTAGAAAGCATGTTTTGTTTATTTGTAGCTAATCCTGTTTTCCCTTTATCCTTTAGTAATAAATATTTTAAACTAGAGGAAACAGACTCTTCTTTCCAGAAGCAAGATCCATAACTCTGAATTTTCTCTAAAATTGGGCAAAAAGCCCTAACAGAATGTTGCATTCATGAATATATTCTGTTTGGTAATCTAAAGTCAACTTGCTGACTGATACAGATTCATTTTCTTGAAACCAGACAAGCAGACTAAAAGGCAGTTAGGAGATATATATATGTGTGTGTGTGTGTGTGCGCGCAAAAAAAGAAGGTATTTTTGGGGTTTGGGTGTATTGAACTCGAAAAATATCAGTATTCCTGGATATTCCTGAATCCCAATACTGATATGGTATTCGGATTTGGGAAATATTCAGGAACCCTGAATTTTTCTGGCTCCATTATATCGTATGGGGACCATCATAGTCAATGGTCCCCATAGGGTATAATGGAGAATCAATCCGGGGGTATTTGTGTCTCTGGGAGGGCTGTTTTTTTAGGTAGAAGCACCAAATTTGCAGCATAGCTACTGGTGCCTCTCCTCACCCCCCAAGTTTCAAAAAGAGGGTCCAATTTTATGGGCCCCCAAAGAAGGTGCCCCCATTTTCCATTGCTTTCAATGGAGGGGGGAAAGGCATTCAAAGAGACTGTGGTCTCTTTAAATGCCTTCTCCAAGCTGGCCTGCGTTGCTGCTGCTGCTGCAGTGCAACTCGGGGAGTGAACTCAGAAGGCCTTCTCCAAGCTGCGCCCACATAAAAGCTAAATAATATCAGCTTTTATTCAGGCTCAGCTATATTGGTAGCCAAAAAGAATGTCTACTTTGTTTTTGTCTCCCCTCCCCCCAATACTGGTAAGGTATTTTTTCGGGGTTCCCCCCCTGAATAAACTGAATACACACCACTAGATAAATATGGCATCTTTTAATGATTTTCACTAAGGTATGGAGCTTTGTTTTTTGCTGCCAGTCACTCCAAAACTGTCATAGCATCTCCTTCACACTAGTGCCAGATATCCCCTTTCTTCCATTGCATAATTGAAATGCTCACAACAGGACTGTGTCAGTGGAAGAAGGGGACATTCCATAATTCTGAGAGATTGCGTTCATATTACTGCCAGAATTGTAGGCATTCCTGCAGGAATGGGATGCCAGGAAAAATGCATTTTCATGTGTTCAAGTAGAACCTATATTTTCTGTACTAAACCAGTCTCCTTATTTTGTTCATATTGTGTCTTCCAAGAAGACTTGGGGAGGAGTCTTTTAAATTTTTTGTTTGTGGGCATACATGTACTCTAGAGTTGCCATTCATGTTTATCCCAATCTCTTGGATCACTAGAAAATAAACCGGGGGGGGGGGGGGGGGGAGGGCTGTTATGTCTCTAGTTGTTAATGCACATATATACATATACAGGAACTCAAAGTCACCATGGTGTATAACCTGTCATTTATACATGCCGCAGCTGGAAAGATCACTCAAAAAGGCTCTGCACTGTTTCCTTTCTACATCTGCAACCATTTATCCAGATCAGTGGTTTTCAGTCTTTTCAGTATGGTAACCCTAACCCACAAGTCCAAATTTATTTTGTGGGCCCAAAGTTTTTGGTGCCCTAGATCTTAGCATCCCTCTATCCCAGCATTCCATTTTCTGCACTGGCTTACCAGATGTATTTGAGAAACCAAACATTGCACAAAGGGTGCCCTGATCTGGATAGCCCAGGCAAGCCCTATCTCATCAGATCTCGGAAGCTAAGCAGGGTTGACTCTGGCAAGGAGTTGGATGGGAGACCTCCTTGGAATGCCAGCAGTTAGGAGGTGGGGGCAGGCTTCATTCAGCCACCTCTCTGAATATCCTCCAGGCCCCCAGTAGGGGTGAGTCACCAGAGGTCACTATGACTTCCAGATGCACACACACACACACACACACACAAATGCACGTATTAACCCCCCCCCCCAAAACATTGCACAAAGAGTGTAGCTGCCCCTACCATGGACCCCAAGCACGTGGCATTCCAGTGTATACAGCCTTTGGTATGGAGGTTACATTCCAGCCTTTAACTATCCTTCTTCTTCATTACTCCCTCTAATACGCCCCTGAGATTCTAAGAAACTTGCTCTTGTAGCCATCGGGACACATTTTACCTGATCAACATGTCTGCGCAGTGAAGAAAAAATACCAAGTATTTTTTGACATGGAAGATACTGTTTCCAGTGTCAGATCCTGGTTTCCAAAATACAAAAGAGAGCAATGGAAAGGGCAGTGGGAGCCATTAGGGAAGGCTGGCCTGAAGCCCCCTTTCAGAGGCTTCATGACCCACTTTTGAGTCTCAACTCATAGGTTGGGAAACACTGATCTAGATAATGTTACCGAAAATGCAACTCCAGGCAGAGTGATGCCCTGCGAAGCCCACGGACTTGAATCCCCAGCAGTGTTATACCTTTCTAAGTCCTTTGCAATCAATGGAAGAAGGAGAAGAAGAAGAAGAAGAGGAGGAGGAGGAGGAGGATATTGGATTTAAACCCTGCCCTTCACTACCCGAAGAAGTTTTAGAGCGGCTTACAATCTCCTTTTCCTTCCTCTTCCCACAACAGACACCCTGTGAGATAGGTGAGGCTGAGAGCTCTTTTGAGAACTGCTCTTTCCAGAACAGCTCTGAAAGAACTTGTAACTGACCCAAGGTCACACCAGCAGTGGAGGAGTGGGGAATCAAACCCGGTTCTCCAGATTAGAGTCCGTGCTCCTAACCACTACACCAAATTTTGTTTAGGATTGCACTGTGGATATATCGGAGCAGCAGCTATTTCATAATAAGCCCAGTCAGACTTGCTGTAACATTAGACATTCTACTTTAAATTATTTAGTTAAAAAAGAAGAAGAAACGATCAGTTTACTGATACACTCTGAGCTTCAGAAAACTGCACAGGACCAGCTTACAGCAGAATCAATGAACTGTTCTTGGTTTAAAAATAGATGTTGTTCAACAAGTGACCCTGTTTTCAGCTGTGAAAGATGAGCTCTACATAATCATATGAAGAATCTGAATATTTTAGTATGGATAACTAAGCAATTATAAGCAATGTATTCTGTTTTAAGCATGTGCTTCAGGGATGGTACAATGATATTATTGTGGTTGAAGGGCTCCTATTACTGCTGAGGCAATTTTTGTGTCAAAACCATTTCATTATAATTTAAGTAGGAGAAAATACTTTTGCTCTGCATTGCACAAAAATATCAGGAGGAACAGGGAAGGACCCCCCCCAAAACAATTTCTCCGTTGCCATGGAATCAAACCCATGATGCCACCTTCTGACCCAACTGACAGGGAATGCAGCTAACTTTCTAGCGATTCATTTTATTTTGCATGTCTTCCCCCTCAATTCTCTCACTATAGGGTGGCAGTTTGTTTGACAACAAAAAAGATAGCACTTTAGTTTAAAAGGTATCCCTGTTTCAGCTTGTTTGACAAACCTCTCATGAATTATCAATTTTATGTGCAGTGAACAATTCAGCCTCAAGAAATTAAATCTCTTTTTCCATAATGTATCGTACAGCCCCTCAGCTTGAGCTTTGAAGAGCACTGGAGGATCATATGCAAACGGGGTATTTAATATTCTTGTTTTCCTTCAGTCTTTGGCAAGAACAAGACTTCAAAATGTAGACATGAATGTCTATTTATATCCACAGTAGTGGTGTTTCCTTTGAATGTTGTGCCACAAAATCGAAATTACACTGGGTTAGATCAAAATAATTTTTCTGAGGGTGAAAAACGGAGGAGGGATCCTCTTTGACTATCCAGAAGGGCTGTATTGGGGATCATGGGACTTGTATGGACAAAATCCATGTGGAACAGAGGCTGCAGTAAGGCAGGCATAGCAATCCCAGCTGGGCTGCATACACAGGTTACTGTAGAGAATCTGAGCAGTTAAGCCTTTTTGGTTGTAACTGCAGAATAAATAAACTGGAGAAAAAAGAACGGAGTGTATGGCAGGCATAGTATCCTAAGTCAAGTTGAAAGGCTTTGCGGTTCAGATTCTCTGCAGTAAACTTTGCGTCTTGCCTTGAAATAGTTAAGTGAGGCACAGGGAAAGTTGCAGCTGCAGACAGCCATAGCCTAACCTTTCAGTAAGTGTTACAGTCAAGTGAATGAGAGTGTGATGCTCTTCTGCTCTTACCCTTCTACCCCTCTAGTATTACAATCTGAGAATCACCAGTTGGGGGAGATCCCACTCGCTGACTTCTATGAGGGGTTGTAGTGGAACTGTGCCCACAGTTTCTGTTTACGCTGCTCTATGAAGCATAAACTGCAAGGGTAGACCATCAAAAGATTCACAAGGTTCACAAGTAAACAGTTGACATCAGTCTATTGAAATACAATAACAAAAAATTAAAAATACAATAGAATTAGTGGTCACAGTCCAAAAACACTATTTGCAAATTCAAAATACACTTTGATGATAGTGAGAAAAATATCCAACAGGAGACTCCTCTATATCCTTTGTATATAACAGTGTCCAAAAGACCTCAAAGTCCACAAGAAAGGCAGAGGATGTTCCAAAGCACAAACAAACTTGTAACAGCTGAAAATGACCTTCCCAGGTATGCTTGACGTTACAAAGCAATCTTCCTCAGTTGTATGGCTGACAAAGGAACTACAAAATAACAATGTAACAATGAACTATAAAAAGCCAAAGTGAGAATCAGAATGTATATATTCCAGTGCATCTATATTAAAGCCACCTCATGTAGTAACATTTTACACAAGGACGTTTCGGCTGTTACAAGTTTTTTTGTGTTTTGGGACACCCTCTGCCTTTTTTGTGGACTTTGTGGTCTTTTGGACACTGTTACATACAAAGGATAAAGAGGAGTCCCCTGTTGGATATATTTCTCACTATCATCAAAGTGTATTTTGACTTTACAAATAGTGTTTTTGAATTGTGATCCCCAATTCTATTGTATTTTTAATTTTTTGTTATTGTATTTCAATAGACTGATGTCTACTGTTTTACTTGTGAACGTTGTGAATCTTTTAATTGTCTACCCTTGCGGTTTATATTTTTTGCATACTTCATACGCTTGGGGTCCCTGTTGTTTGGCTCTATGAAGCATGGCAAAAGGGGGCATTTAACCAGCAGAAGCAATGGGTGAAGTGCCAGAAATATGGCTATATTCCTTGCTGACTTCTCTTGATGATAGTCTGCACGTAGACTTCTGTGGGGCTACAGCCATTCCAGTTCTACACAGCACGTACTTACACTGTGTCCCTTACACTATGCTGGGGTGGGTGGGTATTGCTACAGCTGTTGAGGGCGAAAGGCTATTTTATGCCTTTAAATAATAACCTCATATTGCAGGAGGAGGAAGAGGCAGGGAAGACATGCATGCCAAACTTTAAGACTGGAAATCCCCTTCCCTTGCGTGCCTGTGTGAAGTCCATTGTCCTTGCCTTTTTAGCTGGAAGACTGTAATGGAGGTTCCTGTTGGGTTTTTTGTTTTGAGGAGGAGAGCCCGTAAGGATTTTTAGAAGGCAGGGGAGAATTGATGTACAAGTGATCTGCATTTATAAAAAGCGGAGGAGTGCCATCTGCCCCCCCCCCCCCAAGAGAAATCCAAGGTCCAAATGCTCTGGGTATGCTAACACTCCCTATGTATCTGGGAACAAGACAGTGTACATTCTTAAGACATTATGACCCCCTTCCCAAGTTTGGAGCTGCTGCCATAGGAAAAAAAATTCTTTTGGCTCTCACGTGGCTGGGCAAATGTGCTGTCTCACATGTCTGGAGTATTTGTTTACATTTACAAAATATTTACATCTTGCCATTTTTGACCTCAGAAGTCCTTAAAGCACATATCGCTTAGCAACAGTTCAAGCAGGCTAGTTATCCCTGACCGTTCTGTCAAATGACTTTAGAGTTGTCCAAAATCTGCTTGGGGAAAAAAATGCAAATATGCTCCATTCGGAAACAGCGTGATGACACCTTTTCTCTTTTTCATACACACAGAGGCACAAGAAAGATGCAATGTGCCTAATGGCCTTACCGGTGAAAGGAAAAAACCCCCAGAGGTATCAGTATTGCTTTGCTTAATGAGGAAAATGTGGAGAAGAGCATGACTCTCTCCAGCTCTGCTATTAAAACTGGAGGCACAGAGGGCATGTGGCACTCAAAAGAGAGCCATACTTGCCTTAAAAGTCGGGAGGTCTGACTGACATAATGAGGGAATCATTTTAGCATTTGATTTCACTGGTCTTGCTGCTGTACACTTCACTAAGCCAAATCTCCATAAAAAGTCCTCTTGTATCATTAAATACTTCTTCCTAACTCTGAAGGACAATTATCCCATTCCATAAGCAGTAGAATGTCTGAGGCCCTCGGGTCTCTACCAAAAGGCTCTAAAATGGATTTTATCAATCATTTCTGTTATTACCAGTCAAAGATTTTGAGCGGGGGACGGAGTACAGCATAACATTACCTTGTTTAAAATGCTTTGAGTAAAAGATATTCTAGAGTTTTTCTCACTTGCACATACACAAAGCCCTTTTCAGGTGTTATGATTTTAGCACTCCTATTTTGTGTACTGGGAGAGCACGCAATGTGTGATCCTCTTGATATGTGTGCTTGCTGTTATATATGGATAGAACAAGACAGATACTTTCCAGCTTCAGGAACATGATCAGAAACTCAGATCATTAAGGTTTCAGATGCTTAGCTGGAAAACACGTATACTTCCCTAATTCACACAAAATGGTAAATGCTCATACCAAGAGGATCATGTGTACCATTATCAGTACCTGAGGTAAGAATGCCATACTCATAAGGACTGAAAAAGGCTACCCCTCCCTTTACACTGAAATTTGATAACAACAAAGTCACCAATTTCTTCGAGGATTTATAGATTAGGGACCACTCTCTTTCCCTTGCATATATCACATTTATATGGACTCACCAGAGTGCAGAGATTTATGTACAAGCTAAGTATGCTACAGTTTAGGGCCTCAGATTATAAAAGGCTTCTAAAACAACTAGTAACAGTTACTAAATTATCACTTTTCTGGTAATGCTGTGGGGCCATGTAAATTTGACACAGTTTAGGAATTTAGGAAGCCTTAATCTGTCGCTGTGTCACTGTATGTAATATATATGATAACATTATCAATGTATTTTCATGCATTTGCTGGAAAGGAATATGGTGTTGCTGGTCATTTGAGGATACCAGGAAGCATATTCTCCAGAGGCGCCAAGTTGACTTTGGCGAGAACAGAGTGAGGGTGTTGAGATGGTTTGAGGAAAATGGATATTGATTTATGTGCACGGGTGGTGTTTTTTAGTGTTTTGATTACACTCGACTCAGTGGTTCTGGTTCTAGGTTTCGCACATTCTCAGGAGATTACAGCACTAAGCACCACATTGCTGAAGTTCCGAACGCCAGATGCTTGAACCTCAGGATCCCTTCTTTCAGAGGATGTTGTGAAAACTGTGATTAGGCAAAGCGAATTGATTTTTGAAACGGCATTTGTACTCTTCCCCCTCCTACCATTCCTCTAATCCTAGCTGGTACTGCATTTCACAGCATAATAGCCGGTCTGTGTTTTATAAACTGACTGACATTTGAATAGGTGGTATTGCTTGAACAGCAAAGAAGCTCTTTTCCCTAAACAAAATTTTTGAAAAAGGAATACGATAACTAGTGTAGAAGGATTTTTGATTCTGCTTTGGTCTGGAGTTTTTGTCAGTTGACCTGTCATCTAAGCCCCCAGTCAACTATTCCATGAAGCCAAGAAGGCCTCTGCGTGCTGTGTTCAGCTTACCTATTATAAAGTACTGGGTCCAGAGACGCGTTGCAGTGAAATCAGCTCATAAGTTTATTGATGGTACAATACACGACTGCTGAATGGGGCTCGGGGGTCTGCTTAAATGTCTGTCTAAACCGCACCCCTGGCTTCGCCCAAACTCCCTGATAGGGTTAATTATGAGTGACCTTACACCATAGGCCCCCTGGTGGATCCTGGGTGGCCGATTGGTCTAATTTACAATCCGGCTGGGCTATTGTCTCCCGAAGTGAAGCTCCAGTAGCCAACCCGGCCACATGCATTTTCCTGACCATGTGCACGGTCGCCATTATGACACAACACCTATTTAAATTATTTATTTATTTATTATTTCACATTTATACCCCGCCCTCCCTGCGAGCGGGCTCAGGACAGTTTACAGGGGCACACAGTGCCAAACTCAATACAGAATAAAATTTACAATAAAACATTTTAAAACCACAACATAATAGTAAAACAGTTCAGTTTAAAGTGCTTCCATTTTGATGTTCAGTGTTTTGGTTGCTTCCTACCAGGGTTGGAGTCTGCGCTCCTTGATCGTTTGGCCTGGGCTGCTTCCAGGGCCAACCTTCATCGCGATGGCACTTGCGATGATAGATGGTACTAACGGTGGCGGCTTCTAGTCAAAGACCTGGCGGAAGAGCTCTGTCTTACAGGCCCTGTGGAACTGCATAAGGTCCCGCAGGGCCCTGACCTCCCCGGGACCTCATTCCACCAGACAGGAGCCGCCACCGAGAAGGCCCTGGCCCTGGTTCTGGCGAGCCTGGCCTCCCTAGGGCCTGGGAGTCTATTAAGCTGTCCTTTGTTAGCAAGGGCAGGGCTGAGGGCTTCTTGCCCCCAACCCCCGCACAGCTGAGGGCAAACTAAGAAATATAGCAAAGCTTCTCTTACAGGCCATCTGCCAGACTTGCAGGCACCTCCCATTGGACATTTGGTTTTGAATACTTTGCTTAATATTTCTCTTTATTGCCAGCTGACCCTTGTGTTTCAGGAGGGAAGTCAAAGAGAAGAAAGAGCTGTTTAAGGAATTGTCGCTTTAAGATTGACAGAACTCTTGTGGCATCTTAGAGACTGGTGGTGGTTGTGGAATACTGTCACATCACATCACAGACCTTTATTGGCATAAGTCAGGTTACAAAAGAAACATAAACAGATGAAGATGTAACAAGGAGAAATGAGTTAATCATGTACATCTGTGCATTGCACAATTGATCCTTAATTACCAAACTTAAAAATAAGGCAACTGTTTCGGTTGTTTCAGGTGACAGATCATTCAGGAGATGGCGCACCTTCAGAGCATCTGGACAACCTAACATGTTGGATAAAATTGGGTCTAAAAGATAAAAACATGTATTGTCATAGTGGGGACAGTATAGGAGAATGTGGAGAACTGAATCAACTTGATTTAGATTACATGCACAGAGTCTTGCTGAATATGGAATTCCTTTTATATCTACCATGAGTGACAGCAGATGGAATGGCATTACATCTAGCAAGTGCAAATGCTCTTGCACAATTGTGGGGCATGGAAAGCTGATAAGTAAGAAGGCGGATGGCCAATAAGTGGGAGAATTCCAAAATTCAAGGGGGAGCAGGATTTATTTGCATCGCTAACTATTTTCTGCATTTCATTGTCTAGGATTCTGCATCTAATTAACTGATATGCATTTGTGAGAGGTAGCATATACAGAGAATCCATGGATATTCCCATTGTAATTATTTTCTTTTCTATGCAGGCAATCCATTTGGATGAGATAGATTCAGACAGCATTTGGTATATATAGCTCCCACAGTCAGCAGTGTAGTGCAATCGTAGCCAGTATTTGATTGATACTAACCAAGCCCTTGTTTCTATCATGTTAAGGCCTGCTTCTAAATAGAGAGCTGCATATGGAATAAAGAATGCTGTCAAGTCACAACCAAGTTATGGCAACCCCAAAGGGTTTTCAAGGCAAGAGACCAACAGAGGTGATTTGCTGTTGCCTACCTCTGCATAGCTACCCTGGACTTCCTTGGTAGTCTCCCATCCAAGTAGAAACTGGGGCTGACCATGCTTAGTTTTCAAGATCAGGGTTAGCCTTAGCCATCCAAGTCAGATAATCTTAAAGAATAAGACTTCATTCCAGCATAAGCTTCCGTGGAGGGATCCCTGCTTCTTCAGGTGCAGATTTACCTAACATTGTTTTTCATTACCATCTTTAGAGAGGGAAATTTCACAACAGCTGCTAACTGATTTGTTTTCATAATTAGCACACATATCAAGCCTAATTTTGTTAAAGTATCTGTCTGCCGGCTATAAATAAAAACAATGCTGTATAATACTTGGGTATTATTTGACAATGTTGACAATATTGTCAAATATGATTGATCAACCATATCCTTTTTTTAAATCAGCCAAATGACCAATCCTAATTTCACACCACATAATCCGTTTCTGTTACAGATAATGCTGTAACTTTCCTCCTAACACTTGTTTGGATTTTGTTTTTTTTAAAAAAAGCCAAAAATTGTATGTTGAGAGACAGAAACAGAACATTTTATTAAAATAAAAAGCAACGTTTTATTTTTGTAATTTGGGAAAGGTCTTTTTTATTTATAAGCACTCATACAGCCATAGAAATATCTCCAGTTATTTCAGTTCAACTGACTTTGTCATAACTACTGTAATGCAGAGACTGATGTGTGCTCACATATGCTCCCGGGTTTACTGTATGTTGGGCTCCCTTTTCACACTATTTGAGAGAACCAACAAACTACCCATATAGAGGAGAAACTTCCATTGATCTGATTGGGGAAAAAACATGGTTGCACTTCCCTATAACTGACATTCTTCTTGTGGTCATCTGTGCAGTCACACATGGGAACTACACATATGAGGGTCTGCTACAGAGAACTCTAAAACACTTCAGTGCCTGCCATAGGCGTAGAGTACAGGGGGGCTTGAGGGCTTGAGCCACCCCCAAAATTTCCCGGGGGGGGGGGGCTCAGCCACCCCCGGGAAAACGGAGCGCCTGCTGCCGCGCCTCCCCGGGTCCTTCCGAGGCCTGGTGGCTGCTGCTGGAGAGGGAGAGGGAAGGGGTGGCGGGGGGGGGGGGAGAGAGGGGCGGTTTCCCGGAGGGGGGGAAGAACATCGTCCCAGCTCGCATGTAGCACGCACACTAAGGAGCCCCCGCCCCCCCGGGATTTCCAAAACTCTATGCCCCTGGTGCCTGCCAGGCATTCTCCCCCACCCCGCCAACCATTTCCCTCCTTTTCTGGTGAGAAAGCAAAGCGGGAGCACCATTCCCTCAGTTCTCTTTGTATTGCCAGAGAGAGAGGTCCCTCCTTGCCACCATTCTGTTCTTGCATTTTGTTCTACAAGAGAAGGAAAGTTCTATCCTCCCTTGGTCTCCCTGCGGAATCCTGTATTGCCAACCTGTCTATGCAGCTATGGCTCAAAAAGCCTTATTTTAAAAATGTACCAACTGTGAGGCAAAGATTTTTCAGACTGATAAACATTATCTTTGCTTGCACTACTTTAGGGAGGGCCCATGATGTCTCTAGATGCCTGATATTTTGGACAACAGGGAACCACTCATAAAATGACTTTAAATAACTTAAAAAATCCTCCCTGCCATGCCACATTCTGTGCCATTTTACCAGTGGACAATCCATTCTTCCATCCACTCCAGCACTCCATATATAACATATGTTTTAATGGTTCCTGAGAACCAAGGCTCAGGATTGGCTGACAGCTTTAACCTCAAGATAGGAGGTGTGTGTGTGGGGGAAACCTTCTATACCCGAGGCTCTGGGGAGTTGCAGCCAGTTAGAAAAGACAGTGCTGAGGTCAATGGGCCAAAGGCCTACGTTTAGTATAAGACATCTGCATGCAACTGATGTTTCTTGTTGCCCATTTATTTACCCATTCCTGGTAAATTCTATTCTTGAGTGGTCTGACTTTTATAATGTGAGCAGGAACAGGGTCTGGAGGACTGGTGGTGTGCAGGGAGGAGGACATGTTTTGGCTCTCTGTCTGAATGTGTGTGTGTAATTCTGGAGTGACTAATGTTGCCCCTCCATTAAAAATCCAATGTTATCGTGCAGTTATCCTTTATCCTAAAAAAAAAGAAAGACTGGGCTTGTTAATGTTCTGATCTGTCTGAAATTTAGGTTAAAGATTATTCAAGTCCTACACTTAACTGAATTCTCATGTCTCCGGAAGCCTCTGCATTATTTAAACACAGGAAAAGGCTCAGATAAACATGAGTCAATGCCCAGGCTGTCGAATGAATGCTAATAAAAGGAACGGTTATATAAGAATGGCTATACAACCAATTCACATGGCTATAACATTGAATGCAAGTTAAAACTAAGTTTTAAAGGGAAACAAATGCCTTGTCTAAGGCCAGAGTAAACAAAATTTCAGCTTTGCCTTCTGCACCAGCATTCTTGAGTCCTTTCCATAGAAGATATTTTACAGGTAGGAACAGGTGGCATAAAAAGGACCGAATAAGAGTGAGAATACACAGGCTGTGGTCACATGGCCCCTTTAAATCCGGGAGCCCTCTGGATTTAAAGGGGCCGCGGTTTTTAAATTCAGGTTGGGATGTTTACACATCCCAACCCTGGCAGGCAAAGGTGGCAGCAGCGGCAATGGCAGCGTCCCTAGAGGTGTGCAGCGACGGAGGAGGTGGAGGAGGAGGCGAGCAGCGGCGGCAACATCGGCAGAGGAGGAGGCGAGTGGTAGTGAGTGGCGGCGGAGGAGGCGAGCGGCAGCAGCAATGGCGGCAACAGCGGCGGCGACAATGGTGGAGGAGGAGGTGAACAGCGGCGGGGGAGGCACCCTTCCCCAAGCCCCGCCGGCTGCCTGGTAAGTTTGCGGTCCCCCCCCCCTTTTACACTTGGGCGCTTGACTGCCCAAGCGCCCAAGTGTAAAAGGGGGGGGGGGGAATGGCGGACGGGACCATCTGGACAGCCCTCTCTTGCAATGATTGTGAGAGAGGGCTGCCCAGATGGCTCAAATGTGGGTTCCTTCCACGACTCCCGGAAAAACACTTGATTTTCCCAGGGTCGGAAAATGCAGGAGGAACCTGCATTTGAGCCTGCTTCAGCGCAGGACTAGTGCAACCGTTGTGAATGGTCCCTTTAAATGCGGGAGGAAACAGCCCTTCCTTCTGCATTAAAGGGCCATGTGACCGTGGCCACACACACAGTGAGGCTATAACATTTTGTTTTAACAAAGTACACAATGTGTTGGAAGGTTTAGCATTTGGAAGGTGGTAGAGATGTTATGGCTACCTTGCTCACCCTCTCACCTAAAAGGGTGCATAAAAGATGAGCATTAAAAGAGACTTGGCAGGTTCTGAGAGATACATTTTCAGTTCTGTCTTCATCACCTGAAGGCAGAACCTGGGTGCCATTTCAGGATTGGAAGCAGCTCATCTGCTGGTGGACTGTGTTTGGAGCTCCTCTTACACTGTTTCTACAAAGAGTTTAATCAAAGGAACTTGAATATCTGATTACACCCATGAAGGTTTCTCTCTCTTTTCATGGAGAATTATACGGGCTGCTTAAGTTTCAGTAGGGCACAAATAGGTATTTGTGTCTATTCTGCATTGCAGACTTCTGGGACACATTGGAGTTTTACTTTGTGTGTATGGCAAGTTCCCTTCATAAACATGACAGTCTTAACAATACTTGCAGAGCAAGGAGGGGCAAAAGCTTCACTCTTGATGGATAGCTGTTGCCTCTATGGATTACTTAGTGTTGGGGATATGTATTAGTTAATATAGCAGAGATTGCCCAGTCATAGAAGTATGATATGACATGCAATAAATAAACTCCCAAGAGGTACATTGCAAAAAGTAAAACTTACAGTTCTTCAGGTAGATTCAGTTCACATTCAGGTTGCAGTTGAAAGAAGGGAAAGAATCCTAAAAGATACAGTTCCCATTCATACATGGCCAACTAATCTGGCTAGACATATATGTGAGTAATAGTACATTGCTTCTACAAGAGAGACCTCTAGATAAGAACATAAGAGAAGCCAATGTTGGATCAGGCCAATGGCCCATCAAGTCCAACACTCCATCACACAGTGGCCAAAAATACCAGGTGCCATCAGGAGGTCCACTAGTGGGGCCGGGACACTAGAAGCCCTCCCACTGTTGCCCCCCCAAGCACCAAGAATACAGTGCATCACTTGCCCCAGACTGAGAGTTCCTATCTATACCTTGTGGCTAATAGCCACTGATGGACCTCTACTCCATATCTATATATCTAATAGCAAAGTGGGCCCCCTTGTGTGGATACCTAAATCCGCGTGGGGGGGCACCTGGGGGGCAGGGAGGTTGTTCTGCAGATGTGGGGCGGTCCCCACTTCTGCAGAAAAATCCAAAAAGTTTAAAAAATTTTCAGGGGATATTTAAATCTTCCCCAAAGTAAAAGCATTCTCTGCTTTTGAGAGCCAGTTTGGTGTAGTGGTTAAGTGCGCGGACTCTAATCTGGGAGAACCGGGTTTGATTCCCCACTCCTCCACTTGCACCTGGCTGGATGACCTTGGGCAAGCCATAGCTCTGTACCAGCTGTTCACTCAAGGACAGCTTGGGAAAGAGCTCTCTCACCTCACAGGGTGTCTGTTGTGGGGAGGGGAAGGGAAAGGAGTTTGTAAACTGCTCTGAGACTCCAAATGAGTGAAGGGCGGGGTATAAATCCAGTCTCTTCTTCTTCTTCTTCTAAGGGAACTGGGATGGCCCGGTGGTTGAGAGGCATCTAGCCTCACCGCTGGAGCCAGAGAAGGGGGAGAGCAGCGAGGCCCGGTGGCTGTGTGCCACGCGGGCCTCGCCAGGCAATTCGGGGGTGGCAGGGGGAGAAGAGTGGTGAGGCTCAGCTTCTCCAGGCCTTGCCAGGGTGACGCAGGGGTGGGAGGGGGGAATGGTGAGGCCCAGCAGCTGTGTGCTGTGTGGGCCTCGCTGGGGCAATTCGGGGGCGGGAGGGGGGAGTAGAGGCGAGGCCCAGCTTCTCCAGGCCTTGCTGGGGTGATGCAGGGGCGGGGGGGTGGATGGCAAGGCCCGGGGGCTCCAGGCCTCACTGGGGCAATTCAGGGGTGGGAGGGGGGAGGAGAGGCAAGGCCAGAAGAAGCCGGGCCTTGTTGGGCCACTCTGGGGGCAGGGGGGGAGGGAAACACCTGGCCCGGCCCAAGCGAGAGCAACGGGGCAGGGGGGAAGGGGGAGGCAAGCAAGAGCGGGGGGATTCAGGAGGGAGGGAGAAGCGCCGGCCCGAGTGGCTGTCAGCTTCTCCCCCTGCGAGTATTGCGGGTCCCCCCTTCTTGTGTTTATCTAATTCTCTCTTGAAGCCATCCATGCTTGTATCCACCACCACCTATGGCAGTAAATTCCATGTGTTAATTACTCTTTGGGTGAAGAAGTATTCCCTTTTATCCATTCTAATCCGACTGCTCAGCAATTTCATGGGGTGCCCATGAGTTCTTGTATTGTGAGAAAGGGAGAAAAGTACTTCTTTCTCTACCTGCTCTATCCCATGCATAATCTTATCAACCGCGATCTCGTCACCCCTCAGCTGTTGTTTCTCCAAGCTAAAGAACTCCAAGTGCTTTAACCTTTTTTCATAGGGAAAGTGTTCCCTGACTCCATGAAGAGCCATGGGGAGAGTGGTATAGAATAAAGGGCACACAGAAAGAGGAAGGGTCAGAGAGAGACGCTTCCAGGTTAAGAACAAAGAGAGGCATCCCATTATGGAGGCAGCACAGCTACACATCTAGAACAATATAGCCCCCCCCTACACAACATTTAGGCAGGCTGAGTCACATTACTCCAACACTTAGGGCTTTCTGCACAATCAAACAACACTGTATTTGTTGTGTCCGCTGACCGCCACATGGCGCCAGCAAGAGTAGCCTGAGCTTGGCCCAGAGAACAATAGGGGCCAAGGATCCTAAGATTCATGCAGCCCACCAATGAGATCTAGGTGGGAAATGCAAACCCCTTAATAGGACTATAAGTGGGACTAGGGATGTGTCCTGGGGTGTGTATATATTTTGGCCTTTTGGCCAGTTAAGCCGTGCTTGTTCGGACTTAATAAACTTGAGCTAATCACTACCCGAACTTTGTCCTCAACAATGCCACTGAGAACTCAGTATTTTACAGTATTATTTGCATGATAATAGTTATACAACACTCCAGTTGCACAGAATGGACTGTGGATGGTGTAGTAGGGCAATGGAGAAAGGGAAGTTGAAAGCCACTATCCATCCCTGGAAGGAGAAGGTGGAGCTTTCCTACTGGAATATTCAGGTTGCTTCCATAGATGAGGGATATTGTCAAAAAGTTCAGTTATCCCTTGTGGGTCTCCTGAGGCTGGAGAGATGTCTTTTTAATAGAGTTGAAAGTGAATCGAAACCTTATTTCATTTCAGGTTTTTGAACCTCTGTGGACACCCAAAAACAATGCTGACAGTACGCACCACAGGAAATGATGCTTCTATCAAACAAGGTTGATGGAGTGCTTCCAAACTTGTAAGCATTGTTTGATGAGAGATGACAGTAAAATGAAAGAAATGAGTATATCTTTCAAAAATAATGAATGCCCTACCATACCACATTGAACTGCCTTTAAGATTATTGGCTCTCTTCAACCAGAGAAAGAAAAGACAGCTTATATGAACATTTTTGAACATGGATAGAAATGCTGGGAGAATTGGCAACATTACATTTCATGATTCATGCTATTAATTTTTCTGGATATTACCTCTCTAAAACCTGATGTTGAGAACCCACTCTAAAAGTCAACAGGAAACAGGCAGTGATTTACTCAAGTCATCCTGAAAATGGACTAATGGCTTAGGTCAAGCCATCTTGTTAGCTTATGATGAGAATAATAATTAGAAAAAGAACACGACGATACCAGATTCCACAGGACATCTTAGAGAGAACACATTTCATTTGGCTTCCCTGGGGTCATATTTTATCCATTCAAGATAAAGAAGCAGCACCAAATGTATAGAACAACCTTTTAAACAAATGAATACTAAACGAACCAAACAAATTGCCTCAAAGCATTTCTGGAGACCTTTTTATGAAAGCAAAGTTTACAACAGCAAGCCTCCCATTTTAATTGATTGTCCAACTTCTCTGTACATTTCTCATCTGCTACAGAACCATAACCAGGCAAGCTACTGGATAATTAACTCCCTTGCCAGTATCTTTCATGCACACACACTTGCCTGGGGGAAAAAAATCCCTACAAGCCAGAGAACAGAGAAGGGGGAAAGAAAAAGAAGTTGTGCAAAAAGCAAGCAGGGGAAATGGTAGAGGGCTACCTGCAACTGTGAGAAAATGCTAATATACTGAGTAGTTTATAAAAACCTCAATGCACTAATAACCTACCTCAGAATAAAGGAGGAGTGGGTAACCCTGAAATCCTTGGAAGTTGGTCAGGATAAACATATGGCAGTAATGTAAATCATGCAATAGTAATACAAATCACAAGAAACACAAGCTAAGTCCAATTCCATTCTTAATATGGAATTACAGTGTCACACAAAGTGGAATTCAAATTCATTTTTATCTGACCAATCAAAGTAAGAGAAACTGGCTGCCTCCTGGCAACGATGTGGGAACTTGGGGGCAGGGACATGGGGGGCACTGTCATTGCATGTCCCATGTTGTCGTCTGGGGAAAACTAGATGTGACATTGCATTGCTCTATGTTAAACCATCAAGTTTCTAATGATTTCTAGAGTTACATGACGACACTTCTGAGTCGTCCCTGGAAGTGACATAGGGTTCCCAATCTCCTGGTGGTGGCTGGAGATCTCCCACTATTGCAACTGATCTCCAGGCAACAGAAATCTGTTCACCTGGAGAAAATGGTTACTTTGGAAGTTGGACTGTATGGAATTATACCCCAAACTCCACCCTTCTGAGGCTCCACCCCCCAAATCTCCAGGTATTTCCCAACCTGGAGCTGGCAACCCTAAAGATGTTGTGCTGCTTGTGATGCCAATGTTTTTTTTTATTTTTCTCCTGCTGTCACTTTGAGTGGTACCAGGCAACAAGGGGTGCTGGTGGGAGGCTTTGGGTCTTGGTAGCCATTAAATTTCTCAATATCATAGAGTCCCTCATTAGTCCATTTTCTCTTCCTTTCATTCCTCTATGAAAAAGAAGAAAGATTGACAGTGCTGGTGACCGGCTTCTACTGGATCCATTGGCCAACTGGAGAGAGAGCCGTAAGGACAGCAACCCCTGCCCAGTAAACTAATTTACTAGTGTGGGTAGGCCTGGCTTAAAAGGGGAAGAAAAGTCCTCTGCCACTGTAGGGAGGGACTTATTTGCTTGCATGTAGTTCTGAGTTAAATAAAGACAAAGCAGAGACTTATTCTGACAGAATGCCACCTCCAGGACTGTCTGGTGAGGTCAAGAGAGGGTTGAATGCAGCCTGAGTTAATGTGGCACAGTGCCATTTGCCGTAATGCACCAGGCTTCCAGTGGTGACACTCATAGAATCAAATTGTTGGAAGGGGTGTCCAGGGTCATCTAGACCAGCCCCCTGCACAATGCAGGAAATTCACAAATGCCTCTCCTCCACTCCCCCCGTGACTGCTGTTCCATGCCCAGAAGATGACAAAAAACATCCAGGATCCCCAGCCAAACTGGCCCGGAGAAAAATTGCTTCCTGACCCCAAAGTGGCAATCAGCATTTCTCCGGCCGTGTAAGAAAGGGCCACAAGAACTAAGCACTGATGCAACTCTTCCTGCCCTCCCTCTCATGATCTGCCGAAGTTCACAGAATCAGCATTGCTGTCAGAAGGCCATCTAGCCTCTGTTTGAAAACCTCCAAAGAAGGAGCGCCCACCACCTCCCGAGGAAGCCTGTTCCACTGAGGAACTGGTCTAACTGTCAGGAAGTTCTTCCTAATGTTTAGCTGAAAACTCTTTTGATTTAATTTCAACCCACTGATTCTGGTCCAACCTTCTGGCACAACAGAAAAAAACTCCATACTATCCTCTATATGACAGCCCTTCAAGTGCTTGAAGATAGTTATCATAGCACCTCTCAGTCGTCTCCTCTCCAGGCTAAACATAAACAGCTCCTTCAGCCTTTCCTCTTTCAACCTTTCATAGGACTTGGTCTCCAGACCCCTCACCATCTTTGTTGCCCTCCTCTGGACACGTTCCAGCTTGTCTACATCCTTCTTAAATTGTAGTGCCCCAAACCAAACACAATATTCTAGATGAGATCTAACCAGATCTGGACACTATACTTCTGTTGATACAGCCCAAAATTGCATTTGCCTTTTTAGCTACCACATAACACTGCTGACTCATGTTCAGTGTATTGTCTACTAAGACCCCTAGACCCTTTTCGCATATACTACTGCCAAGACAAGTCTCCCCTATGTTATAATTATGCATTTGATTTTTCCTACCTAAATGCAGAACTTTACATTTATCCCCATTGAAATTCATTTTATTTGTTTTAGCCCAGTTTTCCAGCCTCTCAGATCATCCTGTATTCTGACTCTGTTTTCTACCACATTTGCTACCCTCCCAATTTAGTATCACCTGCAAATTTAGTAAGCATTCCCTCTATTCCTTCATCCAAATCATTTGTGAAGATGTTGAACAAAACAGGTCCCAGGACAAATCCTTGAGCCACTCCACGTGTCACTCTTCTCCAAGAGGATGAGGAACCATTCACAAGCACTCTTTGAGTGCAATCTGTCAACCAGTTACAGATCCACCTAACAGTCATAGGATCCCAAACCACATTTTATCAATTTGTCAACAAGAATATTATGTGCAACCTTATCAAAAGCCTTACTGAAATTAAGATAGACTATATCTACAGCACTCCCCCGATCCAGCAACGTAGTAACTTTCTCAAAAAAAGAGAGATAAGGTTAGTCTGACATGACTTGTTCTTGAGAAACCCATGCTGGCTCTTAGTAAGCACAGCTGTTCTTTCTAAATGCTCAAGGACTGTCTGTTTGATGATTTGTTCTAAAACTTTTCCAGGTATAGACATCAAGCTGATGGGTCAGTAATTACCCAGATCCTCCTTTTCCCCCTTCTTGAAGATGGGGACAACATTTGCCTGCCTCCAGTCTTCTGGTACCTCACCTGTTCTCCAAGAATTCTCAAAAATAATGGACAGAGGCTTAGAAATTACATCCACGAGTTCTTTAAGTACTCTTGGATGCAGTTCATCTGGCCCTGAAGACTTAGTTTCATTTAGAGACACTAAGTGTTTATGTACTACTCCTATGCCAATCCTAGGCTGCAACTCCATACCCTCACTATGTGTTCTGTTTTTGCCACGTTGAGCACCGTTTTCCTCTCAGCAGAAGACTGAAGAAAAGTAGGAATTGATCAGTTCTGCCCTCTCTTCATCACCTGCAACAATTTCACTTTCCTGTCCCCACAGTGGACCTACCATGTCCTTGCTCTTGTTCTTACTTTGAACATAAGAAAAGAACCCTTTTTCTTTGTTTTTAGCATTTATTTATTTAGATTTATATCCCGCCTAGCCATCACAAAGCAGCTCTAGGCGGCTCACAGCGTTAAAACCACATACAAATTCAATTAACCATCAAAATTACAATAAAATCACAGAACCCACTAAAATGGTGGCAATTACAGAAACCAACACCAAGACAATAACTGCATCTGCTACTGCATCCCCCTGGCCAGAGAGGTAACCACCTGAAGATGTACCGAGCCAGTACTTCATTGGCCACTTACCCGTGGCCATTTTCCCCAGCGGCGGCCCCAAAAGCCTGGCAGAAGAGCTCCGTCTTGCAGGCCCTGCGGAACTGCAAAAGGTCCCGCAGGTCCCTGATGTCTTCCAGGAGCTCATTCCACCAGTAGGGGGCCACCACTGAGAAGGCTCTATTCCTGGTGGTCACCAGTCTGGCTTCTCTCGGGCCAGGAAGGGTCAGGCGATGTTGTGTGCCTGATCGCAGTGCTCTCTGGGGTATATACAGAGAAAGGCGGTCCCTTAGGTAGGCAGGCCCCTGACCATATAGGGCTTTAAAGGTTAAAACCAGCACCTTGAACCGGATCTGGTACGCTATAGGCAGCCAGTGCAGTGTCCTCAGCACAGGCCAGATGTGGTCCCTCACAGAGAGACCCATCAATAGCCTGGCCACGGCATTCTGCACTAGCTGCAGCTTCCGGAGCCGGACCAAGGGCAGCCCCATGTAGAGAGCAGTGCAGTAGTCTAATCTCGAGGTGACCATTGCATGAATCACTGTTGCCAGGTCATTGCGTTCGAGGAAGGGAGCCAACTGCCTAATCAGCTGTAGATGGTAGAAGGCTGCCTTGGCAGTGGCTACTACCTGGGCCTCCATAGTTAAGGAGGGATCCAGGAGCACTCCCAAACTCTGGACCTTCGGCGCTGGAACCAGTGGCGCCCCCCCGAAGGCCGGTAATGGGGTCCCTAACCCTGATTTCTTGCTAGCCTAAGCTCATACTGAGCTTTAGCTTTCCTAATTGCCTCTCTACAAGCACTGGTTATTTGTTAATATTCATCTGTGGTTATGAGGCCCTCCTTCCACTTTCTAAATGAATCTTTTTTTCTTTCTCAAGTCTTTAGAAAGTTGTTTATGCCTCCTTGGCTTCTTTAGGTTCCTCCCATTTCCTCTTCTCATAGGAATCTCTTAGGATTATGCCTTCAGTATTTCACTTTTAGGAAACTCTAATCCCTCTTGAACTCCCTTCTCCTTAAGTATTTCTGACTATGGGATTCTACCCAGCATAATTTTAAGTTTGTCAAAATTTGCTTCCCTGAAGTCTAACCTATATGTCTGATTACATGCAGCTTTTACCTTCCCCAAGATGGTGATTTCCAAAATTCCATGGTCACTGCTACCCAGGGTGCCCACTACTTTCACCTCATCAACCAGTTCTTCCCTGTTGGTAAGAATCGAGTCCAAGATAGTAGATCCCCTTGTTTCCCTCTCCACTTTCTGGAAAATGAAGTTGTCAGCAAGACCAGTCAGGAATTGATTGTACTTTTCATTTTTAGCAGAGTTGAACTTCTAACAGATATCTGGGTAACTGAAATTTCCCATGATCACCATGTATCATCTCTTTGAGAACTTTATAATCTGTTCTAGGAGTGTCTCATCAAGTCCTCGGCCTGGCTTGGTGGTCTATAGTAGACCGCCACCATAATATCACTATTATTTCTTATTCCTTTTATTTTTACCCAGAGACTTTCAGCTGGACTTCCATGCTCAGATTCATGAATATCCTCACAAGTATATACCTCCTTTACATATAATGTGACTCCTCTGCCCTTCCTTCTTTGTCTGTCCCTTTTAAATAAGTTGTACCCCTCAATCCTAATAGTCTAATTGTGATTGTCATCCCATCAAGTTTCAGTAATACTTACTAGGTCATAGTCCCCTTCCTGTATTAGGAGTTTAAGTTCCTCCTGCTTGTTTCCCATACTCTGCGCATTAATGTAGAGACACTGGAACCCATGCTTTATGCACCCTGAGATTTTCATTTCTCATTACCCTTTCTCAAAATTTCAGAAGAGCACAGAGGCTCAACAAGGTTGGTGGCACTTATATTATAGGAATGAGTGCGTTTCCCCAGTTTCTGCTGTGGAAGACTTGGTGGCTTAACAACCCCCCCCCCCAGCATCTCTTTTGAACAGAGATAGGTTCTGTTTGAATCTATGGTGTGTTTTGAATGGATTCAAGAAGCACAATGCTCTGCTGAGGAACATAAAGCACAATACAGCCAATATTCATGATGAGCTAAAAATAAACTGCAGGTACTGCATAATTCTATGGACACAAGGACATAGTGAGGTCTCTGAGTTTTAAAGATAATGCAGAGGAATGCTTGCAATCCTAAGAAAACTTTCCTTGCAGTAGGCTCCATTGAGTAGACCAGTAGGATGCTGGGTAGACCATTCTGATGGCATAGTCAGTGTATGAACAATATTGGGGGTAGGAGTGGGTGGAAAAGTGGGTGGAAATAATAGGAAGATTTGGGGTATCACATTGTACCAACTATTTTCCAGTTGCAAACATCTGTTATGAAGAACTGTGAATTCCATTGAGAAATCCAGTTGGAAAATTTGGGCATCATCTTACTATCAGCATTTACTAAAATTTGAACTTAAGAACATAAGAATAGCTTTGCTGGATCAGACCAATGGTCCATCTAATCCAGCATCCTGCCTCACACAGTGGCCAACCAGGGCCAGCATCAAGGCATAGAGGTTGAGACCTTCTCCTGATGTTGGCTCCTGGCTCTGGGATTCATCTGTAAAAGATTATAAGACTTTCTCCATGAATTTTATACTAGTCTGTTGTTTTGGCCATGCCAGCTGATACTATTCCACACACTGTTTCTGCTAGATGCTTCTTTAGGACTGTGGCCCCAAACCGATTTTGCAGAAAAACACAGTAGCTGATACAGTCAATGCCCATTATTAGGTTTAAGTCAAGTGCTAGATCCATCACTCTGGAGCACGACGGAAGACAGGAGGTTTTGGCATGAAGAGCTGGACTTGACTGTGTGACTGAACAAGAGCAATAAAAAAGATTCGTGCTGAAGCTGTACAAAATAGATCTCAGTGTCTATGGGGCAAAGAACACATTATGTGGGTTAGGGAAGGCATTAGTAGCACAAGGATATTTGCGTTATCTTGTGGAATTTAATAAGAATGCACTGTTAACATCTCATAATTAATATGACTTGCCATGCTGCTTATTAATAAACGTGTAAACTATTACTTTTATGCCTTCATTAAAATATTTGTTCGATACTGCAATATGCATTAATGTTAAAACATTACATTTATCTTTTTAAAATTTTAAAAAAACCTTTCCATGATCCTTGTTTTAGTTAAATCCAGAAAGCATTTTTTGAAGATGAAAACATATAGAAAAAGATCCTTGTTTATTTAATGAGATTTCAAATGATTTGTATAGCAACTCCTCTATTTTCTCCTAAGTATTTTAAATCAAAGTCTTATCATTTAGTTTCTTATGAAATCATGATAGGCACACCACCAATAGTAGGCCACATGGGGGGGGGCACACACTGCAAAGAAGGATGCTTTTACTCCCAGGGGCTGCCAAGAGCTGATGAGGTATAAATGTGTTAACCATAGTGAAAGGTGTCCCTTCCTCGAAAGCCAGTAGAATCCGACTCTAGGGTGGCGGTGCTCATCTCCATTTCCAAGCCGAAAAGCCAGAGCTGTCTGAAGACATTTCCGTGATCATGTGGCCGGCATGACTAGATGCTGAGGTGCACGGAACGCTGTTACCTTCCCATTGAAGTGGTACCTATTTATCTACTTGCAATTTCTTGCTTTTGAACGGCTAGGTTGGCAGGAGCATTAACCATAGAGTTTTAGGCAAATTATTTTAATTTATTATTTTAAATTATTTTAATATTTAAATCATTAACAGTAACAAGAAGTGGTACACAGGTAGAACAAACAGTTCCTAATATATGAGAAAATTATCCAATCATCATATAAGCAAAATAACAAAGAAAGTCCAATTACATTACAAAAAAAATATGGCAAGCCAATACCATTTACCAAAGATGTAACAAATCCAATACTTCTAGTATTTCTTTTTGTTGTACCAAATAATCCAAAGTAGGAAACCATACCGATACAAAGTCAGATTTAACAATGAGTATATGTGTATTATTAATATTATCTGTAATTTTTGCCATTATGTATAAATTCCGAATTTTAGTGTGCCAGTCTTGCCTAGTTGGGCTAATATTGCTTTTCCACTTTGCCACAAGTGTATTTTTTTTCTGCCGAAAGCAAAATTGCTACCCCTTTACTAATACTATTTGAGCCAATATCCATAATCCATTGGTGTAAAATAATGTGCTCCACTGTGAGTTGTAGTTCTACCCCAGTAATTTGTTTAATTTGTCTTAACACATCATACCAGAAATCTTCCAACACGGGGCATTCTAACCAGCAGTGGAGGTATATTCCCAGTTGGCCACACTGTCTCCAGGGCAGAATCTTTCTTGATGGGGAATGTTGGCAAATCTCCCAGACAATACCGCTGAGGGTAAAACACTGAGTCTTGCTAGCATAAAGAAGCAGTGTAACTGGGGTACGGTAATCTGGGAAAGGTAGGCAGCAGGCAATACATAGCCTGGAAAGATATTAAATGCTAAAGTGGAGCAGGTTTTGTGTTCAAGAGAACAGAAAGTCTGTTTCTAAATATTCTGTTTCTCAAAATTCTGAATTCTATTTCTCAAAATTCTGAATGCCTGCATTTTACTTAACGTGCAGAGGTTGTCCAAAGAGACACCTATAGAGTTTATTTTCTTCTGGATCTGACTATACCAATTGGAAACAAAGGAATCAGCTAGTATTATATGAATATAGCTAGCAGGTTCTGTCCTAAAGTGTAGGCATAGCCAAAACTTTAAGGTTAGTAGCCATGCCGTAGTCTCTATCAGATGCATTCCAGTCTCTAAGCACATTGTAGCATAGCTTACACAGTTGGGGACCAAGTGAGCTTAAATTCTCAATTTACTGCACCCATAGACAAGTATAGACACCAAGAAAACTGCATTGCTGTCACTATTAGACTAATATCCTACTGTACTTAACAGTAAGTAATAGTATGATAAGATATAATTTCCCTTTGTAGATATTCAACATATGCTTAAATCAAAAGCACCACATACGTCTGTTTACAATTACATTGTATTCTATTTTTACTTCTCTAAGTTTGTTCAATTGAATGTTTTATTAATTGCGATTTGAAAATCTTAATTTTGGGGGGGGGGAGGAAGAGCTTACTTCTGTATATATATGAAGAGAAAATCATTCTGGGAATTCTTATAGGGAAGATTTCAGAAGTGTGTGTGTATGGGGGGAGGCGTTGAGGCAGAGAGAGGTTTGGTGTGAATCCTATCATAAATCTTTCCAGTGGAATTCTCTCTGGAAGGGAGTGGAATAGGATTAGAACAAAACTGGAGTCCAGTGGCACCTTTAAGACCAACAAAGTTTTATTCAAGGTATAAGCTTTTGTGTACACTTCTTCAGATACATTAGTCATTATACATAATGGATGACGAAGGAGGTCAGAAGTTCCAGCCTCTCCTGGGGTGTAAATAAACAAAGCAATGAAGGAGGACAAACAGGGCCTCTCCCTTGTTCCTTCTCTTTAATCTACTCCAGCCATCCTATCAGGCCTTTCAAACCACTGTCAAGTTCAAAAATGCTGACATTGACTTTAGAACAAAGCTGGTAAAGTTTTGTGTAGAATTCCTGCTTTCCCGGAGCAAACTCAAAACTATTAATCAACTGCCACCTCTGGCAACCTTTTGCCAAATGTAGCCTTTTCTAATCAGCTATTGGTTGTAAACATGTACTGTTATCAGTGGGAGCCTGCTGGGGCATTACCTTTTTTATTATCTTGAGATTAAAGTACTGCGAATAGGGCCTGCAAAGTGACATACAGCATCTTGACAACTTCGTGTTTATGAGGCAAACAGAAAGCTTGTTAGGAAATTTCAAAAGCGGCAGCAGCAGCAAACCCTCCGTTCTGCCGTTGTGCACTATGGACAGCTAACAAATCAGTTAACAAGCAAAGTGAATATGCTAGTGACTTCCTATCTGGGTAGATCTGGCTCAATAATTACTGCAAGGCATCAGTCATTTGTATTGCTCCAGAGAACACATGCCGGGTGACTTGTTCCAGCAATTGTTAATTTCCCTTCCACTTCAGATAAATATGCTACTTGACATACTGTCCTTGGTGATGTATAACAGCTGCTGACCCCAAAGCTCTGCTCTGTGTTCTTGCGTGCACCCAACCTCAGATTGGGATAGTACATTTAATATGGTTGCAGGGCAATCTAGAAACCCTTATGGTGGAATTAAAAATAAACTATTACCTCTTCCTCACAGGTAGCACTACTGAAATGGAAGATTAGTTGGAACCTACACCACAAAGTTGAAAGTTATAAACCAATCGAAGAGGGGGCTCTGCACGGTTAACATGTAAAGAATTCTAAAAAGTCAAAAAGGTTTCTTTTAAAAGTGCAAGTCTTTCCTAAATGAAGATAACTTAAAGGAGCACAAACTCTGGCAAAACAAATGTAGGTTGGCAAGGCAAACAAAAGTAGAGTATGAAGAGCATACTGGTAATTTTAAAAAAATGTCTTTAAACATAGAAAGGTAGGAAGGTGGATCATTGGATGAGCAGGGAGTGAAAGGAGCATTAAAGGAAGGTTACAGAGTTTGCAGAGAAACTAAAGGAATTTGCATTCATTCTTCAGTTTGGAGGTTCTTGGACACAGCTCTTTTTTGGGGGGGAGGGCATCAGAAGAACTGGCAGTGCAATCCTAAACAAAGTTACACCTTTCCATGTTCATTGAAATCAGTGGGTTTAGAGGGGTGTAACTGTTTAGGTTTGAACTGACAAGTGATGAAACTGTGTGGCTAATTGACAGATTAAAAACTAACAACTTTATTGTTCCAGATGGTAGACACCAACTTAACTCAAATGGGAAACTGCTGATCTCTTAGCAAAAAACCAAACAAACCTGCGCCACATAGCCAAAACTGACATCCTTAGTGGAGGACTGGGGATTTTTTAATGGGTATTCAAGAAGATCCAAAAATCACAGGCCTGTTAATCTACCAACTCTTTGGAGTAGATTAGCCAAGAGCATTATTCAAAATAGAATTGTGCCCAGAGTGGGCAAGGGGAGCCCAGTGGGAAGGGGAGGGATGGAGAGACAAGGCGCAATACATAGGTTTGGATGAAAACAAGGAAGCATCTTTTTTTACCCTATGCAGCTACTAGCAGCCTTTTGCGCATTAACTTGGGTAGCATGTGACACGATTGCAAACCAAGTCCTGCCCTACATTCAGCTTTCCTGCTAGGAATCCTGGGAAAGGAAGAGACTGGCTTTAGAGATGCCACCCTCCCTGTTGTCCCCAGCAACCTAGGAGTGCTTTTGATGTGTCTTTTGCAAAATTCCACCCCTAACAGCCCTTGCTGCTGGGCACTTTCTGGTATGGCAGGGGTGGGCAAATTGCGGCCCGCGGGCCACATGCGGCCCACCAGAGAGTTTTTTGTGGCCCGCCAAGACAGTCGGCCACGTGGTTTCAGTCAGAGAAGTGGCACTCCAGGAGGGAAGTGTCCAGGGGGCGGGTACATTACCAAGCCACACCCCCTGCTCCCAGCAGCCCTGTTGGGCGACGAGGACGCAGAAGAAGGAAGGTAAGTTACCTTCCCTCCCCCATCCTCCTCTTCCTGGGGCCGCAGCACTCCAGGGAAGCCCTGCCCGCCCCCACCCTCGCCTTCCCCAGGCCGTGCCAATGCAAAGTTAATTAATGAATGCAATCATTTTAAAAGATGCGGCCCTCTGCTAACCTCCACTCCCATTAAGTGGCCCCCAAGCCAAAACAATTGCCCACCCCTGTGGTATGGGGATTCCCTCTTTTATGGGGCAGCCAAGGAGCCCACTCTCAGTGGTCTCTTGACTGCCGTCCCTGCCCAGATCCAACCATTAACTCACTTGTGGCAAAGTAAGCATCAGTGGTCCCCAACCTACTTGAGCCTGTGGACACCTTTGGGATTTTTTAAAAAAAGGAGTGGGTGCCAACACAAAATGGCTGCAGTGCCACAGGTAATGGGGCCAATCATAAAACAGCTGCCATTTGGATTCCGAGGGCAAATCTAAAGGTTGGAAGGTTCCTCAGAATGCTGAGGAGTGTTTCTGCAGACACAAAGATGCTACCTCCTCAGTTTTTCTGAAGCACTTCCTGCTCCAGTGAGGTAGAGAAAATCTATTAGCTCTGCTTTGAGGAAGAAGCAACTGAGTGCCAGTAAACACTGAGTCACTGCCATAGGTAATCTTAGACAATAGGGGCTGCTGCCCAGGACCCCATACTGGGAGGCTCAACCACTCACAACCCCGCTCCCAACAAAAGGAGTAGCTGGCTTGGCAGCAACAGCCACTTGCACGTGCCTCACCTGGGGCTTGGGCAGCTGCCTTCCAGTGGCTGTAGCAGCTTCTGCCCACTTAATATGGGCTGAAGGGCACCCATTTTTTGGATCCTGGAGGAACAGGCCCTGGTGAAAAATGGCACTGATCCTGGCCCCCATCCTGGATTTTTGCTTAGGGCCTCAGAATCACTAAGACATCACCTGAATGTGAATGCTACAAAGAATGTAAAATAGTGGAAATAGTGGGCCCAAAAGAAGCTTAATTCTGGGAGTATGTTACTGCCCACAATATCAAAGGTTAGAGGATGATTTAAAAACAGCAAAAGAATTTAAGGAAAGTGGCTAGATGAAATAACTGTATCATAATAAGTGATTTTAACTACCCACACATTGATTGTGCCAATATGTGTTTAAGTCAGGAGAAAGAGATTGGGTTTCGAGTAGAGGTGTGTATTCGGTATGCAGTATAAACCAAGCCAAATATATATCTGAAAAATAACTTATGAGTATTTTGGGGGTATTTATTCAGCCAAATACAGATTAGAGAATCTGATTTGGCTACCAATATAGCTGAGCTTGAATAAAAGCCCCCCCCCCCCCCACAATCGGCTTTTATTTGGGCTCAGCTATACAGCTGATAGACTCCTTTTGCAGCTTGCTGCAATGCAATGCAAGCCACACCATGAGCAAGTCAACTCCAAAGCAGCAAGTTTACGGAAGGTGAGTGAACTTGCTGCTTCGAAGATGACTCACACATGGCACGCCTTGTAAAAGCAATTTAAAGGGAACATGTTCCCTTTAAATGGCTTCCCCCTTTCATTGGAAATAATGGAGGATGGGGCACCTTCTTTTGGGGCTCATAGAATTGGACCCCCTGATCCAATCTTTTTGAAACTCAGGAGATTTTTTGAGGAGAGGCACCAGCAGCTATGCTATGCTAACAAAAGGAATAGCCTCCAAAGAGCCCCAGATATCCCTAGATTGATTCTCCATTATACCCTATGGGGATGTTCTCCATAGGGTAAAATGGAGGCAAATAAATTTGTGTTTCCCAAATATTTACCAAATCCCAGTACCATACCAATATTGGGAGTCAGGAATATTGGGAAATACCGATATTTTTGGGGTCCAATAGATTCCTTGTACACCCCTAATTTTACATACTCTCAATACCTGTGCCATGGAGTAGATGGTCACAGAACCTACTTAGGGGAGGCAATCCTGCACTTGGTCCTAAGTAATGCTCAGGACCTGGTGAGAGATGTAAATGTGGGAACAGTGACCATAATGCTATTCAGTTTAGTATTTATATAACTAGGGAGTAGCCCCAAAAGACCAACACAAACATTTAACTTTAGAAGGAGTAACTTTTCTCAAATGAGAAGGCTTGTGAAGAAGAAACTGAAAGGAAAATTAAGGAGAGTCCAATCCCTTTGTGAAGCTTGGAGACTATTTAAAACTACAATACTGGAAGCTCAGATGCAATGTATACCGCAGGTTAGGAAAGGTAGGGATAGGTATTTAAAAAGGCCTGCATGGTTAACAAACAAAATAATGAAAGCAATAAAAGATAAGAAGGATTTCTTTAAGCAGTGGAAAGCTAGTCAGAGTGAGGTAAATAAAAGGGAACACAGGTTTTGGCAAATAAAATGCAAGCCCTTGTGGCCTTAATAGGATTGATACATCTTTTCATGTTTTGCTTGAATGCAGGTTTTTGTAGAATATAAGGAATCGTTATATTAAGCCACTAATCAATCAGTCATCCACCTACACCCTGGAAACAGTCTCTTTTGCTTAGTGATAAGGATCCTAAGATCACTCTGGCAGTGCAAAATTCATTTCAGTCCTTTTAGCCCTTGCATCCAAAAAATGAACAATGAGAATCTTCTGCTGCTCAAGATTTGTTAATCAATGAGCTTCTAAGGAAATAAAAGGATAAAGGGAAAGGAACAGAATGCAAGTTGGTGATCAGACAGGCAAAAAAGGACTATGAGGAACATATTGCAAAAAACCCCAAAGACCAACAATTTCCCCCTGCCCCCTTCAAATACAGTAGAAACAGAAAACCAGCCAGGGAGGCAGTGAGGCCCTTGGATGACCAAGAGGTAAAAGGATTACTAAAGGATGATAGGGAAATAGCTTTTAATGCATTTTTTGTCTCTGTCTTCACTGTGGAAGATGAAAGGTGCTTGCTCACTCCAGAGCTGCTGATTTCAGGAGAGGTGTCGAATAGGGTTGCCAAGTCAATTCTACTCACCGGCGGGGGGGGGGAGTCCTCCTTTGCCCGGGAGCTCCCCTGGAGCATGTGCTTCGCGCACCTGCCCGGTGACGTCACCCGGAAGTGACGTCACCATGTTGGGGGCGTTGCCAGGGCAACGCTCTGGCAATCGCCCCAAAACTCTATGGTACCATAAAGTTTTGGGGTGATTGCCAGAGTGTCGCCCTGGCAACGCCCCCAATGTGATGACATCACTTCTGGGTGATGTCATTACGTTGGGGAAGTCGTCCTGGCTGGACGACTTCAGGGGTGGGGTTTCCCCCGCCGGCCGAATGCTGGCCGGCAGACCGGGAATTTTTTATTTTTATTTATTTATTTTATTTTGCAATTTATATCCCGCCCTCCCCGCAAGCGGGCTCAGGGCGGCTTACATGGACCAATGGCCAATCAAAACATTAAAACCTATAAAATCAATAAAACATTCATAATAAATACAATTAAAACATATAAAAGCTTCCATGGTATCACTTCTGATGGCGACTTAGTGAATAGCATAGACCCCCCCCCCCATCCCTGTGCCAAGACCATATAGGACCAGGGTCATCATAGGTGTTAGAAATGATGGGTGGTATCTTTGGTGGCGGCTCCTATTCAAAAGCCTGGCGGAAGAGCTCCGTTTTGCAGGCCCTGCGGAACTGCATCAGGTCCCGCAGGGCCCTGATCTCCTCCGGGAGCTCGTTCCACCAGATAGGAGCCCCCACTGAAAACGCCCTGGTCCTTGTTCTGGCCAACTTGGCGTCCCTGGGGCCAGGGACACATAGTCAATGTTCGGGGTTGCTGGCAGCCCTAGTGTCAAAAGACCTGATTTGGATAGAGATGATGAGAAAGGAGGTCCTACAACTGATGGACAAATTAAAAACTGACAAATCACCAGGCCTAGATGGCATACAAGGGTACTGAAAGAACTCAAATGGGAATTTGTGGATCTCCTGACAAAAATATGCAATCTATCACTAAAATCTACCTCTGTTCCCAAGGACTGGAAGGTAGCTAATATAACCCCCATCTTTAAAAAAAGGTTCCAGAGGAAATTTGGGAAATTACAGGCCAGTCAGTCTAATGTCGATACCAGGCAAATTGGTGGAATCAGTTATCAAATATAGTATTAGTAGGCACATTGATGAACAAAAGCTATTAAGGAAGAATCAGCATGGATTCTGTAAGGGAAGATCTTGTCTCACTAACCCTTTAGAGTTCTTTGAGGGGTTGAACAAGATGTGGACAAGGGTGACCCCAGTAGATGTTTACATAGACTTCCAGAAAGCTTTTGATAAAGTTCCTCATCAAAGGCTTCTAAGCAAACTTAGCAGTCATGGGATAAGAAGACAAGTACTCTTGTGGATTAAAAACAGGTTAATTAACAGAAAACAGAGAGCGCATATAAATGGGCTGTTTTCACAGTGGGAGGTGGTAAGCAGCGGGGTACCACAGGGATTGGTATTAGATATGCTTGGGATAGAGACGGTAGAGAAAGAAGTACTTTTTTCCCTTTCTCACAATACAAGAATACATGGGCACTCAATGAAATTGATCAGCAGTAGGCTTAGAGCAGATAAAAGGAAGTACTTCTTCACCCATAGAGTAGTTAACACATGGAATTCACTGCTGCAGGAAGTGGTGGAGGCTACAAGTATAGACAGTTTCAAGCGGGGATTGGATAAACATATGGAGCAGAGGTCCATCAGTGGCTATTAGCCACAAGGTATAGATGGAACACTCTGTCTGGGGCAGTGATGCTCTGTATTCTTGGTGCTTGGGGAGCAACAGTGGGAGCACTTCTAGTGTCCTACCCCCACTGGTGGACCTCCTGATGGCACCTGGTATTTTTGGCCACTGTGTGACACCAAGTGTTGGACTGAATGGGCCATTGGCCTGATCCAACATGGCTTCTTGTATGTTCTTATGTTCTTACCATGGCTGGGCTTGAGAGCCCTCTTCCTGAATAAGGAGGTTCATTATGAGGAAGGCAAAAACCTGTGGGGATCTGAGACCCAATTTTCCAAAGGGTAAAATTCCTTTCTAGGCTCATTAACTGGCAACTTCACAGTCATCCATAGCAAAGATGATAATGTGGTACCCCTAGCAGTTTACTGTTTAAGGGGGGGGGGGAATGGCAGGCCCCGCTGAGGGCTGGTGGGTGTCAGACCCTCTTTATAGGATTTCTGGAGGGCATCTAGTTAACTGCTAAGGGAAATAAAATGCTGGATAAGATTAGTCTCATCCAGCAGAGTATGTTCTCATGTTCAAAATCTTGAAGGAAGAGGCAAATTACAAATTACATATAATTCTCTCCCCCCACCCCGAAAAGCAGCATTTGAAAAATAGATCTCAGGGGGCGGGGGGGGGGGGGGAGGATTACATTCTTACAAAACTCAATTGCCAGCCCTCTCTGAAGCCTTTCATGTTTTGTGCAAGCCATCCATCTCCTCTGAAATATCCTTGGTAATATTTTTGGAAATAGCCACTGCACATTTACAAATTGCGAGAACAATAGAATAAATGAGTGAATGGAGATCTGGCAGCTGTCGGTAGCAAACAAGCAGCTGGAAGGGGATTTTAAATGATTTTCTTTAGGACACAGTTTTGACAATTATTTATATAATACGATGGAATTAAGATGAGATAATCTTAACTGAGGACAGTAGGACACTCTAGCAAAATTGAAATCGTGGCTCCTTAAAGAATAACAGATTTATTATGGCACTAGGAATAAGGCCCGTTGTGGAAATAAATACAGTGGGCTCTGGAAAGAGGCTCTGGGCAAGTGCCCCGCCCTTGGGCACTCATCATCAATTTGCTGTGGTGACCTCAGCATGGTATAATGACATAGAGTCCACCATTTTCTCCAGAAGAACTGATCTTTGCTACCTGAAGAGCAGTTGTGATTCTGAGTGATCTCCAGCCCTCCCCTGGAGATTAGCAACAATGGTTCCCCAGGAGGAAATGGCTAGTTTTGGAGGGTGGAGTCTATGGCATTGTACCTGTCTGAGGTCCCACCCCTCCTCAAATCCCACCCTTTCCAGGCTCCACCCCTCAAATCTCCAGGAATTTCCCAACCTGGAGCTGGCAACCCTAGTCAGGATGGGCTCCAATGAGTTTTCTCCCAAAGGCCAAAATAGGTGTCAAAAGGGTCTCCTCCCCCCTCAGTGTTTTATTGACAGAACCAAGCTTGGTTGCTTAGCAACAGGCACTGAGGGAAAAGAAGGGTTGCCAGCTCTGAGTAGGGAAACACCTGAAGATCTGGGGTGTGGATTCTGTGGAGGGCAGCATTTGGGGAGAGAAAGGACCTAGCAGGGTATAATGCCATAGGGTCTACCCTCCAACGCAGCCATTTTATCCACGGGAACTGATCTCTGTCATCTGGATCCCACATGGAGATTGGCAACCCTAGGGGAAAATCAGCCGCACAGCAGGAGGTTGAAACAAATGGTCCAGCTACAGAAGTGTCTTCGTCAGGAGTGACAGCTGGTTTGACAGTTAATTCTGAGGGAAGAATGTTCAGGCTGGCGGTGGGCGGGGGAGAGGAGTAGACCCAGCACCCAGCCAATGGCACATGAGTACTCTTGAGTGGTGGTTGATGGGCCAATGACTGATGGAGAGCACTACACAGCCAATGGGAGAGCTGGAAATGGCCAATGCATAAGGGAATTATATATATAAGATAAGTATAGCATGAACCAGAGCCAGCATAGTCAGATGTATGAGGTATATCCAGCGGTGCTATGCTTTATGTGTTGTAATAAACCTATCCAGATTTGCGTCCAGTAGCACCTTAGAGACCAACAAGATTTTTGGGATAGGTTATGAGCTTTCTAGAGTTAAAACTCCCTGGCTCAGAGGTTAAGATGCTGAGCTGCAGACCGGAAGTCAGAAATTTGAGACCCTAATGCCACATGACAGTGAGCTCCCAACCCTGGTCCCAGCTCCTGCCAACCTAGCAGTTCAAAAGCAAGAAATTGCATGTAGATAATTAGGTACCACTGTGGTGGGAAGGTAACAGCGTTCTGTGCACTTCAGCATTAAGTCATGCCGGCCACCTGACCACAGAAAAAGTCTTCTGGCAGCGCTGGCTCTTCGGCTTGGAAATGGAGATGAGCACTGCCCTCTACAGTCGGATTCTACTGGCTTTCGAGCAAGGGAAACCTTTACCTTTAAACCTTATCAAATAAAGCAGCACTGACTAACATGGCTACCTCTTGGAATTCTGGAATTCTGGATTTGTAATAAATTCAGTTCTATTCTTCTACCAAAACCTAGTGGCAAGACCATCTAAATCCAGACATGAACTCCACGATAACACCACATGGCAAAGTTTCATATAGTCCACTTTATTCAGAAGGATATTAGCTTCAGATACAGATATCATGTATGGGATCTGTAAGGCAAAAAAAAAAAAAAGCCCATAAGAAATAGAAACATTATTAAGTTGTCAGTAAAGATAAGATACATGCACTTATGTGACTTCTAAATTATTTTGTTCAGGAGGCTCAAAGAAAAGAAAGATCCTACGCTGCCTAACAAAACCAGGATCGGGTATATATCTTTTAAGTACTAAAAAAGCTACCCACTGCATCCCCCCACCCAATATCATTAACCTTCAGTCCCACAAGTTTCATTCTTGTTGCTGAAAGAAGTTGTAATTGTTGTCATTGATGTCATTCAGGTTCTCTGTTTCCACTCAGCAAGTTGACGCCCAGCTTACCGTGAGAACTAGCAGAAACATCTGAGTACGGCTGGGCAATGCCTGCATACTCTCATTGATTTTGGAGGGATGACAACGGGGACAGAATGGTCTTTTCCTGGTGGCAGAGAACTAAAAGCTGGAATAAAGAAGCAAAAAGGAGATCAACAGTGTAATGCAGGAATGACTCCCTTTTACAACCTGTCACTTGCACAGAATGTTCTGGACGAGGCTTGATTGACTGAGAAGCATGCTATGCTGTAGTGCAGAGAATCGCAACTTGAAGATAAGACTGAATAATAATAGTAATAATAGTAATAACAATAACTAACAATAACAACAACAACAACAACAACACAACAACAACAACATTTTTGTTGTTGTTGTTGTTCCACCTACCCCAGAAAAACCAGACTCAGGGCAATATACAACAAGATAATAAACACAACATCATTAAACAATTTAAAACAGATAAAAACACAACAGTATCTTACGATGGAGTTAAAACAGTATTCTACGATGGTGTTAGAATATGTGGTAGACACAGGCATGCTAAGTGTTTATGTGTTCTTGCATGTGAAAGAGACAGCCCTATTCAGCCAGCGTATCCATGGTGAAAATAACATGCATAGGGGGGAGTGGCTATAAACACATATGACTGTCTGAACACCAGTGTGGTGTCTGCTGATGTACAGTGTGTACACATGGAGGCTTAGATCCTACCTAGAATTTCCATGCACTCAAGGAAGGGGGTGATATTTGCTGATTCTCACTCTCCTTATGCCCCAAATGCCCCTGTGCTCCTAGGGGAAAGGGGGGAATAGGAATAAAGGTAAAGGTTTCCCTTGCTTGAAAGCCAGTCGAATCTGACTCTAGGGAGCGGTGCTCATCATTTCCAAGCCGAAGAGCCAGTGTCTGTCCAAAGACATTTCCATGGTCATGTGGCCGGCATGACTAGATGCCAAGGCGCACGGAACACTGTTACCTTCCCACCAAAGCGGTACCTATTTATCTACTTGAAATTTCTTGCTTTTGAACTGCTAGGTTGGCAGGAGCTGGGGCCAGAGACGGGAGCTCACTCCGTCAGGCAGCACTCGGGTCTCGAACTGCCGGACTACAGACCTTCCGGTCTGCAGCTCAGCGTCTTAACCTCTAAGCCACCACGGCCCTCGGGGAACAGGAATTGCAGGGGATTAATCAGAGGTCTTATTTGGGAGAAGAGCATTGTCAAAAATTGTGCCCCCTTTCACCCACAAGGGATCATCCAATTCTAAGTGGGATCCAATCCATAGGCATCCACCGTGTAATCATGAACATCTGAAAAAGCTATGTTCCAATCATATCAAATGGAGCCTATGCAAGTACAGTTTGTGTGCACATGCCAGTGCCTGGCGTTAGGCAGGACAGAGGCTCAGCTTGCTTGTTCCTACTCCTCCTCGTCCTATACTAGGGTTGCCAAGTTTTTTTTACTCACCGGCGGGGGGAGTCCTCCTGGGTCCGGGAGGTTTCCCGGTGCACGCGCAAAGCGCGCACACCGCAGTGACGTCACCCGGAAGTGACGTTACCATGTTGGGGCGTTGCCAGGGCTAGAGCCAGGGCTAGAGCGCCATCCCAGCAATGTCCCCAACATGATGACGTCACTTCCGGGTGACGTCATTATGCTGGGGATAGTCGTCCTGGCTGGACGACTTCGGGGGTGGAGTTCCCCCTGCTGGCCGAATGCTGGCTGGCGGATTGGGAACCCCTGTAGCGGGGGATCCCCCGCCCCCCGGGCTGACTTGGCAGCCCTATCCTATACTTTCACCCTCAATATATGTCAAGTGAGCAAGGCTACTTTGTGAGTGTTTTCAGGCACACGCTTTTAATACAGCAACACTAGTTTTACAGGATCAAGATGGTAGCTGTGATAGTCTACCTGTAGCAGTAGAAAAGAGCAAGAGTCCAGTGGCGCCTTAACGACTAACAAAGTATGTTAGAAGTGAACAGTGACTCACGAAAGTTCATACCCCACCACGTATTTTGTTAGTCTTTAAGGTGCTACTGGACTCCTGCTCTTTGCTACTAGTTTTACAAGTGAAGATACATAAGCGCCATGACTCCTCTCTGATGTACAATTATGACCTTGAGCTGGAATTCTCTTGGTAATCTCCAAGAATGCTCTGTATTCTTGGTGCTTGGGGGGCAACAGTGGAAGGGCTGCTGGAGTTCTGGCCCTGCTGGTGGACCTTCTGATGGCTCCTGGGTTTTGACCACTGTGTGACACAGAGTGTTGGAATGGATGGGCCATTGGCCTAATCCAACATGGCTTCTCTTATGTTCCTTATGTTCCTGTCCTCTTGGCTGGAATTCAGCATATGTTACAGATACCATACCACAAGTCACAAGAAAGAGTCCAGAGCAGGGGTCTCCAGTCTGGTGCCCATGGGCACCATGGTGTGTACTTGACACCTAACCTGGTGCCCTCCAAGTGTTTTCAGGAAGTGGGTGGAGCCAGGTGAGGCTGTTACTCAGCACAGCCTCTGATAGGCTACTGAAGATCTGACTGGCTGTGCAGATGAAAACAATGTTGCTTCAGGAGCAACTGCCACCAGCGTTGGTTTTATTCTCTCTATCACTCCTCTTTCCCAGTGTATTTTAATAAATTATCACTCTCCTCCCCTGTACTAGGACTTCCTCTGAGTGCGTATATGACTCCACCTCCCACAGTGACTATTTTGTGGTTGTGCCCGTCAGAATTCCAAAGGTGCTCACAAATCTCAGAAAGGTTGGGGACCCCGGTTCAGAGAAGTCCCATGAGTTAATAAAGCAAAATGGCCTAGCCAAAAGACATCATAAAGTGTATTTTGTGTACAAATTTGCATACAGATGGGTTGCGACAGATTGCTCTATAAGCCTCCTATTTATTTCACTTCTGTTCTTATCTGTGCACACAATGATAGACAACAAAATCCTGTAAGACAAGGCAATTCAAATGGCTTATAAACCAGAGTATATTACTATTTACCTTTCCGCAAGAAGTCCACTTCTTCCTTTTGCACAAAGCCAGATTCCATGTGTTCGAAGATAGTGTCTAGAGATATGCCATACTGAATGTAAATAAAAGGGGCCATTGACACTGGATTCAATTTAATTTTCTCACACTTTCTGGTGACAATGGGTACTATTTATGTTTTGCCACCACCTTCTACAATGACCCAGGCTGCTAGCTGGGGAAGAAACCTAAAATGCATGTATTGGTTTTAAACAGCAAAACTATAAACAAACATAAAGCAGAATGTAGTTTTAAGACATAAAACAAAGCAGCAGGACCATAAATCCAGTTCCCACATAAAACAGATTACCAAGAGCCTGACAGAAAATATCTTTACAAGTGGTAGGAGATAGATTCAGGTGGGTAGCCATGTTGGTCTGAAACAATAGACCAAAATCTGAGCACACAAAAGCTTCTATCCAGCATTAAACTTTGTTAGCCTTAAAGGTGCCACTGGACTCAAACTTTGTTCAAGTGGTAGGAGAGTCGGGGTTCCAGGTTTTAGCAGGCTCTGAGCGAGATTTCCAGTGAATACCTCACCACACACTGTGCCCACTGCCTCCCTGTGCATACTTGCAAAAACATACCCTCCTGGAGAATGACACAGAGCTCAATTATCCCATGCTTTCTCATCAGTGTGGACACAGCTGTGTGCAAACGAGTCATGCTCGGCATCATCCATGTGACTCTTCCAGCATGTAATGGGGCCTCTGGGTCAGTTTCCTAATGCTGGTGTTAAGTGGATAATCCAAGTAGGATAGGACCTGCTCAGCACTTTTGGGTACGTTACAGGGAAATATCACTTTTAATAGACATTAGTCAATCTGTTTCTTAGGGAACACTGTCCACCATTACTGATCTTTTGATCAGATGAATATTTGATATGAACACATGAAGCTGCCTTATACTGAATCAGACCATCAATCCATCAAAGTCTCAGGCAGAGGTCTTTCACATCACCTACTGCCTGGTTAGGCCCATAGCCAGGTTTTTTAATATATATTTACATTTTTAAGGGGGCAGCTAAAGTTAATTAAATTAATCTGAATTTCTGTCCTTAAAGGGGGAGGCTCCAAGCTTGTTTCTAGCCCTTCCTTTCAAGGGACAGGGCAGCAAGCGTGTCAGTTCCTAGGCAAAAAAAAAAAAAAGCTCAGAGGGCATTTAAATGCCTTTAGAAGGCGTTCAAATGCCTTTTGAGTTCCCTTCCACAGGGCAAGAAAGCTTAGAAGGGCACTCAAGGGTGGCACCTTCAGCACTTCACCAATCTGGTGAATGGGCTAGAAAGAAAGGGGGATTGTTAAGAGATGCATTGAAGGTACCACTCTTGAGTGTCCTTCTAAGCTTTCTTGCCTTGTGGAAGGGAACTCAAAAGGCATTTAAATGCCTTCTGAGCTGTCTTTTCTCAGGTCCCATGATACCCCCTCCATTCCACTGTGGGAGGGAGAGGGAAGCCTGAGGGCAAGCCACGGAGCTCACACCCTGGCAGCTCAAAAATAAGGTTTCTGACATGGCTATTTGAGGGGCAGGGCTTTTTATTAGGGGGGCAGGGACCCAGAATACCACACTGTAGCTACAGTCCTATGCCTGGTCCTTTTAACTGGAGAAACCAGGGATTGAACCTGGGACTTTCTGCATGCTAAGCAGATACTCTACTTCTAAACCACTGCCCTTCTAAGGACACAGTTCGCAAAGCTCTGATCTAAAGGGACTGAGGTGTACATCAAGGAAAGAGAAAGCTTCACCAAGTTGTGTTTGAGTGTGGACTGGATTCACAAATTGACAAGAAGCCGTGGAGCAAATTTGGGTTGCATTCACACACGCGAGATAAAGTGTGTGGGGGGAAGAGAGGCTATTTCCTCTGGCAGCGGTTGACCCACAGTTGCGCGATCACACAGTCTTTTGAAGCTGTGGGCACAGCCTGCCACTGCATGATCAGACGCAACCGCGGGTGAGTCAGGTTTTTTTTTTTTTGCCATTTGTCTCTGATGCGTTTAAATGAGGGATCAGTGATTCACATCTCAGCCCTGGGGGCTCCCTATGGAGTGTGTAAAGATGATGCGCATACTGAGAAGGGGAAAAAACAACAGCACAGAGTCAGGATAGCCTGATCAGACCATCCCAACGCCATGAGAGCACGCTGGAGTGATCAGACAGGGGAAAGTCCGCCCATGGCCTGTAGCAACCCATTTGCTACCAGACTTTCTGAGGTGTCTTTTAAATCTGCTTGTTTCACAGAGCAAATCTGGTTGCTGATGGCTGCGGGTCGCTTCCTAGATGTTGTCTGATAGCGCTCCTTTAATCTGCCTGGCGTTCACACCTATGTCGGGGCTAATTGTGCATGTGATTGCAACCTTGGTTTGGCTTTTCCTGCTGCTAAGCAAAGTAGTAGGGTTATGGTAGTATTTAAGAAGGGGGGTAGAGAAAGTGGTTTTATTTACTTATAAACAGGTCGGCTACGATTCTTGAAGACCTTTGTGGGTTTCGACTGTAGTCCTGTGCTTGGTGCAGGAAGTTCCTTAGTTTTCCTGGGTACTCCTTAACCTAGAAAGCAAATAGTTGTATAGGATTCAGGATGAACACTTACATCAGATGTGTTTTTGTAATGTATATGGACAAAGCATCCTTCTGAAAACAAGAATCTTGTGAAGGCTTGGAGAATAACCTTCCTCCTAATAATAGAAACAGGAGAAATAATGACCGCAAATTCATTCTTTTTTTTAAAAAAAGTAATATTAAATTTAATTATTAAATACACAATACCACCCAGTAGTGTAGGGCTCCAACAGAAATTTTTGTGGGTCAGATTTTAATCTTGTCTTTTGGCCTCCAGCTTGGGCCTTGGTATCTCCTGGTATTACAACTGATCTCCAGACTTCAGAGATCTGTTCCCCTGGAGAAAATGGCTGCTTTAAAGAATGGACTCTATGGCATTGTAACCTGCTGAGGTCCCTCTCCTCCACAATCCCCACCCTCCCCAGGCTCCAACACCAACATCTCTAAGTATTTCTCAACCCTGAGCTGGTGACCCTAACAGACCATAATTTGAAGCTATTTTTTGCTGTGGTTGGAGACACATGTATGTGAGTCCTTCGTGGCTTGGGACCCAATACATAGAACACTGCCTCTCCCTGCCTGAACCCACGTGTCAGTTCTCAGTTCTGCTTGGGATCCAGGGCCAGTTCAAGCTGGGTAGGCAGCAGTGGCCTGGGAGGAGGTATGAGCCTCCTCTCCCACTGCCTGGGATCAGTCTAAGGCAAGGTAAAAATGGCAGGCCTGTGGCTAGGAATTTTTTTTTTGGGGGGGTGCCGGGGTGCCAGGAATGTTAATATAATTAACAGAGCTAATTTAATTATACTCAGCCTTTCTCCCAGTGACGACCCCAAGGGTCTTACAACTTTCTCCCCTCCTCCATTGCATCCGCCTGGTGACACCTCTAGTGCTCCACGTGGACTAGAAGCATTTGCTCCCAGCCTCCTGCCCTAGCAGCTACTCCCCCCCACTGGTCTGTACCGCCCCCCCCTCCTGGCACAAGGTTGCCTAGGTCTTTAGGTGGCTCTCCTTCCTTTGTGGGCTTTATTGGAGCCACAGATCTTCCAGACAGGAGGAGGACGAGGAGAGGAGCTGTTAGCCTGTGGGGATCTGGGATTCTGACATTCCTGGGAAGGTCCAGAGGAAGACTCTGGTTTGCCGCACCATGAAGGGGCAGATGTCCTCCCTGGGGCTCCATCTACAAGGAAGCCCCATTGACTTGATCAGGAAATGCAGGTGCCTGAGTCCCCAGCACAGACAGAGGTTGCAGCATCCCACAAAGACCACCTGGAAACTGACAGGCCAGATCACCTTTCTGCACCCCGTCTTCCCATTGCAAATGCTTCTGGGCCTAGACTCATATGCTGGGACTACTACGGAGGGGCAGCGGCAGCTGTAATGGGGCCACGTGGTTCAGAGCTGGGGAGGGCCAGGGGGCCCTGGCAGCAGTCACAGTGGCATCACCACCACCGGCCTGGTTCCAGAGCCAGTCTGCCCTAGGGCAGCGGGAGGGGAGAAGGCCTCCCCCACACTCTGCCTCCCATGCCTGGAAAGCACAGCTGAGTCATGCCTCCTCACGTGGCAAAGTCTCCTCACATTTGACTTGCTGAGCGCCTGCCAAACACCTTCGGTTCATAGCACCTGAGCAACTGTGACCCAAGAGCTAGAGTTGCCAAGTCCAGGTTGGGAAATACCTGGGGACTTTGGGGGTGGAGCCAGGAGGAGGTGGCGTTTGGGGAGGGGAGGGGCCTCAGCATGGTACAATGCCATAAAGTCCACCCTTCAAAGCAGCCATTTTCTCCAGGGGAGCTGATCTCTGTCAGCTGGAGATCAGTTGTAAAAGTGGGAGATCCCCAGGCCCAACCTGGAGGCTGGCAACCCTACCAAGAGCACCTGAGCCAGGAGCGCAGCCCGGATGAAGGGGAAGGCAGGGTCCCTCAGACTGCTTAAAAGGTCCAGAGGGGCAATGGAAGCTGGGAGGACGGGCAGTGGTATTCCTCACCCGTGTGCATTGACGGTAAGGCTTGCCTTACATTTGCACATTCAAGAGCTTTCTCTATGGCCATATCTGCTCTGAGGAATGGATCACTAAAAGTGGCTTGAGAGGCTTTTTCCCTTTCAGCTTTCAGGGAATGTGCAAGTTCGTGATATTCAAGTGGGCTGTCAGCTGAGAACCCGCTGCTGAGGATGCGGTCAGCAACAAGATTTGTTGGGGGAAGAAAAAGTAGAGAGCCAGGGAACCATGTTCCCCCTGCAGACAAAATCGTGTTGATATTTTGGAAAATCATGCTGCAACAGATGTAACTCTGTTTTGCCAGGATTGGCAGATCCATATTTGGGCACACGCAGATGGGAGAATAGAGTGAAGATGGCTGCCAGATCGAGACATCTCAGTGGAGTGTTTTTCTGTCTCCTGATGAAGGAGAACAGCCGAAGGCCTGTGGTTCACAGTCTATGGCCTTGGCCAGACAGATTAACCTGTTGTCTTGCCTACTTTTTGTCTTCTATCCTGTGCTTTGTGTAATTTTGCTAAAAAGTATATCTTTTGTAAGCTGATTTGGGCTCCCATCATGGAGAAAAACGGGATAAAAATTCGTATGTATGGACCATGCGGTCACCATGTGCTCCAGTAATGGCGACCGCCATGTGACCAGAGCACATGGCCAAGAAACTACCTGAGCTTCAGCCAGGTAGAACAAAGGCCAGGTGGATTCTAACCGGCCACCAATCATGTACCTAGGTTTCTCCCAGGGAACCTATGAGATGTAAATAGGCTGATAATAGCCTATCAAGCCAGTTGGGTGAGGTCAGGGGATTATCCCTGACCAGCATAAAAGGAGGGCTTGGAGCTCTGGGATGTATGCTTCATCCGGACCAGCAATAAAGATCTAGCTGTTTCACTGTTCCATGGACTCCCGACTCCAGTACTTTTCAAAAATATACCTACCTACCTACATACCAACTGAGAGAGAGAGAGATTTGGCCCAGCATAGATTTAGCCTAGAGATTTGGCCCACCAATCAGCACATGCCCACCTTCATGTGGAGCCTGGAGACCTCCTGTAGTTACAGTGGATCTCCAGACAAACTACAGAGGTCAGTTCCCCTGGAGAAAATGACTGCTTTGGAGGGCATTAGGGCATTATACCCCACTGAGATCCCTTCGCTCCCCAGGCTCCACCCCCAAATCTCCAGGAATTTCCCAGCCTGGAGTTGTCATCCTTAGCCCAGGGGCCTGCACTTGCTGTTCCTGATCTCTCTCCTGCAGCGTTTTTGCTGAGATGTGCCATCAGTGGAGCTATTCTATAAGGAACGATTGTAGATTATTGCGTTAGTGACATGTAAAGGGTGTAGATTAATTCTTCACTTAAAGGGGCCTGTCTCCTCTCCCTCCCAGATTTTGCTGACATTTAAAACTGCAGAAAGCAATGAATGGATCACGGTGTGCCAGAGTGGCCTCACAAGGTGCTTGCAGGTGACGTTCAAAGAGTCCTGGCTGTCGCTTGCAGTCCATCCCAACAAGATCTTGCACTGTCTTAAGCTCTCTCTACAACTCTGCAAAACAAAAGCAGATAAAGAAAATTTCCCCATGGAAATCGGAAGACAAGGAGGCCCATGCAGACATTACATTCACAAGAAATGAGAGCCCACCAACCGCACATATTGCAAGAGCACAGTCCCCCCAAATGCACCCGATATGGATGAGCACTGTATTGTGTAGATCGAGCAATGCACGGATTTTCCATGCTCATACTGGTTCTTGTGTATGGAGGCAGTACATTGGCTAGTTCCCCGTGATACGGCAATCACACATACTGGGTGCAATGTGGGGACTGTGTGACTCCTGATGTGCATGGTTTCTAGGTTCCCGGTCTGCCTAAATGTAAATGTCTGCAGACCTAGAAGTGGTTAAAAAAAACCTTTGTTGAATGAAGGCGAATACATCATAGTGTGTAGAGATAAAGATCATGCTTTAACAATCTGCAGCAATTGTACACAATGTCATTACCGCTAAGTACAGTTCACTGGACTCTTTTAGGAACCGCTGTTATTAGAAGACTACGGGATTTCATTTTAAAGGGGGGGTTCACGTTCCTACAATGACAGAGCTAAACTTGAAATCACAACAGTAATCTGTCTCCAAAACTGAAAGTAATAAGAAGCTCTAAATTATCATGGTGTTTGAGTTGTGTTATTTTAAACCGAACAACAGGCTTTTTACTCTATTCCCCATTTGCTTTTAACAATTTCAGGGTTTTTTTTTTTTTAAAGCATTTAAATAAGTTGTCACCTGCCATATTGCTTCAGATGACACTGTAATTAATTAAAGTATGTTATACTAAATATGTGTAAATGAACTGCTGCTTTCTAACTAATTATATGTTTCTGGTGTGGGTACCTGAATACAGATGAGCACGCAAGGCTGGCTCAGATCATGGGTCTATCAAGGTCAGTTTTGTCTCTTCTGACCGGCAGCTGCTTTCCAGGGTCTCAGAAAGAGGTTTTTCACTTTGCCTGCTACGTGATCCTTTCAGCTGGAGATGTTGGAGATTGAAACTGGGACCTTCTGTGTGCAATGCAGACGCTCTACCACTGAGCCACAGCCCCTCCCCCATCGGTGTTGCATCTTTAATTTCTGTCTCATAGGAACTAGTTCCTTATAACTCTTCCTCCTATTCAGACATTGCTTTCTAGTGGACTAAGCAGTGGTTCATGTGCCCAAAAGGCTTACATGCATTGACTCATGAATCTATACAATAGTCCTGCAAGGTAGGCTAAAATTATCATGCAGCAGATGGGGAACCGAATCTGAGAGAGGATGGTTACCCCAAAGGCATTGATTCTCTGACTTTTCGAAGAGGGTCCTGCTTCTTAAACTGTTGATGTAAAGAGCTGTCAAGTTACACATAACTGACAGAGATGCCCCTGGAGGGTGTGTAAGGCAAGAGTCAAACCAGAGGTGGTTTACCATTGCCCACCTCTGCCTAGTGACCGTGGACTTCCTTGGTAGTCTCCCATCTGACCTTGCTTAGTTTTGGAGATCTCATGAGATCAAGCTTGCCTGGACCATCCAGGTCACTTCTGAGAGTACTGCACTTTTTTGCAACCCATGTGTAAGTAACTACTTTCTCCCCTCCCCAACATAAAATGCTGAACAAATTCATTTTATTTTTCATGTTTAGTATTTATAAATGGATAACACTACTGAGCAACAGACTGCATTTCATGGCAACTCCACACATTATGCTGAGGAACCCCCAGGTTTGCTCTTGAACCTCTCACATCCTCTCTCCGGGCCTTGCAACCCACTAATGAAAGTGATGGCCAACTTTTCAGACTTCACCAACTGTTTGAGAATCACTGCCTTAAGGTCACCCATTGAGTTCTCCACTTCTTTATTTTATCCTCATGATAACCTGGTGAAGTAGATTAGGTTGACAGTGTGCGTGAATGGGCCCAAGGTCACCCAGCGAAAGAATGGGGATTCGAACTCAGGTTTCCCAGATCTTGAGACTGTCCCCACTATGCCGTGCTGGCTCTCTAGTCCAAGCACCCCAGGAGGATCAGCTCTGCCTTTGCTCAAGCGCTGTTGCTATCTCCTGATGTTATTTTCAATTCTTTAGGACTGGAGCATGTCAAATAAGTCTTTGCAAAGAGGGGTAGCATTACTTACCTTGACCACCTCTGGATGCTGATCTTGTATGTTCAGCAACAATGGGACAATACTGTTGAGAACTTGGTCCTGGATAAGGGACTTATCTTTCTGATCTAGGTTCTTAAGGAGTTCTTGAAATAGCTGGTTTGCAGTGCAGCATATCTTGACCCTCCCCTGGGAATGAGAGAGGAAAGAGGAAGACTTCACTGGAAAATGAAGAGGAAAACTCACTTTTGGTGAGACTCCAGGTTGACCTGGAAGCTGAAACACTGACCATTGTCCAGGATCCTCATATCTATAAAAATGCAGGGAGAGTCAAATGTATTTTTTAATGATCACTTTCCTGCAGCTGGGATTCTGCTTTGGAGATTCAATGCAACTGTGGGTTAGGCAAACCAATTAAAACATGTCTTGATTTTCCTTATCAAAATGCATGTGGGGGGGGGGGAGTCAGACTGCCCTGGGTTAAGTGCAATCCATTGCTTTTTTAAATAAATGCCTGCTGATGATGTCTCCTCTCCCTACAGCTCCAAAGGTAAACACAGTCCGTTCCCTAACATGTGGAAACTGAAGGGCACCCTGCTACCAATGCTTGAAGAGCATATAGTTCCACTTTACCAATCATAGTGCCTGAAACCACCAAAAAATCTTGGGAGCTGCAGATTCTTGAGAGAGCTGATAGTTCTCTATTAGTGAACCTTGGCATCCTCTTACAGAATTGTTGTTCCCAGGGGAGAGGGAATGGCTATTAAGTCCCATTTAAGTCTGTGGTACAGACAGGTCTAGAGTGCTCCCACAGAATGTGTCTGCCGCAGCTGTTTCTCCAGGAACTGCTTTCATTGTAGAAGGAGAATGTAATTTATCAGCGTAGGTATGAACACAGCTATATCTCTTGATAGCAGATGAAAGAGCAATATATGCACTTTTCTATTTGTAACGTTCAGCATCTACACATAGACACTGAACAGTGGAGGGGATCTGGCAAGGTAAAAGGTGGACTGCCCCTTCCTGTGTGGAAAAATCACTCAGAGAGAGTGTGTGTGTGTGTGTGTGTGTGAGAGAGAGAGAGAGAGAGAGAGAGAGAGAGAGAGAGAGAGAGTATTTGAGGGATGAAGTGGGTACCAATGTGGTGTAGTGGTTAAGAGCAGCAGACTCTAATCTGGAGAACTGAGTCTGATTCCCTGGCCCCTCCACATGAAGCGTGCTGGGTGACCTTGGGCCTTTCACAGTTCTCTCAGAACTCTCTCAACCCCACCTATCTCCCAAGATGCCTGTTGTGGGTTGATGAAGGGAAGGCCACTTCGAGACTCCATAAGTTAGAGACGAGATGGGTATAAAAGCATACACATCTTCTTCTAAATGGATTTAGTGGAAAGCAGAGAGGAGGGGAAAGGAATCAAGCTCAGTGACCAAGCCACTCCCTGACCTCTCTGGGGATAAGAGGTGGGGGGAGAGGAATCCTTTATCCACTTTCTCTCCCTTCCCCTGCATCTCCTTCCAGGTCCCCATTTGTATGGATTACTTACAACTTCCATCTTCCCTCCCTGCATTTTAGAGGAAGGATGAAGGATATACTGCTGTTCCGCTCCCCTCCTCTTATACCTCTAGTCACAGTACAATGGAGACAGAATCAATATCCACCATTGACTATTGTGTGAAATTAAAGCTCTGGAAATAAAGTAGGAAAAGCTACACAATTTGGTAGATTAAATTTCAAAAGGAAATGCTCAGCTGCATCCTTTAATGAATGAGAGAAGATCAAGGACAGATTCATGACTAAGGCTCCCAGAATTTCATGGTGCAGTCTCCCAGGATCGTCAAGGAGAGCCTGGTAGTTGGCTGCTTCATTTGGCAGAACTTCTTGCTTTTCCATGCTTCCCTACACATTTACAGAGCAATCCTATGTATAGAGTTACTCTGAAGTTTCATTGAGCAATGTGGGCTTTACTCCCAAATAAATGGCATGGGAAAATGCAGTCTTAATCTGGAATTACCATGATTCATTCACTTGGTTTTAATGAAAAGCTTTGAGGGTGTTGCTGGCAGCTCATTGGAGTATTTTCTCTGTTGTCCTCCTGCCTTTTTTTTACATCTCTTTTCTGCCACATGCTTGGACCTAAAATGTGATTGCAGCATCAACCTGAGCAAATAGGGAGACTTCCAAGAGGCTCTTCCCTTTGTATTTTTAGACTCCCAGCATAATTAATTACTTATGTTCTCCTGCGGAGGGGGGGCACCTAGTTCTCTCAGCACTCATGAATCAATTGTAAATTCTCTCTCTCTCTCTCTCTCTCTCTCTCTCTCTCTCTGTGTGAAGGGGCTTGAACACACATGAAGCTGCCTTATACTAAATCAGACCATTGGCCCTTCAAGGTCAGTGTTGTCTACTCAGACTGGCAGTGGCTCTCCAGGGTCTCAGGTAGAGGGTATTTCACATCACCTACTGTCTGGTCCTTTTAACAGGAGATGTGGGGGATTGAACCTAGGATCTTCTGCATGCCAAACAGATGCTGTGCCATGGCCCCTCCCCAGGTTTATTTTGCACTTAGCAAAAGCCACAGCTCTCTTTATTTGTTCCTAACCATTGTTATTTCATATTTATTTATGGAAACATTTATACCATGCCTTTCCTCGTGGTTCCTCAAGGTGGTTTACAATAATAGTTAGAACACATACCCAATTATAACTGGAATAAAATGACAAAACCCAAATCTCTCCTGCCCTCCCGGTCTTTAAAAGATGCCTGCTATTTAGACCTTCTCAAAAGCCCAGGCAAACAAGCAAGACTTGCTTGTAATTGTAACAGGGCGATTGTAATTTACAATAATAAATGAAACAATAAAACAATTATGAGCAGTGACCTTGGTTGCCTATAAAGTAAAAACAAAATATTTAAGCCCCTCAGCTCTGCAAAAGGGGAAAATGGATAATTAACCATTGATTCATGAGTGCCAGGGGAGAAACGGTACGGGCAGAGAGAAGTGGAATAGGAAATAATTCAGTAGGCTGAATATAACAGAGCAGAAGGAAAACGATAAGGAGACATGGGACCTTTGCTGGAGGTGACTACTTCCAAGGTGATGGATTTTACTGGGGATACGGTGCTGTGTTAAATGCCACGTGGAACCTCAGTGTCAATGGTGCTGTCAGCAAACTAGAGGATGGTAATCCTTCAGCAATGCAAAACAACCCTTATGTGAATAGTCTCTAGATCCGTAGCCTTACATCAGTCAAGAGGGGCTGAAGCTGCCTGGCAATCTTCACACATTCCATGACATTCTTCTTCTTCACAGCAATCCCGGCTACGACTTCAAAAGCTGTCAAGATCACCTTTTCGTCAGGGTCATTAAAACTCTGAAGGATACTCAGAGTCAGCATTGTGAGTTCTTTGTTCTGAAAGGACATCAGAATCCCTTTACCATTTGATCACCTGCCACAGCAGTTCCAAAGAACGGGCTGCCACCACACACACAATTAGCCCCGACATAGGCGTGAATGCCAGGCAGATTTAACATGCGCAGTCAGACACGCACATCTGGGAAGTGTCCCACAGCCGCAACAACCCATTTTGCTCCACCATAGGAGTGGAGTAAACAGGCACTGGGCAACGTCTGGTAGCAAACAGGTTGCTACAGGCCACGGGTGGACTTTCCCCTGTCTGATTGCTTCAGCGTACTCTCATGGTGTCAGGAAGGTCTGATCAGGCCATCCCGACTCCATGCTGTTGCTTTTTTGCCCTTCTCAGTATGCGCATAATCTCACACTCCATAGGGAGCCCTCAGGGCTGAGGTGCGAATCAATGATCCCTTATTTAAGCACATGGGAAACAAAAGGCCAAAAACCACCAACCCCGATTCACCTGTGGTTGTGTCTGATCATGCAGTGGCAAACTGTGCCCACGCGCACACACACACACACACACACCTTAGGCAGAGCTTAAGCCTCACCTAGCAGCAGCCAAACCTACCACCCAGAAGCAGTGCTATCAAGTGCAAGTTCTGGAGGCCTAATAGGAGTGTCTGATATGACAGATTATTGAACCATCTTCAGATATGGAAGCCAGTGCCTTCAACTGGCAAAAGGAGTTGGTATCCTCATTACTGCTGCTATGCATGAATGTATGCATAATGAGTTGGATCCCTTCCCTAACTTTCCATCTCTCCCCACCCACAGTCTGTTGCTTGCCCCTAAAAATCCCCTCTGAGAGTAAGGAGACTACAATCAGTGGTCCTTTCCGCACTTGGATCTCATCCCTGGTTCTATTAGAGTTCAACTCGCAACACCATACCTTGCATATAACAGCATCCATTTATCCTGGGACAGGTGTGGGGCAAAACCGGGGTGACCTCAATGTAATGTGGAAACAAAAAAATACCCTGAGATAATTACAGGGGTGAACTGGTATATAGTGTAGAATATAAAAATACCCTGAGATAATTACAGGGGTGAACTCGAGTGTAAGGTTTAATGTAGACATACCCCGAGATAATTACAGAGGTAAACTTGCGTGTAGTGTAGAATGTAAGTTCGGAGACAGGGTTGAACCAAGATTTAAGGTCAAGTGCAGAAAGGACCAGTGATGGAGGTTCACTATTTATTTCCCCCGCAATTCTTCCCTCTCAGCACATCAGCTATTAAGCAATTAATCTCTCAAAATTTGTCAGAATCTAAGATACCAATTTTCTGGAGTTCGGAGCTTTTAAATAAATCACTGCTCTTCAAACTAAGCAGGATTTTTCACTTGTCTTCAGCCCTTAGTTTTGGAAAATAAGATAAATGCCTTGATAGTCACCAAAGAGTGGGAAAATAGGTCTTGCAGACATTGGATCAAGACTCAAGAGGTTCTCGGATTCTCACAAACTGGAAAGCGTAATAATTCTCTTCCTGTCATTCCAGAAGTTTTAAGACTGCTGTATTTGTCAAGACTGTACTTGTCAAGAATAAATATCTGAAAACATGATGCAGGCCAGAGCGTAGCTTCAAGGTCACCATCTTGCCCCCTCAGTCCCTTCTGCTGACTATCAAAGTCAGCTTGTCTGCTCTGACTCTCTCTAGGGTCTCAGGCAGAGGCCTTCATGTCACCTCCTACCTGAGGTGAAGATGCTCAGGCAAAGAATCCCCCCTCCTCGGTGCAGCCCCTGTATTCTGGTCCATTTTTTTCATAAGGGCCTTCCAACCCTGAGAGGAGATTTTCAAGATAAGCAGCAGGTTGCTAGGGAAAGGGGAAGGTGGGGGGAAATCTGCTCTGTCAGCTTCTTCTGCAAGTGTTGTTATAGAATCCAGCTCAATGTATTTTTGCTCTAAATGTTTAAGACCAGGTAACTTGAGAAAAGAATTTTTTTTTCAATTCCAAGGACATAATGGTTGTGGAATTGATTGATTTCAAACTGAGATTTCAGCCCATTTTGCATCTAGCATTTGCTCTGCTGTTTTACCAAACCCATGCTGAAACAGAAATCCCCCTCTATATTACATGCCACTTTCACTTTCTTTGATTGTTGGATTTTTATTGTGGCCTCCACACTGCAAGCCAGTTTAACTTCCTTTGATCTCTCGGTTTTATGGTCCTGTCTGCATAGATTTATGGCCATTTTATGGCGTTCAGGGGTGACTCTGCAGTCAGTACAGCATTGACCTGGGGTATTTGAATGTTGTTTTGAGCCACATCTTTTTCTGTTACAGTGTGGGTTTGGTAAAACAACGGAGCAAATGTTAGATGCAGATTGGGCCGAAGTTCATGTTTTTGTCCTAAGCATCCTGCTAAAATGAAATCTTGACCCACCAGTGTATTTGAATAAACCTGCTGTAATCTCAGAAGCCAAGGGAAATATACTCTATATGTGCTCAGAGGAACTCCTCGTTATTGTTGCACATATCCCAGGGCTTGGCACTGTATCCCGCGGAGGATTTTTGTTAGAAGAACCAGATGCGATGTCCCTGTGCGTCAGCCTCTGAGAAGCAAGTGACCAGAGAGTTACAGCTAGATAGGCAGACACTAAGCATCTTCCTGTTTACTCTTCTGTCACTAAACCCTTTGATGTGCGGATTGCTACTCCTAGGGAAAACAACTTCCTTCCGGCTCCTTTTCCCTCTTCCTGCACGCATACAAAGAGGGAGGGCATGTTTCTCCTTTGGCACCATGGATGCCAGGTGCTTCTCTGCACCTGCATCCATCACTAGCTAGGGAGAACAGAATCTGTCCCTTTCTCTATGCTGCACTACCAAGTATGTATTTCCTAAACAAATCAGTTCTTATTTTCTTTTACACTGATGAGTGGCTCTGTGTAACTTTGTAGTCTTACCAGCATACACTGCTCAAAGGAGCTCTGCTGTGTTCTGAGCCTTCTGCTAACTTTAACAAGGGATCTGGCTTAACATACCAGCTCTCCCAACAATTTTCATAGACAGAAGGGCAGTGATTTGCCAGTTTCCCCCTCTTGTTGCAGACTTCCAGCTACTCCATTCATGCTGTTCCTAGAGGATCCCCGGTCCTGCAGAAACAGCATTCCAGAGGTCATTTGAGCATCAGTGGGAAGGAGGGAGGTAAGGAAGTCATACTTCATAGTTGGAAATTCCCTCTGTTCATGGAAATCCTCCATGAGATCCAAATCTGAGCCTTACATCCAAAACAGGTTCCGGAGCTCTGATTCAAATTAAACCTCGTTTCTTAAAGTTCTTGCTTCCCAAGTTCTGGTTTTATAACCTTCCTGATATTGAGTCTGGTCATTTGTCAGTGGCATTCAGTAATGCCTTCCTGGATACAGCTGTTCAGGGTCTGTAGCTGAGAAATGTCTTTTCCAAACCCCATTACGTAAGAATCTTTTAACTGAGGCTTCAACAAAGCAGTGATCCCCCGCTGCACACATGCATGAAGCTATACTGAATCAGACTATTGGTCCATCAATGTCAGTAGTGTCCACTCAGACCATCAGCTGCTTTCCTAGGTTTCAGGCAGAGGTCTTTCACATTGTCCTACTTCCTGGTTCTTTCAGCTGGAGAAGCTGGGGCGTGAACTAGGGACCTTCTGCATGCAGAGCAGAGGCTCTTCTATGGAGACATAGCCCCTCCCAGTAGATTTGCCAGTTGAATTACAGCCCCGTCCAGTGATGAACTTTGATTCAGCAAAAACTTTGTTAACTTGCCACACCCATGTTAGTTTGGACCAACCTTTGCTTTGCCTGGGGGGTGGGAATGCAATGCCACTGTCTGGGGAGGGGAATCACGCCCTCACTCACATTTTGCAGGTGAAGAGCAACGTTGCCCATCCCGTGGAGACTGAGCCAGCGATAGGTTGAGTTTGAATCAGTGTTCCAATTCTTCAGCAGGTTCAGGATATAATTCTTCTGTAGCACTGTGTAGGTGGACTCAGAAGAAAGCAGCTGGACAACACAAATAGCAACGTTATGTCAAGAGACTCCGAGACCTTTCCCCCGTTTCCTTGCCAGGTATAGAACAGCAACGTGCCATTAGGTACACAAAATACAGACGAGGACATTAGGTGTTATAGATCTATTGCAATTATAAACTTGCTGGAGACAGAGGCACAAAAACCACATTAAACAATGTCTGGCTCATCAGTACATATCTAGGTTGGAACCACCTAGGATACCCCTAAGGGCCATACCAAAGGATGCTTTGGTATATACCCCTGCCGCGCACAGCCTGTGGCCTCCCTGCAGCAAGCTTTTGAATGCTAGGACCTGGAAACGGGGATGTACCATCCTAGAAACAGTCACATCAGCCCTGCTGTAGCTCCTAATTGAAAAAGGCTCCTAATTGGCACAAGGCTTGTCAACATGAGCAGAGTTCAGAAATAATAACAGGTGCAAAGCAGCATCTCTGAGCCGAAAGAGAGAGAGGAGGGGAGAGAGAGGGAGAGGTGTCCCCCTAGAGACAAATCCTTCTTCTCCTCTTTTCTCACCAAGAAGGCTGGCTCAAGCAGTCTCATAATGAGATGGAGTGGAATAGGCTGTGTGGGTGGTAGAGCTTGGTTTCTTCTTTAGGGCTTTATCAAACAAGTCAGTACAAGATCTGAACACTGTCAAACAAAGTGAAAAGCTCCTGATTGTCACTAGACAGCCTTGGGATCAACTCTGTTATGGTGCCTCTCTCACAGTTATTGTGCCTACAGGAAAATTAAATAAATTACCCAGCTGCTCAGTACCAGATTTATGTACAAACTAAGTAAGCTACAGCTTACAGTCTCAGATAGGGATTCCAGACTCAGCCTGGCAACCAGTGGAAGGGTTGGGAGCAGAGGGGCAGCAGTGCGAGCATGATGACATAATTTCTGTGGAAGACCTGTAAGTGATGTTGGTAGTTCTAGGGATTGCTGCAAACTCTATGATAAAACCATAGTGTTTGTGCTGATTCCTAGAGCTACCACCATCATTTCTGGATTTTCCCTGGAAGTGATGTCATCATGCTGGCTATATCAGTGAGCTTGGAACAGTAATGGGCAACAGGAGCTCGGGTCAGGGGATCCCCTGCTCTGATGGGAGACTTGGCAGCCCTAGCCTCTGATCATGAGAGACTACAAATACAAACAATTACTTAACTTATAAGTTTTATATTTAGTTTTGGTAATGCTATGGGTCCTCTGCCCTGACCTGGATAGCCCAGGCTAGCCCAATCTGAAAAGTACTGGACTCGGGAGGTCGGTGAAGTGATTTCAAGCATAGCTCAGTTTATTAGATGGTTCAGCTCAAGGATACCTAAGGCGGGCCGGGGGTCTGCTTTTATGCACAGGGAAGCCTTGCCCCCGACCTCACCCATACAGTGTGATAGGACACCTTCCCTGCCAGAGACTCTAGTTGGTACATTTGAATATTCTGAGCCTCTGATAGGGGGGTGTCCAGGATCCTAGGGCACTATTATTTGCTGGCCTCAAGCTCAAGCCACTTACCTGGCCATGTGCTCAGACTGCATGGCAGTCGCTATTACCTGAGCACATGGCAGCGTTTAGGTACAACAAAGACATAGCCAAAAATGCTTAGATTTAAGTATAGAACATAACAAATCCATCAAATCCCAGAAGCTAAGCTGGGTCCACCAAAGAAGGCCAGGGCTGCTGCATAGAGGTAGGCAATGGCAAACCCACCTCCGAATGTTTCTTGCCTTGAAACTCTATGGGGTTTCCATAAGCCAGCTGTGACATGATGGCACTTAACACCACCACCTTGGGTCCTCTGAAACTCTCAAGTATTCTGTTATGTGGAATAAATAAATGCAGCACAACACATGTGTATTAGCTTTAAAAGAAAAACTTTACTTACTAATGAGAAAGGGTAACTGGAGGTTAAAGAAACAAAGGATAAACACCCTCTCTAACTACTCTGATCTACATGTTGACTCTAAGACTTCTAAAACGACTAGAGGAGAAGACCAAAGAGCAATAAAACTGAAATCCAATGCTTACTCTCTAGCCATCCTCAATCTATTGATTACCCAATTGGAGAATCCCAATACTAACTAATTATGCATTTTATCACCTTACTCTGGCGGGAAATATGTGCAGGTTTTATTATTGGCTCCCTAAACTTCACTAGCTAGGACATTAGCATGCATAAACACGTGTTAATTCTGTCATGACTTCAGGAAGAGAACTTGGAAATCCCAACAGAAACTTGACATAGATTAGGGCCTCACCCTCTCTCTTGTCCGGCAACCACTACTGTATGGCGAAACAAGGGGTGGAGGGCCTTCTGTCTTTGCTGAAGGATGTCACTTGAGCATGCTGGACTAGACTAGGTACCACTGGAGCCACAGTTAGCTCTGTGCAACATCATGCAGCTCCAGCTTGGCTCCTTCCTACATTTGCCAGCCAGCCAACAAAGCAATACCCCCCACTTTGTTGCCAGCCAGCCAACAAAGCAATACCCCCCACTAAAGGCAAAATTCCTTGGTTGCTAAGCAGCAATGGTGGCAAGGTAAGGAAATAACCAGGAAACAGATTGCTGAGAAAAGGAACAGGAGTGGGGACCAAAAAATAAGGGGGAATGTGGGAAGGGGAAATGTAAAGAAGACAGCTAGAAAGAATTCGAAAGAAGCATACAAATTTGGACTGAATAAATGATTCTGTAGAAAGCAAACTATAATCATATAGAAGAAATGTTACCACTGTCCTTCTTTATCCAAGTGACAGTGTTTGAGACTCCCTGATCTGCAGTTTTTGGTACCCCAAAGTTATTTGATGTAATTTAGCCATTAAACCTAGTCTTAGAGCACTGCTGTAGACTATTCAGTCTGGGAATGAAATTAAGACATGTGGGTTTGTTGTTAGAAATGAAAATTCCAGAGCAACAGCTTTAGAACTGGACGTGTGTGAACACATTTTTCTCTCTTAACTGCTGTGTCCTCAAGATTGACATTGAAAGGCAAGGATGGAGCATGTATATAAGTGATATACTAGCAGCGTACAGTCTTGTGTGTCACTGCCCCATCATGCACTGCTACAATGGCACTGTTCTTCAGAAGAGCTAACAATACATATGCCTGGAGATGCGACTCAAAGACCTACTGCAGTGAAAAAGGCCATTGCCGTGAGCTTCTGTTTGTCATCCCCGTGATGGAGAAGTGGTATCACCTTGGTAAATACGGCGTAATCCAGACCTCGATAATATTTGACAATGGCTCTGGAAGAAAATAAATATTTTTTTCATATAGATAACATGCTGAACAATATTATCCACAGACTCAAATTTCCCACTGTTTACCTGGCCAGCAGAAGAACTCCTTCCAGGTAATTCTCTGGTGAAGACAAGAGGTCCCAGCCTCCAGCTAGACTCACAAAACACATCCAAGAATTCCTCTCCCTTTTAATTACAGCTTTTAAGGCTTCCACAGCACAGCTGAATGCAGGATAAGAAAAGCATTTGATTAACAGTGATAACATTCCTTTTGGAGCCTACGGCATTGATGGTTTTAATGCATATTCTTTGTTATAATAGCATTATAATATATAATATAATATAATATAATATAATATAATAGCATTATAAATCCTTTATACAATTTTTTGGCTTAAAAGAGCATGCTATATATTTGACCAATCATATTCTTTGGAAAGTCATTAAAAATATAGCTTTAGAGCAATTAGACTGTCACCTGCTTTACAGGGCTGTTGTGAGGATAAAATGGAGGTGGGAAGAACTCCACTTCGAGCTCTGTGGAGGAAGGGCAGAATTAAAAAGGTAATAAGACAGATTTTGTTATGTGGCCACAGAAAATCACCTTGATGGCCATAGAGGATTTGCATAATTTAGTTCTACATAGAGGACTTCCCCCCATCCTAAAATTTCCATTTCCTGCAGTATATGTCACTTTACTGATGAAAATCACATATCAAACATGACTAAATGAAGCCACTGCCAAAATTTTGAGTTCCCATGGCAGACTAATTAGAAAGCCCAGGTAGAAATCTTCCACATTACAGTCACAGCCTTAATTAAGGTTGAAACCCTGGTTTTAATTAGGACTAAGTCAAAACTACTTGCTGGGTTTGGGGGTTTTTTTTGCAAACATTTTGGCAGTGTCAAATAGTGTCTCCCCACACCCTTCTCAATTATTTTTGGCAATGCTTGCAAAAATGTTCTCTGACTTATTTGCATTGCTCTCTCATGCTCTTTCTCAGTCAGCTTTCCTTGCTCTAGTGATGTCATCATGTAGCTTAATCTAATTGGCACATAATACAGTGATGTTATCCTGTGTACTGCCTGACTGGCTTGGATTGGTTTGGATAGCCTGTAGGAACCAAGGTGCATGGCCATCATTCTTCATTGACTTGATTGGTTTTCCAGAATGTGATCACATAATCAAACCTTATTCATTATGAGACATCTTGAAGTCATCCTGTTCACTACAGCATTCACGATTGGCTGGGCAACTTCAATGTGATTAATACAGGGAATTCTTTTTTAAAAAAACACACACATAGAAGGACAAATGGTACCCAAACAGCAGCACAAGGGAAGTTATGCTACCAAACAAGTTGAAGAAAATATAGATAGTGCTGATTAGAGATTGGGAACTTCACTTAGAACAGCCTAATTTGCCCTCTGGCACACACAAAGACATTAAGCAAGAGCCTGCCTCTTTCAGGGGTCCCCAAACTGTTTGAGCCTGTGGGCATACTTGGAATTCTGACACAATGTGATGGGAAAAGCCACAAAATGGCTGCTATGGCTTACCTTTAGTCACACAGTGAAGATCCTTGTGCTGTGGCAGCAGCTGTTGCCAAAGCAATATTTTTTTAAAAATCTGTCAATCAAATCTCCAGTGACCAATGAGAAGCTTTGCTGGACAAAAGCCCCACCTGGCCCCACCCATTTTCTAAAAGCACTTGGTAGGCACCAGGGAAGGTGTTAGCCAGCATCATGGTGCCCACAGGCACAATGTTGGGGACCCCTGGCCTTTTTATTTATTTAAACAATTGATAACCTGCTTCTACTACTCATGAAGTGCCTTCCAACACAGTATAAAATGCAACACAAAGAAAGCCCCCTGATGACAACCAGTCATATCCAACAAATGACCATCAGGGCCAAATGACCATCAAATTCATTCAACAACAGAACCCATCACCAGATGTAATCTACAGCAATAATGGTCAGTAGCAATAAACCACAGCAATGATGAAACCTGATTATCAAAAGCTTAGTTACCAAAAATTCATGCTCTATGCCCATGATTTTCATACTAATGAAATGCAGTCACTGGAAAAGGATGCCAATTGGGGGGCCTGTTGCTATTTTTCTCTGCAATGCTGAGCTTTCCATTTATACAGGAACTGAGTATGAGAAAGTTCAGTAAAGCTGTGGTCACACAAGCAGTTCGTGCCGATATAGTTGTGTTACCTTTTCTGATTTAAAGAGCACGATCAGACAACAATATTGGTTTTCCATGCCCCAGTTGCTGACACCCTGCTTTGCCTTGCTTTGGAAGCAGAGTAATCAGGTACTGGGGAAAGTCTGGTATTTAGGGATGCCAGCACTTCCACTCTGTGTTTCTGGCTGTCTGAACTCCCCTCTTGTGAAATCAAGGCATTTGGGAAGTCTGAACCTTCCCTTCCATTTCTGCATCCTTTCTTTTTTTAGATCAGGTAGCGATGTTCGCATAAGCGCATAATTGTCCCTGGGGTTCTCAGTCACCTTGGCCAAGTAGTCATCTGGGAGTAGTCATCTAGGGAGTCCCCAAGGGAGTTTTTTTTGAGTGACAATTCCCCCCCAACCCCCCCTCTCCTGTTTCTGCATCAGAGTCTGAGAGCACACCATGACTGACACAAGGGTAAATGCACTGAAGTCAGTGGGACTACTCTGATGTAAATCTGCACCCCCCATGTATTCCATGGAAGAGAGGTGAAGAGGAGGAGGCTGAGAGGGGCTGGAGTACTTGGCAGAGAGATTGTGGAGCTGTCGAAAAGGAGCCTGAGCTTTGGATACACATGAGTAAAATGCACATGAGTAAAAGAAAAAAAAGAGAAAAGAATATTGCAACAATCTGAACGATGGACCATGGGGCGAGAGTGCAGTGAGGCCAGTTCAGGGTGGGATGTCTGATCAAAACTTCCCACAGTTATTTAAACTGCTGCAAATACAGGCACAGCCAGGTCATGCTAACTCTCCAGTGTGACCGCAGCCTTAGTTCCTTAAACTAGTAGCTTTTCCTAGTTCTATTACAAAAACTGTGCTAAGTCTGAGATCTTAAGCATAGGGAATTATCTTCTACTGACATCAAAAGGACTTACTAAATAAATACATTCAGGATGAGACTGAGAACATGAATCTTGGCAACATACTACTGGGATGTATAATCTTTATAAATTAGCAAGTCTTTTGTTCATTTTTAATGATAACCGCCTGTATCCTACCACTCCATTACACCTTCCTCCAACTTAAGTGACTCTTCCATTGGATGAAGAGACTTTTACGTTTCAGGAAGACTCCTTAGGTGGGAGAATAGGATGCTGCCCAATGACTCTCATGTGATAGTGGGTCAGGGATACTACTGCTGGAATCTTAGCTGAAGACACAGATAACAGCATGTTGTTGTATCTGATATTGATCTTTTTAGTACCCCATTAACTGTTACCTTATATAGCTTGATGTTTTCAGGCCTTCCTCTATTCCATATTCAACATCTGCAAAGTTCACCAAGTAGTGCAGCTGAATAACCAAGAAGATGATCACAGACACATAAAAGCTGTTCATAGGCACTTTGGAATTTTTGTTCCTAAATATTATGCACAGGGCCTTTGTTGCCTGAAACAGAATAAAAAAAAAACCAAAACATTGCCTTCTGTAGGGCTGTCAGAAAAATATGCTCCTTGGGCAGCTTCCAAATTAAAAATGATAAATAATCGGTAAACGAGTTCTGCAATAAAAGTGTCAGCAAAAATCTAGCAGCGATTGAACTATCAACAAACAGCATAAAAAAGTAAAACCAGCACTATTCTTTCAAATACCCACAGAATAAAGATAATAAAAAAACAATCAGAGAAACCAGCATAGGGAAGAACAAGAGAGAGAAAGTGTGTGTGTGTGTATCTTAAGGGAACAGAAAACTAGATTCAAATCCCTTCTCTGCCATGAAACTTACTGGGTAACCTTGGGCCAATTGCTTTCTCTCTGTGCCACCTATCGGACAGGGTTGCTGCAAGGATAAAAAGAGAGGCCATGTATGCCACACAGATCTCCATGGAGGAAAGACGATATAACTCTAAGGAACCAATGTGTAAACCAGAGCAAGGGGAACAAATCCAAACAAGAAACCAATCCAGCATAAAAAAAATGCTCGGGGAAATAAAAAAATGTTTTCACCTAAGTTTAACAAGTTTGGATCCATGCATAATCAAGTCATCATGAGAGATTTTGGCCATCTGGATGCCCTCCCATAATCATGTATTAACCATTGTTTTGTTTTTGTCAACTTAGTTGTTAAAAATGATAGAAGAATGGTTTTGTTGTCCCTTCTTCCCGAAGCAGCAGGAAGTTCTAATCTAGGAGCAGAATCGCAAGGTAATTTTCCTCAGGAACAGATTGCTGCTATGTATGATCAGGAGATATGTGTATCCTAGAAATATGTCCATGTGAATAGAACTACAGCTGTAGGATAACTTTTCGCACACACACCCCATACAGTCTTTGTTACTCCATCTTGGAGTTCTATTAGCTCCTGACCTCTGTGTGCCTGGGAGGATGGCTGATAGGTCACTCTCTAGATAATGTTTTTGTTCACTCTCTCAAGTTCTAATCTAGAAAGCTGTCTTGTTTCCTTCTGCCACTGACTACCAGGTGCAAGGTCTCTCAGTGTCTAGAATGTAGCTTTGATGGTGCTGTTCTTGACTTGTAGCCAGCAATTAGCGTATAAGATGTTTAGTTTAAGGTATGTATATCATCTTGAGGTCTGGCTGTGCATGTGTGCATTCGAGACCCAGTGGATAGGAGAGTAGCGTGCTATTTCTGTAAGCTTGATTATTACCTATTAAAATCTCCTTGTAAGCAAACCTGATTCTTGCATGTCATTTCCTTGGGATTTCTGTGAAACTGTAGCTCTTGGCCAGAACCCCACACAGTGGCTTAGTCAGCAGAATCCCACAGGAACTAATATGCTGAGATTCCAACGGAAGGAGGGTGGGGAGGCTACATTGGAGAGACAGCTCCTTGGCTGACCCCATCAGGGCATGCAGGCCCTCAACTGTAAAATATTTGGTGACCCTGAGCGGACCACTGGCTTGGTCAGAAGTGAATAAAAACTGCACCCCAACTGATTTGGCAGCTGCCATAGAGACCCCGAAGCTGGAAAAGTTGTCAGCTAAGGGAAAGCTAAGTCAAACTATCTGTGGCTGAAGACAGACTGGCAATCTAGAGCAGGAGAGCTCTGCTTGTAAAGCGGGGAAAGGGAGCCCGTTCAAACAGCTGCAGCTGTTCCCCGGCTCCCTTCCATGCTTACCCACTTTCCAGCTGCTTCCCTTCCATGTTAGAAGGACACCAGGAGAAACTGGTGTCCAGAGGCTGTCTGTTGCTTGCATCCCACTTCGGTGCAATGTGAACCGGAAGAAGGCGGGATTCAAGTGGAGGTGGTGGTGTGAATGCGCCATCGTGGAGATATGCGCATGAGCACATGAGCACTCATACACCCATATGCACCCATGCCCCAAAACAGGAGGTGGGGAGATTTTAAAGTTGTGGGGCCGCTCCGCAGCAGTCTGAATGCTCCGGTTCGGTATGCTAACGCAGGAGTCTGGCCAGTGTGCACGGCCAGCCCTGGAGCAGTTTCCCCCCACAACTTTCGGCCCCGCTTTCCTCCCACTCCAGATTGCCAGTCTGTCTTCAGCCTGTGTTACACCAGCTTTGGCCCTATTAACAGTATGGGAGAAACAAAATGAAAAGGTGATTTCTAAAGGACTAATAGTGTTTATGTTAATAGCGGCACACAGGACAGTTGCTAAAAGTTGGAAAGCCACAGAATTATAAACATTACAATGATGGTATTTTGAGTTATGGCAGATTGCAGTAGTGGAAAAATTAACAAGTCAAATTAGAATAATCAAAGCCAAAGTCAAAACTGTAGACTTCTTTGAAACTTGGCACAATTTTATTTTATACACAACTCAGAACAATACTCAAAGTATGTTTAAGCCCTTCCTCATATTATGGAATAAAGTTAAATAAACCTCTCTCTGTACTTTAATCAGGTTGTAACTACATTAATTATGTATGCTTATAGAATAAGAAAAAAGAAGGGGAAAGAATTCCCTCTCTTTATATTTATGCTGATTTTTGAGCTCTCTACCAATGCCTTAATTTGCTTGCTTTTTACTGTTTTCTTTTTTTTCTTTTGTTGTTGTTGTTATGTGTACACTGTGGGTTGTTCTTCTGTGTGGGGAGTGGGGTGTGTGCTTGATGTTTATGTCTGGGCTTTTTTTGCATATATATTTAAATAAAAATTATTTTTAAAAAAGCTAAGGAGAAGCAGAGTGCTGGTCGGCTGCCATCGCTTCTGCTCACATCTCTGGGAACTTCTGTGCAGAAAGAATTAGGATGGAAGGAGAAAGTAGAAAAATTAGAAGTAGAACTTGGGAATGAAAGAGATTTGTGAGTGCTGATAAGCACTCTGGAGAGAGAAGCCTGCTGGAAAATGATCTGGAGGAATGCGCCCTTGGTGGATATGTTGCAGACCATGAAAGATTATAAAAGCCAGGAGCTGACTGCATTGCAACAGCAATATCAGCAGAAGAGGGGCGAATCTGCTCTCACCTGGCTGGTTTGATTCTGGGATTTGGGCGGAAGAAGTGCTGAAGCTGAGTGGAGTTATCATTCAACCTGCTTGGAGGCAGCTTCTCTGAAAAGCTCCCTCCACTGAGGACATATATATGGTAATAGATTGGATCATAAATGTAATGCACTAGGCATGGCCTGATTCCACAGAGGGAGATGCTGCTCATAGATCCCCTACTCCTGGGGAAGAAGGAACCGGGAAGGAAAGGGGGCAGACTTCTAAACCAACTCAGAAAATGATCAGGCAGAGCTGTTTGCATCCTGATTTATCTCACCCTCCTGGCTGGATACAGTGGAAACCCCTGAACTCCTCTGATAGAAAAGCCGGTTCCCCACAAGAGTCCAGGTGTGAAGGGCTGTGGGGGTGGGGAATTTATGATATAGACTTGTTGCAGGAGCGCACAGGAGAGACTGAGCTGGGAACTTTTGAATTCGGGTCCCCACACCTCAGAAAGGATATTATAGCATTGGAAAAAGTGCAGAAAAGGGCAACTAGACTGCTAAAAGGGTTGGAACACTTTCCCTATGAAGAAAGGTTAAAGTGCTTGGGGCTCTATAGCTTGGAGAAACAACAACTGAGGGGTGACATGATTGAGATTTACAGGATTATGCATGGGATAGAGCAGGTAGAGAAAGACTTTTCTCCCTTTCTCACAATACAAGAACTCATGGGCATTCCATGAAATTGCTGAGCAGTCAGGTCAGAACGGATAAAAGGAAGTACTTCTCCACTCAAAGGGTGATTAACACATGGAATTCACTGCCAGAGGAAGTGGTGGTAGCTACAAGCATGGATGGTTTCAAGAGGGAATTAGATAAACATATGAAGCAGAGGTCCATCACTGGCTATTAGCCACAAGGTATAGATAGGAACTCTCGGTCTGGGGCAAGTGATGCACTGTATTCTTGGTGTTGGGGGGGGGCAACAGTGGGAGGGCTTCTAGTGTCCTGGCCCCACTGGTGGACCTCCTGATGGCACCTGGTATTTTTGGTCACTGTGTGACACAGAGTGCTGGATTGGATGGGCCATTGGCCTGATCCAACATTGGCTTCTCTTATGTTCTTACATGAGCCTTGCATGGATCACACCAAGAAGTAGCCCTTTCACCAGAGGAAACTGCAACTCTTCCAGCACAGGGAACCCTGGCCCTGAAGTTGACCTTGCCCTAAAGAGGGGAGGCAAGGATGAGCTTGGTCTATGTGGGTTCAGTTGTGTGATAGAAACACCCCTTGCTCTGGAGAAGGGGGCAAGGGGACCAACCTATCTGAACCTTTCCTGGACTGCATGGGTTCAATAGTTTGGCAGGAGTGCCCCCTAGTGGGCCATCACCTCCACACAAGATTTGAAAAAGCTGACACACAAACAAGCTTCAGAGTTGCCTATTTTTTCAGCCTCGTAGAACTGCTTTTTGTAGTTATTGTACCTTATGGATTTTCTTTGGTTATTAAAATGCTTTAACAATGAGTAAGAAAGCAGTAAATGCGCAAAATATAATCAAGTCTTGTTGGATATATATTTTGATGCCCACCACTGCAATATTAGAGCACCCTGTTTTTCAGAACAGATTAGCATTGAACATGATCACTGCAGCCCAGGGTGGAGTGAGTGACATGCTCCAATAAGAATGGCAGAAAGTGAAGAGGACCTCAAGAGCCTCTTGCTCAGGATGAAAGAGGAGAGTATAAAAGCTGGCTTGAAACTCAGCATCAAAAAACCTAAAATCATGGCATCCAGCCCCATCACTCCTTGGCAAATAGAAGGGGAAGTTGTGGAAAAAGTGACAGACTTCATGTTCCTGGGATCCAAGATCACTGCAGACAGTGACTGCAGCCATGAAATTAAAAGACACCTGCTCCTTGGGAGGAAAGCTATGGCAAACCTAGACAGCATAATAAAAAATAGAGACATCACCCTGCCAACAAAAGTCCGTATGGTCAAAGCAATGGTATTCCCAGTAGTGATATATGGCTGCGAGTGTTGGACTATAAGGTAGGTCGAGTGCTGAAGAATAGTTTCTTTTGAATTATGGTGCTGGAGAAGACTCTTGAGAGTCCCTTGGACTGCAAGGAGATCAAATCAGTCAATCCTAAAAGCAATCAACCCTGACTGCTCCCTGGAAGGCCAGATCCTGAAGGTGAAGCTCAAATACTTTGGCCACCAAATGAGAAGGGAGCACTCACTGGAGAAGACCCTGATACTGGGGAAGATTGAAGGTCAAAGAAGAAGGGGATGGCAAAGGATGAGATGGTTAGACAGTGTTATCGATGCAACAAACAAAATTAAGCAAACTCCAGAGCACGACAGAAGACAGGAGAGCCTGGCGTGATGTGATCCATGGGGTCGCAAAGAGTCGGACTCGACTGTGTGACTGAACAATAACAACAAAAATTATAATATGTAGCCTCTTGTTTATGTACATATGTCTGTTTTGCTGGTGTGCTTTCTGTTTGCAATGTACTAATGCCACATGTAAGAAATCCCAAAAAGCTTTGTTAGAATTCTACCACCTGGAGGCCAAATAGCAGGACAGTGAAGATCTGGCCTTCAAAGGCAAGAAGAGTTTGCAACACACAGCCTTATGAGTGTCCTTTGGCCATCTGGGGTGGACTGTATAGTCTTTGTTACCCCATCTTGGAGTCCTGTTAGCTCCTGATCTCTACGGGAGTTCTGTTAGCTCCTGACCAACAGGCCACTCCCCAGAGAATGTTTTCTTTCACACTCTTCTGAGTTCTTATCTAGAAAGCTGACTTGTTCCCCTCCGCCACTGAGTACCAGGTGCAAGGTCTCTCAGTAGCTAGAATGTATCTTTGACAATGCTATTCTTGGCTTGTAGCCAGCAATTAGACTATAAGATGTTTAGTTTTAGCTATGTATCTCATCTCAAGGTCTGCCTAAGTGTCACTATGTCTGTTTGCGTTTGAGACCCAGCAGATGGGAGCTTAGCCTGCTATTTCTCTAAGTTTGATCACTGCTTATTAGAATCTCCTTGTAAGCAAACCTGGATCTTGCATGTCATTTCCTTGGGATTTCTGTGAATCTGGAGCTCTTGGCCAGAGCCCCAAACACTCCCCCCCCATATGGTTTTTTCTCCAAGATCTGATATCTAAGAGCAGGGGTCATTTCGTAGAAAAAGAGGTGCAGGAGCTCATTAGCATAACTAATTAGCATAACTTATTTGCATATGCCACACCTCCTGACATCACCGGAAGTGTGTCAGAAGGCAACACCCACTGCTCAGACTCCACCCTAGAAATCTCCAGGTATTTCCCAACTCGGAGCTGGCAAGCCAGCTTTACACTTTGACTAAAGACACTTTAGGTTTCCTTTGCTCTTGCAAGGAGGCTACCCTACAACAACCATGAAAATACATATCAAGTTAGTTGCTTTTTTCCACATCGCACCACCATATGTGCCCTCTCCTTGGCTTGTTACTCCCGGAACGGCGTTCCTGCGTATTCCTGCTTGAAATGACCCCTGTCTAAGAACAAATAAACCCATGTTATTCTGAGAGACAGCAAATTAAATTGCACAACACAGCAGGAAAATACTTCACTATTGGCCTACCAGAATTCTAGGGTACAAAAATGAGAATGTAGCCATGGTCCAACAGAACATTAAAATATATAATAATGGAACCCTGAGCACAGTTACATCCTTCCAACCCCATTGACTTCAATGGGTTTAGAGTGGTGTAGCTCTGCTTAGGATGGTGCTGTGATTCTGTAAATTTCAGTTAAGGACACAACTTTGGATGGTGGTCTTGAATCACAACCAAGCCTATTTCTGGTTCTCAGTTAATGATTTGCTACAGCAGCACAGTGTAGAGTTATGGAACTAATACATTTGTGTTTGGCTCACAGCTAGAGGCAGAAGGGACCAACTATCCTTCATATTCAAGTCAGGGGATTCACTCTGGAGGCAAGGTCTTCTTTTCAGCATTTCCAGGAGCTTCGCCAGAACTTGGAGTCTGACTGGTTGTTTAGCTTGACCCAGGGCTTCCCAAATTTCAGCAACATGCCTGAAATAAAAGAAACAAATACACATGAATACAGGTTCTAACATTGCTGGTCTATTTCCTTTGCGACTCTAGTGTGGATGCCTGAAGTGCATAAATCTGTACACATATAAGATCAACAAAGGAACCAACAGTTCAGTCCTAAATGAAGTTATACCCTTCTTCTTAGCTCATTGACTTCAACATACTTAGAAGGGTGTAACTTTGCTTAGGACCGCACTGTAAAGGTTGCATCCAATAGACCTGTAAGCAACGCTCCCTCTAAGCTGTGGAGTCCTGTTAGCAAAAATTCTACTTTGTGAGCCACTGGCATTAAAGTTGGGAGCGAGTGATTTGGCTACTGCATAAATTAGTTTGCTCTGGTGCCATCCTTCCTGAGCTAGGACAAAAATGTGTGAGCTGGAGGATAAAAAACTGTGAGGTAGCTCACACTAACTCAGCTTAGAGGGAACAGTGCTTGTAAGCTAGTTTGCCACCAAGAGCATTGTTACAAATAGTTTGCTATCAGAGTTTCAGATTTACCTTTCCAACCATGAGGACTAGAAACCTAAGCAGTGTGATGTAGTGGTTAAGAGTGTGCAACCAGGATCTGGGAAACTCAGATTAAAATCCCTGGTCTGCCATGGTAGTTTGCTGGGTGCCCTTGAGCCTAACCTCCTTCACAGGGTTGTAAGGAAAAAAGGGATGAGCGGACAACATTGTAAACCACTTCAGGTCCCCGTTGCGGAGTAAAAATCAAGGGGTAAAAATGAAGCAAATGAATAAATAAATTTAAACATCTGGAATCCCTGGACTCCAACAGCACTTCAGAACTTACTCCTAAAGCGAACGACCTGTCACCCGAACTAACTGAAAAGGTTGCTCTATTTTTAAGTTTGGTAATTAAGGATCGTTTGCACAACACATAGTTAAATAAGATTAACTTATTTTTCCTTGTTACCTTTCTTTCCAATTATGTCTCTTTCTGTAACCTGTTTTATGCCAATAAAGGTATATGTATGTATGTACTCCTAAAGCAGCCAAGAAACTACTTTCACCAATTCTGTTTTCCTCTCCCAATTCTTCTCCAACATCCCCATTCTCTGTTTGAGTAGCATTTGCAGCCTTGCGGTTTTAGTATTTTCCGAGCAAGAGGGCAAGCCATTTGGCACACTGCAGCAGTCTAAATAGCCACCCGGAGGGCTCAATTGAGTCATGTGGTAGGATACAAATGTAATAAATAAATAATCATATGAATAACTCCCTGTAGTCTGGCTGATGAACAGGCTGTCCCTAGGAGGCAATGCTCATAATGCAGTGCTTGCAGAACAGCAGAGTTCTCTTTTGAGATCCACAGGCAATCCCATGTGGCCTGCATAAAACTCAGCTTCTTGAGCAAGTTTTCTATCTGGGAAATAGCATTTCTTTTGTTTGTGAAGACATGCTTAGGGAACATCCTAATGGCTCTGCGGTAGGGGTCTGAATATGGTACTTTGGTACCCACAGTCTAAAGCTGAAAACCTCTGCACACCCACCTGGCCATTAAACAAAATGGAACTCACTTCTCAATAAACATTCATAGGATTATATTAAATGTTTATAGGGTTGTTCTGGCAGGAGACCTCCTGCTGACAACTGTCATTGCTCATTCTGCACCAAGCAAATGGCGGATGTCTATGGTGGACACTTTACGATCTGGTGATTCTTAGAGCGACATGATGTCACTTCCGTCCCCCCCATAAGTCATGTCATTTTTTATTTTTTAATTATTTAAAGCATTTCTATGCCGCCTTTCCACTTGTTCAGTGTCCACAGGGCAGTGAACATAAAAAAAGAATGAAAACATTTGAGCAATTAAAATACAGTCAACATTATAAATTAACTCAATTAAAAGCACATAACGCTAGAAGGAGGGCCAGCAATTGTTATGCCAGATGAAACAAAAGAAGTCTTCACCTGGCACACATAATGCTGGCATCCTCATACCCCTCCCTCCCAAGCTCAACACTAATTGTGCAAGATACCAACCTGCGACCACTGGATGCTCTTGCAACCTAAATGGCTAGTTTCCCATGGCGGGACGAAAGCAAGCATAGTATGGTGTGGTATGGAGTACTGTTGAGAAAGAGGCTGAACCTGTACCCATTTGCTTTAAGGCCTCTGACAGAGACAGTCTTAGCAGGACAACTTTAGTTACTTTCACTCCTGTTCCCATGGTAGGCTTGCCATTTTCCTGCCAGGAGAGAGCAGCCCCCTAGCCTCGATAATTTGAGGAGCAGGAGAAAAATGGAGGGGGGGGGTCTTTAATGCAGAGACTAGGGGAAATTCCCTGAGTGTCACCTGGAAGAGATGTCACATCCTTCTGAAACTCCACCCTACCTGGGGCCCCCAAATAGCTGAATTAGGGTTGCCAGCCTCCAGGTGGGGCCTGGAGATCTCCCAATTTTGCAACTGATCTCCAGCTGACAGAGATCAGCTCCCCTGGAGAAAATGGCTGCTTTGAATAGTGGACTCTATGGCATTGTACCATGCTGAGGCCCCTCCCCTCTTCAGACCCCTCCCTCTCCTGGATCCACCCCCAAAGTCTCCAGGTATTTTCCAACTCAAACCTGGCCATCCTAATCTGAATATTTGCTGGCACTGGGCTGGGAACCCACGTTAAGGAAAGGGTATACCCAGGGGGAAGTTAGTGCAGGAATTTTCCATTTTGTCTATTGTTTTATTTTGAAAAGAACATTAACATACATCAAAACAAGCAAGGACAACATCTCTTCTCAGTGTATTACAAAACCCTTTGCCCCCTTTCTAAATTACATTTAGTTTGCTGAGAATAAACATTTGGTCCTGAGAGAGTTGTTAGTGAACAGTGCAGCAGCGTGTATTTTCAAAGTTGTCTAGCAGGGATATCAAATTTTGATCGTAGTTCCTCCAAAGACAGCAAGACAGAGGGTTTATGGGACGCTGCCCCTTTCCCCTGCAGGACTTGTTCATGCGTGTAATGAAAAGGCTCAGTGGTAGAGCATCTGCTTGGCATGGAGAAGGTCCCAAATTCAATCCCTGGCATCTCCAGTTAAAACATTAGGTAAGTAGGTGATGTGAAAGACCACTGCCTGAGACCCTGGAGAGCTGCTTCCAGTCTGAGTAGACAACACTGACTTTGATGGAACCAGGTTCTGAACAGTAGAAGGCTGTTTCATGTGTTGCTGTGTGTAAAGCTGTGGGCCTATGCATGAAAACCAAAATAGCAAAAATTTTGGTGAGCAATGTGGCAGGCAAGGTGCCAGCAATACACACAAGAATTGAGGCTGGTAGCCCCTTGCTTTGCAGGGGAAAATTTCCACCCTCACTCCCCTGCAGCTTGGAGATATTGGGGAGTTTAATAAATGATACAACTTTTATCATACCCAGATTTCCAATAAACCATTTTCCCCTTCACCCATTTCAAATTGGGGTTAAGCCAAAAAGGTGGCATCTGGTACATAGAAGGATCAAACATAAATTTGCTGGCCCACTTCCTTAATTCTCTTGCAGAACAAATAATAAGCCAGTCCCCCTCCGGCACATAGCTATTGCTCCCAGTGCCGCAATGCCATGCAGTGGCTGCAGCTATTTCCAAGATAAGCCTTCTTGCTTGTATAAAAGATGCACGGAGGTGCCAAACGCAGAAGGATAAAGTCTGCGTGGTCAGGAAAGTGGAAATCTCCCTGTCCTACTGCAGCTTTGGATTTCCAGTAATACACAGTCATTTATCAGCCCATTAAAAATTGCAGAGTATAGAGTTTATTTGATGGAAACAGGTAATTTAGATAGTTAAATGCAAGCCTCTAATTAAATGAACCAAATCGGATAAAAGATTCATTTTAATTGTGTTAAATTTACTCCAAAGAGGAAAATCGAATGCTTGCACAGTATTTCAAATCTGGCTTAGCCTGTCCATATTAGCCTGTACAATTTTCTTAATTTGCCTTGGGATCTCAGTTCCTAAATACTTAATTTTAGCTTTTGGCTGTGGTTTGGAATAAGCAAGTATTGTTACACGTTGAGCTGCCAAACCAAGGAACTCTGTCTTACCCACAGTTGCCCAAGCAGCCAGAGATGGATCCAAGGAGTCTGATGGTGCTGGGAGTACAGGAATCTAACCCGTAAAGGCACATGCCCAGAGGCTCTGGATGTGATATTCTTAAATTTGCAATGGATCTAGTAACTGCTGTCAGAAGGAAGGCAGGAGAGTATGGACTAGATATATTCCTGGGTCTCTAGTTACCAAGAATGAACCAGAGATGTTTGGCCTGGGGTGGGGTGGGGTGGGGTGGGGGCAACAGTATTTGATCTCTTGCTTCCCAACACAAATAAAGAGTGACAGAAAAGCTGTCATCTTTATCAGTTCACTGGAAATAAATGGCCTGTGATATAAGGGAGCCTGAGCAGATCTGTTGGATCAGGCAAAAAGTCCATCTTGTATATTCTCCTGTTCCCCAGTGGCCAACCAGATGTTCCCAGAAGGCCTATACACAGGAAAAGAAACCCCTGTTACTCCCCTCCCCAGCACTGGCATCCAGAGGGTTACTGCCTCTGAACATGAATTTCGTATTGCCACTGACTAAATGAACTGCCTAATCCATTTTCAAAGCCAGCTAAACTAACGTCCACCACTGCTTCCCACTGCAGCAAATTTATTTATTCATTTACATTTATACCCCACCTTGCTCCCAAATGGGGACCCACAGTGGCTTACTTTGTTTCCATCTCCTTCATTTTATCCTCACAACAACCCTGTGAGGTAGGTTAGGTTGGAAGTGTGTGATTGGTCCAAGGTTCCAAGGATCTTTCCTAGTCTTCAGACTCTAACCACCAAACCACATTGGCTTTAACAGCTAAATCACACTTTCAGTTAAGAAGTCCTTCCCTCTGTCCAAATTTACTGCCCATCAAATTAATTGGATGCCCATAAAATCTAGTCTTAGGGGAAAAGGAGAAAACCTTCTTGTTATCCACTTTCTCTACCTGCTCAATTCAGGTGGGTAGCCATGTTGGTCTGAAGTAGCAGGACAAAGTTTGAGTCCAATGGCACCTTTAAGACTACCAAAGTTTAATACTGGATATAAGCTTTTGTGTGCACGCACACTTCTTCTAGATACTTTATCTACCTGTATCATGCTTTCACCTAAATTTCCCCCCTCACTCACTGAAAATGTTGAGAGAGTGTGCAACTGCAATAAAAAAAGGCCAACACTATGCTGAGGGTTATTAGGAAGGGAACTGAAAACAAATCAGCCAGTATCATAATGCCCCTGTATAAATCGATGGTGCAACCTCATTTGGAGTAGTGTGTACAGTTCTGGTCACCACAGTTCAAAAAAGATATTATAGCACTGGAAAAGGTGCAGAAAAGGACAACTATGGTGATAAAAGGGTTGGAACACTTTCCCTATGAAGAAAGATTAAAGCGCTTGGGGCTCTTTAGCTTGGAGAAACGATGGCTGAGGGGTGACATGATCGAGGTTTATAAGATTATGCATGGGATAGAGCAGGTGGAGAAAGAAGTCCTTTTCTCCCTTTCTTACAATACAAGAACTCGTGGGCATTCCATGAAATTGCTGAGCAGTTGGGTTAGAACAGATAAAAGGAAGTACTTCTCCACTGAGAGCCAGTTTGGTGTACCGGTTAAGTGTGCGGACTCTAATCTGGGAGGACTGGGTTTGATTCCCCACTCCTCCACTTGCACCTGTGTACCACAGTCTCAGAGCTCTCTCAGCCCCACTTACCTCACAGGGTGTCTGTTGTGGGGAGGGGAAGGGAAAGGAGTTTGTAAGCCGCTCTGAGACTCCAAGTGAGTGACGGGTGGGATATAAATCCAATCTCTTCTTCTCTCTTCTCTTTACCCAAAGAGTGACTAACACATGGAATTCACTGCCACAGGAGATGGTGGCAGCTACAAGCATGGACGGGTTTCAAGAGGGAATTGGATAAACATATGGAGCAGAGGTCCATCAGTGGCTATTAGCTACAAGGTATAGATAGGAACTCTCAGTCTGGGGCAAGTGATGCTCTGTCTTCTTGGTGCTTGGGGGGGCAACAGTGGGAGGGCTTCTAGTGTCCTGGCCCCACTGGTGGACCTCCTGATGGCACCTGGTATTTTTGGCCACTGTGTGACACAGAGTGTTGGACTGGATGGGCCATTGACCTGATCCAGCATTGGCTTCTCTTATGTTCTCTTACGTTCCGCCCTAAACCCCCCAAATTCTTTAGCCTTTCCTCATAGGTAGGTTTTTTCCAATACCTTGATCATTTGGGTTGCCCTTTTCTGCACCTTTTCCAGTACTATAATATAACATTAGGGTCAAGTGACAGGAGTGTATGTATCTATGATATTCTGGTAAAGATATAAAGTTGAAGATACTTTGAACATGTGGAATCAGTCACACTGTTTTCATTTTGGTCCTCCCATTTCTCCGCCAGAGAAATCAAAAACACATTCCAGTGAAGAAACTTCTCTTCCCTGTATTCCTCTTTAAAAATATGGACAATACTTCTGTTCCTTACTCGTCACAGGGCAGCGAGAGTCTCAGAAGACTTAAGATCACTTCCTCTGTGTAGGTTTCAGCCAATAGACAAACAGCCCCAATGGCCGCTTTTCTAGATATGGGGTCCTGGATAGCTTGCAAGTGGAAATAAATAATATCTATGATTTCGGGTACCTGAAAGAAAATAAGACAAATAAGGGATTGTCATGTATGAGTCTTCCATATTTTAAAATTATTGTTCCCTTTCATAATTTTTGGTCCTGTAGGATTGCAAACATATCTCCAGCATATCTCCACATGGGGCCCAGAGATCTCCTGAAATTACATCTGGACTATAGAGATCAGTTCATCTTTTAAAAAATGGCTACTTTGGATGGTGGACTTGATGGCATTATATCCTGCTGATGTCCCTCCCTTCCCTCCCCAGGTTTTAGCACAAAGTCTCCAGGAATTTCTCAACCTGGAGCTGGCAACCCTACTCTTCAGTGATGAATGTAACACCATTTACGTTTGGATAAACTTTGGAAGTGGAACAAAAAAGAACAGGAAACATTGGAGACTCTTTAGCCCTTTTCAGCCATTACAATTCGGTGCTCAAACTGCACATAAAGGGACACTATATTACCTATGATCCTGTCAATAGGTATGGTTGCCATTTGGTGTGAACAGGGCAATCCATGTATTTTCCAGCTTTGGTGTGCACAATTGAATTCCCACAGTTTTTGAGGGTATGCATTTGTGTGTGCCAAAGCTGGAAAAATACATGTGTTACCCTAGTCACACAAAATGGTGACTCTGTGTATCAAAAGGATTGCAAGTAACATGATTTTCTCTTATGCACAATTGGAGCATCAAAACTGTAATGACTGAACAGGGCTCAAGGCAATGAGTGCATCCTTTTCCTTTCTGTTTGGCTGCACTTCTCTTCTGATATATCAGAAGAATCACAAAATTCAGACATGGCTGCTATTGGGATGACTTGCAGCAATCCAATCGCTTAATATTTCACGAAAAAAACTGGCAAAGCTCACTGGGACAGTCTACTGCTGACCAAACCTGGTTTGACATGGGTCAGAATTTGGTGGAACTGTGCAAGAAACTTGAAAGGATAGTGGAGAGTCTTTGTGGGAGTTCTGAGACCCTTCAAATGACTTCTGTTCTTTGAGTTCCTTGTTTGGGAGCAATGGGCATTCCCGCATTTTCATTTTCACTGGAAAGGCGGGATAGAAATGCAAAAATAAATAAAAATAAATAAATAAATTTTCCTTACTTGTAAGTTCCTGTTTCTTCAGGTGTGTGTTTGTGTGTGTTCTACATATGTTTTGCTCCCTTTATTGATCTGGAGGGAGCTATGCTGGACATAAACCAATGTAATATCAAATTTACCACTAGAGGGAGCAAAACATGTGCAGAACAGACCCCCCCCCCCACCAGCAACAGGAACTCACAAGTGAGGAAAATTAGAATGCAGAACAAGACTCTTGAAACTGGCTTGAAACTGCTTTAAATATCTACTATGGAATGGTCTCATTAGCTGACGTATATAGTTTGCTCATCTTTCTGTTCATGGCACCAGATGGTCCCTTAATTTAATTCTGGCAGGCCAGCACTGTACCTACATAGTTCCCCTCGAATGGGAAACATTTATAGATTTTTAAAGCATTTAATAGATGGTAATGGAAAGAGGAAACTAATTTCACATCTTTAGACTGCTAATAAGCTAACAGACTAGAATAAAAACAGTTGTTATAACCTTCAGAAAATCCACTAATTTTCACAACAAATATCACAGAGGTCCACAGGGCCTCTACGGGTGTACAGACTCAATTTCTGAGATCCATAGGAACAAAACCCCATTGCACCTTGGTCCTCAGTTTATTCCTTTGTTTTTTCAAGACTGAATTTAGCATTGCTGCCGCAGCTTCGATATTGGTCCTGTCTGTATCTCTTAGACCAGCCACAGCTATGAGTATCTGACCTGTAATGGTTGTCCCTTTATCAGCCTTGTCAGATATCTGAAACAAAGAGTGAAGGGGAAGTTGTGATTTAGACCTCTACGTGCCCAGTACTTTTTTAATTCCACCATTCCTCCAAGAAGAGAAGTAGAAGAGATTGGATCTGTACCCCACCCTTCACTACCAAAGGAGTCTCAGAGCTGCTTACAAACTCCTTTCCTTTTCCCACCCCACAACAGACACCCTGTGAGATAGGTGAGGCTGAGAGAGCTCTTTTGAGAACTGCACATGATAGAACAGCACTGAAAGAATTTGAAATTGACCCAAGGTCACACCAGCAGCTGCATGGTGGTGGGGAATCAAACCCGGCCCTCCCAGATTAGAGTCTGTGCTCCTAACCACTACACTAAACTGGTTCTCAAGGAGCATACATGGCTCTCCCTTCCCATTTTATCTTACAACAGCCCTGTAAACTAAGTATTGCTGAGGGCTTAACTATACCTTACAAAGTCCTGGTGTCCGTCCCCCTTGTGCCTGCCTGGACCAAAGGTCCTCTGGGAGTTAATTTCCAGGCATGCATATCCTTGAACTGGATTTTCACTGCAGCATGTGGGGAGAAGTGAATTTAGGCCTCTCCCTAGCACCATTTCTCCAACCTGAAATGGCCCTTGGGAGTCACAAGTTGCCCTGATGGAAGATCTTATGTATGTATGCTGATGGGCTATACATGAGTTTTCACAGCAGGCAAACAGCAACTCCCCAGAGCTGTTTCGGGTCATGAAACTGGCCCAAGAGGGAAGCCTTCAGCACACGGTCACTGCAAAACTAATTCAGATCAGGAATACACATGCTTGGGAATTAAATTCTGAGCATGGAACTCCCTGAGTGCATTTGGTCAACAGGACCAGGGCAGAGACACAGGGACATGAGGACTTTGCAATGTGTAGTTAGGCACTCAGACACTTTGACTGGCCTAAGGTCATCCAGCAAGATTCACAGCAGGATGGGGATTTGAACCCAGCTCTCCCAGACCCTAATCTGATGCTCTAGTCATTACATAGCAGTGGGTCTTACAGATAATCTTCATTGCACCAGGCAAAGCATTGCTCGATTGAAGAAAATGTTTTCTTGGTTGAAGTTGAACTTAGAGCTTCCTAAGCAGGAGGGGAGCTTCAGACTTCCCTGAATAAAAGTTAGCCCATATCATTATTTCTAACACAGGGTGATGGTCATTCAGACATTACATTTATTGTCAAGTGGTGTCAAAAACATTCTCTTTCCCTTAAGTGTGTGAAATGTATATGGAAGGGGGGAAAGTTTAGAATACCACGGGAAAGTGTGTGGAAAGATGATGCAAGCCAAAGGGTAATTTCATATAAGGAGCTTAAAGTGGTTCTGGCTTCCGCTGGCTTGGGAAACACACACTGGCGAGAATGCTTGTTCCTCTTTCTCTTCCACTTTGACAAGAATCAGACATTCACAAATACTGTCTGAGAGGAGCACAAAGGCAATTTAAGCTTCAAGGAGGAAGAGAATGCAAGAATGGCCTCCGTAACGACAAAGAGAAGGTGGTGACAAAAAATGTAAATGTAGACATGGGCCCCAATCCAACACAGAATTAGTTGAAAGTATGACTCACTACACATTGTACTTTAGCTATGATGTAGAATGGGTGAACACATGTGCTTAAAAATAAATCTGTATTCAAAGGAATCAGAACATTGGTTCGTCTCCATGGGTTGACAGCAGCCCTCACGGGTCTTATCTCGGGTCTTTCCCTGCAGCTGCTGTCTGTGAGCCTTTTCAGGGACGATGAGGAATCAGGTCACAACCTTTGACATGCAAGCCACGTGCTCTGTCACTGGATTACAGTTCACAGTTCCTCCACACTGGAGAGCTGGAGCATAAGGAGGGAGGAGCACGTGGGTAAAATTAATGCAGAGTGTCTATACCTCATTAAATTCTTCCTCATCTGGAGCTGAAAAGATGTCTTGATGATCCTCCAAAGACTCATCTGAACCCTCTTTTTCCTGCTGCCTGAGGAAATCCTCAAATTCTGATCCTGGATTGACAGTGGAGACTGTATTTTGCACCAATCTGACTTTCTTTGGCAGCATAGAACATTTTTCTTCACCGGAAACAAAACAGCCAGCTGCATATGCATTTCCGTTTATCTCCTCGATTGGCTCTTCTTTGCCATCCTCAAAGTAAGTCTGTGTAAACTTTTCTAAAGTGATAATCTCTGGTTCTTTGGTGGATGCCACATCTAGCCCCTTGTACAGATCACAGGTTTCTTCTAACTTTTCTTTTACAGCCATAGTTGTTCTGGAGGTAAGAACAAAAACTAGCTTTATTTTTTTATTGTAGGAAGATTATGGGTAGAATGCAGCATGATGGAGAACGCGGGGGTTATTTCTGAAAATGGCAACAAGGCAAATTTCATCTCTGTCGCTAGTAATTAATGGATAGTTATAGAAGCATATGATGCAATAGTATCCCATGGTTCATTACCCTAGATGGTTCATTACCCCCTGATGACAACCAATAATATGGGGTTAACGTGGGGAACTGCTCAGTGTAATGATGTCACGTCATTCCTAGCTGCCATTATTTTTTACATCAATGTCTGTTCACCATCATCTCTAGGAATTATAATTTGTCTAAAGCAATCCAGACACTGCTTCTTCTCAGTAATTTTTTTAAAAATTGTAGCACTAAATAAAAGACATTATGTACAAGTTACGTACAGAGATAAGTCAAAGTTCACTCGAAAGCACACTCAGCTGGTATTTTTAAGAATCAGTTCCCAACGTGATGTGAAAAAGGGACCACTTTCAAATGCTCTGGATTTTCAAACAGAGGATCAGCTATAAGAGACTGCCTGCTCTTACACGAACCTGCCTGTTCTGCAAGATTGTTGTCAGATGCCCTTCTCCAGATTCTTCCACCTTCAGCTTTTTGGTGGGTGACACTGACAATCAGAGGTAGGGGCTTCTCTGTGGTGATGCATCAGTTTCTGAATGACCTCTGCAGATCTGTTCATCTAGTACCTACTCAGTTGAGTTTAAGGCTCTAGGTTAAAACCATTGGGCTGGATTCCATGGATCAGCACTGATAATACTGGTGGTTTTTCTGGTGCCAGCAGGGGCCCGTTGGGGCCGGAGCGAGGTGGAGAGAAGCTCCGCCAGCTCAGGACTGGCCAGTAGGGCAGCCACGGGCTGAATCAGATTCTCTAATCTGATTCAGCTCGCCGCCGAATTGCCGCCAAAATTCGGTGGCAACTTTAAAAGCCACTGGAGGGGAGGGGGTTTGAGTGAGAGGCTCCAAACTTGCAGGGTAGCTGCTGGGGCCTCTCCTCGAAATACCCACCAAGTTTCAAGACCAGGGGGTCCAATTCTACAGGCCCCCAAACAGGTTGCCCCCATTCCCTCCATTGTTCTCTATGGTAGGAAAAAAGTTAACATTTTTTCCCTCCATAGAGAACAATGGAGGCAATGGGACAATCTGTTTGGGGGCCCATAGAATTGGACCCCGTGGTACAATCTTCTTGAAACTTGGTGGGTATTTCGAGGAGAGGCCCCAGCAGCTACCCTGCAAGTTTGGAGCCTCTCACTCAAACCCCCTTTCCTCCAGCCCCTCATATACCCTATGAGTTTTTGCCATTGATTTCAATGGCCCATAGGATATAATGGGGCTGAAACTGACATTCCCTTTCTGACACACTTCTGGTGATGTCAGGGGACGTGGCATATGCTAATGAGTTATGCTAATGAGTTATGCTAATGAGCTCCTGCACCTCTTTTTCTACGAAAGGACCCCTGGGTGCCAGCAACATTCCCGATGCAAGAGAAGGAAACTTTTCTGCATCAGGGGATGGCTTCTCATGGTAGAGGAAGGTGCCACTCACTGTTAGCAGAATGGATCCATGGGATCAAACTTAGACCAATTTCCCACTAGCGCTGCCCCGGTATCAGGTCCTCCGTTTGCCCCGATTGCTTGCTTGAATTTCCCACTAATTGCTGCGGGGCGCATTTTGACCCGGGGCTTCGCGCGATTTCCTCCATGGCTTTGGTGATCCTGTTTTTTTGAGGACCCGACGCCAGGGCAGCGCTAGTGGGAAATCAGTCTTACTGTTTTCATCCATGGTGGTAATGAATGTTAAATCTTTGGATGAATAAATACATAGCACAAATCTCTCTCTTAAATACAGATGAAAAGATTTGTTACAGTGAAATGGAAAAAAACACATCATACAAGTGCTATAATTTTTTGGCCATCACCCCTTTTCAGGGGAAAAAAAGCATATTAAGAATGGCAAAAGAACTGTTCCATCAGCCAAGGTCTTTGTAAGGACCAAATGATCAAAACAATGCTGGTTACAGAAGAGACCATCTGATATGTCTAGCATCAGCAGAACCCTGATGGTCTAACAGGAGGCAGATAGAAGCAATTAACTTCACGGGTCTATCTACTTACAAGTCTGCATGCCTGTGTGATATTGGTTGTCTTCAGTTCTGGTGCTTCATTGGAATGTGGTAATGAGGATGTCACTGATGATCTGAGAGCAGGTCACAGTGGATTTTATTGTGTCACCGGTTTTATGGCTACCATGGAAACAGTATTACCAAGGACAGCCAGTGTTCCAATGTATGCCACGGGTTTAGTTGGGGCCACCAACTCTGGTAGATTTATCCTCAGGGAAATGAGCTCAGAGTTGAAGTAAGGTCAAAGAAGTGTTATTCCTTTGTAGTGCAACAAATAACTAGGGATGCTCGAACACTCATCGGTTCTTGTGCCCTGTTCACCATCCGTAGGTTCCCAAACTTATTTGGCCTACCACCCCCTATTCAGAAAAAAAATTACTCAGTGCTCCCCTGGACATCTATTGCCCACTTTGGCAACCAGTCCAAGGAGGTGGGTTTTTTTCATGACTGGTTCAACTGTTCATCAACCCATTCATGGCTGCTTGGCATGTTGCTTCACTGTGTTCATTTGGAACCATGCCGTTACAGTGCAATTGGCTTTTTGCACATGGGTGTTCTTATGCAGACTTGTTGCATCACTGCATTGCTCAACAGACAACTGTGAAAACAGACAAATAAATCAGTCAACAAATCATATAAATTGGTCATAAAATGCAGGAAAAAAGAATGATGTAAGCCTCTTTGGGTCTTCACTAGGGAGAAAGGTGGGGTATAAATGAAGTAAGTAATTAAATAATCATAAATAAATTCTTAAAAGTCCTACTAATTGGTGTTTGATAAAGTAGTCTCTGGTGATGCTAATGGTTATCAACTAGTTCAGTCAGCAGTTTTTTTTGTATATGCACAATTTTGCAAGAAGAAGAAGAGCTGGTTTTAATACCCCACACTTCACTATCTGAAGGAGTCTCAGAGAGGCTACAATCACCTTCCCTTCCTCTTCTCACAACAGTCATCTTGTGAGGTAGGTGGGGCTGAGAGAGCTCTGAGAGAGCTGTGACTGAACCACGGTCACCCAGCTGGCTTCATGTGGAGGAGTGGGGAATCAAACCTGGTTCTCCAGATTAGAGTCTGCCACTCTTAACCACTACACCATGCAAAACTGTTCGGAGGGCAATTGTGCTTATTCAGCATGATCAGTTCATTTCTGATTGACACCCTCAAACATGGTAAGTTTGACTGTCCAACAAATTCATGTTGAAATTCGCAGGATCCATTAAAATAACTAAATAACTTCAGGAATGTAGAACCTCTCTCTTCAGCCTACATTAAACCTTGACCTGTAAACAACTGAAGAGGAAGAGGATATGATTGCATTCTCTCCTCCTTCAAAAAATCATCAGTGTGCAATGACTGTAGATGCAAGTGAATTAATTTAAGTTAGAATATGTCTAGGGTTTGGATCAAGAACTCTGAGCCAACTTCCACTTCCAGATCAGGACTTTCCTGCTAGAAACCTTTTTGATCCATCCCTATGAATGCAAGAAATAAGCCCGCTTCAGATGGTACAATTGCATAAACCAGAAGCCTACTAACCATAGGTATGGGGAGTGTGCACTGCCCCCTGGCCCCCTGATATGTGTGGCTGCCATGTTGTCTGAAATGGACACAGCGTGGATATTGCATGCATGTATTGCTTCTGTACATGCTACACCAAAGCCTAATTTTTCATGGTTCTATTTCATGTGTGCTGAAGATGAAGATGAGTACACTGACCCTTTCAGGCAACTGGGTGTATCAGGAGGCTCTCCGTGATGTTGCTGGCCTTTGGGTATGCATAGAGCCCTCTAGTGGTAAAATATCTAACAATACTTTTAGACCGGAGACCCGACAGTTTCAGGTTAGAGGTATACAATTTTAGAATGGACTCTTAAGGATTGCTGTGGCAAAAAAACCCACACACAATCGTTTTGGATCCATTTAAGACAGGCATTTTGGTGTTCTGTGAATATTATGGATTATCAAGGATTCCAGCAAGGCAGGTATGCAATCATATATATTACATTCTTACATAAGTACTCAGTGGTTTTCAGTACTCAGTGGTTTCAGTAACTTGAGTATTCCCTGTATTCTTGAGGATGATATTAGAAAAAAACTTCTAAATTCTTGTATGCTAGGAGACTTCAATGAGGGTTTTTTTTTTAGTATACTGTGCTCACCTCATTTACCCAAACCATCTGACACTTTCATACATGCTGAATAATGCACTTTTAACTGACTTTCAATGCACTTTAGTGATCATTTGCAACTTAAGTGTATTTCCCCCTTTCATAACTAAAATCCAGTTGCAAAGTGCATTGAAAGTGTATTGGAAGCAGGAGTCATTTTCATCCGGAACAAGCCAGAATGATGTTCCTGCAGTAGCGAGCCCTCAAGCCCCTCCCCCAGCAGCCCTCAGCAGGGGCGTCAGGTTTTGAAATCTGGGGGGCGGGCTTGTGCACGTGCAAAGCGTGCATGCCTCTCTCCCCCTGCCAGCCACTCTTCCCTCCTTCCCTCTCCCTCCCGGGGCTCTGGGCGAATGCCCAACATTGGGCATTTGCCTGGAGCCCTGGGAGGGAGAGGGAAGGAGGGAGGGAGCGAGGAGTGGGTACAGGGGAGCCGGGTGGGGGGGAAAGAGGCTCTGGTGGCAGCGGCCAGCCAGCGGGCCTAGGAAGGGCCTGGGGAGGTGGGGGGAGAGGCAGCAGCAGGTGCTCTGTTTCGCCGGGGGGGCTCAGTCCCCCCCGGGAAATTTTGGGGGTGGCCCGAGCCCTTGAGCCCCCCTGTAGTTTACGCCTATGGCCCTCAGTCAGGCCAGGAGGAGCGGGAAGCAGCACGTGCTGTCTCTGCTTGCAGCCACCAGCCAGAAGGTGGGGTAAGTTGGTGGGGGTGTAGGGGACAGGGGCTTGTGTCACGTGGGGTGGGGTGGGAGCCGAGGGCACCCAGACTGTGGGCAGCTTGGGCACTCTGGTGTGGGGTGTGGCAGGGGCTGCTATTTGGGTGGGGGAGAATGAGGCCGGTGGGCTGGCAGGGAATGCTTTCGGGGCAGGGTGGTGGCGGCAGCATGCCTCCTCCTCCCTTCCCTATCTGAGCTTTTCCACTACTGTGGAGAAACTCGAAGAGGGAAGGGAAGGTGTGTGTGGGGGTGTTTCAATGCCTTTCTTTCCTTCCCTGGATCGGGGCAGGAAAGAAAGGCATCTTAAACATGCCTGGTTCCCTGTCTGATCTTCTCCAGGTGCCCCACAGCCATGGGGCACCTGGAGAAGATTGGGCACGGAACCTAGGCATGCTTGCATGCCTGCCCTTTGCTTCCCCAGCCGCAGTAGATTGACTGGGGAAGGGAAGGGCAGGCCTCTCTGCTTTTGCGGAGAAATGTGGGGAAGTGTAGGGGGGTATTTAAATGTTGCCTTCTGACACGCTTCTGGTGATGTCAGGGGGTGTGAAATATGCAAATAAGTACTGATAATGAGTTATGCTAATGAGCTCCTGCACCTCTTTTTCTATGAAATGACCCCTGATTGGAAGTGCATTATTCAGCATGTGTGAAAGTGCCCTGGTGAGATGCTTAAATTATGTGAAGTTTATTCTGTTTTTGGAGGATTTCACATGTGGCAGGTAATGAATGTACTGCCCTTGAAATTGTCCATGCAACTGAGCACTGTCTTTGATACTCTGCTTTCAAAAGGTATTGTCTGCCACTTCTGTATGTGTAATACGTTTGCACTATACATAGATGCACAATGCTTTATGGTTTTTATTTCTGGATTCTTAGAACAGATTTGAATGTGTACTTATTTTGTAGCCATATTATTCCAAAATATGCAATCCATAATATGATGGTAGAGAAGAGTGTTTTGCCCCCATAGACGGAAGAAAGAGTCAGACAACAAACATGGGATTGACGACCACTTTATTTATTAACAAAAAACATGGCAAGGGCTTAACCTAACAAGTGGCATGGCCAAGGCCTGGGGTTACCATTAACCCCACTCTTGCCATAATTTGGGCAATGCACCTGGCCCCTGGGTCGTAGCCCGCTATAAGCAGCTCGAACCCCAGGCAGCCCAGCCTTGGAACATGCCTTGATGATCCCTCACACACAGCCGCAAGGTCAGTGCTGAGTATCCCTCAACGGCACTCCAAAAGGAAGTCTGTTCTCCTCATCCCAGGCCGCAAGGCTGCAGTTATGATCCAAACAGGCCCCCAAACAGGGTTGCTGATAGGTGCTTACCAAGCCGCAACGACTATTTACTAAACTTCCACCCAACCATAAAGTGACAAATTAATGCAGACGCCACCCCGGCCAATTCCTCAATCTGCTGCTAGCAATGCAGGGTAGGTGAAAAACTCTCCCGTCTCAAGGCCAATCACAGCAGAGGTAAAAAAATTCCTACCTGGCCTCCCCAAGAAACGGGACGACCAGCCAAAAGCCTGCATTACCTACAGGGCAGGAGGGTGGGTCGAGCACAAGGCACGAATGAGGCTGCTGAGGCTGGGGCTGTCCTTCCCCCAGCAAAACCAGGCTGCAAATGCAGCCAGTCTGATCAGTCCTCCTTACAAGGAGGCAACTTCGTCCCCCCTGACCGGCCTTCGGCGGCTGCGGGGATCCATCTTTGCCCCAAAGAATGCCAACAAAGAGGCTGCATGAAACAGGCATGCCTCATAACCGGAAGTGCAAACCGCACCCCAGGTCGCTTGCAACCCCTTAAGTATCATGGGCAAGATAGGCTGTCACTCATCTTTAGCAGCACCCCCCTCGTGAGTCCAACCCTCGAGCATCTTTCTAATCCTGAAGTCACAAGTGACAAGGCTTTGCTCACGAAGGCTAGCGTAGCAAGCTTGCCTCAGATTGAACGGACAGCTAAGCCAGCTTCTTTGCTCGATACACAGTAGTGCATCAGCTGATCTAAAGGAATAAGCCAGACCTTGGGATAACATTCAGCTGCCCTGAAGATCTCAAATTGGCGAACTGCTCACTCATACCCTTTTCTGGTGCTAGGCGCAATGGCGAGGCTTATAGCCCTGCAAGCCTCAGCCCTCCAACTTGCCATAGTTCCTGAGGCATTCGAGCCGGATGAAGATCAGCTTCTGGTGCAAGCTGATGAAACCTCGCCATCTGTTGGTGAGAGAGAGTGTCAGCCACACCATTGTCCACACCCGGCACACACCTGGCAAAAATTAGCAAGTTAAGTCTAAGGCACTGCAAGGTGAAAGCCCAGACAAGCCCCATGACTCATGGAGACCTAGATGTGAGGGAATTGATCACATGAACAACCGCCAAATTGTCACACCAAAAGTGGACAGTGTGATCTTTCAATTCTTCACCCCACAACCAAACCGTCACTAGTATGGGAAAGAACTCTAAAAAGATGAGATCCCTAACATATCCTACTAAAACCTATTCCCCAGGCCACAAAATGGCCACTCAGCCCACAGGAGCAGACCTTCCCAAAATGGCCACTGTCCCTGATGATTTCAGCAAAGTCCGCCCCCACCTAATGTCTAACTGCTGAACAACAGCAAAAAAACTGCCCAGCAACAGCCAAACTGCCAGGAACTGGCTGTAAATCTGTAGAACGCAAACGGAGAAAAAAGGGGGGGGGGGAAGAAGTGGCAAATGACCAACTGTGCCCCAAGCAGCCTCACCAACTGCACCTTAACCCCCAGCCCTGGGCCTAAGAAAACTCCCACTAAGTGTATGTGCATGTAATTCTTGCTTTAACAAGGCTATTTTTTCTTCTGTCTGACTATAAGTCCTCCTGCTTATTTCATGGGAATTGTAAACCAGTATTTTAAGCGCCTTTTTCTTTACCTAGTGATTGGTTACAATGCACTGCCTGATGTCGCTTTGAATTCTGTGTAACTGTCCTAGTTTCAATAGTGCCCACCATTACTAACAGAAGTGCAGATGACCATAGCAGACCTTTCTCAATAAAGCTTTCCTCTTTAAGGACACTTGTTGTTGACTGACTCTGTAGGACTCTCACAATGAGTTGAGAACAGTTCTGTGGCTGTGCTCCACTTCCTGGAGTGTTTTCTCCTATTTTATTTTTATTTTTATTATCTTTGTCTTGCCAGGAGCTGAGAAGCAGCCACCCACTCAAGCACCTTGCCCAAGAATGGAAGATTGGAGACTGACTGAAAGTTCTCCAACACTATAGGGCTTAAGGAGGGCTTTTTTAAAAAGTAGCCTAAAGTAAGATCCCACCCAATATCTGTATTTGTCAAATGGTAATTAGTAAGCAAACAAACAGCACAAATTCTTGCAAGCAAAGTTCCAAAAATCCCACCTTTGAAGAACTGCAGCACACTCAAGGAATCCTGTGAGGCTGAAGGCAGCTCAGTTTATCAATATAATATGAGACAAGGATGCTCAAGGGGAAGAATGAAGACTGTTGAGAAGCTCAATTCTTGGCTAATGTGAATTGCAGCCCAGTTCTGTACTACAGTGTTCAATGGAGCTTATTTTGGGGAAGTGTGAAGAGGGTTGCAGCCTCCAAATAGGAATTCAAGAGGAAAATGAAAACAGCAACATCAGATTTGCATATTTAATTGAATGTTGCCTTGAACGTTGAACCAGTTCTATAAATAGAGAAAAACAAACAAACAAGCAAGCAACCTTGACAGGAATGTCAGTGTATAATAATGCTTTGCATAAAGCCCTTGTCACAAACATCCATCTGGACGGTGCCGATTAATTTTTAGAGCACAGGTGCAGGTTTGAGCAACCAGGGGATGGGAGGGAGAAAGGATGTTTGACAGCCCAAACCAAGAGACAGCATCAACAACAAGATTAGTGCCCCCCATGCTGAGAGGTCACAATGATTTTCTGATACGTATCATCTGATATGTATCTGGTACATACCTCATTACTGTTAACTTTGCTCATGCCAACAAAATGTTTGCTACAAAAGGAGCTGGGGAGAGAATGCATTGCATGGATGGAAAGCTTGATAGTACATCCAGAGGTGAAATGGCCCCAAGATGCCTCTGTCACATCCAGTCCTCATCCCTGTGCTTCTAGGATCAGCTGGTGGGATATTGGCTTGGATCTACTAATTTTTTTTTTCTGCAAGGATTTCTGCCCAGGGAGTGCACCTTCCTCACCTTCCACCTACCACGGTGCCCCCAAATGCCCACCCCATCCTGTCCCTGACTGTTAGGAACAGGACGTTGGGGGCATTTTAGGCCACTGCAGGAGGGGAAGGTGATTAAAGTAATTCTCCATGGGTGGAAGTCCTTGCATACTCTCCAGGGCATCCAAGCGTTTGCTTTCTGAGGTTCTCTCTTATGGCCTCTGAACTTTGGAATTCCCTGCCCCAGGTAGTTTGCCAGGCCCTTCCTTACTGCCTTTGCAGAACATATGAAAACAGTGTCATTCTGGAGGGTGTTTGCTGCTTCTATTTCTTGAAGCTGTTTTATTCCGTTGAGTCTATTGCTCAGTGTTGGTGCTGCACTTGACTGCTGTCCCTTTTGCTCTCTCCTGCTGTGAAAAGCTGCCTTGCTGAGCCATTTCACTGGAAATGCCAGGATTGAATCTGGGACCTTCTGCATGGAAAGCAGATGCTGCACTCCTGAGCCATGGCCCTCCCCTCCTTCTGCCATGTAACAACTCCTGCCCCTGGGTTACAGCCTCCTGATGATGCCTCTCTGTACAGGTGCCAGTTTCTTTCTCATCCTATCAGGGATCTCAGAGCCAAACTAGATATTACATTTTTTTTCACACATTTTCACATATCCCTTGCAGTCACCCAGGAGCTGTGTGGAGCTGCTTACAAAGAAAACAGTGCCACAGGGGGGAAATATAACTGCCTCCCCTGCAAGCAGTCTTCTCATGTGAAAACCATGCTGAGGGGGAGTTATTTTGCCAATTTTGCCATTCCATGTGCACAGATACTCCACATCAAGCAGCATAATTGGTGAACCAACCCCCCCCCCCCCCCCGCATGGTTTTCATATGAGAAAACTGCTTGGAGGGGAGACAAGAAAAGGGCAGGCAGGGAACCCAGGCATGTTTAAATGCCTTTCTTTCTCTCCCTGAGATCAGGGAGGGAAAGAAAGGCATTTAAACATGTCTTCTTTCCCCCCTTCCCTCCCGGAGCTTCTCTGCAGCAGAGGAGAGGCTCAGGGAGCAAAGGAGGCATGTTTCCATACCTGACCTCTGATTTCCCAGCCCTCTCACCACAGGGCTCCTTGCCTGCCCCTCTTCAGCGGTCCTGCAGCTGCAGGGCCCCTGGAAAAGGGCAGGCAGGGAACCCAGGCATGTTTAAATGCCTTTATTTCCCTCCCCAAACTGGGAGAGGGAAAGAAAGGCATCTAACATGGCTGGGCTCTCTGCCTGCACTTCTTCAGCAGCCCTGGGGCAGCTGGAGTAGGGAAGGCAGAGAGGAAGCTTTTCCTGGTCAGTTTCACTCCCACAGCTGACTGGCTTGGAGTGAAATTGACCAGGGAAGCCACAGGGGGAGGGAAGTCCATATTCGGCTCCTGGAAAGCTGAAAAAGCCAAATAAATTCAGGAAACTATATTCGGCAGCCGAAACATTTCCTGAATTTGCATTTGGCTCTAGAAATACTGAAAAATACAGAAAAAGTATTTATGCAGGGGGTTTTTTGGTTCAGGAAAGCCAGATACACATCCGTAGTTATACCTACAATGGTTTTACAGGGGAGATTTTTGAATAGGCCCTATTCTGACAAAATCTGTCCTTGTGGCCTTAATAGGATACATCCTTCTGGGCCCTGCTTGAATGCAGGTTCTTCAAGAATATAAGGGATCACTATATTAAGCCTTTAATCAACCAACCGTCCCCCTACACTCTGGACACCCTGGCTCTTTTGCTCAGTGATAAGGATTCTTAGTTTACTCTAGCAACTGCCAAATTTGTCTCAGTCCTTTTACTTCTTGCATCAAAAAAAGAAAGAAAGAAAAAGAAACAAGTATTTTCTGCTGCTCAAGATCTGTGAATCAATGAGCTTCTAAGGGTATAAAAGGAAAGGAATAGAAAGGAAAAAAAGGAAAGGAAAGCTGGGGGCAGCTTGATCAGAGGCCTGTAGAAATCAGACCCTTTGTACCAATTTGCTTGAAACTTGGGAAGTCTTTAGACAGGCAACATTCACTCTGCTGCAACTCTGGAGTCATTTGATTGAGAAACAGCCACTTCACCCCCCCCCCCCCCCCCCAAAAGAATGGAAGTGCAATTATGATGGCTAGCGGCAGCCTGTTCTGGGGCCCATAGATTTTGACTCCATGGTCCCAATTTTTTTGTGGGCAGCTCTGCTGCAATCTTGGTGTAACTTAGTTGAAATATAGCCTCTCCAGCCCCATAGAGAATAATGACAGACTGATGAAAAGGAGGGGAGGGGTCTGTAAAGGAAGCCCCTTTCACTTTGTGAAAGAAAACAAACAGATCACAACAAGGAAGGGTGGCAAATGTGGAGTTTCCAGTAGAAAGGTAAACATTTTTTTTAAGGCTGGTCAGTCATTGTAAGAGTAGGAAAAAGAAATGGATACAGACAGGTGGGTGTTTTTTAATGCCATGGCCGGCTGGAGCTCTCTCACTTGACCACCATTTTAGGAATTATTAGAGAAAATATGGCTGGCAGAGAATCACCTGCTTTGGGAGTCTGTAAAACTGCATCCCTTTGTTCCATCTGCTTGAAACTTAGAGGGTATTTAGATCAGAGGGAGGAGTGTCTTCTGTGCAGATTTGATGCCATTATCTTTATAAACAACTGCCTCAGATCCTCATAGACATTACCCATTGAAAATAAGGGTCCTGAGCTCCAGAACCTGAAAAACTACACAGATCTGATTTATCCCACTATTAGGATAAAATCCAAGATTCTATATCCTCCCTCCCCCAAGAAGTGGAACACAGCAAAAATAAATCAACCCTAATAATAAGGGGTTGGATGACGGCCAACAGGAGCAAGAGTCTGATTGAATGCACGCCTGAGATGTGCACATTTTATGCATACATCATAAGTAGACCTATAGAAATAAAGGTGTCCTAAGTTTTATACTTGCTGCCTGGGGAGATTGTTCGGTTCTCACATTGCATACTTGGTGGGCCATAGTGGTTTAAGGATTAAGGGCCACTGATCTAGACCCAGGCTGCTGGACATTCGTGTCAATATCCCCCTTATAGCTGGCCAGATTATCCCTCCCCTTCTTTCCCTTTTCATCATGTCTTCTTCTCCTGCTTCAAGAACAGATCAAAAAATCCAAAGTGTTCCACAGCTGCAAATCTTTGATCTGTTGACCAAAGTGTTGCAAGCCATTTTGGGTGTATTGTGATGCCAAAGATTCACTGGAAAAACTGAACTCTGTGGCATTCCTTTTTTTAATGTATCATCATCATCATCACCATCATCTCTACTACTATTACTGCTGCTGCTGCATGACCTGATCTTGCTAACCATGGACTGGAATGTCTGTCGAATCCTTTCAGCAAAACAAACAAACAACACTGCACATTTCTTCCAACACAGATAAAAAAATCTGAGCAATGCTTCCCTGTCAGTCTTTATAAATATTAGAACTGACACTCCAACTTGATTTTCTAACTACAGATGAGACAGCAACAAATTATTGACATGCAGTAGGACACGCGGTAGAAACCTGGAGTAGGGTCCATCCCCCCTGCACAGCGTTCTACCGGATTACAAAATACATCCTTTGATTGCTTGTCAGGGACAGACAACATAAAGCATTTCTTCACACAGCACATAATCAGGCTCGAAGACTTGCTGCCACCTAATGTAGTGATGTCACAGGCTTAGATGGCCACTTACAAAGGATACTAGACAAATTAATGGAGGAAAGGTCCATCCATGGTTATGAACTATGGCGGCTAAATGGCATCTCTGCATTCAGAAGCTGTGTACCTTTGAATAGTGGTTGCTGGAAGATAACAGCAGGAAGAGGTTTTGGCTTCTGCCCCCTGACTGTAAGTCTTCTGGGAATAGAATGGTCATTGTGAGAAACAGGACGTTGTACTAGGTGGACCAGGGGTCTGATCAGGTCCAGCAGGACTCTTCCTCTGTTCTTATTCTTACTGTGCCCTCTCTGTTTATACGCTGTACTGGGAAACTGAAAATAGGAAGAATAAGAGACACCATTTCTTCCATTAAGAAGCTTTGATTGCATTCATTCTCTTGAATGTGATGTCTGTATACATGACATGCAGTTCTAGTTAAAATAAGGAGTGGGTTGTGATGGATGGCAATTATTTATACTAATAAATAATACACTTACAATGTGGATAACTGGCAGGTCATGAGAGGTTATTGCCCCTATTCTAGCCTGGTTCACCTGCTACAGCAGAACACACATACACCCCGCATGTAAGCACATACATCTGTTTGTAAGAAAGGGCCAATGTTCTGTTCACTTTACAAATGAAACTGGGACTACTACCTGTATAAACATGTGCTTTCAATCACACCTTCAGTTGTACCTGCACTGAAAACCCAACTCCTCCCACTCACCACCAGCATTTCATCATCTATTTTACCTCTACTATTTCCTTACCCAGATAACTTTCATAGGTTCTGCCTACAATATGACAGTGTCTGCCACATCTGAAATAATCAGCTGTCATATAAGACAAGTAACAAGAAGCATACACAAGCATGAAGCACTTTTCTCTAGACAACTCCGTCTTCCTACCAGTGTTAGAAGTTGCCCGTCAGCTGTATAACTCTAGTTGGTTTTTGAGGCCAATCCTTTGGGGAGATAGAAACAAGAGTTTGAAAGACATTTTTTCTGGTGTGATCATTGATCTTTTTCTCTTCTCATGTTTCACGTCCTGCAGGAACTGGCATACGAATGAATTCATACTTGGTGCACTTGAGAGGCAATTAATACTAATAGCAAATACTCAGTTTATACGACACCCAGAGAGTTTTGGATTTGAGACCCCAGATGGAGCATTTTACCATTCCTTTGAAACTGCTAAAGAAAACTAGCACTTTGTATGTTTTTATATGTATATTGCAATGATTATGACATGTTATTCTTCTACTTAAATCTGTTTTAGCTGTGTAGTACTCTATGTTATGGAAGCCGTCCTGAGCCTGCCATGGTAGGGAGGGCAGGGTATAAATTAAAATAAATAAATAAATAATAAAACAACCCAGTGACAATATATGGCATTTTAAAACTTTGCTTCTTTTATTTCAGAAAGCACATAATGCAGCCACATTGCTCATGCTACACAGGTCAGGGTCTGGTGGTCACGTTTGGATGGGAGACCTCCTGGGAACCCTGTGTATGGTACGCCGGTTTGAATGTCGCAATGGAGGAATGGGGAGATACGCATATAATAATACAAGGTCTGAAACATTCATACAATCCAGTGCATGTTTGCTCACAGCTAAACTGCCAGTAACAGCAACTGACCGGATTCGCTAAACACAGCTGTGCCCTGATCACATGTAAAAGTGGATACGCTTAGAACAGCCAAGGGGGCACCCACCAACTTTTGTGACATTTGAGCAAGGGATGTTGTCATGACTGCTGGCTTATCTGCAAAAATCAATAGTGCTTTAAAAAAACCCACCCATTCCAGTGCATACCTGTGTACAATGGCTATTGCTTGCACTGTGGGTGCCAGTATATAACTAGGTTTTCTGAATGCTAGATGAAGTTGAGGTGTGTAGGTTGATGATTCTGAAATATGACGTCAGGCCAGCGTTAAAGGTGGATGTTCCACTCATTAAACCATCTCTTACAGGAGTTGGCAACCGTTTGGCCCCTAAGAGAGCCAATTTGGTGTAGTGGTGTAGTAATCTGGAGAACTGGGTTTGATTCCCCACTCCTCCACATGAACCAGCTGGGTGACCTTGGGTCAGTCACAGTTCTCTCAAGAGCAGTTTCTGTCAGAGCTCTCTCAGCCTCACTTACCTCACAGGGTATCTGTGGTGGGGTGAGGGAGGGAAAGAGATTGTAAGCCACTCTGAGTGAAAGGCTGGGTATAAATCCAATCTCCTCCTTGCAAAAAAAAAAAAGAACATCTACTGGTGAAGACACTGGTGTGTTGGCAAAAGGGGAGGGGGATGACAGGTGTAATGTATTGTGAGTTATATGTACAATGTCGCCCGCCATGTGCTCCTGTAATGGCAACCGCCACATGGCCAGAGCACATGGCCGGGCAGCGACCTGAGCTTCGGCCAGGTGAACAATAGAGCCACGGATCCTAAGTGACCACCAATAAGGAACCTAGGTTCTCCGCAGGGAACCTATGGTCCACAAGGTAAATGTAAGACCCTATTGGGTTGTTTGGGTGCGGCCGGAGGCGTGGCTTTGGCCAGCATAAAAAGAGGACCCTGGAGCCCTTTTTGGCATGCCTCATCTGACCATCAATAAATCGCTGCTATGCTGAAATCACTACCACCAGTCTCCCGACTCCAGTACTTTCCACTGGCGACATAGGTGGGATCTCCATGAGCGACTCTCCAGCTGAACCGAGCAGCACCGCACAAAGCCCTGACCTGTCGGCATCCAGCACTGCTAGGCTCCAGCACCCTGCAACACTGCCAATCGCCCCAGAGGACGCTGCTCCCCGCACCGCTCCCGAACCGGTTACCATGGCTGATGCTCTGGGGAACATCACAGTATTCGACCCTTCCAAACCCGAGCAATGGGATGCCTGGTCCAGCCAGCTCGGGTTCCTCATGGAAGTACGTGGAGTCACTGTCCCTGGTAAGAAGCGAGCGTGGCTTCTTAGCACGTGCGGAGTTGCCATGCTCCAGATAGCACAGAACTTGGTCTCCCCAAGGACTCTGATAGAGGTGCCTTTTGAGGATCTCCTCCAGGCATTGAAAGGCTGCTTCTCACCCAGACCCTATTTAGCCATGAGGGTCAAATTCAGTCACTGCACCCAAGCGGCAGCGGAGACTGTCGCTGCATTTCTGGCTGACCTCCGGAGGCTGGTGGTCGGCTGCAAACTCCCGTCGGTTGAGGACACCCTCATGACGGGATTCATTTGCAGGGTCTGAGAGAGTAAGCTTTGGCGAAAGCTGATCGCCCTCTCGGACCCCACCCTGGAAAAGGTGTTCCAGGCGGCCTGTGCCTACAAGATAGCTCAGGAGGAGTGCCAAGGCTCTGCCACTGCTGTGCACGAAACTTTTTCCTCAGCCTCTGAGGCCTCTGATGATGACAAGGTGCAGCAGCTTTGCCGCCACCCCCACAAGACGGCACCCTGCACCACCACAGGATCCAGAGCCTCCAGCCCAGCTGTCCCCCTTGCACCTCATTCCAGTGCTATGACACCATGCACCAGCTGCAGAGACCTGCACGACCACCGCTCCTGCCACTTCCATGACGCAAGCTGCTGGGTCTGTGGCAAGACCAGCCCCATCGTGAGGGCTTGCCATTCCAGGACTGGATGATGCTTGCTAGCAACCCACCACAAGTCACTGGAGCTGCACTCCAACTCATCACCCTGCCACCAGGTATTGAGCTTGCCCCGGGACGCCCCCAACAAAATCTTGGTCCCCGTTTTCATAGAGGGCTCCCCCTGCTTAATGGAGTTGGACACAGGGTCCTCTTACTCCATAATCTCGGAGGCCATGCTCCGAAAACTCTGTCGGGGGGGGGGCATTTAAGGAAGCCCACAGGACTGAGACAGAGGGATTTCCAAAAAAATCCCATAACGATTTGGGGGCTGGGCAAGTTCAGGGTCCAGTTCAAGGACTTTTGTGGAAAACCGGACCTCCTGGTGGTGGCAGGCAACCTCAGCAGCCTCCTGGGGCTCTCTTGGTTCAAACCCCTGGGCCTGGGAGTGATGGGAGTCAATCACCTCCACACAACGGACTTCCAATCAGTCTGTGTGGAGTTCCCTGCTGTATTTGACGGAGCACTAGGCTCCTCCACAGGGCCCCCAGTGTTGCTGGATCTCGACTCTACGGTCCAGCCAGTCCGCATCCCGGCCCATCAGCCCCCACTCGCCGTTTGACCCAAAATCGAGCAGGAGCTGGACTGGCTTGGCACCCAGGGGATCCTAGAATCAGTGTCTCACACCCGCTCATAGTGACTCCCCTGAAGTCCAATGGGGACATCCACATCTGTGCAGATTACAAGTGCACATTAAACACCACACTTCAGGCTCACGCTTATCCCGTCCCCATTATTAGCCATGTACTGGCTACCCTGGTGGGTGCTAAGGTCTTCAGCAAGCTGGATTTGGCTCAAGCCTACCAGCAACTTCCCATGGATGATACCACGGCCGAGACTCAGATGATTGTGACACACAAGGGTGCATTCAAGGTAAAGCGCCTTCAGTTCAGGGTCAGCGTGGCCCCAGGTCTGTTTCAGGAGCTGATGGACCATCTCTTGAAAGGCTTGCTGAGAGTCCAGCCCTTTTTCGATGACGTCCTGATCGCTGCTCTGGACATCCTGACCTTCACATGTGGCTCCAGGCTGTCCTCCAACGTTTCCAAGACGCAGGGCTGAAGGTGAAGTGGGAGAAGTGCCTTCTCGGTGTGCCATCTGTGGAGTTCCTGGGCTTCACTGTGAACCCCCAAGGAATCCACCCCACACCGGACAAGGTAAAGATGATCACTGGCGCCCTGGCACCCAAATCGAAGATGGAGCTCCAATCCTTCTTGGAGCTCCTGAACTTTTACCATGCCTTCCTCCCCCACAAGGCAGTGGTAGTGAAGCCTTTGCACAGGCTCCTGGACAAAAAACACAAAGTGGGTCTGGGTCCCCCAGCATGCAGATGCTTTCCAGACCATGAAGGACTTGTTAGCCTCCAATGCGGTACTTTGACAAGTCCCTTCTGGTGGTGCTGGCCTGTGATGCTTCCCCATAGGGGGCGGGGGCAGTCCTGGGGCATCACTGCCAACGGCTGGGAGGTCCTGGTCGCATATTATTCACAGACCCTATCCCCGGCCGAGCGCAACTATGTGCAAATAGACAAGGAGGCGCTGATAATCATGGCTGGGGTCAAAAAATTCCATGAGTATCTCTATGGAAGGGCTTTCACAGTCGCCACAGATCACAAGCCGCTCCTGGGCCTCCTTGCCCCGGACTGCCAGACTCTGCCACCCAAGGGTTGCAGTTCATTGTCAGCACTACAGGGGCTCAGCTTGGACTTGGCTAACAACTACCTGGGTATAGGAGGGGATGATAGGCTTAAGCCATGTCCCCTGCTTTCTCTCAGGCTGCCAGTTCCAGTGGCACTGCCAGCACCTCAGGGAGCCAGGGGACCAGCCCTGGGTATTGCCTAAAATGGGCCAACGCTGCCACTGTCCAACACACATGCCAGGAATTTCCTGTCTGCCCTATCCGTAACATATTAATATGATCTTTGGAGACTACTCTTTAGAGGATGGGATGAGTGTTTTTATTTGTTTCATTTATACACTGCCTTTCTCCCCAGTGGGGATCCCAAAGTTACTTCCATTCTTCTCCTCGCCTCCATTTTCACCTCATAACAAGTGTGAGGTAAGGTAGGCTGGGAGCATGTGTAAGTGGCCCAAGGTCATCCAGCCAGCTTCCATGGCAGAATGGGGATGTGAACACAGGACAGCCACATCCTAGTTTGCAACCCTAACCACTGCACCACACTAGTTTTAGCAGAGCTTTTTTGTTGCTGTTGTTAATGAGGAAGACAATCATGTTTACATGTGTGTGGCTCCTTCTGTTTTTCCTGTCGCTACAATAAATAGCTAAATCAACCTTTACAACACTGCAGAATTCCAAGCTGGCCATAGCAAATTGTTACTCCGTATAGACGTGTTGGATTTTTGGTTTTGGTTTTTTTTGCTTTTGCTGAAAACCAATATTAAAATCCTACATAAGCCTCTTTGGCAGTCCACATAATTGCTCATCTTGTCTTTGACGTGCCAATCTCGTCTGCGGTTTAATTTCTATGCAGAGCTGTTACTATTCATGCACCATGAAAAGAGCAGGAGGAAGAATCAGATATATCTTATGGTGGTCATTAACAAAAGTTTCTCCAGCCAGGCAGACTGGGGCCATATTCTGGTACTCAGAAGGGCTACAGCCACGTCTTGTTTATGGTCACCTACTAACTGGGCCATATACTATATCAATAAACCTCAATTACACATAGGAAACCTGAGAAGCGCAACTCGATAAAAACCATACCAGCATATTAGAACTGTGTGGAATACTGACATCCATCTGGCATTTTTCAGTGATTTCTACTCAATTACTACATTTCATCATGCGTAATCCTCTTTTATCTTCAGTTCCTGCTGCTACAGTAATTTTCACTCTGCTCTGTCTATGGCTTTACTGTGAATTTTTATCACCTAGGAGTAAGTGGATTCAGGTCTCTTTTTTTATGCTAGCAGCTTAAAAAAAACTTGTAGCAGATTAAAAAAAAGAACCCTTAATTGCAAAGGAAATGAAACAGACTCAAAAAATGCTATGGTAATATGTAAATCACATTGATGGCAATATGAGAAGCAACAGCATATTGAAACAGGAATGGTATAGAAAAAACAAAACACTCAGTAAACTGCAGTGCCATCTTTAGCAGAGTTACACCCTTCTCAACCCTTTCAATTAAATTTTGGTTTCAGACATTTCCCTTCAACTGATGTGCTTGGGGTTGCTCTGTTAACTGGAGAAATCCTTTTTTTATTTTAAAATGAGTTATTCCTTATAGAAACATTTGTGGAAACCATTACGAATGAGAAGGCTTCAGCTGCACCAAAAACATACTTTATTGGGGGGGGGGGGGGGGAGAAATGGAGGCTGGGATCGAAAGAGCCTTGGAAATGATGTCTGGTGCCCATGTGGACATGGGGTACATTTGTGTTTCTCTAATAACAGCCCCCCCCCCCCCCCCGGGCCTGGGCACACTGTATGTCACTTTTGCAACTCAAAAGTCTTCCTCAACCAGGTTGCGAATAGGGTTGCCAGGTGTTGTAAGGACTTACAGCATTCTTATGGACTTTACAGCTGATTTCTCTGAGGAGTACATGGACTGTGATGCCAGTTATGTGAGATATGAAAGTACACTAGGTAACCAGTGGGAAGATGGGGACAGACACCTACATTATAGGGTCAAAACACCATTTTCTGAGGTTGCCACCTCCAGGCGGGAGGTTAACACAGAGAACAAAGACACTCTCTCACACACAAAGCCATGAGGTTACAGGCTCTATCAGCAACTCCATATTGGTATACACTCCAGGCACGTACACAGGCTTATGCCCTCTCCTGCAGGACCTCACTGCCATTTCTACATCAAAGGACTTCACACCTGGTGCGAAGACAGCGGGGTGCTTCCTGAGAATTGGTTCCCATGCCCAGCACTCCTGTGATCCAGAGGACTGGTGCCAGATGCAGCCGACATCAACACCCTGCCCTGACCATCAGGTAGATCTGAATATTCACCACTCCTATAGCACCCCTTTAGTGGATAGAGATAGAGAACGGACCACTTATAGGCTCTTTTAAGATGGCATCATCATCATGCCATCCTCCCAGGTACCACCTCCCAATAAAAGCTGCTCCCCAAGAAACACAGTTAGTCTAAGTCTAGTCTAGTCTAAGTCTTGCCTATCTTCCTCCCTCCTTCACGGACCCTTGGGTGCACCACTGGGGTCTGCCACGTGGCTTTCTGCTGGTCCAGAACCACGATCCTTTGTCCTCTTTCCGAAGACTTCTTCCCCTTGTTTTCCAGATGGATTCCACTGACTCATACAGAGGTAAATATCGCCCTGAACGGAAATAATCATTTACCCTGCTCATGCAATTGTCTCTGTATTTCTTACCTACTTTCTTAGTTCTATATAACTGTGTGAATGACAGTACAATGCCGTTACATTGTTTATAAATCTTTTATTATACTTCTAGTAAACAATCTATCTTTTACACTTTAACTTGAGTCTGTGTCAGTTTCTGAGAAGCCTCGGTTTAGCGCCGCCCCTGTAAACACTGGCTAGACCCCGTAAGGCCGGCTGCATATTGTTAAGAGCAAATATTCCCCAAATATTAATAACATAAAAGAGCAGTCAGGCTAACAGTCTCCTCATCGCATTGGTAGTGGGCGGGATGTCCCTGACATGATGACATCACCAGGAAGTGATGTCATCATGCTGGCAACATCACCCATCGTTGGCCTTGCCCAACCAACTCACGTGTGAAGGTGAGCTAGGGGACTGGAGTGGGGAAGCACAAAGGAATGGGACTGGGGCAGCAAGCCGCAAAAAAGGGGAGGAGCATCCAGAGTAAGATCGAGGGCAAGAACCTTCCCTCTGTCTGATCAGCTGGCTGCTTACAACAGTGGCCTGGGGGTGTAAGGGGGGCCCAACAAGAGTGAGGATCCCTTCCTCTGTCAAGAGTGTTGTCGTACGTCCCCAGCTGGCCGTCCCACAGCAGTGATCAGTATAGGAGGTGGGGGGAGGGATAAGTGCCTCAACCAGGCATCCTTAAAAGAATTTCTGGGATCTCTGTCTGGCCTCCCTATCTTTGGGCACAATCCAGAGTAAATTAGGTAAAGGTAAAGGTTTCCCTTGCTCGAAAGCCAGTCAAATCCGACTCTAGGGATGCAGTGCTCATCTCCGTTTCCAAGCCGAAGAGCCAGCACTGTCCGAAGACGTTTCCTTAGGAATGGCTAAATCTTGAAATTATCGTACCTTGGTGCACACCCCTGCACTGAAGCCTTCCTTGTCAGCGGACTCTGGGGATGTATATGAAGCAGCACACACTCCAAGTATACTACATCACCCTGAGACAGCAATCTCCTCCACATTCCTTCCTCCTCCCCCCTCACCACCATTTTATCCTCACAGCAAACTCCCACATCCTACCGTGATACTCTGAGCATTGAATGGCCACACTGATTCTTTCCACAAGAAATGATTTCCCTGTTTACTTCAATGGAAAGAACAGTCTGCACTCACTAAGGAATATGGGCCAGGGGAGACTTGAACATCTATTCATACTGGTGACCCTCTCCAAGATCTTAGGCTGAGATCCTTCATATCCCCATACTTACTGGAGATGCTGGGGATTGAACCTGGGACCTTCTGCATGCCAAACAGGTGCTCTGACACTGAGCCACCTCCCCCCCCCCTCACATCTGTGTCAATATATTCCATCATAATGCTATCATAAGTTGCATAGAATGCCATGTTCTGGGATGCTGCATTGGCATTCATCTGTCAATCTATCACATATTTACACGTCCCTTCTGCCAGGAACACAGGGCAGCGGACATGGCTCTCTTTTCTGTATGCCATCAGTAAATACCTGTGTATTAGTACCATAATACCCAGGTTGGTGTAAATTGTTTTTAAAATTTTGATTTCCGATGCCTCACTGCAATATATTTGCATCTCATCTTTTCTTATCTAACCTCTCCCTCTCATCTTTGTCCTTACCCCAATGCACCAGAATTATTCAAAGTTATCATCTCTAGGGAGAGCGGACATAGCAAACAATGTTACTGCATTCTTCGAACAGTTTCAGAATAATGAAATAAGAAAGAGAAGCAGCACAAATAATTCCAAAATGGGGAAATGCATCTCATTATGCGTGTGCAGGGTGGTGGTGGTGAAGTCTGTTTATCACAAAGATCTCTGAGTGGATGCAGTGTGTCTTCACACTCTGTCTGTTTTTCTATAAACAGGGATTAAAGAACAGAAACATTATCTTCTTTCTGTTTGCACTGTCACACAAATACAAGTCACACCTAATTTCTACAGGCTGAGTTTAGATATATTGAGAAGCGTAGCCAAGGTATCCCTCTGAATAATGCGCTCATCACTGTAAGAAGACTGCTGAGATGCTTTCTCCTTGGCAAGTTTTTAACCCATTGGAGTAACCAATTAAATAAGCGTCAAAAGTTGGGTCAGTTGTCTGGAGAAGTCAGCTAAATGAGGAGGACACTGCAAAGGCTTGGCTCACTCCCAGCCACAACCTGCACAGCAGGTGTCAGTAATCACCTCCTGGTCCTGCACAGCTGTTGGCCAAGTCATCTCCAAGATCATTTTGGATCTGGCTGGTAGCAAGACAGACCCACCCAGGAGATAGCGTTGCCAGCCCCCAGATGGGGCCTGGAGATCTCCTGCTCTGACAACTGATCTCCAGTTGACAGAGATGAACTCCCCGGGAGAAAATGGCTGCATTGTACCATACTGGGGGCTCCTCCCCTCCCCAAACCCCACCCTCTCCTAGATCCACCCCCAAAGTCTCCAGGTATTTTCCAACCCAGACCTGGCAACCCTACCAGGAGATGATGATCCTACCTAGCTTGGGGCAAGAGAATACCTTGAACCAGCTCTGACTAAGAGAACAGGTTGGCTCCAGTGAGCTTTTCCACTGGTGAGAAAGGAAGGATGGAATCTCTTTGCCCACCCTCAAATGTTTATACTGGGCAATCATGGGACCTGCATAGTCAAAAGTCATGTGGGAAAGGGGGCTCTACTAAGAAGACAAGTAGGCTTTTATACCCTGCTTTTCTCTACCTTAAGGAGTCTCCAAGTGGCTTACAATCACCTTCCCTTTCTCTCCCCACAACAGTCACCTTGTGAGGTAGGTGAGGCTGAGAGAGTTCTGAGAGAACTGTGACTGCAGCAGGCTTCATGTGGAGGAGTGGGGAATCCAACCCGGTTCTCCAGATTACAGTCAACTGCTCTTAACTGCTACACAAGAGGATCGCTGGAGAAGACTGAGTAGAAAAACTGGATGGATCCAACCCAGTGTATAGGGTAAAGCAGTTTAAATGAATACATCGTCAAGCACATTACCCTCCCAGGTAACTGTTCTCAGAGTAGTTAAAGAAGAGTCAGAAGATTCCTTTGGGCTTTTGGAGAAAGGCAGAAGAGGAAGGGCTGATCAAAGAGGCATATAGAAATATGGGTGGAAGCCAGTGGGTCAGGGGGGATTAGTGCTATTGTGAAACTATTCATTAGAAGAAAAATAATTGGTGGAGATAATGAGACAGAGAGTCAGCAGACTCAGTATCTAGGGTCCTCTCTTGACTCCTTATCTTTTCCTCAAATAACAAGGCCATAAAATAAGGAAAAGACACACTTTTCTTCTAACTCAGAATTGCTTCTCAACAGAGGAGGCTTTGTTTTGGAAAACTCAATGTGTAACTTAATTAAACCTTCTTTATACCTTCTGCCAGCTTTCTGTAACTCCAGAGACCCAATTTCTTCTTAACAGTCACAAACACCAAAGTTTGTAATCACCACTTCACTCTTCAGCGTGTGTTCTCAAGATCACTTCGGGTGAATGAGTTAACTCTTTCCTCCTCTTTTGTTCCCATTATTCGCATGAAGCGATCAGAGCATGATAAGGAGCTGGATCGTTTCCCTCTAGTTTTTGATGCAGGAGTGTTCTTTCAAACTTAGGTTCGCTTCTCTTACCCTATATCCTAGCTAATCAACTTAGTGTTGTGACATTTACTGCACTACGGAGCTGTACCACAAGACTCTAAAAGTTTTCTGGAAGTGTGAAGGACTTTGTTGTTTATCCATCAAGATCAGGAATAGCAAATGATTAAGGTAAAGATGATTCTGCCCTTTCCCCAGATGTACTTATGTGTGAATTATGTTCAAGGGTAAGAAACTTATAGTACAATCCTAAGCAGAGTTATGCCACTATGAGCCTTTTAACTTCAATGGATTTAGAAGTATTTTTTTGCTTATGGCTGCACCGCAAATGCAGATTCAGATGTGACAGACTTCTCATAAAATGCTTCCACCTGCTGGTGGGTCTTTCCGCATATGTTATTTCTGTTGACTGTGGGCGATTCTGCATTTAGCATTCACGCCACATTTTCTCAACTGGGAAGAAAAAGTGCAGCTCAAAACCACATTCAAATACCTCGGGGCAACACTACACTGACAGCAAAGTCACCCCTCAATGGACATAAAACAGCCATAAGTCCATACAGAAGGTACCATAAAATCCGATGATTAAAGGAAGCAAACACTGCATGGAGTGTGGAGGCTACCATAAAATCAGATGATCAAAGGAAGTGAAAGCAGCATGCAATGCTGAGGGTAAAACAACGAAGGGAAAAGGCAATGCAGAATCAGCCTGTGTATCCATACTGCATCTGTTCCCCCCCTTTCTGCACGTGTTTTCCTTTCTGTAGTAGCCACTTCAATCTTTCACAGCTGTTCTCCATAAGTGGAAAAACAGCTATGGAAGATCAAGGCAACCACTAGAGGGCACAAAACACATGAGGGGAAAAAACGCAGTGAGGGCACACAGCCAACGGAAATAACATGTGTGGAAAAATCCAGTGTCTCCACAAGGGCCAAAAAGTTTGCAAATTGCTTGCACTGTGGATGGGTATCATTGCTTGGATGGTAAGTGTAGTACATTCCTAGTGATCAGCAGTAAAAGTAGCTTTCAGACAGGGGTCATTTCGAGCAGGAACGCACAGGAATGCCGTTCCAGGAGTAACAAGTCCAGGAGCGGGCACATATGGTGATGTGCTGTGGAAAAAAGCAAAAGCATGCTAACTTGATCTGCATTTCCATGCTTGTTGTAGGGTAGCCTCCCTGCAAGAGCAAAGGAAACCTAAAGTGTCTTTAGTCAAAGTGTAAAAGCTTGCTTGCAAGCTCTGAGTTGGGAAATACCTGGAGATTTTTGGGGTGGAGCCTGAGCGGTGGGTGTTGCCTTCTGACACACTTCCGGTGATGCCAGGGGGTGTGACTTATGCAAATAAGTTCTGCTAATGAGGTATGCTAATGAGTTCCTGCACCTCTTTTTTTACGAAATGCCCCTGCAAAGTTTCAGATATTCTCCATCTGCTATGCAGAACCATTTTTCACCAGTTCCATGTGAGGATATCACAATAAGAAAGAGTAAATCTTGAGAATTCACTTGGCTGGGGAAAGCAAGAACCCAGCTCTTTGTAAATTTACATTGCACTCTAAAGCCTTTTTATTTGAATGGGCGTAGACTGGGGTAACTGTGCATAGAATTGCACTGACAGCGCCATAAAATTATAGATACAAGTAACAAGGAAAGAACGGCATAACTGAGTCCTAAGGAAACTAACGCTATTGATCTTTTCCCCACAGGTAAACATCTGCATTACTTTAGTTTTAGAAAAATTTAGGTGTGACTAACTTTCTCTAGATTACTACCACAAACTTGGAAAAGAACCAAGCTACATTTGGTGTGCCTCAAGAAATAGCACTAATTATTTTTGAAAGAATGGTTACTGTTGTACCATGGAAGACTGCTCTTTAGGAATCAGGAGCCCCCAGCTACTTTGGGCACAGGGAACCAATTGTGAAATGCTTTGGATTCCTGTCCTGATCATCTAAGCCATTCTGAAAGTTATTTTATTTAGTCTCTTTAAACCGTTCAGAAACTAAGCTTTTCCATTTGGATTGGCATCCCAATAAACTGGCCAATTGTTCTCATCCTTAGGAAGTTTTTTCTTAATAGTTCACTTGTATCTATGTGTGTGACTGCATCTAAATCACTTCCCAATTCTTCCTCCCTGCATGGCAGTCTGATACAGATGCTGTTTAGGGTCTGAAGAACTGTGTGTGTTATCTGAGCCATCTGGCACAATGAAGATTGACCAGCTTATTCCCAAAGCACCAAATTAAATTTTACAGAACTTGGAACAAAAACCAGAAATCAAATTTGCTACAGAAATTCTGATTCGAGGGATACTTTATATACTTTAGAACTGTATACACTTTGGAACAGCTTGTCCAGCAAGGTGGGATACAAATATAAATAAGTAAATAAATAAACAAACAAAAAACTTAAAAACAGAAAAAAACCAGGGTTCATCTAATTCACCATCCTATTTCCAACAGTGTCTAGCCTGCAGTGCTTTTTTTCCTGGGGAAATGCGCCGGAACAGAGTTGCCCCCATAGACAGAAGAAAGAGTCAGACAACAAAAATGGGATTAACGGCCACTTTATTTATTAACAAAAACATGGCAAGGGCTTAATCTAACAAGCGGCATGGCCAAGGCCTGGGGTTACCATTATCCCCACCCTTGCCCTAGTATGGGCAATGCACCTGGCCCCTGGGTCGTAGCCCGCTATAAGCGGCTCGAACCCCAGGCAGCTCAGCCTTGGAACATGCCTTGATGATCCCTCACAGACAGCCGCAAGGTCAGTGCTGAGTATCCCTCAACGGCACTCCAAAAGGCAGCCTGTTCCCCTCATCCCAGGCCGCAAGGTTGCAGTTATGATCCGAACAGGCCCCTTTCCCACCAGGGTTGCTGATAGGTGTTTACCAAGCCGCAACAACTATTTACTAAACTTCCTCCCAACCATAAAGTGACAAATTAATGCAGACGCCACCCTGGTCAATTCCTCAATCAGCTGCTAGCAATGCAGGGTAGGTGAAAAACTCTCCCGTCTCGAGGCCAATCAGAGCAGAGGTAAAAAATTCCTACCCAGCCTCCCTAAGAAACGGGACGACCAGCCGAAAGCCTGCATTACCTACAGGGCGGGAGGGTGGGTCAAGCACAAGGCACGAATGAGGCTGCTGGGGCCAGGGCTGTCCTTCAGCATGCTAGCCCCACCCCCCAGCAAAACCAGGCTGCAAATGCAGCCAGTCTGATCAGTCCTCCTTACAAGGAGGCAACTTCATCCCCCCCAGCCGGCCTTCGATGGCTGCGGGGATCCGTCTTTCCAGAACCTCTTAGACAGAATTATTTTAAAAAATGTTTAAAAGTTAATGAGTTTTCAGTATACAGACTGAAAACTTAATTTTCCTCTTGAAAATTCTGGCACCTCTTTTTTTTTTTTTTAAAGCAAAGCCGCGCTAGCCTGTACCTCTAGGAAGCCCCCAACCAGACACCAGTTCTCCCCAATGTTTATTCTCAACATTTGGTATTCATATTTTCTTTGAACATGGAGAGTCCATTTAAGTATAATAACTAACAGCTGCTGTATAATCTTTGTGATTAATTATAAGGCAATCATGTTGGGTAAGTGCTTCCTAATGTAAGATTTATACTTTTTTTCCCTTGCTTGAAAAGACAGATGAGACCCAGTGTGGTACAGTTGCTGGACTGCTGGTGGAAAGTGCCATCAAGTCATAGCTAACTTATGGAGATTCTGTATGGTTTTCAAGGCAAGAGACATTCAGAAGTGGTTTGCCATTGCCTGCCTCTGCGTAGTGATCCTGGTAATCCTTGGAGGTCTCCCATCCAAATACTATCTAGGGCCAGCCCTCCTTAGCTTCCAAGATCTGATGAGATCAGACTAGCTTGTGCTATCCAGGTCAGGTAGTGGTTGGATTAAGACAAACAAAATCCAGGTTCAAATTCCCATTCTCTGCCATGAAGCTCAGTGTGGGACCTTGGGAATGGATCGCCACTTTTGCCAAGCCACACAGTTCGTATGAGGACAAAATACAGAGGAGATTAGAGGAACAACCCCAGTCACCTTCCTGGACTCCCTGAGAACAAGAAAAATAAATAACCAAATGAACAGCTTCAATTGTTGGGGAGGGGGGAATCAAATCCATTTTATAGTCCTATATGAGTTATCAGAATTTGCTTGAGAATTCTGCCCTTCCCACCCGGATTCATTTCAGCGCTGTCATTTATTATCTCTAAAGCTTTAGGACAGAAACATCTGTGGCATAAAATTAGGTTCCAGGCATAGTTCCTCTCCATTGAACACTGGGTTTTCTGGGCATTTCTTAGTGTTTAAGAGATCAGAAGTTTGCACTGTGAAATGTATCCATCCCTAATCTTCACCCTAGCTGAATGTTCTTTTGGCCGGTCTCGTTTCATTTATGATGTACTTACATGTATTAAAATAAAGGCTTGCCACTGGAGAAACATTCTAAAGCATACCCCCTGCATTCCAACTGATCTCTAGATTACCAACAAAATTGCTGCCTTTGTATACTTATGGACTGATGTGATAACTGAAAATAACTTCCATTAGCAGTACAGAAACTCCAGCTGATACCAAATGAATTTCATTTGATACCAGCAGAGAAAAATATTGGCTACTGAGATATTTTTCCTTCATGGTCATTTACAGTTAGCCGGGATCCCATGGGCCATTCAGGAAATCACCAGATGTTTTTCTTTCCTTTACGATCCTTTACTGAAAGCTTTGCGATTCTGGGGTTGACTGGCAGTAATCTATTTAAAAGAGAGCATTTATCTCCCCGTCTCTGTATCACTTCCATGTTCCTAAGATATACACCATGATAGGTACCATGAAGGCTATGGCAACCTAAATAACAGCATACCTGACTGAATACTGCCTGCTAGTGATATTTTGTGACCAACTTTTTCTGGGACTGCTTCAAAGAGATGTGAGTCCTAAATAGTATAAGCCTCCTGCTCTGTAAAAGCTAAATCAAATATACAATAAGGCATCCTAGCTGTAATTCTGTTCATAAGTAATACGGAAGGCATGTGCAGCTCAGTGTTGACTAGAAGTGGCTCTCTTGTGACCTCAAGCAGAGTAAGGCCTCTCAATAGCCAATGCTCCCTCTAAGCTGTGGAGTCTTGTGAGCAGGGGTCCGTTGGAGCAGGAGCGCACAGGAGCGCAGCTCCGGGAGTGAGGAGCCCAGGGGGCGGGCACATGACTAAGCCCCGCACCCTCCTCGGCTTCCCCGAGCAGTGCAGAGGCGCAGCGCCCCGGGGAAAGCCCTGCTAGGGTCTTTATTGTTTTTAATGTTTTGTTTTAACATTGATAATTTTATCATTGTTCCTTTTATGACTGTGTGCTGCTTTTCCAGAGACTTGCTCAATGTGGCATATAAATTTTCTACCATTTTTTATCTGGGCACATGGCAGATAAGTACTGGAGAAATTTCACCAACCCTTCAGAAGCTTCCACCCCATCAGTTTGGTGTAGTGGTCAGGAGTTGGACTCTAATCTGGGAGAACCGGGTTTGATTCCCCACGCCTCCACGTGCAGCTGCTGGTGTGACCTTGGGCCAGTCACAAGTTCTCTCAGAGCTGTTCTCTCATGAGCAGTTCTCAAAAGACCTCTCTCAGCCCCACCTACCTCACAGGGTGTCTTGTTGTGGGGTGGGGAAGGGAAAGGGATGGGTGGTGCACATGTCCTGGGTATCTCAAGTCTACTTGAAACCTAGTAGTTTCAAGGGAGCAGGAAGAGAATGAGGGTGTGTTCTTTACGCTTATTTTTATTGCACAAAGTATTGGATGGGGAAGGGAATGGAGGAAGAGCAGGTCAGTTTCACTCACCTGTGGAGGGGAGCCTGAGGGGTGGGTGTTGCCTTCTGACACACTTTTGGTATGTTAGGGGGTGTGGCATATGCAAATGAGTTATGCTAATGAGCTCCTGCACCTCTTTTTCTACGAAATGACCCCTGCTTGTGAGCATAAATTCTACTTTGTGAGCGAACAATTTGGCTCCTGCATAAGTTAGTTTGCTCTGGAGCCATCCTTCCTGACCTACGACAAAAATGTGCGAGCCGGAGGCTAAAAAACTGAGCTAGCTCACACTAACTCAGCTTAGAGGGAACACTGTCAGGGCTGACTTCTCCATCAGGCACAGTAGGCACAGTGCCTATGGCCCACAATACTTTTGGGGGACCACGAAAATGTTTTCATTTTTTTTAAAGCAGAAGGGGGGGGGAATGAACTTCTGGGTCAAAGAAAATGTTTTGGTTTTCTCGTATCAGAAAAAAGTGAAATGTTCAGAGCCCAATAACATTTAACAAATTTTACCTAAACAGAAAAAAATATGTTGAAGTATTTAAAGTTATATCAAAAATAATTTTAAGATTGATATTATTATGGTGGGAGGGGCCCACAAAGGCCAAAGTGCCTAGGGCCCACAAAAGTCAGAATGCGGCCCTGCCGGGTGTCCTATAATCAGCCCAGTTCATGTTATGCTAAACGCACAATCAGTAGACCATGTATTCTTGATTTCTCTTTATGTGTACATTGAGTATTTCTCATGTTAATTACAATGCAGATACAGTTGAATGTGTGATTTAAACCCCATATTTATCCCCAGTTTCATCTGTACAGTGAACACACATTGTTTTTTTCTTACTATGATAAGTATACACGTACATGAAGAATGCATGTTGCATTCAGCTAAATCCAAGCCAAAAATATATCAAACATACCTTACTGGTATTTCCTGGATATTCTTTCAGCAGGATATTTCTTTGGGCTTTTTTCGGCTATCCAAAATGGCCAAGCCACCCAAATCCCAAAAATATTCAGAATTTTTCAGGACCACCGGATAGTCATAGTTAAAAGGCATTTAAAGGGGTTGCAGTCTCTTTAAATGCCTTCCAGGTGAACTCACAGCTTGGGAAAGGTGCTTCAAGGGACTGAAAGCCCTTTAAATGCCTTTGGAGCTCACTCACAGAGTCGCATCACTTATGCAGCTTGGAGAAGGCATTTAAAGGGGCCGCAATCCCATTAAATACTCCCCCCCCTCTTTTGAAACTGATGGAGGCACCTTCTTTGGGCGCCCATAGAGCTGGACCCCCTGGTCCAATCTTTTTGAAACTTGGGGTTCTTTTTGAGGAGAGGCACCAGCAGCTATGCCACAAATTTGGTGCCTCTACCACATAAAACACCCTCGAGCCCCAGATACCCTCAGATTGATTCTCTATTATACCCTATGGTATAACAGTCCTCATAGGGTATAATGGACCCCATAAGTTATAATGGAGCTGAAAGGAGTTGGGAATCCTGAATATTTACTGAATCTGAATACCATACCAGTATTGGGATTCAGGAATATCAAGAAATACTGATATTTTTCAGGTTCAATATACCTGCATCCAAAAAAATACCAGGGTTTTTTGCACACCCCTAATATGTGTTCACTGTAACATGTGAATATTGCCATGCAGAAGGAGTCTGAACAATGCAGAAGACTGTCCTGAGCCCTGGAGTTCTGGGCCCATCCAGATGTTAGGGATATTTAATTACAGGAGACCTAACTCCTCTGTACCCTGTTGAGTTACTATCCACACTGTATTTAAACTGGACTATTAGCTATGTTGCCCATTGTAGATTCTCTTACGTTTAGTAAAGTTGTAGCATATTTACAGCCCGAAATCTGTGACAGCTGTCTTTGTTCTATTTTTGTCTACAAAGATTTTGAGGACAATGGAGCAGGTCCCTCTAAATAAGGTTTATAAATTATTTCCTGGTTTTATTAAAGTATCTTCTCAATTTGTATTCTTCAGGTTCTGCAAAAACGGCAATACTACACATTACCCCAATAGCTAGTCTGCATTTTATATATGCCAGCTTTTCTTCCCAACTACCAAAAGCATGGGTTAAGTATCTTACTTTCATCCCCTGTTTCTAGACCAAGTCTTGAACAATAAAACTGAAAAAACTTAAATAAAACCCATGTTCTAAAAACCCTTCTCTGCAAATCGAGCAACAAAATAAATACATTTGGAATCGGAATCCCCCTAAGAGGAACTGAACGTTTTGCTGTAATGTTGCTAGAGGAAGCATAGTCCATTTACCATGGGTTAAGTATCATGAGTTTGTCAGGAAGAATCAAAATGTTAAAAGCTAGTATTTTTTCAACTCCAAGCAGCTAACCATTGGACTCTTGCTAATGTGCATGTGTTGAGACATTTTAGCCACAGAAAAATAGGTGATGATTTCATTTCCCACAGGATGACAGTAATTAACTGTTCACAGCCTAATATCTATGCTTACAGGCTAAACAACTTATGATACTTTGCACTGATCTTATAACGCTATCTGTCAGTACATGGATTAAGTTGTGACCTTCCATGGTTTTGTACTATGATGATATTCACCTGTATTATTTTTTCAAGTAACACCTTCTGTGGAAATTTTATTTAAAACTATTGTCAGATTTTTTGCAGAAGCTGAAAGCATTCATGGTTCTTGCTCCCCCATTACAATTCTAGGAGATTGGGGGAGGGGGGATCTTAGTGTTTTGTGATATAGCAGGGCATCTGTGGCACTGCAGAACAAAGGAAGACAAATTCCTTCTCAGGCTCTGGAAAGGGCCAGGGAGTGAGTCTTGCTGTCAACACCACATTTCAAAAACAAGAGCAATAAATCCGTAGCATTAGGATTAGTGCATTTTCCTAGGTGTTGATTCTGAATGCCTGATGTACGTGGTGGGCTGAGAGATATTTGTCCAAGAAGGAACACAAAATAAAGTATACAAATGTATTCTGACTGGCTACTAGCAGATTTGAAGGGATTTGGGTGCTAGGTTTTTACTGCATGATCATTCCAAAATTGGGGTTTTTTTTTGACAGTCTAGCTCAATGAATGTGCTGCTGGGCGACTGTCTTTTATTAAACTGATTCAGGGAGATTTGGTGTTATTTCTTGACTGGGAGATTAAATGATTTTTTTCTGAATAGCCAATTAACCTGCAGGGTGGTGTCTTAGTGCTCAGGAGGCTTCTGTATATGAGAAAAGAAAGGAGTTAGAAATTTGAAAGAAGTTGGAGATTTGAATTTGGAAGTGGAAGGGCGGTTCAGAGAAAATGGCAAACCACGTGCATTGGCTTGGGACTTCCCTGACCTAACTCATGTCACGAGTAACACTGGGGGACTAATGTTTCCAAGCGCTGTTGGGCCCAATTTGGCTTGTAAGTACAGCACAAAGGGAGAAAGGACTTCACTCTTCTCTTTAAAGCTGTTTTCCCAAGCTAACAGGGCTGTGGGGGGCCCCTTTTGGCTCTCTTGTGGGGCTCTACATGTATTCACAGCAGCATGTGGCATCCCACAGTGAGTCAAAGAGGCTGCCATGGCCACTTCGGCTTGGGAAAACAGCACAGAAGGGAAATCGGAAGCCCTTCCTCCCCTTGCACCACACTTGCAAGCCGAATCCAGACATGTAGTGCTTGGGAATGTTAATTTACCAAAGTTACATGTGATCCGTGTCAGGCTGGGGGACACCCCCCCAACCTTCCCAAACCACTTTTATGGTCTGTTTTGCCCACAGATTCCTGCTCTGTGATGGAGCCTTGAAGGAACTTCCAGATCACTCAGCAATGCAATTCCTGCTCCCTTTCAACTTACATGCAGCAAGATAATTATTTCCAGGTTTGCTATGAACCAGGGGTCTGCAACCTGTAGCTCCACAGCTAAATGTAGCTAAGTACAGGACCAAATATGGCTCTTGGGAAGATAGAAAAACAAAGGCAGGGATGAGCATTTTCAGTAGAAACATCTGTGCTTGTTTTGTCTTCATTACGCTTTCAGAGGCCCGAACAATGTTTCTTTACTGATACAGGCACAGAATGACCCAGCTTGACGGCCATTATGTTAAATGGAGGAGAAAAGTCCAATTGTCAAAAGAGTTATCTGTTAAGAGTATTTTAACAAATCACTACAGCTAAAATTTCTATCTTTCAGCCAGACGTTTGCTTTCTAGATTATAATTGCAATAAATAGTGACTTATCTTTATGTTTCAAGCATTAACGTGGTACAATCTACTCGAGAAGCTTGCCTGTACAATCTACATAGAAATGATGGGAGCCACAGAAGAGGACCAGCTTCTAGTGGAAAACACACCTACAGACAGCGGTCACTGAGACACAGACTGCCTCAGGTGGGATGTTATTGGGAAGCTGTTTTTCTCCTGCTTGTCCACAGCATCCTAGTGCTTCTGTGCCCCTACTAGTTTCCCCCCACCTTTCTTGAAATCTTTCCCAAATCTTCTTTGCAGTCCTGTGGATGGGAACATCTAGATCTCCACAATCCTTCCCATATTTGTGCCAGTTTCCCTGCCTCATTCCCCCTTGGCCATTCCCCTGCTACTGGAAGGCTATTTTTATTTTTTACATTGGCCACTGAATATTGTTATAACAAAGTGTCTATCAGGTTCTCTGAACAGCCTGGTTTCTTGTTTTGTTTATAAATTAAGTCTCTTGCTGCTTTTATTGGGGAGATAAACCTTTCTTACATCTCCATAACAACAGGCCCTGAAGATTTACCATTTTCTTTAAAAAGCTCAGAACTTAGAGAATCTGACAGACACATATAGAATGATACATATGTATTAATACTCAATTACCAAATTAAAAAAAAAAATTGATGTCGTGTGACAGTCTTCAAGGGCAGCCCCGTGGGCATGGGCAGACTGTGCTACTGATCTTGCTATATAATTGGCTACTCTGACGATCTAATATAGCCACTGTGTTAACACGACCCCAGCAGCAAAGTAGAGAACACTAGAATTTATTTATACCCTGACTTCATCCTCAATGGGGACACAAAGTGGCTTATGTCATTCTCCTCTCCTCCATTTTATCTTCACAACAAACCTGTGAGGCAGGCTAAGCAAGAGGAATTTGAATGGGGTTCTTCAACCATGAGTAAATATTTCATCCTGGAACATCCAGTTTGTAGCTATTCTTGCTCTCGGGGAAAACACTGAATTAGCTGCTCTGTTGGTTTTACTGACAGACAGTATTAGGTGCAAGTTAGAATCTGGAGGTATTCAAACAAAATGGGTATTATGTTTAAAAGCTCTGCCTGAAAATTTCCAGGGCAAGCATGAAGGTCACAGGGAAACGGTAACTGTAAAAAACCATTTATCCTGAGAAAGTAGATGAGTCTGCTGCCCTAGGTATCTGCATGCTATGGTTAGCACGCTGAGCAGTTAAAATCTATTTCATTTGTTCTTGCAGTTCTTTCATAAAACTCCTGGAAACCTCTATTCTATTTTTTAAACAATGTATAAATGGCAGGATATGTTTACGTCTGCAAGAACATAGATTGAGGCTCAGTTAATACAGAAAACAGGCCATGGATAAAATATGTATGTAGGCATCCATGTATTCCTTGTCACATTTAAATGCACCAACCACGAGGATTGGTTTTCCACAGTAACAAAATGTGAATGGAAACACCTTATTTATGATTTTCATTAGGACAGTGAATATAAATGGAAACCAATGAATGGACAAATGACTTTGATTTGTTTCTCTTGTGCCTGACAGTCTGGTTTAGAAAGGTCAACATTGAGAGGTCTTCAACAGTGTTTCCACTAGTCATTGCTGACTTTGTGGTTGGTTTAAGTCAGCTTGTTTGACTGTGTGGGTTACTGATTGCATTTCACACAAATTGTGGCCTGTATTCAATCATTCCACTTAACAATGTTTGAAGATTTCCTGAAGTTTAAAGAGACTTCCTCCAATGGAATTGTCTCTTTCTCTAAGGGAACAGCCACTTCAGTCAGAGGAAGGCTCCATGGACTGGAGGAACATCCTCCAGCTTAGCATAGACCAAGCCCCAGTGTGTTTTTCTTGGTTTTATTAATAGTGATTGGAATACACATACCATTTCTGACCTGTCGCCTGTCTTCCTGGGATGCCGCATCCTAACCTTTGCCTACTATACATTGCTGCTGCCTTCCTGAGAGGTGTCTGTGTGATGTCTGCCTTGGCATCCCCCCTGCAATTCTGCAAGGTGCCATGGGGTGCAAGTTTGTACCCTTTTCAAACTGCCCTTGCATTCTGCTTTAATAACTGGTTGCTAATGGGTTCATCCTGTAATTTCAGACAGACACATTTAGCAACTGGCTGCTAGTGGAAATTATTTACCTGTTAATAAAAACCCTCTTGCATCAGGTTAGCAAAAAGTGGTTGAACCTCTTTTGAGGGAAACTGCTTTTTTCTGTTTTCATCCCCTTCATTGTGCTTCTGAATCACCATGGCGTGCTGTCATGCCCATAGCACTTCCTACAATGCCACTCCCTCCCTTTTTGCCACACAATCTTCCTCAGACTTTTTAACAGTCTAAAGTGAGTGCTATAGGGCTAAACTACTATAAACTCCATTGAATCAGAGCATCTCAGTGGTGCTGCTATAGCACTTCAGTAGTACAGCAATTAGAACAGGGGTATCGAACTCATTTGTTATGAGGGCTGGTTCTGACACAAATGAGACCTTGTTGTGCCAGGCCATGTGTGTCAAAAATGTAATGCCAGGTACTCTAGTAATATTTTGTCTATTTAACAGTCTCTGATAACTGACACCTCTGCACTGAATTATTGCATCAAAATGCCTGTGCTGTTAACAATCTTGAGTATGCTGTTCAGGTGTGTTATCTGTAAGCTGCAAACCTCTTTTGATTTATTGACATTTATTACAGAAATCTCATGCTCAGTGTTCCTAGCCTAGGGCCCAGGGGAAAACATGAAATGGCTGGGCATTACAACCTTTTGTACGTAAGTTGCTTCATGTGCTGGTCAAAAACATGAGAAGGCATCCTAACACTGACTGAGGCAAATGTGTTTGTCTACAAAACTATACTCTTCCCCAGAGAAATAACTACAACTTTCTATAAAGGGGGTGAACTTGGTTTGGACACACACTCTCAGTCTAATCCACCTCACTGGCTTGTTGTTATTCCTCCTCTACAATAGTTCACATTGCTTTCTTACTGAGAAAGACTGGATCGTGAGGGCTTAAATATAGTGAAAAGGGGGAGGGAACCCAGTTGCACCCAGGAGAGCCCTGGCATAAAGAGCCCAACAAAACACACACACACACACACACACACTGTAGCAAGGCACACAAAAAGCTCATACCTTGAACAAAACTTTGTTGGTCTTAAAGGTGCTTGGTATTTCTCCCGTGCAATTGAGTCAGCTGAGCAAAGCAAACTCTCCCTCACTCCCTCCTTCCCTTCAGGGAGGAGCCTCAGCCAGTGGAAGGAAAGAAAGACTGCTCTTTGTCTCCTGCAGCCTGGCCAGGAAGCGAGCTCTGGCTGTTCCCTCCCTCCCCCTGGGAGGAGGAGGGGGAGGAGCCTCAGCCAATTCTTTACCAGACTCTCTCAATTGCACACGAAAGCCTTGCCTATTGATCTCTCCTGTGCAATTGAGAGAGACTGGTAAAGCAAGCTGTAACATGGCAGCAGCAGAACTACAAATGGAAATATGAAACAGCCAGGGCCTTGTAGGCCTAATTGGGGCCCTCTGAGGGCCTGCACCCCTGCCTTAGAACATTTTTTTTAAAAGTCCAAGGAAGATCACCTGGTGAAAAAGGGCAGGAGAAAAAGTGGCACTGTTTGAAATGACCATAGAGCTTCAGAGATGGCTCATTAACAGAAGGAAATTTGCTGTATGAAACCCCCACCCTTGTATCGCTTGACTCAAAATCAAGCCAACAATAACATCCGGTTTAGAACAGTAATGTGAAAAGGGCCATAATGTCTATCCCTGTGTTCCCCTTGTAATGCTGCCTGTCTTTCTGGAGGTTTAAGCAGAACTTTTGCCTCTGTTTTCCCTCTATACTGATTTTTTAAAAATTACCTACGTTATATGGAAAACAAAGAAGGTGCAGCTCGAAATGTATCCCCCCAATTAAACTAGTGGAAACAAAATTTCATTAAAGTATAAAAAATAAACTAATGACACAAATGTAATGAAAAACAGAAACAAAAATTGTACAACCCAACTTTTGATGTGTATTATTCTGTATGCTTACAGCATCAATATGGCAGCAGCCAACTGTGGGCCAATCATTGCCGAACTAGAACACATGGTAAATGCCTTTAAACATGATAGGGGTATGAGTGGGATGTTTTAAATGGGTTAACTGCTTGTATCATGTGTAAAACGTGCCTGAGGCATTCAGACATGGAACATATACACCCCAGATACACTAAAATCACACTTCTTTCTGTTACAGACATTGATTTGTGCCAGAAAAAAAGTAAAATGTGACGCAGTCTTCATCAGTCTTAAAATATGTTGCTAATTCTGGGCTGAAAGAGCATTCTAAAATGATCTTGGAGCTGTAGTGCAGGGATTTTCTAAATCACTCATACACACTGTTGCGACTCACGGAAGATCCATGAAACCCTTAATGTTGGTACAACCACCAAATGTGCTCTGAACAGTCTGTTAACCTGACACCATTCTATTATAAATACTGAACACATTAAACATCTGCTATTTCCACTACAAACCGGTATGTTCTTGAAATAACCAGGCTGTTCTTGTTCATTATTTATGGGATTCAACACAAGTAATCCTGGCCAGGAGCTTCTTTAAAAAAACCCAGAGTGACGCAACAATCCAAAAAACAAACAAACCAGAGTTCCAGAATACTGCAGTTGAATTTTGTTCTAACATCCTCTTTTAGGCATACCAGCTTTCATTCTGTATATGCTGAAGTTCACAAAAGAGTTTTCAGAGTTCATGGGAAAAACTCAGGTTTTTTGATAAGTTCAGAAGGACTGGGTCCACTCAAGAGTACTCAGCTAGACATCCCCCTCACATTTCCAACCCTCTTCCCTGTGAGTTTCCCTTCTGTTTCATTTTCCCCAACTTGTCACAGAGAGTAGGGAAGCAACCTGCTATATTGTTTGTACTCGATGAACCCCCTTGAGATGGTCTCTGGAGAGGCATTCTAAAAAGAAGAAGAAATAGTCAATGGTGAACTCTCCCTAGAAGCTAAAATGACTAAACTGGGTCTATCGTACTCTTATCACATTATGAGAAGACCAGAGCCACTGCTAAAGGCAGTGTTGAAGGCAGCAAGAAGAGAGGAAAACCCAACATGGAATGGATTGACTCTATCAGGGAAGCCACAGGCCACTGTTTGCAAGACCTGAGTAAGGTTGTTAAAGATAGGATGTTTTGGAGGACATTAAATTATAGGGTCACCATGAGTCAGAACTGACGTGATGACATTTAACACACATGATGGTGAAAGGCTGAATGGGCACAACCTAATTTGTCCAATAACCATAGGCAGTATAAGCCAATACATTGAGAATTCTCAGCCTGGTGGTAACTTAGGGCAGTTTGCCTTCTTTGGCCTCAACCCCCCAACATACTTTTCTTCCCCTAGCTATGATGATTCTGATGAGGTGCTTCATTGCTCCAACTAAGTTATCTTCAGTGTCATTTTGCTTCACTGTACTTGCTCAGACTGCTGTTTAATCTGATTGGCTGTGGTAACCCATGTGATTGCATTGATAAGCATCCTTGACAACCTCGCAGCAGATGTAGCATCGTGAGATGACTGATAAATTTAAATGGGTTGTCATGGCCAATAAGGTTCAATGGATGCGTGTGTAAGTATGGAAAAGGGTTATGAAGGCAAAGAAGAAGTGGGGAAATGGTGTAGGGAAGAATGGTGCCGAAATAGTGAAAACATCTTCCCAAAAGGTGATGAAAATTGCTCTGGTGAGTAATGCTTGAGAATAATAATAATTTTTAAAAAAATGAAATGAGGCAAGCAGAAATCAGCCCTAGTCTAACAGCAAGCAGTGAGAAAATAACTGAAGGCCTCTGGACATTTTGAATGTTGCTTTATGCCTCAAGTCAATGCTTTTATGTAAAAGAATGATCATATTACAAAATTTGATTTTGAAGGTGGCTGTGGTGTTTTGGCCTTTGGTATGCTTGATGAGAAAAAGTAAATTCAGAGCTTCTAAATGTTCCGAACGATGCTTATACTAAGAAAGAAAGAAAAAATCTCATGAATATTAGGAGAAACTTAGGTTATAATAGGGAATGATGCTTCTACACAAGCCCCCTCCCCCTTTCAGAGAAAAACACATCTTGTAAACATAGTCGTCTTAAAAAAACAAAAAAGTTCTGTCATTTTGAAATCTTTTTTTCTGGAGATTGTGGAAAAACTCAACCTATAATAAGCAGACATCAGGTGCCCACTAAGGTGAAGGTCTCTTGATAGCTTACTAACATTGTTTACTGAGGTATATTCTTATATCGCCAAGGAGACCAGGCACTCGACTAAAGAACATCTTAGCAACAGAAAAGCATTTGCACCATTTATGACATCTCTGCCTGAACATTTTCTGCAGGCTTTTTATGGACCCATTTGCAGGAAATGAGTCAATACTCGACATGGGTATTAGGTAGGAAAGTGGAATAAGCTGCAATTTTGCTGCACTCTGACCTCAGAAATGATATCAGATTGACGAGCAAGCCACAAATCATCCACAGTGCAAAACATGAGTGATTTATTCTGCCACATGTGTTGTTGGGTTTCCTACCGATAACTGTGGAATTATTGCAGTTTCATTACAGGCAAGCGTGCGCCTACCTAACCTCAAAGAAATTGAGAGCAGATGATAGAGCAAAATAATTGGAAGTAGAAGGTAAAGGGGCGTGGAGATCATGTTATAAGCTTTAGCTCAGTATACTACTTTCTTATTTCTTTAAAGGCTCTATCTATCATCTTTCAGACACTGTCAGTACCAGGATGGGAAGGAGGGCCGGGGGACCCGCTATCTTCCTTGAGCACCTTGACTTCTAAGAGACAGGCATGAAAACCAAGAATAATTTAATGTTTCTGGGGAATTCCATGCAAAGTGAAAATGATATGTCTATTGGGCCAGTAAGCTAGTTCTGAATCCATAGAACATGTCCAATCTTGCCTTCTCTGGGACCTAGATCTGCTTTCAGAAGAATTGACACTAGAGATGTGTGGTATATGTTCCTGTTAGTTGTCACCTGGTCACTATCTCATTCTTTGAACTTTTTGGAGCAGGTTGGAATAGGTACTCCTTCGCCATGTCTTATCCACCCTGCTTGTGTGGACAAAAGCACTGTTGGAAATACATTAAAAGTGAATTAATCTAAGTAAACTTTGATTATTTGGGAGTAAAGCCCAAGGAGTTCAACGAGTCTTACTTCTGAGTAAAAGTACCCTGGATTCCACTGCATGCAATCTTTTGGGATGTCTGTGCAGTAACTTGGCTATTTCTTAGTTTCTTCTGCATGATCTATTTAAGTTAAGAAATGAATGAAGCCCAACATGTATCTCTTTGGGTACTGCTGGCTATATAATTTTACTGTTAAAATTACAGGACACCTGTATGCAGGGATTTACTTATAAAGAAGGGAACAACTCTGAAAGCCATACAGTACATGAGAAAACGAAAACAAAATTAGGTGGGGAGATGAAGCTATTTATACTAAGCACATTCTTTCCTTTAATGGGAAAAAAGCCCCAATATCTTCAAATATGCAATCTATGCTTTCCAGAGAGTATTAACAGCTAATCTGAGCCAATCAACACTCCAATGATGCCATCAAACAGCAGGTAATTTATTTTATTTTTTAAGGAACAGTTCAGAGACAATTTGCAAATTCTACTTAGGAGACGAATGTATAGGAACCCTGCTCAGCTGCAGTAAGAATTTACAATCTGGAGTATCAATGATTGATGACAGAGCCCATCTTTTGGCAATGGGAGCTTAATTAGAGAAGAGCTACTTCTGTTTTTGGCTGTGGAACAACAATTATTCGCAAGTTTCTCATCAACAGGCATTATGGAAATGAAAGAGAAATGAGTTCATAAGCATTTCAACCTCGCCATTAAAAAAGAGAGAAGAAATTAAGTGAATGTGCATGTCTTTTAATTTAGAAAGCCGGCAAGTTTGTAACACTTTCTGGCGTGATAACATTTCAAAGGAGAAAATGTAAGCAAATGCTCCTATTAAGATCACTGAGTCTGAATTTGGCCGGATCATGCCTGGTATTTTATTAACTGGATACATCATTGCTTAAATGAGCCGAGAAGTGCTGATTTAAGAAAATTCTATATTTTAGGACAATATAGTAACCAGCTCTCAGTTTCTACTCTTTGAAGTCCAGTAATATCTTTCACCTCTGTTTAGGCTGCATTCTGCACATAAAGGCAGGTACCACCACAGAGTTCAAGGAAACAGAATCAGATTATGATCATCTTAGCTAATAATGATAAATAGATCCCTGCCCACAGTTTCATCTAATCAATACCCAATAACCTGCTTAGTGGTATGTCTAATGAAGAAATGTGGAGGGGGATGAAAGAAAGATTCCATTAAAAAAAGTAGTGAGGCAAAACTTCAAGAAAAGGCACTTGGCTGCACGGCACACCATTTCCTGTTTGTGTGACGCATAAAATGAGTAGCAAGTCATTCAAGCGGCCCACTAGGCAATGGGAATGCTGGTTAAGTTACATCCACATTTATTTATTAAACTATTTATAGCCCACCTTCCATCCTGGTCCAAGGTGTCTTACAATAATCCCTAGTGAAAACCAAAGATAAAAGAGCTAGACCCAAGAAACCTTAAAAGCTGCCTGCCATTTAAATCCCCTCAAACACTTGGACAAACAGACAGGCCTTGCGGTGCCTTCTGGACATCTCCAAGTGGGCCCCTCTCACCTCTTCAGGGTGTTAGGACTTTTGTCCAATAATCAGAAAAATCAGAGTAATGAATCTTGCTTTTCTGGAAAGAAGAGATTGCTTCTTTTAGTTTAAAAGAAGTTTATTACTAAAGGGAAAAGGTAAACGGGATTAGCTACAAATAAACAAAACATGCTTTCTAAGGAGCTGCATTGTGCTCCGTCTTCACACTAAGACATACTGATAGAGAGTGAGAGATTGTAATGGAGGATCTCTCCTTCTTCTTGACCCCTGAAAGGAAACACCTGATATCATTGACCAATTAGCAAGACAGTACACCTTTAGTTTTCCCGGGTCTACAGTCAATTGGCCAGCTGCCAGGTATCGCTTCCAGGCTAACATAGGTAAACAAACAAGTTGCATAGTTAACCCTATAATGACTGAATTTCTCAGGCCTTGCATTACATGCTCATTTCTCCAACACCCCTTCTCAAGACCTGAAATGCAAGTCATTATACATGCATACACAAAACATTATTCAACATTAGCATCAAGCATATTCAACATTTCACGAAGTCTTTCAAACTTGTCTTTGGTCAGTGGCTTAGTCAGAATATCAGCCACCATCTCTTCTGTACGACAATGCTTAATCTCTATCAGCTTTTTCTGGTACAAATCTTTAACTAATGCACATTTAATACCAATAGATCTACTTCTAGCAGTCGTGCTCTCTTCCTTACATATAGTTATACAAGCTTGATTATCCTCTAACATAAGTATAGGTACAGGTTCAATTATTCCAAAATCTTTCAACATCTCAAAGATCCATTCAAGTCTGCTGCAGGCACTTGCTGCTGAAATGCACTCAGCTTCTGCTGTGGATTGCGCTACAACAGTCTGCTTTCTACTAGTCCAGTCTATCAGTCCATCTCCATAAAAGAATAGGTATCCACTGGTAGACTTGTAGTTGTTCATCTCTTCTCCCCAACTGGCATCCATGTAGCCGACTAGTCTTGGTTGTTCAGTTGGTGCAATTTTTAGTTTTAAGTCCATTGTTCCTCTTAGGTAACGTGCCATCTTCTTTACTGCGCTCCAATCATGATGATTTGGCGAACTTACTTTTCTGCTTAGAAATCCAACTGCCGCTGTAATATCTGGACGCGTTGATTTGCTCAGGTACAAGAGCTTTCCGACAGCCTCTCTGTATCCTCCTATGTCCTTTAGTGGTGTGCCGTCCTTCTCCTTCAGATATCCAGGTTCAAGTGGGATTGATGAAGCTTTGCAGTTCTTCATGCCAACAGATTCTATAAAGTCCATAATCTTTCTTTTCTGGCATAAAAGAAAAGTTCCATCCTCGAGTCTCTCAATTTGCATTCCGAGGTATTGTTGAACATCTCCTAGCTGTTTGACTTCCGCTTCTTTATTCAGTCCATCAGCTATTGCTTTGATGTCTCCTCTGTTTTGACAAGCCACGATCAAGTCGTCAACGTAAACAAGAACATACTGGTATTGTCCATTTCTGATTCTAGTGTACAGACAAGGTTCAGCTTTCCCTTGCTTGAAGCCTTGCTTCTTTAAAAGTTCAGTAAGTTTGTCATACCAGGCCTTTGCTCCTTGCTTTAGGCCATAGAGTCCTTTATTAAGTTTGTAGACGTAGTTTTCTTGACCTTTGACCTTGAAACCTTCAGGTTGTTCCATGTAGATCTCCTCAGATAGTTCTCCATTGAGAAAAGCAGTCTTTACATCAAGATGCTCTACTATCATGTTCCTAGATGCTGCAACACTTAGAAGTGTTCTGAATGTTGCTTGGTCAGTAACTGGAGCAAAAGTTTCAAAATAGTCAGTCCCATATTGCTGTGAGTAGCCTTTAGCTACTAGGCGTGCTTTGTATAGCTCCACAGTTCCATCTTCCTTGTGCTTTATTTTGAAGACCCATTTACATCGAACAGGGTTTCTGCCTTGAGGTAGTTGAGTGAGAGTCCAGGCCTCTTTTTCGCTAATGGATAGCAGCTCTTGTTCCATTGTTTCAAGCCATCTGCCTCTTTCACTCGCAGGTAAGTTGCAAACTTCCTTCCAGTTCTTGGGTTCCTTTGCAGGTTGCACAAGTTCACAAAATCCATACTTCATTGGAGGTTGTCCCTTAGTGCTCCTTTCTGATCGCCTCACACTGGGTGTGGGTTCTGCTGTGGGTTCTGCCGTGGGTTGAGCCGCTTCCTCTGGTGTGGCCCCTGCTTCCCCTTCTGTTTCAGTAGTTTCCTCAGAAGGTGGACCTGCTGCTTCACTGGCCAGTTCCCCGGCCAGTTCACCAGCAGTCACTACAGGTAGCCAAGCAACGAACTCATCAGGTGCAGTCCCAGGCATCTTTGGATCAGCTGCAGTGGAAACACTAGGCAATACAGTCTCATCAATAAAAACAACATTGCGTTCTTCTACTGTGTGGGTTTGGGGATTGTATATCCTGTACCCTTTCCCACCAACAGGATAGCCTACAATAAGTCCAGTTTCAGATCTGGAATCAAGCTTTCCCCTCTTTTCCTTTGGTATGTGTGCATACCCTTTTGCGCCAAAAGCTTTGATATGCCTTAGACCAGGCTGTCTTCCAAACCAAGCCTGAAAAGGGGAGGTTCCAATAATCTTTGAGGGTAATCTGTTGTGTAAGTACACTGCTGTGTTCAGGGCTTCTGCCCATAAACCGTTTGGCAGTCCAGAATACATCAGCATAGCTCTGCACATCCCCTGCAGTGTTCTATTTAATCTCTCAGAAGCTCCATTTTGCTGGGGTGAATAGGCAATGGATACTTTATGTTGAATTCCTTGCTCTTGTAGAAATTGTTTGAATTCAGCATTACAATATTCACCACCTCCATCTGTGAGTAAGCTTTGAGGTGCTTTGCCAAATTTATTTTTAACAATAGCCACATAATTTTTAAATCTACGCAGTGTTTCATCCTTACTTCTCAGCATATACACATAAGTGTATTTTGTTTTATTCTCTGTGAAAGTCACAAAATATTTGTTCCCACCTAGGGATGCAGGTAAAGGCCCAACAAGATCACTGTATACAGTTTCCAAAAATTCTTGATTTTGCGCTGGAGTTTTCCCAGAATAACTTGGGGCATCTCCCTTTGCTCTGAGGCATGTCTCACATCTAGTTTCACTCTTTTCACAATGCACAACAGGTATTCCACATTGCTTTAACAACTGCTCAACAGATTTCAAATTTCTATGTCCCATTTTAATATGCCACGAAAATAAACATTTTTCATGTTTACAAGCATCATCACAAGCATCCTTAGTCTGGCAAATCTGTTCCTTATCATCAACAGTCTCTATTTCCTCATCAGGATCAACATCAAAAGTTTCTGTCTCCTCATCATCACAAGCTACAAAGTAATGAAAGCCATTTTTCTCTTCCACTTTAAATTCAAGCTCTCCATCCTTGGTAGAGACCTTGCTTCCTTGCTCTGGTTTGAGCACTACAATATGGCCAGTATTCATAAGGCTTTTTGTTGAAATTAAGTTCTCAACAGCTTCAGGCACATAAGCTGTATTTTGCAATTCAACTTCAATTAATTGATTATCTGTAGTGGACAATCGCAATTTTACAGTCCCAACGCCTTGTACATTCAATAATTGCCTGTTAGCTTGGTAAATTCTTGGTTTGTTTTCAACATCTATGTTACTAAACCAGGCTTTTTCTCTACACACATGTGTACAAGCGCCAGAATCGATTAAAAATATTTTCTTATCATCTGTGTTAAAATCATCAGTGATCCTAAAAGCATTGCCTTTGCTCTTTGTCTGTGCTGCAAACTTCTTTCCTCTGTGCTGTGTGTGTGAAACGTGACCTCTGCTCCTCCCATAATGGCTTCCCCTTCCACTGGCTGGTTCTTTGTTACAGGAACCATGTGCTCCTGTGGCTCTTTGTTCTTGGGGCTCATCATTAAACACATACTTAGAAGAGCAGTACTTTGCAAGATGATTTTTCCCACATATAAAACACTCTATTTTCCTTTTAAATCTCTGTCCATGCTTTAGACTCAAAACAGACATCTCATCAGACAAACTTTCTTTCAAATTTCTAGAATCATATTCCTCAGTTAGTGCAGACAAAAGACCTTCTAAAGTCAGATCATCTTTCAGTCTAATCATACTGGTTACAGACTTATAGGAACCAGGCAGACCCTTGAGAATTGAAGAAATCATATCTGTATCAGAGGGTGCTTCATTCAGGTCTTTAAGCTGTGTGTAAATGCCCATTAATTTGTCCATCTCTTTGGGAAGGCAGTCTCCCTCCTTCATCCTGAAATCAAAAATCTTTCCCTTGAGGGAGTAGATTTTACTCTTGCTGTGTTTATCAAATTTATCCTTTAACTTTTGAAGCATCAATCTGGACGTGGCTAGCCCTCTTAATCCTGGTACCTCTGTGTAGGGAATACTCCCTAAAATCAGGGCTTTAGCAAAACCATCCATCATAAGGAATTGTGTCTTATCAGGGTCAGTTTCTGGAGGATTTTCAGTTGTTAATACTTGAAGGGCATTGTGAGTCTGCAGGCGACTCTTCAAATACTCCTCCCACCACTGATAGTTAGCCTTTGTAAGTCTGAGATTTGGCATTTCCTGGGATGGGGCATTAAAAGCCATTTTCTTTTTTTTTTTACTCACGTCCCTTTGGATTTGAGGTAGAAGCACAGGTTCTGGCTCAGTCATCTACTTCTCCAGGAGCTGGCAGGGTTAATCTTTCCTTTCTCTGCAGCAGAAGCAGCAGCGCGAAGTTCAAAAGCTTCTTTGCCTCGCCTTCCTTTGTTCTCCCGGCAGCGTCTCTCCAGTGCTCCAAGGCTCAGCTCCACTTACAGCAGGCAAAAATTAATCCAGTCAAAAAAGATCCTTTGCTCCTGGCAAACTACAATCCAGCATAGGTTTTCCCCTGATCAGCAAGGAAACAGGGTTGGGCCTTTCTGGCTGCAAGATTGCTCTGAGAGCAGGAAGGAAAAAAAAGTGGTCGTTTTAAAAATCCAAGCCTCTAGCTCTTATTCCCTATTTCTCTTTCTCAATCAATCCAGAAAGCTTTTTTTTTAAGAGAAGAACCATCTGTTAAGAACCATCCTCTCTGCTACCATTTGTTAGGACTTTTGTCCAATAATCAGAAAAATCAGAGTAATGAATCTTGCTTTTCTGGAAAGAAGAGATTGCTTCTTTTAGTTTAAAAGAAGTTTATTACTAAAGGGAAAAGGTAAACGGGATTAGCTACAAATAAACAAAACATGTTTTCTAAGGAGCTGCATTGTGCTCCGTCTTCACACTAAGACATACTGATAGAGAGTGAGAGATTGTAATGGAGGATCTCTCCTTCTTCTTGACCCCTGAAAGGAAACACCTGATATCATTGACCAATTAGCAAGACAGTACACCTTTAGTTTTCCCGGGTCTACAGTCAATTGGCCAGCTGCCAGGTATCGCTTCCAGGCTAACATAGGTAAACAAACAAGTTGCATAGTTAACCCTATAATGACTGAATTTCTCAGGACTTGCATTACATGCTCATTTCTCCAACACAGGGAGCCCATTCCATAGAGTTGGAGCCACTATGGAAAAGGCCCAGTACTCCACTATGGATAGACAACTATTATGGTTGATAGAGAGTCTTCATATCAGCTAGAGTGCTTTTGTCTGTTGCAGTGTAGAAGGAGGTCTGTCTAAAAGCTTCTCTATTGACAGGGCTCGATTTCAGCAGGAACGCGCAGGAACGCCATTCCGGCTGGCCTCCGAGCCTGCCCCGCCCCCTCCCTGCCCGGCCTGAGCTTTTTACTCTTAAAGGGAAAGTTCCTGCAGAGAGCCAGCAGGAATAAGCTCCACTGTGTGCTTTCCCTTTAAGAGCAAAAAAAGCCAGCAGGAGAAAGCCCCGCCCAGAGATTAAGCACAGGGGCTAGGCTTTCTGCATTTGGCTTGCCGACGTCGCATGGCTTTCCCTGCTCCAGTAAGTTCTCTGTTTTCTTTTCCCTCTCTCTGTCTCTCTCTGCCCCCCCCCCACCTTTCTTTCTGTCTTTCTCTCTCTGGCCCCACCTTTCTTTATTCCTTTCTCTTTCTCTCTCTCCCTCCCCCTTCTTTCCGTTCTTTCTGTTTTTATTTTAAAAAATTGAAAAGGGGGGGGATGTAAAAAAGCAGAGAGCCCAGGAAATGCTGGTTTTGACAATATCTTTAATTTTTGAGAATCTCTTTAGTTTTCTCATGGCATCTTCTGCTTAAGAAAAGTAACTTTGAAGCCTGAGTTCATTGTTGTGTCTTGTTGGGAATGGCTTGCAAATATGTGTGTGTTTAAAGTCTGTATTAAAGTGGTTTGGTGCTTACTGCCATGTAAGAGAAAACATCTGAAAAAGTAGCTTCATTGTTGTGTGTGTTGTCAGAACACTTGACTGTTGGGGGGCACTTTGGGGGACATCTGCAGAGAAACAGAGTTGTAACTAAAAATGAGCATGGTCAGCTGCACTTTGGAGATTGTTTTGTGACATTTAAAAAAGTGGGCAGAGTTTCTGAAGATGATGATTGTCCCTCTTCTCCTGCCAATGGATTGACATCTGCCTTTAATGGGCCAGCAAAGTTGATGTTCTTAAACCTCTTAATAAGAGAGATTTCCGCTTCTGAGGAGTTCCAGCGATTGGTGATCTTGTGATGGTAGTGATACTTTTATGTGGTAAAGACCACCTGTTCACAGGATAATTTTACCTGTGGGACAGACTCTGCATGGTAACCACTCCACTGGTACATAATTGCTTGTAAAAAGTATTATAGTGTAATAATTCAGGTGGGTAGCCGTGTTGGTCTGAAGCAGCAGAACAAAGTTGGAGTCCAAAGTTTCATCCAAGGTATAAGCTTTTGTGTGCATGCACAGGTCTTCCATCTGAAGAAGTGTGGGTGGCACATGAAATCTTATACCTTGAATAAAATTTTGTACCTTGAATAAAATAGTCCACAAACTACTCCCATCCAGTGCATCCACAAACCTAGAAGAAGAAGAGATTGGATTTATACCCCGCCCTTCACTACCCAAGGGAGTCTCAGAGCATCTTTCAAACTCCTTTCCCTTCCCCTCCCCACAACAGACACCCTGTGAGGTAGGTGGGGCTGAGAGAGCTCTGAGACAACAGCTGGTACAGAGCTATGGCTTGCCCATGGTCATCCAGCAGATGCAAGGGGGGAGTGGGGAATCAAACCCGGTTCTCCCAGAATAGAGTCCACGCACTTAACCACTACACCAAACTGGCTCCTAGCGTTGTTCTGCCAGTGAACTAGGGTTGCCAACTCCAGGTTAAGGAAATCCCTGGAGATTTGGGAGTGGAGGGTGCAGTTTAGGGGAAGGAGGGACCTAAGCAAGGCATAATGCCATGGACTCTACTTTCCAAAGCAGCCATTGACCTGATCTCTGTAGTTTGGAGCTCAGTTGTAATTCCAGGAGATCTCCAGACCCCACCTGTAGGTTGGCAACCCTAAAAATCATATTCAGCGTACTAGTTCTGCAGGAAGGCAACCTGATTTCCATGGGAACCTAACCCTTAGGAATTGATTCCAATCCAGTGTGGGAATAATTGTTGGACATAAGATATTGGTTCAGGCAAGGTTTTGTATAGATGGGACAGAAAATAATGTTTTTATTGGTTTTGTCAAAACTGTTTTGACAACAAGGTAAACAGAATAAGAAGCAAAAGGTGGATGTGGCTGGATGACCACACTTCTGGGAACACTGGGTGTGGCCTAATATGTTAATGAGCTGTGCTGTCAGGGGTGTGGCCTAATATGCTAATGAGTTCCTGCTGGGCTTTTTCTACAAGAAGAGCCCTGTCTATTGATAAGGGAGCCCAGCAGGGTTGCTTGTTAGCACTGTTCCTATTTAATTTATATTTAAATGATTTATCCAGCTCCCTTGACAAATATTGTCACTCTCCTTGTCTAGCTGGCTTAGAGATCCCGCTCTTATTATATGCTAAGAATACAGTTCTGCTGTCCCATTCTTATGTTGGACTCCAGAGACTATTGAACAAATTTGCCATTTACTATCATTCTGAAGATCTAGGAATTAACTATGGTAAATGCAAAGTGTTCCTCTTTCAGAAGAAAACGAACGCTCCCTTATATCGATGGTCTACTGATAATGTTAGAATCCAGTAAGTGAAGGAATGTACGTATCTGGGAATCGTTTGTACATATAATTTGAGTTGGTCCTCTCATCAAAAAGCCATGCTGAAGAAAACAGGACCTAGTACTAAAGGTATCCTAAACTTTTTTTTAGGTATCGCAAAAAACAATATATACCCAGAGCAATTCAAGTTTTCAAGATGAAAATTGTCCCCATGCTGCTTTTCAGGGCAGCCATCTGGATCCAATCGCCCAAAGAATCCTCAGACCCTCTTCCAGGGGTCATTTCGTAGAAAAAGAGGTACAGGAGCTCATTAGCATAACTTATTAGCATAACTTATTTGCATATGCTACACCACGAGACATCACTGGAAGTATGTCAGAAAGGAAGAAAGGAAGAGCTGGCAGAGAGGGGACAGCTACTAATCCAAGCCTCAGAAATACCACTATTCTGGGAGGAAAGCTTCAGTAGTGGCTGAAGCCTTCAGAAGGCTGGTCAGAGGAACAAGGAGCTTTCCAAGGGATGGGGTCGTTTTGCTGCAGCCATGACACAAGCAGGCATTCCCCCATGGGGGGGGGGGGCTGGCACCAACTCCAGGAGCTGAGCTCCTGCTCAAAATGAGCCCTGCCCTCCTCTACTTTGCTTCCTTCGAAAGTTCACCAACACAGCCAAATACATAGCTGGCGTGTCCCTATGAGCAGAACTTAGTCAACCATCCTTAGAAACTAAAGCTTGGCAACTGGCCTTCAATTTGTATGTTAAAATGTTCTACAGTAACTCCAGATACCTATCTTTATTGAAAGCAGACTCTCATAAATCCTCTTGGTACAAGATCCTTGACACAGAACTCTCTTTTATTGGACAAAACCCTGACATTATTCAGGGCCTGGAACCCACAGTTGTTAAGTTTTATCTCAAGAAGAATATCCAAGAAAGGGATTACTTGAGCACATGGTCTTGCACCCACAGGGTTTGCTCTTCTGTATTTTTTGGTATTCCTCCACCAAAATCACTGCCTTCCTATGCTTTTTATCTAACTGCCCTAACTCCTTTTTCCCCCAGAGTCCCTACTCAGTGTTTATGTTTGTTGAAGGGAAACTGATTCCCCGCTTCCTTGTGTTTTTCTTTTGGTCAGATCTTTTAGCTGTATCTTTCCATGCCCACAGGAGGGCTTTTTGCCAGTTCTTTCTTCCCACTGTCAGTCTCCAGTTTCCTTGTCATGCTGTGACACCATGAGCAGCATTTAGGGCTATTTGTTGCCCCAGTGAGAACAGGAAAGCAAGGAAGTCCCACTCAGCTGATGCAACTCATTTCTACCAGTGATTTCCCAAGGATTCCAAATCATATACAGAGTTTGTCAGGAGGGATTTGTTGGTGGTGGCGGTAAAAACTTTTTTTCTTCATACCTTGGGAATTCCCTGAGCATGCAAACCCCCTAGCTGCCTATGGATTGGATCACAAAGTTCCCACTCTACTAACAGTGGACATTTCTGCTGATGAAGATGACTTCCACAAGCACAAAGTTCCTTCCACTGGATGAAGGCTCGGCTGGCAGTAAAACAGAATTTTCCAGTCCAGCCCCAACTGGTTGGCATGGGCCCAGGGTTGCCAAGCTCCAGGCGTTGGCTGGAGATCTTCTGGGATTACAACGGATCTCCATGTGACAGAGATCAGTTCGTCTGGAGAAAACAGCCACTTTGGACTCCAGTGAAGTCCCACCCCTCCCCAAACCCCACCTCCTCAGGCTCCGGTGCCCAAATCTTCACCTAGAGCTGGCAACTCTACCCTGCCAAGTTTGCTACAAGAGGGAAGTTGTCAGGACCCATTTACTTATAACTGATTTTCATTTAGGAGTAGGCAGGTAAGCAAGATGAGGCATTTTATAGGGATTAGCTTCTATGATAACTATCAATTCTGTAACATCTTTTCACATCAGTCTGTTTTTCCCCCTGTGGAACGCTGCAGTTATGTTTATGCACATGAATGGCAAACACACAGCAAGACAGTTATTTGTACTAGGCCACTCATACTTGGGAAATCCATATAAGAGCTGTCCTGACCTCCACTTCAGACAAGCTGAAGAATGTGAAAAAAAAGGGAACGCTCAACCAACAGACGGCACAAGTAATATTTAGCAGTGGGAGTTGTTGAGATAGGCAAGTGTGTAATGCTTTCTTCCTTCTTCTATGCTATCAATTTGATGCCAAAACATATTATAGCATCTGCCAGTCTCACCTGTCACTAGGTAAATGAACAATAGGGAGCAAAGAGGTAGCATAATTGCAAGTCAGATGGTGGTTCCCCCCCCCCCCCCACTGGTAAGGAATTGTATATTTGTTTGCTTATGTTTTGAACAAATGCCTTCTGCTTTTTTGTGCCCTCTGGGCAACAAGAAAGACAGCACTGCATTCGTGTGTTGAACTGAAATTCGTGTCTTGCATTTACTCATCTCTTGCTTTGATTGCGGGGGAATTTGCTCTAATCTGTAGTTTTCTCCTTCCCTGTATAATATACAGACTATGGGACCAGAGACTTGGTTAGATAGGTACTGGGAATGAGTTTATAGCAGGAAAAGCAATAGATTAATCCAAATTTAGGTCATGTTAAAGAAAGGTATTATGTAGGTTGCTACAGTGTTGTGAAATTTCCAGATGTTCTACATTCTTCTAATGGGGAACAAGGTTCCTTGTTATTGCCTACAAACACTGGGAACTTGCATTATTATCACACTGCATTCATCCCCTCCATTTGTTCCATCACTGAAGTTTATATCTTGAACTTACGTTTCTTCATAAATTCAAGTGGATCCACTCTTGAGCATGAAAGCAGAACTACACCTTGTGCTTTTGAAACAGGAATAATTACACATAAGGACTCAAGAGATCTCGAGAGTGTTATAGAAATGACATAGCCCATGGTACAAATGGCCTTAACATGTTTTCTGATCAAATCACTGTTAGAGGTTGCTCTAAATCTAAGCTATACTAAGGCCAACTTTAATACAAGCTCCATTCCCCTAAGTACCATGCCAATTTGCTTATGAGGCTAAATATATGGGAATGATGGGCTTTTTCATTTATCCAGGTTGTTCAAATGTTGTGTTCTGGGTAGTGTTGCCAGACTCCCTGGTTTGGCAGGGGTTACCCGCTTTTTTGGAGGTTCAACCCGCCACCGGCCAGCTGACTGGTGGGGAAGCCCCTTCCCCAAGCCCCAGCAGCAGCAGCCATCCCTCTCCCTTCTTGAGAGAGAGGAGGGAGAGGGGCGGGCGGGGCCTCCGGCTGCATACACTTAAATGGAGCCCTTTTAAGTGCAGGCAGCTAGCTGGAAAGGGCCCGTGCACCTGATCTCTGAGTGGAGATTGGGCGTGCTAGGCCCTCTGGCTGTGTGCACTTAAAGGGAGCCCCATTAAGTGCAGGCAGCCAGTGGGGAAAAGCCCTGCATGCCTGATCTCCAAGTGGTTCACAACTGGCGGACCCGCCCCTGTGGGGGCAGGGCTTGGAGCCGGGACATCCCCAACATGGCATCATGTTGGGGATGCCTTGCCCCCTCCAGGAATGCCCCCCCCAAGTCCCCCACTGAGGATGAAGATGGACCTGGCAACCCTATTTCTGGGATGCACTTCAACAGTGGAATGGAGATTTCCTGTCTCTTGGCTCCCACTGTTTCTTCCGCTGTCACTCTAAATGCTGTTCCTAGGGAAGGGGGGGCAAGTGAGAGGTCACAGTAGGAAGGGAGAGATCAGGAAAAATTATTTCTCCACAGACAGAAACTGACCTTTGACTTTAACCCAACATTTTTATGTTAGCCTTTCTCCAAGGAACTCAGTGCACATATGAGGTACGCTTGGCAGAGAAAGGAAGACAATGACTAAGGCTGATTTTACATCTGACTTTCCCGCTGGAATCATTCTAGTTCCAAAAAACCCTGCCCATACCTCTGTGCGGTGTGTTACCGTGCTGCCACTGAAATGTCCATATCTACTAATTGCCCTCCTGTGGTCAAGCTAGCATTATACCGCTTTATTCTGCTTTAAACAATTGTGGTTTCTTAGTGCACTTAAACCCTCTGGAGTGAAATTTCACACCACTGTGAAATCAGCACAGGAAAAGACAGCAGTCAAACTACTTTAGAGGAGAGGTGTAAAATCAGCCTAAGTAAACTTTATTACCCAAGGCTCCAACAGATGACTATTACAATTTCTTTCCTTGAAGATGCTGATCGCAGAGCAAGGCAGCTGGTTTTGCATAATGGAAAAGTGTGAAGGGTTAAACCACCACTCTCTTACATGCATGGCCTCAAGCAAAACTGAGGCTGCAAACTTTTTAAAATGGATGTACAGATAAATGTGATTTTTGTCTCATCTGTTTGCTTCAGCAGTGCTACAATGACTGTTTTTGTCACTGATGATGAAAATATAGTAATTATCTTGTGATGATAAAGTTACAGTTTCAGCCTTTGTGGCTCTGAGGCTCTGAAGTAAATTACCACAAATGGCAGAGAGATGTTTATGGTGATTTTAAATTATGCTTATATGTTTGATTCAATTTTCTGTAAACCATCTAAAACCAAGCACATGGATAATTGTAAGTTTGCTCTCCAAACAAGAATGAAAAATATATGTGAGAAGGTTTTGTTTACTAGTTTAAATAGGTGCTCAAATTCAAAATTTTTTACTTTCTGGCCAAATTCTTTCAAATTGAGGCTGAATCATCAAACTGCTATCGTTAGAGTAGTTCTGCTTTAAGTCTATACAATTAGTACAGACAGGGCTATTTTTGGGCTGGAACACCCCGGAATGGCATTCTGGCTGGCTTCTGAGCTCGTCCTGCCTTCAGTGGAAGAAGAAGTGGCACGGCAGTGTGGTAACAAGCACTCAGAGCACGAGTTGTTGCCGCCAGCTGCTGCTCCGCCACGCCTCCCAGCCAAAAGGACTCCCAGGGCTGGTTCTTCTTCAGGCAAGGTAACTTAGCTGGCGCTGTCGGAGGCGGCGGCAGCGGTGGGCAGGCTGTGTGTGTGTGTGTGTGGCTGTGGGAGGGAAGGCCTGGGCAACCTCCTTCCCCTCCAAAGCGCAGCCTGGCAGCCCTCCAAGGTCTCCTGTGGCCGACGCTGTCGAAGGAGGGAGGAAGGCCAGGTGTGTGTGTGTCTGTGTCTGTGTCTGTGCAGGGGTGTGTGTGTGTGTGGGAAGGCCTGGGCACCCTCCTTTCCCTCCCAAAGGCAGCTTTGGCAGCCCTCAAAGGTCTGCCTCCCCACCTTTCCCCAGCATCGCTTTGTCTTCCTTCCCTCGTCTCCTTTCCAGTCACCTACCACTCTGAGCCTGCTCTCTTTCCTCTCTTCCCTAAACATAGCCCTTGATCCTTGAGACCGTCTCTGCCCTGGAGGTACCCCGAGCAGCAGTCTGATTCCCTCCTCTGACCTCCCTCTGTCATCCAGTTGAAATGTGATTCTGGCAAAAGGACTCCTCATTGGGCTCTGCACTTGCACAGTATCTTGTATAAATGGGGCTGTTCCGTGCAAAAAGCAGCTTCATGGGACATGTAACTGCTTCATACAGGGTGAATACACCCTGGTTTAAACAAGATGCTGTGCAAATGCCAATTCCCCTGGGAAAGCGCTTTTTGCCTCAGCTGGGCTATGTTTAAATCTGATCTAAGTGGCACTGGAAGAGAGGGGTGGAGGGCACTTTTCTAGCCTGTTCTAACTCCCCCTGTCAAGATAGCGAGGCGCCCCCGTGAGTTCACCAGGGATCAAATCACATACAGACTAATTTTTTAAGGTTTAAAATCAAAATTTAATTACAAAGGAGGTTTTAAAATCAAACCTAAAATCCAGAAACACACTGCAGAAGCACAGAAAGAAAACAAATAATTCTACCTTTAAGTTGGCACAGGTTCTAGGTGGCTTGAAAATAGATCTAGATCGAGGAAAGTTGTATCACTCTGAAAACCTCTCTGGTTGAATGAACCGTCCCTTTTTTAATTACTCAAAAAGGCTCAGCTGCACTCCCGTGTTAATCAGTACCTGCGTAATCTTGAGCAGAAGGCCAGCTGTGCTGAAAGGAGGATGACTCGGTTGTTAGACAAGTTAACCCTCTATAGGGACTTTTGCTTCACATGCCCCCCGAAAAGCTGAGACTTATGGGACAAGCCATAGTTGAAGCTATTACATTTCATAAGCAAAAGGAAGCCTTAACATAATAATTATAATACAGATCACATTGACATCATACATCCTATTTGACACTTTCATTCCCCTCCCTGTCGAGACAGACTGTCAGCCAAGACATTTTGACTCCCAGGGATGTGGACCACCTGAAACTCAAGATCTTGCAGGCTTAATGCCCATCTTAAAATCCGGGCATTATTCCCCTTCATCCTGTGAATGAATGACAATGGATTATGATCGGTTTCAACCACAAACTTAACTCCACTTAAATACGGTTTCAATTTTGTAAGAGCCCATACCAAGGCCAAACCTTCCTTTTCTATGGTGGAATACGCTTGCTCCCGAGACAAAAGCTTGCGACTTATGTATACAATGGGATGGAACTCCCCGTCTTCATCCTTTTGAAGCAGGGCTGCTCCAAGACCTCTTTCAGAGGCATCTGTCCTTACCACAAAAGGTTTTGTGTAGTCAGGGGGAATCATAATAGGAGCCTGGGCCAAACGCTCCTTTAATGCACTGAACGCCTGTTGGCATTCAAGGGTCCAGACCACGTTAAGGGGAGCCTTCTTCCTGCATAGATCAGTCAAGGGAGAAGCCAATGTGCTGAACCCCTCAATATATCTTCTGTAAAAGCTGACTAGCCCAAGAAATGACTGCACCTCCTTCTTGGTGCGAGGTTGAGGCCATTTCCTAATACTAGCAACTTTGGCTTCCTGAGGTTTCATACTCCTTGACCCCACTATGTGTCCTAAATACATCACTTGATTGCATCCCAGTTGACACTTAGCAGCCTTTATTGTAAGTCTGGCCTGCTGTAGGACCTGACATATGTGTCCCAAATGTTCCCCCCATGAAGCACTATAGATGGCAACATCATCTTGATAAGCTGCTGCAAAAGGCAAGCCTTGCAAAACTCGATCCATGAGTCTTTGGAAGGTCTTGCTGGCCCCATTCAGTCCAAATGGCATTTTTATAAATTGATAATGGCCCAAAGGAGACACAAATGCCGTCTTGTCTGAAGCCTCCTTACTTAATGGAACTTGCCAATATCCAGAGGCCAAATCTATGGTACTAATATAAACAGCTCCAGCCAAATCCTCTATCAAGCCTTCTACTCTTGGAGTGGGATAGGGATCTATAGTGGTCAATTTATTAAGTTTTCGGTAGTCCACACATAGGCGATATTCAAGGGGTGCATCTTCCTTTATTTTCTTTTTTGGCACCATAACTATTGGGGCCCTTCAATCTGAATGTGAACTTTTGATCACCCCCCATTTCAACATCTGTTGTATCTCGGCTGCAACTATCTCCCTCATTGGGCCATTTAGAGGGTAAGGTCTGGAACTTATAGGTGCCTGACTCCCCGTCTCTATATGATGTTCAATTAAATTAGTTTGACCGGGCTCATTAGTAAATAATGGCTGAAAACATCTCAACACTTCCTTCAACTCTGCCAGTTGTTGCTCTGATAACGATGGATTCATAGGTATTTCTTCCAATGCCCTCCTCTCTCCAACCTCACTTGTCCAATCTGGCATGTCAAAGTCCTCCTCCAGGGCTTGTACTGAGTATGTGTAACTAGGCCGTTCCCTGAACAATTTTAAACGATTAATATGAACAACCTGAGTACCTTTACCTTCCAGTTCTTGTATCAAGTAGTTATCTCTTTCCAGCCTTTGCAACACAAGAAAAGGGCCAACCCAAGCAGACTCTAGTTTAGTTATGTGAGCAGGCTTTAACAACAACACCTTATCTCTTACAGCTAAACTTCGTGGTCGAGCTTTCTGGTCATAATATTCCTTCTGCTTAAATTGGATTTGTTCTAAAAATTCTCCAGCTGTAATCCTAGCCTGCTCTAGAGTTTGCTTTAGCTTAGCTAGGTACTCAGAGGCCTCTAACCCATTCTCCTCTATTTTACCACCTTCCCAACCAGTTCTCAACAGCTGCAGAGGACCCGCAATTTTTCTTCCAAAAATTAACTCATTTGGTGTACACCATCCCAAACTAGCAGTGGGTGCATCTCTAATGGCAAACACCAAGAAAGGTAAAGCCTCATCCCAACCCCTCGAGTATTCTTGAGCATAAGCTTTCAACATTTTACTCAATGTCTGCACATATCTCTCCACTAATCCATTTGCACTTTGATGGTGAGCTAATACGGGGGTATGTCTCACCCCAGCCAATTCACAAACCTTTTGCACCAGCCTAGAGGTGAAATTAGTCCCCATGTCTGAAGTGATAACCTCAGGCCATCCAAAAGTAGAACTAAATTCCATCAAAGCCTTTGCTGTATTATGGGCCGTGATGGATCCCAGTGCATAAGCTGTAAGATATCTAGTAGCATGATCTACAGTCAAGAGTACATACTGCTTGCCTGATCGAGTTCGGGGCAATGGTCCTAAAACATCCACTGAAACTCTCTGAAAAGGTTGAGTAAGCACTGGGAAAGGCCTCAGTGGCACCCGAGGATGATCCTGTGGGTACCCCACCTTCTGGCATACTGAACAGGTACTACAATATTCCTGTACACTCTTATGGATATGTGGCCAGTAAAAGGAGGCTGAGACCTTTGCCAAGGTCTTTTTTTATCCCCAAATGCCCCCCAAAAGGGGAATCATGTGCTGCATTTAGAACCTCCTCTCTATAATTCTTAGGGACCACCAATTGACTCACTAATTCAGTCCTTCCTGTGCCCATTTTATGGAGATATTCCCTATACAGTAAGTCATTCCTCCACACAAACCTACAAGTACCCAACTCATCTAATACACCTGCTTCCTTTTCAGCCTGAACCCTGCATTCTAAAAGAGATATACAGGAGCGCTGTAAGTTCTTGAAGGATTCAGATGTTTGAAGATCTCTCACTTCCTTTTCTTTGGTATTCACAGATTCAGGTACCGAAGTCTGGTGGGGAAGAGTGAAGTTAAGACTCGCTGCAGTCTCTCTCTGCAAAGTTCCATTCTCTTCCTGGTTTCTTTCCAGTGCCTGCTGCTCTCTTTCCTCAACTGCAGTATTCTCTTCCACTGCCGTTTCTACCAGCCCCTCTCCCTGCCTGGGAGGGGGATAATGCAAGGGTACCATCTCCAGGGCTGGAGAAGTCTCTTCATTTTCCTCAGACATCACAACAGCTGGAGGGTTTGTTGTTAACTGGCCTCTTAAAGAATCATCTTCTAACGAATCATTTGTCCACATTCCATCCTCTCTCTGCCTCAGATAAGATTCAGCCTCTTTAAGTTTCACTTCTTTTATTACTCTCTGTGCTTGACTTCGAGTTACCACTTTCTGCTGAACCTTAATCTCTTCCTTCTGACACTTAGCATTTTTATAAAGGAGATCCCCTCCTATCAAAAACTTTGGGTCCCCATCTGAGTGCACCAAAACTGGGATTTCCCCAGAGAATTTCCTAAACTGCACCTTCACAAGAGCCATAGGTTGATTTGCAATTTTAGCATTATAAGTATGCAAGGCAATACTGCCCAACCACTGGACTGGGGGCTCTAAAGCAGTCTCAGGGACAGAGGAGAAATCTGAACCTGTATCAATGAAGGCTCTCAAGGCTTTATTCCCGTTCACAATCACCACGTCATCACGTAATTCATTTAGCCACTGTTTTTGATCAGCAGAGATCATCAATTTATAGGCAGCCATTTCATTTACACTGCCCTCGAAGATCTTTAACTCAGCTCTCTTATGAGACCCACCGTCTAACTGCATACCAGCTGTCTTAAGTGACTTATCTTTCTTCACCATGGTGATTAAGGGAATTTCCTCATCTCCACATCCCTCTCCCCCTTCCTCCTTCCAATCTTCAGTGACTCTTTCAGTCACGTACCTCATGGTGGGGGGGGGGCTTCTTTAAATTTTAAACTTGGACAATTTCTCCTGATATGTCCATATTCATGACATAGATGGCATTTTACTTTAGGAGTGGAAGTATTTCTTGCCTTGCTATTCCACGCTAACGAGCTTTGCTGGCTATACTGGCCTCCAAAGTCCATCTTGTCACTCTTTAACAGGGTCTCCTCTCCCCTTTCCATAGTTGATTTCCACGGACCTGTTCTCCCTGAATCATATCTCAACTGAGACTTAAGTTGGTCAGCAAATAATGCCAAGTCATTCAAGGAGGATGGATTACGGGCTCGAACTAAAGCTGCAACATCAGGGCTGAGTGCCTGGAAAAACTGCTCCCTCAGTAATAAATCACATAACTGAACGTAGGTGTTACCTTGAGCTGCATCAATCCAAGCATACAAAAGTCTCTGCAGCTTTGCCATAAATGCAACATAAGTTTCTTTAGACTCCAAGCATGCTTTTCGAAATTGCAGTCTCAACTATTCCTCAGATAAGCCCAAACGTTGTCGAGCTAACTTCTTAAATTCATAATAGTCTCGAAATCCAACTGGCAACTCACCCATCAGATTTCCCAGTTCTCCATGCACATGAGCTCGTAATAACCCTAAGTACTCCTGTTCTGGCACTTTATAATCCACACAAGCAGATTCAAAGCTTGCAAAATAACGCATTGGATCTTGACCCTCATGAAAGACAGGGAATTTTTTCTTCTCCCAACTCTGTCCTTGATGTTGATTCATTAAGTTAATCTGCTGAGTCTGTAACTCCAAAAATGCTTTAATTAGGTCTTTCAAACCATCTGACTGAACTCCTGCAGCTTCAGTCTCCTCTCTTCTCGTCCCCAGACTCCTTTCAGACTCTCGGTTACAAGTCCTCTGTGTGTGCCCAACTGCTCCACACTGTTCACGACTTCTACACCGATAGTTTTTTCGTCTGACCTCAGAGGAGTCTGGTTTTTCTCCAGAGTTCACTACAATCTCCACCTTTTCCTCTTCACATTCTTGCAGAATCACTTCAATTTCTGCACCACCATTCAACACACTCAATGCCTCCTGACCTATTTGTTCCATTCCTAACTTAATAAAATAACAAACACTCTGTACTCCTGAAGAGTGTGCTGGATTTATTCATATATGTGCATAAGACCCTGATCCCACCGCTGCCACCATGTCAAGATAGCGAGGCGCCCCCGTGAGTTCACCAGGGATCAAATCACATACAGACTAATTTTTTAAGGTTTAAAATCAAAATTTAATTACAAAGGAGGTTTTAAAATCAAACGTAAAATCCAGAAACACACTGCAGAAGCACAGAAAGAAAACAAATAATTCTACCTTTAAGTTGGCACAGGTTCTAGGTGGCTTGAAAATAGATCTAGATCGAGGAAAGTTGTATCACTCTGAAAACCTCTCTGGTTGAATGAACCATCCGTTTTTTAATTACTCAAATAGGCTCAGCTGCACTCCCGTGTTAATCAGTACCTGCGTAATCTTGAGCAGAAGGCCAGCTGTGCTGAAAGGAGGATGACTCGGTTGTTAGACAAGTTAACCCTCTATAGGGACTTTTGCTTCACACCCCCTTCCTTTTTTAGTTGCCTGAGAGACGCTTCAACAGTGTGGAGAGCAATGCTCCCTCTAAGCTGTGGAGTCCTGAGAGCAAAAATTCAACTTTGTGAGCTGCTGGCATTACAGTTGTGAGCGAGAGATTTGCCTGCTGCATAAATTTGCTTGCTTGGGAGCCATCCTTCTTGAGCTAAGACAAAAATGCGTGAGCCAGAGGCTAAAAAGCTGAGCTAGCTCACACTAACTCAACTTAGAGGGAACACTGGCTGAGAGCACATTGTGGCACTGGACCCCGTCTTAGTATGCAGGAGAAGGGCGTGCACACAGACTCATTCTTTCCCCCCCCTCCATTGCTTAAGCATCATGTTGTGGACTCTGATGCATCTAGTCAGCTCTTCTGGGTTGTCCATTGCTTGTGAGTGTCACTGCTGGGAGACCACAGGATCTCTGAGTATTTATGAGGGAAATACACTGACAGTGTATCCTGCTTACTGCTTAGTTCATGTAATTAGGCTTTGAAGGACTGTTTTGGAAATGATCTGCTTAAAGGCTCTGATGTGGTGGAGAGGGTGTCCTCTGTTTCTTATACTTGATTCTAAAGGTTTTGCGTTACAGTTTGGTGTAGTGGTTAGGAGCATGGACTCTAATCTGGGAGAACTGGGTTTGATTCCCCATTCCTCTACTTGCAGCTGCTGGTGTGACCTTGGGTCAATCACAAGTTCTTTCAGAGCTGTTCTCTCAACAGCAGGCCTTGAAAGAGCTCTCTCAGCCCCACCTACCTCACAGGGTGTCTGTTTTAAAATGGTAAGCTGATCTGCATGAACAAGATTGGGGGGGGGCATTCAGATCAGAGTCCTTTTAAAATTTCCTTTTGCTGTGTGCAGCCCAGAGAGAACATTGGCAAGAAATGTGCACTCTGTACATATTCATGCTCTTCATTCTGCTGTTACTTTAAAACAGTGTAGTACAGTTTCAAAGGGACAATTAACTGGAATGTGTAAAAGGAATGATAGGATTGCCCACTGGAAACAACGGGAGAGGCTTGAAGGCCCATTGGAAATAATGGGAGCCAGGAATTCCAATTGACTTGCATGGGCTCCACTGAAATAGATTGCAGCACAAAAAAAGTTGCAAAGAAAATGTGGAATGGTTTTTCCATTAAGGTCTTTGGGCCCAAATGGGCTACTCTGGGACTGGAATAACAGCTCCCAGAGTGGAAAGACAATCCCTTCTGTGTTTCCCTTCTGTGTTTCCCAATAAATGTCATAAAGTTGTATGCTACAGGGGGGAGTGTGATGTGTGCTATTCGCTTATTGGAGAGGGTCTGTCTAGTGTGACATAAAAAGTGTGGAATTGGAAACTTTTTAAAAAGTATGTTTTTATTGGTTTTGTCAAAACCATTTTGACAACAAACAAGGTAAACAGAATAAGAAGCAAAAGGTAGGTGTGGTGGGATGACCACGCTTCTGGTGTGGTCTAATATGCTAATGAGTGTGTGGAGGGTGTGGTCTAATATGCTAATGAGTTTCTGCTGTTGGGTGTGGCCTATTATGCTAATGAGTTCCTACTGGGCTTTTTCTACAAAAAGAGCCCTGACTACAGAGTACTTTTCAACCCAAGAAAAAGGGTTTTCTCCCATTGGAACATAACAGCAGCCATGCTGGATTAGATAAATCATTCATCTTTATAGAGCCAGTTTGGTGTAGTGGTTAAGTGCACGGACTCTAATCTGGGAGAACCAGGTTTGATTCCCCACTCCTCCACTTGCACCTGGCTGGATGACCTTGGGCAAGCCATAGCTCTGTACCAGCTGTTCCCTCAAGGACAGCTTGGGAAAGAGTTCTCTCAGCCCCACCTACCTCACAGGGTGTCTGTTGTGGGGAGGGGAAGGGAAAGGAGTTTGTAAGCCGCTCTGAGACTCCGAGTGAAGGGCGGGGTATAAATCTAATCTCTTCTTCTTCTTCTTCATCTAGTCCAGCATCTCATTTCATACTTTGGCTGACCAGATGCTCCCAATAGGCCTGTAAGCAATCTTCTGTTGTGGCCTCCTAGAGGGTTAGTGCCTCTGAAAACAGATGTTCTATTTAGTCACAGCTAACAGCCATTGACAGACCTATTCTCCTTGACTTTGTCAAATCCCCCTTTAAAGCTAAAATGGTGGCTACTATTGTTTCCTCTAGTAGTGAACACCACAATTTAAGTACTTGTTGAGAAAGGAAGCACTTTCTCATCCTGAATCTATGGCCTGTCAACTTCACTGGGTGCCTGTAATTTCTAGTATCATGGGAGAAAAAGTTCACTCAATCCAATTTCTCCACCATAATATGTGTAATTTTATAAACCTCTATGACGTTCCCCTCCTCACCATTTTTCTCTAAACTTAAGATGCCCCAATATTCTATGCTTTTCCTTGTAGGAAAGGAATGCTGAACCCAAATTACTTATCTGATTTCTTTTTGATGAGCATTTCTCATTATTTTGTGTGTTCACTGTGAACACACTTACATTGTTTTGAATTGCATTCTGTTTCTCAGTGCAATTTTCCTTTCCCCTATTTCCAATCATAATTTTTAGCTAAATTTGCCCAGACCCCTTAATTGAGCTGGCTGGGATGACCCAGGTAATTTCATGCTGGCCCATGATGTGATGACATCAGTGAATCTCTCAAACAAAGACACATGGGTCACCACAGCCCATAGGATCAAACTCCAATGTGAGCAAATTAGAGTGATAATTGTGAGGGCAAAAACAGAAAATAGCTTATAGAAAAGCAAAAGCTCGAGGAACAAAGGAATGGCTAACACTAGTATAACAAAGCAAACAATCTGCAGTATTCATGCAATGTGTTTAGTAGTGTCAAATGCAACATTTTTGAAATGTTATCAAAACTTAAGACTGTTTAGACACTGTTTTTATGTAATTTGCTGGAGTATCTTAAAAAAACAGTCAAAGTTGCAACGGAAGTACTATATCCTCTTTTGCTTTGTCATCAACCAGACAGTGACCTGGAAGAACTGAGAAAATATGTCCAACTGGCTGTCAGCTCAAACAGCACATTTGTTAATGCTTCCTCTGATCAGCAACATGGGACTTAAGGCTGTAGAAAGCCTCAGCTGAAGTGCTGCTGGGAACCCTTGAGCATGAAGTACTGTGGAATGAAGTCACTGGAACTGTCCTTGATGAAAATAAACTTGTCCATTCTTTTGCAATGACAAACTCATGTATCCATGGCATGGCTCTTTAAAAAACCCCTAAAACCTGGGAATTAGTCACATCCTGAACTGATTGTCGCATTCCTGAGGAAGCCAACACAAGTGGATATATTAGTTGCTACCAAATGGTAGTAGAGAAATATTTGCCCTGCTTCCCTTTATGATGGTCATGCATTACAAAAATACTGCACTGCAAGTACACTTTCAGGAGCCAGGGAACACTCTAGGGAAATTTTGCAGAGTCCATCTGTTTTTGAGAACAGAACACTCAAGCAGTGATAGTATCTTGGTGAAAGTTTCTCTATAAATGTTGCAGATGAGAAGGCACAAGCAGCCAGGATCCCAAAACAGCCAAAGTACAAAGACAACCAGGATCCATTCAGCTCTCTTAGAACCACAGCAACAAAAAAACCCTATTCCTGTCTACTTTACAGACACTCAATTCAGCTACAACAATATTATAAACTCATATTGTATACCTGTTAGGGTTGCCAAGTCTAGGTTGGAAAATACCTGGAGACTTTGAGGGCGGACCCAGGAGAGGGTGGGGTTTGGGGAGGAGAGAAGCCTCAGCATGGTACAATGCCATAGAGTCTATCCTTCAAAACAGCCATTTTCTCCAGGGGAGCTGATCTCTCTCAGCTGGAGATCAGTTGTAAAAGCAGGTGATCTCCAGGCCCCACCTGGAGACTGGCAACCCTAATACCTGTTTAACTGTCATAGCTTCCTCTTATACATTGTAAGACTTCCAGTACTTCCATTTCCTGGAGGCTACTGACCTTATACTCTTTACTCCTGACAAAGCCTGTTGGCAAAACACACAGGGAATTTAAGCTGAGTAATAAAATATAATTTTACCTGATTTTGCACCATCAGTCTTGGCCTTATTTTTTGTAATCTTTTATTTTCTTCTTTTTGCTGGATCACACCAAAAGTCATAGTCAAAATACAGGTATTCAGTAGTCCAAATGTCAAAACCAGTATGGCAGTGCACAAGCCAGGTCACACATTCTTTCCCCACTACCTCTCCCTTTTCTGACTGCTTTTATCAGGAAACTCTGCTGAGTCATTCAGGGACAGATGCAACTCATCAATGGCCAAATGGCCTGCATGGCTGGCAGCCCTGATCCTGTGGTGACTCAAGCACACCGGTGGAGGTTGATCGGTGCTGAGCTGCCAGCTGCATGCTACAACATGGGTCCTACACCTCCCTCTGGGCCTGCCTCCTCCAACCTTCCATGGGCTCTGACAACCCTGAGGGTGAAGCTGGCGGCTGCGGGGCTTCTGCTTCAGGTCCTGAGCTGTGGGACTGAGGGTGTGACATACTGGCTTCAGCCCAAGACTCTCCCCTCTGTACCTGATGAAGTCTCCTCCTTGTCCAGCAGGTGTTCCTGCAGCATCTGAGGGTTGATACTGGTTTCTTCCATCTTCTCCTCATCCAAGGAGATGTTGGCAGGCAGACCCACAACACTATCCCTCCTTAGGGCCCCTCATGGATGGGGCCTGGCCAAGTTTCTGAGGGTAGGACTGGTGGAACTGACATAGGAGGTTCAGTGCATGGAGATTTTTCAGCAGGCCCCCAAGAACAATCCTTGAGTCCATATCCCTTCCACTCTATGAGATACTGAAGCAGCCCCTGCTGCCTGTGAGAGTCCAGGATCTCAGCAACTTCATATTCTTCTGGTCCTTCCACTAGAACTGGTAGCAGAGGTGGTGAAGGAACACACAGTGGGTGCTGAGGAGCTGCTGGAGTCAAGAGGGGCTGGTGGAAGACAGGGTGGATATGCATTGTTGGAGGGAGTAGCAGGCAATACACCATGGGGTTGATTGGTTTGGTGATCTGGTATGGGCCAGTGAACCAGGCATCTAACTTCCGTGGCTTTGGAGGTACAGAATGGAAAGCCCTACCAGATCTCTAACCTTCTGCTCCTCACCGGGTTGATGCTTTCTATCAGCAAACTCCTTGTAGGCTTGCTTGGCCTGCTGCAATGGTTCCTGGAGGACCTAATGAAGGGCCTGTAACTCCTGCAGGAATTCACTGGTTGAGGGTAGGGATGAGGCAGGAGTTGTCTGAGGGAAGAAATGTTGGTGGAGACCATAGTTTGTCATGAATGGTGTCTGATGTGTGGCTGAGTGGACAGTGTTGTAATACATGAACTCAACCAGAGGCAGTATGCCGGCCCAGTTGTCCTGCTGATAGGTGGGAGGGGAGTAATGAGCTGAGGATAGGTGAACCTGGGTACCCAGAAGGGAGTGCAGGGCATGCCAGAATTGGGAGGTGAACTGAATTCCTCAGTCCTAGATGAGGTGCTTGGGTAGTCCATGGAGCTGGAAGATGTGCTGGAGGTAGAGGTAAGTGGTTTTGCAGGCTGAGAGGACACTGGGGCATGGAATGAAATGGGCCAGCTTAGTGAAGAGGTCCACTGCTACCAAGATACACCTGTGGCCCTGGGCAGGTCCATGATGAAATCCATGGAGACTGCTTGTCAAGGCCCTGCAGGAGTGGGCAGAGGATGTAACAGCCCTGGCAGTCCACCTAGCTGATCCTTCATTCACCCGCGAACATCACATGACTGGACATACCAGGTGACTTCCACTTGGACCTGTGGCCACCCAAACTTATGAGTCAGCAAGTGAAGAGTTTTGCATCACCCCAAATGGCCAGCTGACAGAACATCATAGGCAAGTTGTGAGACCTCCCGCCTCAAGGATCCTGGGCACCCCGCCCTACTGAGTCAGAAGTCTATGTTGCACTGCAAAACCAGAGGATATCTTCTTGGGTTGGGTCCCCCAGCACCTGGAGTTGCTTTTGTACAAAGGGGTCCTACCACTGCTGTTCCTAGATGTGTTCCCTGAGTGTGGCTGGGGTCAGCATGGCAGCATAGGTCTCTAGTGGAAGGATGGTAGCCAGCGGATGATCATCTTCTGGTGGAATGGCATGTTCAGGCTTCCAAGAGAGGGTGTCTGCCAGTTTGATGCAGTGGTTAGGAGTGCAGACTCTAATCTGGGAGAACTAGGTTTGATTCCCCACTCCTCCACATGCAGCTGCTGGTGTGACCTTGGGTCAGTCATGGTTCTCTCAGAGCTGTTCTCTCAAGAGCAGTTCTCACGAGAGCTCTCTCAACCTTACTCACCTTACAGGGCACCTGTTGTGGGAAGGGGCAGGGAAAGGAGATTGTAAGCTGCTCTGAGACTCCTTCGGGTAGTGCAGGATGTGGTTTCCATTTTAATGGGCCAGGATCCTTCTTCAGAAGACTAAAATGGAAAACAGGGTGAACGTTTCATAAGTTCTTTGGCAGTTCAACCTCAAACAGTCACTTTACTTATCAGGCATGTCACTTTAAAAGGCCCAAGACAAAGCACTGAAAGTGACACAGATAACAATTGTACTGAACACCAAGTTTATATGCACATTAGAACTTTAAACATACTATAATAAGTATGCACTTAATATCAACTGGGATTCACAAAGTTTCAAAATGCAAACAAAAAAGTCTCTGAGCATGTACAAATTCACAAAAAAAATTAAATACAAATAAGACAAAGGCTCTAGATTCTGCTCTTTGTTTCGTATTCTTCTTCAGAAAAGGCAAGCCCCAACCCTCACCAGGCGCAGCAATGGTGAGGGGGGGCCGATTTGCCTCCCGGAAGCAAGGAGGGAAAGGCAGGGGTGGAGCCAGCTAGTTATAAGCTGGCTCCTCCCCTAGGCTCAGCCTCTTCGTCGGCGTGCTTGGAGGAGGAAGCACGTGTATCGCCCACGCTGCTGTAGAGGCTGCTGTAGAGGCCCAGGCTGCACGTGGCAAAGGGGACCGGAGGAGTCGGCAACAGCGATTCATCGGTGGCTGGGGGGCCGGCGGTGGTGGATCTGCGTGGCCGAGAATGAAGGGTGAAGGGTGAGAAGAAGAATCTCTTCTTCTTCACTTGTTCTGGGAACTAGGAATGTACCTGATGGTAAAGTTGAACTGGGAGAAGAAAAGCAACCACCTGATCTGTCTCTGGTTCAACTGACATGCAGTCTGCAGGTGTTCTAGGATCCTGTGATCTCCATGCACCTGCACCAGATGCTGAGCCCCTTCCTAGTGGTATCTCCAAACCTCAAGTGATGCTCTCTCTCCCAGATGGGGTAATTTTTCTCTGCAGGTGAGAATTGCCATGAGTAGTATGCACAGGGTCAAAGTGGCTCTATGGGTGACTCTTGTTGTGATAGGACAGCCCCAAGAGCTGAGCTGGAGGCATCAGTCTCCACAATGAATGGCAACTGAGGGTCAGGGTATTGGAGCAAAGGCTTGGTGGAAAATTGGGTCTTCCAGAGTCTATTGGAATGGCTTCTCAAATGGCTTCCTAGACTGCTTGCTTGGCTTTCAGAGTCCATTGGGTCTTGAGGTCTCAGTAGTCTGGTCAATGGCACAGTAAGGGTTGCAAAGCCTGCCCTTTCAAGAAACTGAGGATGAAGCAGACTTTGGTCTTTTTATCTGAAAAATCCTGGACTCAGTGTATAGCTGGCACTGGGCCAGGAACATTGGAAACCCTTCCATGTTTTCCCTGAACTTCTCTGGCAGGTTCACTGGACATTTTCCTGGAGGCAGAGGTACTGGTGCTGACAGTGCCATGGCACCAGGTGGCAGGGGAGTGGCTGTTGCTGCTGAAGCAAGGCCAGTGCATTGGTTAACTGGGCAACCTGCTCCTGCAGTGCCTAGTTCTGCACAGCCAGGTCAGCAATAGCTCCAGCCTCCATTCCACAAAAAGCACATATAGTCCAGTATTTGCTCTCTGGCAAGCTGGATGCTTCCAAAACATAAGAGATCTTCAAAAGACTTACCATGGATGACCCAACAGGTCCTTGGGAAGGACTGAACATCCCCTGAGGCATCCAGGGTAAGATCTACAAACTTTCTAATGCTTTTCTGAAGGCATCTGGTTAAGTATGGTTAGAATCCAAAATGGGATGCTGAGGTAGATGGGGCTTTGGTCTGATCCAGCAGATCACCTATGTTCTTCTTGAAGTTCTTACAGCAGCCTTTAAATTTATGCTTAGCCCTTATTTAAATCCCCCCCTTTACTCTAGCTTGCCCCAGATATCCTCTTCAAATGCTGCTTTGCTATCCATTTCAATTGTTGAGCAGATGCCCGGAGAAAGCTTGTATCCCTCAAGGCCAATGTATCTCGCCGTTTATTTAGAACTGTTGTGATAGCAGAGATTCCCAAGCTAATTCTTTTGGCAGTTAGATGGCTTACTGATTCATAAAAGCTTGTTTAAGACAAAATCTGTTGGCAGCTGTAAAAATAAGGATAAGTATTTCTTTGAAAGGCAAGACTGGCCACAGGGAGGGATGATCAGCCTAGGCATATATATTGCTACTGGTAACTGCCTGTATACTTGAGTGGGCCTGGGGACTCAGCTGTAGAGCGGGATGGCTTCAGATAGAGCACATTCTTTAAAAGCACAAGACTACACGCAGGCTCAGCCTGGTACTAATCCGAAAGGTACAGAATGCAAGATACAAATGAGATAATAAGGAACTGAAGAGAATTCCTAGGCTGCATTCAGCGGTCTCACCTGACCATGATAAAGGTAAAAGACATGCTTGAATTCAGGTTCATCTGCATGCCTCACTTCTCTCCCTTCACTTCCTGTAAGGAGAATCACACAAACACACATACAAAAACCCTAATTCTGGTTACTTCTGATATAACAATGCAAGTGTGTGGGTTCTCCCCACACTAGTCTGGATTCGAAACCTGGACTAAACAATGGTGTGCAAGCCTTAGTAAAGGGAGAAAAACTAACCCTGGTCATTCTGCTTCCCTGAATTTGTACATCATGGGTAAAAGGAGCTGGCTCTTGGCCCCAGTTCTCCACACAAGAAGAGAAGGGCACATACACAACCTTAGAATTAAGCCAGGTTCATGTACACTTTTCCTTAGCTACAATTATGTATTACTTCTGAATGCAGCCATAGAGTTACTCTGTGGACGGTCTTTATTTCAGGTTTAGTTGCCTTATTCCAAGATGAAGAAAGTTTGAGTGCATGCACCCAAAAGCTTATACCCAGAATTAAACTTTGCTGATTTTAAAGGTGCCACTGGACTTGAACTTTGTTCTATTGCTTCAGACCAACACAGCCAGTTTGGTGTAGTGGTTAAGTGTGCGGACTCTAATCTGGGAGAATCAGGTTTGATTCCCCACTCCTCCACTTGCAGCTGCTGGATGACCTTGGGGAAGTCATAGTTCTGTCACAGCTGTTCTCTCAAGGACATATCTGAAAAGAGCTCTCTCAGCCTCGCCTACCTCACAGGGTATCTGTTGTGGGGATGGGAAAGGCAAGAAGTTTGTAAGCCACTCTTTGAGTGAAGGATGGCATATAAATCCAATCTCCTCCTCTTCCTCCTCCTCCTTCCCACCTGAATCTTATTCCAAGATGGTTAGGGATTCATAGAAGGGTGGGGGAAGACTTCCCATTTTTCCTTTCATCAGCTGAAACATTTTTTTCTTTTTAAAGGAAGCTTCTTGTTTGTTGAGTAAAGGAAAATGAAAAAAAAAACATTGGAAACTCTCTGTCTTTAACATCTGCAAAGCAGACAAAGCACAATTGCCATTTTCCTTTCTTGCTGGGAGTCTTTTGGGGGAATTTTTAATTCCCCAAGAACTGACAGCCCTCACACGTTGCATTGTGCACATGGCCAAGTATTTGTTTGGAAAAGGAGGCAGGAGGCATTTAAATCAGTGCCACGGCCTGCCGACATCAAAGAAGGAGCTACAAAGTTTTGAAAAAGCTTAATGTGACAGAACATCTCATGGCAAGAGTTTGACAGCAATAGCGGGGCTGTCAGAAGTGCACCCCATGAGCAGCTTGCCTCTGTGCCAAGGTCTGCTGCCAAGATCTGCTTCCCACTGTGAAAGTGGAGAGGAAGTGAATGCCAGAGTGGCAAATGGAGACGGGCATGCAGGTGAGACGCCAGATGATGGAAGGTTTAAGATAAAGGTAAGGACTCAAAACCTCATTTGCACTGCCTATATGCTAAAGCTTTTAAAAGAATGCTGGAAGGCACTGAGAAGCTCTTTGCTGACGGAGCATAGCAGAGACTTCCAAACCAAACCACTGGGGCCTATCACACATTCAAGGGAGGCCAGATGGCCAAATCAGCACCAGTGAGCGTCAGGAGTGATGCTTTCAGGTGGAGATTAGGGAGGCCTGTTGTGTTCATGGGCACATTTCCGTGTGACTGCCCATAAAATCATCCAAGCCCTGATGCTTGTGCATCTATCTCTGTGGGCAGAACAATAATTGTTGCCTACAACCCTGCACCGATCAATTAGATAGGGGGAAATGGGTTGCACAGGCTCTGAATCTGGGATAGGAAGGTGTAGCTCCTGATGGTCCATGGCTATCCACTGGTTGGCTGTTGTCTGGTGGGGAGGGGTATGAAGACTACAGTTGCAGTAACTGACTTTTGAGCAGGGGGTCATTTCGTAGAAAAAGAGGTGCAGGAGCTCATTAGCATAACTCATTAGCATAACTTATTTGCATATGCTAAACCACCTGACATCACCAGAAGTATGTCAGAAAGAAAGAGTGAGCTGGCAGAGAGGGACAGCTACTAAACCAAGCCTCAGAAATACCACTGTTCTGTGAGGATAGCTTCAGTGGTGGCTGAAGCCTTCAGAAGGCTGGTCAGAGGAACAAGGACCTTTCCAGGGGATGGGGTCATTTTGCTGCAGCCAGGACACAAGCAGGCATTCCCCCACGGGGGGTCGGGGGGGGGGGCTGGCACCAACTCGCAGAGCTGAGTTCCCCCAAGCTCCTGCTCGAAATGACCCCTGCTTTTGAGGCAATTTGATAAAGTAGGGATCACAAGCAATATACATGAGCAGACTAGACTTTGGCAGGTTCTTTATCCTCACCTGTTTGCCCTAAAGGATGCTGATCGTACAGTTGTGTTGGTCTTTTGAGAGCATGGGGTACAATCTCTCACCACAGTCTCTGCAGTATGTGGACTGCAATGGATTTTTCATCTTGGGCTCATTGGTACGATGTACAGCTTTTCATGCTGGCATATAGAGATAATATCCATCAATATCTGAGGTTATGGATTTCCACTTCACAGGGCTAAATTCAGTGTCTTCCACAGCGTGAAATTCCAAAGGGGAAGACTTGTTAGTCTGCTTCAGCTCTTTCACTAAGCATTCATGAATCAGAGTTTATCATCATCCCACACAAAGATGGACTGCAAGACATCAGGAATGTTATCCCTGTGTACCTCAGACTGTTTGACCTCTGAAGAAGGCCCCCAATAGGGCGGAAACGCATCAAGTCATGTGTATTGGCCCTTGTGTTTAGGCCACTTGAACTTTTCAGCGAGGCTTTCATTGGGCCCTTATTTTAACTGCCTTTCTAATAAATACATGCTGTGATGTGCTTGCTACTGGGGAGACTGCTTCTCCTTTAAAACACTCTCTATGTATATAAACTTGGTAGATTTCTGCTGCCACCAGGAATTAAAAATTCCAAATCTCTCTTTCGGTAGAATGACCTAGGGTCTGGGCACTTCAGAGGACTATGTGGCTCTGAGGAAGGGCTAGTCTGATTTCTGGGATACATTTAAACAAGAAATGATATATTTATAAAAGAACAAAATAGGTTTCTGGTTATTTTGAACAGTTGCTGAAGAAAGGAACTTGTAAATATAACTGGCAAAGCTTGGTGCTACAAACAGTCTCTCAAACTCCAAATTCCACTCTGACAGGTTCATATACTCCATATACTCTCTCTCTCTCTGTCTCTCTCTCATATTTATAGCCACACAGGCTAGGTTCTTTGTTTTATTCACACAGAATAGAATCAACTCTCTCTTTTGGTCTTATTCACTCAGAAAAAGACTCAAAATCCTTCATAGACATCCACATATAGATTCCTCTCATAACATCTCCTTCCACACCCTCAGTCATCAGCCAATCAAAATCACACTTGTCTCCCTCTATCATCCTCCTTACAGTACTGCAATCAAACTAAACATTTAAAGGAACACACACACCAAAACATGAAATCATTACACATGCATTTTTGTATATTTAAGTTTTAACTAGGTTTTTAAAATTGGCCCTTTATTAGACTTCTTTCTAACCCTTGTGGTTCTTGATTCCAGTTTTTGGGTCAAATCTGTTTTCCCCTCCCTGTGTCTTAGTCCAACAGTAGGCCAGTACATTCATGGGAATTCTAGAATGCTTCTTCAGAACCTGTCCCCAAGTGACTCCCACCCACTTGCTGTTCATTGACGGCATGGGAAAGAGGCCCTTCTGCAATTCCATCAGCTCTTTAATAATTCCTGATCAGCCATCAACCTGAGCCTGGACCAGCCCAGGCAGCAGGTCCACTTTTTGGAGAGCTCTATATGATGGACACATAAGCCAGAAACCTACTGGTAGTTACACATATCTACTTGTTCCCCGCTGCTGTCCAAAGTACACCATACATACCACTATCTATATCCAAGCCCTGTGATACAATCACATCCATACCAGTCCTTAGGCAGGAACACCTACTGAATATACACCAAGCATTCCAAAGACTGCAGAGGGATATGTATCCAGGAGACGCTTTCTATAGTGCAGGCCGAGAAGAGAAGAGACTGGCTTTATACCCTGCCTTTCACTACCCAAAGGAGTCTCAGAGCAGCTTACAATCCCTTTCCCTTCCCACAGCAGACACCCTGTGAGGTAGGTGGGGCTGAGAGAGCTTTCTTGAGAACTGCCCTTGAGAGAACAGCTCTGAAATTACTTATGACTGACTCAAGGTCACACCAGCAGCTTCATGTGGAGGAGTGGAAATCAAACCTGGTTTTCCCAGATTAGAGTCCGTGCTCTCAACTGTTGAGGAAAATAGTCAAAAACAAGAAGTGGGACCCATGATACTCGCGGAGAGGGGAGTATTCCTAAAGGCTGCAGCTCCACATCGATGAGGAAGCAGCTGCAGGTAAGTCTTCTCCCCCCCCCCCGCACCAGTGGCGAGGCCTCAGCGACTCTCACCTGCTGGGTCACTGATCTTCCCCCCACCCGCCAGCACCGGCGGCGAGGCCTCAGTGGCTCTCAGCCCCCGGGCCACCGCAGAATTCCCAGAGCATTCTCTGCGCACGTGCAGGGATGCTCTTTTACTTTGGGGGGGGTTTAAATATCCCCTGTATAGTTTTTTTTAAAGTTTTAAGATTTTTCTGCACACCTGGGGAGTCCCTCAAGTGTACAGAAAAATCTCTCTGCCCCTTAGGTGCCCCCAATGTGTGTATTTAGATATCTGCATGCATGGGGCCGCCTTGGCTATTAGATATATAGATACTTAAATGCTCAGAGTTTGCAATGGATCTTTGCTTCACTGGAGAGGAGACATTTCTTTCTGTTTAAAATCTTTATTTCTAAGGGATAGGGTACACAGGAAACCGACAAAATAACAAGTGATATCTAGAGATACATTTTTACATGCTACTGCTACAAAAACATGGTCACTCAACAATGAAGAATCCTCCTCCTTCCTGACCCCTAGAAGGAAATCACCTGAATATATTAACCAGTCAATACCATTTACTTTCGCAGGCTATTCTAACATTGGCTGTCTGCCAGGTTTCCTTCCAGGTCAGTCTAAACAATAGCACAGAAAGTAAACAGGTTAACCCTGTAACGACTGGAATCTTAGAGCTTGCAACATACATTTCCAACATTAACCACTACACCAAACTGGCTCTCAAGGAATAGTATGTCATGCTATCTACAGCTCATAGCAAAAAACTCTCCAGTCTACTATCAGGGATCTGCAGCCTCTCCTGAAAGATGATACTTCCCTCTTAAGGGCCTTGGGTGGTGAACAGCCCCCCATTTTGAAAAAAAAAAATTCATAATCAGTGGCCCACACCCCATCAGAATACAAACCAAAGACCAGGGCATGCAACAAACTTCGTGCCCCCTCTATTTCATATCCATTCAAGTGACACTATCCAAAACTTGATAACATTACATATATTAAGAGTTCATTCATTTACATACATCCTCTAAGGCAGAGGTGGCCAAACTGCAGCTCAGGAGCCGCTTGAGGCTCTTTCACACAGTCTAATTTAATGTTAATAAAAAGCAAATTTGCCTTTTTTTCAATAAAGACGTGTATGTAATATTTGTTCATGTCTTACAGCTCTCAAACATCTGATGTTTATTCTGTGCGGCTCTTACATTAAGTAAATTTAGCCACCCCTGTAATATACTTATAGCTTACAGTACTTCAGCAGAAAAAATTCAAATAGAGACACTCCAGCAAGAAGCTCCTGAATTTTTCAAGTACAGAGGAATGAACTCAGCTGGAATGCATTGTGTCTATATTGTTATGTCTGCTGGTCAACCATTCCTTTGTTAGGCAGATTACTTGTTAACTGGTTGATATTTTAGCAGCAGGAGCTAACATGTTAGACATACTTACTTGATAGGTGGGACAGATGGAGAATAACATACCTGTGTGAACTTGAGGGAGGGGCACTCCAGCTGACAGAAGACGGAATGTGAACATGTGTTTCTGTGAGAGAGTGCAGAGAGTTTCTAGCTGCAGTTATTGGAAAACTGGGGGTGGTCACTGCCTTGAGGGCTACCCAACTCAGTCTCTGGGGAATCAGTTGTATTGTAAGAGTGTCTATTTGCTTCTGCCCTGACCTGGGTGGCCCAGGCTAGCACAGTCTTGTAAGATCTTGGAACCTAAAGAGGATTGGCCCTGGTCAGTATTTGGATGGGATACCACTGGGGAATACTAAGGTCACTATGCAGAGGCAGCCAATGGCAACCCAGCTCTGTTAGTCTCTTGCCTTGAAACCCCCAGAGGGGTCACCATGTCAGCTGCGACTTGACGGCACTTTACATACACACACACATACACTATTTGCTTCTATAGTCTTAAGTAACTCAAAAAGCTCGATTAAATCTGTAAGTAGGGTTAGTGCACTCGTCCTATAAATAGGAGACAGCATCCTTTTTTCTGTCTCACCATGGGGCCATATTTGTGAGCAAGGGCAGGGGGGAGGCTGTTTTGTGCCTCAGGACTGCAGCCATCGGAGTCAGAATTAGGAACAGCATAAAGCTTCCCTTCTGGGCAACTTTCTATCACCGGCCAGTCTGAAAGTCTGAAACCCACTGAGGATTAACAGCAAAAACAGTACTTCGCTTTAAAAATAGCTGACCCTTGCTGTAAGTCTCCCGTGTTCTCTCTGCAGAAGAAACTAAGCCCAGTAGTGTTGCATCTGAAACTGAGGTGGGGACTGCGTAACAATATAGATGTTGTATTCAGATCACAGAATGGTCCGTTTACACATGCAATTCCTTATTTGTTGTTACAAACATGAAAAGATGTGTCTGATTGCATGAACCAGCACTGTGTATCTGTCTTTCTGATGAATCGCAGTTGATTTATTTGTGGAAAATGTATATCTGTAAAGTGCAGTGAGAATCAGGTTGGTGCAGTAATTGGAGTGTAGATTGTGTTTAGACCCCTATTTAACTATCATGCTTATTGAGCAACCCTGGGTGAATCTTGCAGCTGAAGGCATCCCGTATGCTCATTTTACTGATAAAATACTGCAGCTGGGAAGAAACAGAAATTAAGGTGGGATATATATATTTAAAAAGAAACCTCAACAGAAATCAAGGCTCCCATAAAAATATCTCCATAATTATACTTGTTGGAGAGGCAACAACAGGGAGTCTAGTTAATGCAAATATGTCTAAAACAGTAGTTTAGTCCACTTGTACCCTTGGGGGAGCTGTGGTGCATTCTCCGGTGTTCAGGGTTTATTGAATGCGTTCTTCTGCTGTTCAGCCTACCTCTTGCTGTTTTGCTGTCTCTGCTGTACATTAGTATGAGTTAGCCAGTGCTTATACTCTGAAGGCCTCTCTGTTGTATTAGTGGCCTGCAGTTAGTCAGTGTCTTTTTGCAAATCCTGTCTCAGTAAAGGTCATTGAACACAAACTCCAAAGCATGGGATTGGATTATTTCTCAAACTCTGGGCAATTCTACATTGGATTTTCCCTCCATCTTTAGCAAACCCGGGTTGGAACAGAAATTCCCCTCTGCATTGCATTCCACTTTCACTTTCTTTGATCATCGGGTTTAATGGTACCTTCTGCATAGATTTATGGCCGTTTTATGGCTGTTCAGGGGTGACTTTGCAGTCAGTACGGCGGCGTTGGCCCCGGGGTATTTGAATGTGGTTTTGAGCTGCACCTTTCCCTCAGTGTTGAGAAAATGTGGAGCGAATGCCAGATGCAGAACCAGCCTTTGCAAACAGTACCCCTGTTACTCAACTTTCCACATGTCCTGTGCCTGTCCAGGGCACTACTCAAGGTGATCTCCAGTAACAAGTTTTATTGACTTGCCTCTTTATCTGTCTCCCAGATGGCTAGTAGGAAAATGTCAAGCCCTGGGCTTCTGCTAACCATGGCAACTTGCTTTTTGCACTATATAACAAAGCACAATTATTTTTATCTCCTGTACTGCAAAATAATTATATTGACGTCATTACAAAACAGACAGAGGCCTAATAGAGTTTGTACCATTAAGGTTAACATTCAGTTAATGACTGGATTATGTTCTATCCTAGAACTGTTTTGTAGATAATCTTTTCTAGTAGTAATTAGTTCAACAGCTAAGATGAGGGCGGCATTTTTGCCATTCCAGTTACACGTTGTAGTATTAATGAAACCAGAGAAAATATGAGGTTACTTTCTTATATCTGGCTGATGGGCAGAAGAAACTAAAAGGGTACTAGGAAAACCAAACTGTTACATGGTTAGGATTCTAGCAGTCTTGTTTGCCCTGTTTGAAAAACAGCTGTGAAGCATTTATCTGTTTTTATATGCATAAGACAATGAAACATCAGATGTTTTGCATGAAAAATAAACTGGAGCACTTGGGATCTGGTGCAAAGGTCTCAATGTTGGCTCAGTGTTACAACTTTTGGTACTGTGACAGTTCAAGGTTGCTGTTGCCATTGCCAACAGTTGCTTTCTGTCCCTGAAGCACTACCCAGCTGCCAGCTGAAAATTTCAGTGAGCTTCCAGTTGCACATCTAGCTGTTCTGTAGAGTCAATTTTCTTTTTAGACGAAGGACTTGTGTTTTGTATGTAGGAATTTCGCTCACAGTGACACTGCATAATGGATTTTGTAATGTTAAGTTGGCATAAGCTAATTTTATGTATACACGTTTTAACTCACATTCACAACACACTCAGATCAAAAGATCACAACTGAGAGACCCACCAGGACTCATAAGGTGCATTTTATTTAGCCCCGCAGTACCTTCCTACACTAATTTCCTCTTTCCCTCCTTCAGGAAGTCCCCATAGTCTCTCCCTCTTTGCCTGCTCCTTCTACCCTCCCACCCACCAGCTACCCTACCTTTATCTGCTTTCCCCAAGTCTTCAACTTTCCCTCCTTCCCTCCCCCTGGCAGTAGCCCTTTCTTCTCTCCTACCAATCTCCCCTTTACAGTTCTCTCCTTTTCAGCTTCTCCTACTCTCTTCCTTCCACCCCTTCCATCTTTTACCTTCTTCAGTCTCTTTCCTTGGCCTTTGACTGACAGAAACGAAGACTTGGAAGGCTTTACAAGAATGCTGTGGTTGTCTAGCAAAACCACAACTGGCCACCAAGATCTCATAACACATGCAGTCCTGGTGCATTAGTGTGCATTCACCTCATATAACTACTGATGTTGCTTCCATTATTTGGGGAGATTTTAACGTCCACGTGTATTTTCTGTTTTCAGATTTTCTGCAAGCTGGGGCTGCCCACAGGTTTGTAGAAAAGTTATCCATTTGTTCCTGACCCCACTGTGTTGGTTTTTGATCCACTTCCAGAGTTAGATATCAAGATGGAGCTGAATATGGTTTTAGTGTGAAAAGTTAATCTCAAAAAAATTCAGGTGTAGCATTAAAAAGTTTAAAATTTTGTGAGAATGAATATATTGGGTTGTATCCTTCTGCTGCCAGAAGAGAGGCTATCTCATCCAATCACCCTTGACCCTGCATCCCTCACCCACATTTCTCTTTGCCTGTGAGAAAACCCACCTTTCCTTCAGCAACACCCTTTGGTGGGGAAAGATCTGCTTCTATCTACAGAATGATAGTAGGGTGCAACGCATCACACAGTCCCTCACTTGTGAAACAGGATGGCTGAATGGCAGTTCAAACTATCCCCAGGAACATGTTCTGCATCTGAGAAACCCGCCTCCCAGTCACTCTGTCCCCTCTATTAATCATTTTATAAATGCCTACTAGGGAAAGAAGAGCTTCCCATCCTCTTATAGCCCCTTTGAATCTGTTGTTTGACTATGCCAACTTCCTTTTGGACTTGTTTTGCCCTTTGTCTGAGCCTTGTATTAACGAGGTTTTAAATAATCTCCAAATCTCTTGACCTTCCTAAATGTGCTGTCCAATACCCTTTTAATGAATTGTTTGAGAAATCTGGCCTTTTTGAAATTTGCTATGGTCTGATGCACACTGCCTTGGGGACTGAGTTTGCCCAGGTAAACCTGTGGAGGATCCAGTGGTTCAGAACTGACTATACTGGACTTTCCAGACTGCTTTTTACTGACTTCCATGCTGAATTCAATAGAGACTGTTTCCAAATGGTTCGGCAATGCTTATAACTTGCACACGATCTTCACGACCATTACCCATTTCATTTTGCTGTGGGTATAAGATCACATGAGAGTTTTGATTACAGGGAGGCAGACAGGGGAGAAAAGAGGTAGTGTATTCCTATTCCTGTACAACTTTTTGGACTGAAATATCTATTGATAGCAGTGCTGTACTTTAATTACATGCCATTTAATTCCTCTAAAGCTGCCGGGCTCGTCTATTGTTCCCTTGCACTGCATTATTTCTTCTTTTTTTCATTTTGATCCAGTCTTTGTTGCAGTTACTTATACTGAACAAAAGAAAGATAATAAAAAAAGCTCCCAAATGTCACAAATGCACAAAGCTCATTTGGAAAGCAAGTGCTTCCATTTCTGTTCCACTCAAACAAAGCACTCTCCCCCCCCAGAATATCTTTAAATTGCATGGAACTTACATTATACTGGAAAATTACAGTAACTGATCACAAAAGGAAATGAATGCTCAGGCGCCATTTTACCAGAGAAGCTGTTGAGCAAAAGCCACACAATTAATCAGCCACTTGTTAAGCAAGGTGGTCGAATGGAAGCTCAAACTCTCTCCAGGAGAGAGTTCTTTATACAAAGCCAAACACAACCCCAGAGATATGGTCTCTTTCAGCACTGACGGTTTGCTCCGGAGAATCCGAAAAGTCAAGCCTTAAGGGTTGACTTCACAGTCACACACATTCCCAGTGCACCATTTCCCCCCTTCCAGTTTATTTATTTGTGCATTTTGTATGCATTCTTCATCTACAGGGAAGGGAAGGGAAGGGAGGGGTGAATCCAGGCCCACGCATGCAAGACTGACACATTTGGGAGCAGGGGATCCCCATGCCTTTTATATTTAATGATCCCTTCTTATGCTCTCTCTGGCTTTTTTGAAGTTTTCTTGAGCGGGAGGACACTTCCTCTTTTGTCTTTGGAGAAGGAGGGAAAGAAAACAGAATAGGGAGGGAGTGTCACCCTAAAGAGAGAGAGGCAGAAATGGGGGAGGGCAGTGGGCAACACTTAAATACCTGCAGAAACAATTCTACTTGAAAGCAAGAATCACAGCAAAAGGAGTTTTGGTAACTGCGGGACAACAGTGTGCTGGAAGTGGCCTGAATGCAGATTCTTGTAAAACAAACACAGAAACAAGAAAAAGCCCTGACACAAACTGGAAGTGAAAGCAGGAGGGAACACAGAATGGAAGAATAGGATGTGCTCAGAAACTGAGGCAAAATATGGGTGAAGAAAGGGTCATGGTCTGAAGCTCACTTAAATCTAGCCCTGTTACCTAAGCCCAAGTCCAGGATAATACTGAAGTCCAATCAATATGTAGAAAGTGAGGGATGGACAACTCACTATCCAGATAACCAAGTTGCCCCCCTACTGCGCTGAGGACATGCACAAAAAACTCCCACAAACTAATTAATTAATTATCATATGGCATTGTGTGTAGAATAGCCAGGAGATCCAAAGATTGTCTGGCAGCAACAAGTTTTAGCTCTTAGTATTATGCTATTGGCAAGTGAGACTTGTTTTTAGGGGCTGAGAGAACTCTGAAAGGACTGTGACTGGCCCAAGATCACCCAGCTGACTTCATGTGGAGGAGTGGGGTATTAAACCCAGTTCTCCAGATTAGAGTCCACCACTCTTAACCACTGTGCCAAACTGGCTCTCACAGAAAGTTACTGTTGCACTGTCAAAGGGCCAAAGCAGATCTGATGTCAGCAGACCCATCTCTTTAAATGACGACCTGCTCCAACTACATATAAAGCAAGGGGTTGGAAAAATATAATTTCAAGAGGAAAAAGGGGTTGTAGAAGACCTGCCCAAGTCTGGCAGATCTGTGCCAGGAGGGGGTACAGGCCTCAGACTGAGAGGGAAGGATGCTTCAGCCATCCTGCTTCTTCACTTCTCTCTTATCACTGCTCCTCCCAGCCTCAGGGGCCAAAGAACATGTCCTCCCTGACCTATTTCCCTTTGCCTTATGAAGGGCCTGGCTTGTCCTGGGGTCAGCCCCTTTGGAGACTCTATCCTTCTTGAACTCCCACAGTTTCTCAGCAATTTCTGTGGGAAGCGGTTACTGCCTCCACATCCGGGTGACACTCATCTCCTTGTTTCCCCACTTCTGGCTCAAGGCTGCAGCTCAGCTGCTCACCAGGCAGTGGGCAGTTAAAAGGCCAGATCTTATCAAGCAGTGGAGCAGCAGGCTTTGCCTTAAAGCTGTCTGTTCTGCTGAAGTGACTCATGAACAGTGGGGGGAGGTGGTCCTTGGCTACCCTCAGAGTCGGGGAGCCCGGGGGTTGCTCAGCTTCCGAATAGGGGTGCATAAGTAGGGGTTGTGAAGCCTGACTTACAGCTAATCATTCTTTCCTGCAGCATTTCCCTCAGATACTTTTCTTTAGCTGGGCTGATATTAGAGATTGGGTGAAGAAAAAACAACACTGAAGGACAGACCGAGTTAGCTGTAGGTGGGAGAAGGGTGCAACAGTACACATGCTTTTTGCTTGAGCCCCCCTCCCTGGCTTTACCACAGTGACTCAAAAGGAAAACAACTCCGAATGTAAGATTATCCCCCCTAAATGTGTTACATACAAGAAGGGTTTGTTTTTTTTAACAAAACATACCTGTCGCTTTTATGACCCTAGGGTTGCCAACCTCCAGGTTCAGCCGGGAGATCTCCCACAATTACAGCTGATCACCTGATGAGACATCAGTTCCCCTGGAGAAAATGGCTGCTTTGGAAGGTGGACTTAGGGTTCCCAACCAATGTTCCCTCTAAGCCCCACAGTGTTGTGAGCAAAAATTCTACCTCATGAGTGAAAAAAGCTAGTAGCTTTAAAGCTGTGAGTGAGTCTACCTTTGACTACCACATAAATTAGTTTTTTAGAAGATTGTTTCCATAACCTTGCAAAAAATCTCAGAATGAATTGTTTTAAACTGTATTTAAACTATATTTTATGAATAATTTAAACATAAGAGTAAACAGAATCAAGTCAAATTTTATTACAGAAAATGTCCTCTATGGGAGTAAACCAGGCCTCTGAAGAACAGGTGTATCTGCCCCTTTCCACTATATTGGGAGACCTGGCCTCGGACTGTCACCCTGCACTGAGTCTTTAAAAACATACCAGCACTTGGGGGTGGGGGTGGGGGTGGGGACTCTTGCAGTCTACTTTGGGTTTGTGTGTGTGTGTGAAATAGGACAAATTTACAGGTCAAACATAACAGAGGTGGAACAATCACCGTCAAAACCCTGCCTAACCTAAATAATAGAAAGTTGCTTAAATGTTATCAACCTGCCCAAACTACTTATTTATTCAAATATTTATATTCCACTTTTACTGTGACTCAAGACAGCTTACGAATGATACTGAAAAGCATAATAGAGGTGTGCAAAAACAGTTTTTTCCTGCTCTATTATAGTCTATGGGGGACCATTATAGTCAATGGGCTCCATAGGCTATAATGGAGAATCGATCCAGAGGTATCTGGGGCTCTGGGGGCTCCTGTTTTTTGAGGTAGAGGCATGAAACTTGCAGCATAGCTTCTGTTGCCTCTCCTAAAAAATCAAAAACAAACCCAAACCCAAGTTTCAAAAAGATTGGACCAGGAGATCCATTTCTATGAGCCCCAGAAGGAGGTGCCCCCATCCTCCATTGGTTCCAATGGAGGGAAAATGCCTGTGAGCTAAAAGCTAAAATCACTGAGCAGCCAGCTAAAATTTTGTGCACCAGCACCCCCCAGCACAACTTAAAGGGAACACTGTTCCCAACTCTGGATTGGAAAATTCCTGGAGATTTGAGGGGTGGGTGGGTGGGGTTTGGGGAAGGATGGGGCCTCATGCCATAGGGCCCACCCTCCAAAGCAGCCATTTTATCCAGGGGAACTGATCTCTGTAATCTTGAGGTCACTGGTAAATCCAGGAAATCGCCAGGATCCACCTGGAGGTTGGCAACTGCAGGTAGACTTTATGGCATTGTTTCCCTCACCAAGCTCCTTCCCCTTTTCAAAACCTGCCCTCTTCAGGCTCCAGCCCCAGAATCTACAAGAATTATCCAACCCAGAGTTGGCAACTTTTAATGACCTTTTCTTTTTCTTGACAGTATGCTTGAAAAAAACAGCCTTGTCTTCCTTGTATGTGTGTAAATGAGGCAGACCCATATTGCAAGAGACATTTCTGCTGCCATTTTGTCTAGCTTTGAAAATGTATGCTTTTCACTTCAGTCCCTTTCCACTGCAATATGTCACCTTCCCAATAAAATCCTGGTTCTCAGGCACTGAAATATCTTGTCTGCATGCACTGGGTGGCACACATGGAACTCCTACATGTGTGGGTTCATCCCCCTATTCCCTTCAGTGGAGGGACCTGATGCATGCCTGCAAAGGGATATCTATATACTAATAGTGAAGTCAGCCAAATCTGAGGATACATAAATCTGGTGACTGGAGCTGTGAATGGGCAAGACAGATCTTTTTACAAACCTGAACAACACCCCAAGTTTGCAGAAAAATCTGAACTCTATAAAAAATACAATCGGAGGGAGGTTAAAAAACCCAAATGATAAAATGAACACCTGTAGCTTTAAGAAATGGATTCCCTCAGTGGCTGTTGCTAGGCTACCACAGTATTCCAGTCAGGGTTTCTGTGAGTAAAAATGCAGGGGGAGAGGACAGGGTCCTTTCCAGGCCTATTTTGGCCTTTAAGGGAGGACTCATTGGGGCAGGCCTGAATAGGGTTGCCAGCTCCAGATTGGAGGATTCCTGAATATTTTGGGATGGAGTCTGAGGACAGCAGGGTTTGGGGAGCAGAGAGGTCACTGCTGAATATAATGCCATAGAATCTACCCTTCAAAGCAGCCATTTTATCCAGGTGGATAGATCTCTGTCTTTTGGGGTTCAGTTGTAATTTTGGGGAATCTCCAGTTCCCACCTGGAGGTTGGCAACCCTAGGTCTGCAAACAACCTCTGGGTGATTTGATATCACCCAGCTTGCATGACACAACTAGGCCTGGGTGCTTGCTACTTTTCAACAGCAACCACCCTATGAAAACCAGTGCAGTGTAGCAGTTAGAGCTTCAGAGTAGAGTCTGAGAAATCCAGGTTCAGATCCCCATCTCGCTGCGGAAGTTCACTGGGTGATTTTGGACTAATCCAGGTGTGGCCAAACTTGCTTAACATAAGAGCCACACAGAATAAACATCAGATGTTTGAGAGCCACAAGACATGAACAAATATTACACAGGTTTTACTGGAAAATATGCAAATTTGCTTTTTATTAACATTAAATGAGACTGCCAAAAATAAAAACAAAAGGGGAAAACAAATGTTGATAATGATATTTATTTGTCCAATGATATTTATTTGTTTGCTAATGATATTTATGTGTATAAGAGAGAGAATGAATGAATGAATGAAAGAGAGAGAGAGAGAGAGAGAAAGCAAATAGATGGGGGGAGAGATAAAGGAAAAGAAAGAAAGAAAGAAAGAAAGAAAGAAAGAAAGAAAGAAAGAAAGAAAGAAAGCGAGCGAGCGAGCAAATAGATGGGGAGGCTCCTGGGAGTTGCACAATATGTGTGAAAGAGCCACAGTTTGGCCACCTCTGGACTAGTCCCATACTTTCAGACTAACCTACTTGTCAGGGTTGTTGTGCAGATAAAAAAAGAAAAGAGGAGCTGCTTTGGATCCCACTGTGGATAAAGGTGGGATATAAATGAAGTAAATACATTGTAAATATAGATGTAGATGGGAGGCAGACAACCCTCTCCCCAGCATATACAATAGATCCCAGCTGATATATGGTCTAAAAAGTATCCACATCCAAGACTGCAACTGTTAGAAAGCAATTCTGAACAGTTGTGCTCATAATCTTACTCAGATCAATTCAGTAGGGCTTATTCCCAGGGAAGTGTTTTTAGGATTGCACCATAAGCCTATTTACTAAGAAGTAAGTCCCAATGAACTCAGTTATGCGGAGCTCATTTTTAAAAAGATAATAGGATTTTTGAAAATGTGGGTGGGTTGCAAAGTGCTTTCAAATTGTGCTGAAAAGCAGAGTGACATTCATCTCCATTTTAGCTTCATTTCATTTATTTTCTGTTTCCAGTTGTGCTTTAATAAACTTTGATATGACAATGTATGTTACATTAGATACCAGCGCTCCCACTTGTCAGACGGTGTCTTGCTGGATTTGATTTCTATTTGTCAAATGTGATCCTCACCCATATGAATAAGCCTTTAGAAGGAAAAAGAGGTGAAAGCTATATCCTGGGAGTTTAGAAGGACAGCAACAAAGCATTTGAAATAGACAGCAGTATGACAGATGCATTGTGGTGATAATTCATATTCTGCAGATTATATTCCATTCCTCAAGAAAGCAGCAATTCTACACACATTCTCTGCAAAACAAAGCCATCATATATCAAACAGAACCAGAACTGGCTTCCAATGCTTCCTTCTGCAAAGGGTATAATCATTAAATGTGTATTAGCAGCTGCATATCCATTGGCCTTGGGCTGATCATATAAAATCATTTTTTATTGTTTGATTATAGGAAAAATGGATAAAGCATACACACACACACACAGACGAAACTACAAAGCAGTCAGATTTCAGTGCCCCATTAACTGCAATGAATATAAGAGAAACACAAACAAAAAGGAAGGTAAGCACTGACATCTCCATGAAGCATAGACCACATTCATTTGATTTTTGAAACATGTTCCTTGGGTTGCATCCAATGAGCTGTTATCCTGGTTAAAAACAAAAAAGGAATGGAAGGGATCCCTCAGACTGTCCAAAAAGCCTATACCAGAGATCACAGGACCTGCAAGGTCAAAAAGTGGATGTGATGGTTTCCAGCTTATGGTTCTCCAGTTTATGGTTCCCCACTGGCCACCTCCCTGCCACCAATCAGCTGGCTGATGGAGGGAAACTTACCCCCCAAAGAGGGAGATCCATCCGACATGCAGTGATGGGTCTACATCACCGCCCACGTGACCTGGAAGTGACGCCATCACATCGGGGATGTCAGGATAACAATCTGGTATGTGGGCAAAAACTCTATGGTAGAAGCTGAATTTACCATAGAGTTTTTGCCCAAATACCAGAGCATTGCCATGACATCCTGGATGTAATGATGTCACTTAGGTGAACTGAGGAAATAAACCAATCCCACACATATGGAGTTGTGCTTTGTAAACTTTACTACAACAAAATTACATTCACTGTAGACCTTCCTGTGTCATACAGACCTTCAGGACAGAAGAATTTACAGGTGGAGAGAGAAAAGGAAAACCAGAGAAGCATTCAACTAGCTCCAAGCAATGGAAAGTGTAAATTGTGACTCCCCCTGGATTAGTAGCTGTCCCCTCTCTGCCAGCTCTTTCTTCCTTCCTTCCTTCCTTCCTTCCTTCCTTCCTTCCTTCCTTCCTTCCAGTGATGTCAGGTGGTTTAGCATATGCAAATAAGTTATGCTGATGAGTTATGCTAATGAGCTCCTGCACCTTTTTTTCTACAAAATGACCCCTGACCAAATGCATCTGATTGTTGTTCCTTATACAGAAATTTGACTGTTTTAGCAACTAAAATACCAACTCCTCTCGCTTTTGAGGACCTATAGGCTTCAAACTGTTGGTCATAAAAAGTAGTGGGGCTCATGAAGTCAGGCTTTATTTACTTATTTAGATTAGATATTTTATATTATGTATTTCAAAGCACTGGGAACCCAAAGCAGTTTACAACACTGTAGCACTTTCTTCCATTTTCTCCTCACCACCACCACCCTGTGATATAATGTGGTACCTTTAAGTAAGCCCCCAAGGACTAGTCTGTTCCCCAACCCCCCAAGGCATGTATGGGAGAGGTCTTGTTCTGCATATGTGTTGGTTGCACAGTGTATTCTCCATCTCTAACTGGTCTCTCCCACTTGGAAGCAACAAAGAGATCAGTCATTGAAGCTACCAGAGTCTCCTGTGTGCTGGCAATCCAATAGGACTGAAGGGTGATCTGATAGGTAAACTCATCCCTATTCGCCACACCTCAGAGAATACTACACACCTGTCCAGGTGCAAGTCCTTACCCCCCTCCCTAGCATTAGGATACTTACCTGATCTACAGCCATCGGAGGGAAGGAAGGTGTCAGGGAACAGGCTGCCTGCCTAAGGCAGACAAGAAAAGCTACAGGAACCAACTAGCAGATGATTGAATGAAGAGGGACACCTGGGCCAGGGAGACAGGTGAGGCCAGGCCTGACCCAGGCTATGGGTGAATGTGGAGGGGTGGCTGACTGGCTCCTGAAGGACAGAGGTGGGAGTAAGACCACAGAGGGAAATAAAGGGGGAGGGGTTTCACAGACAAGCCAGGGAGGAAGGAAGTGGGACAGTGCTGGAGAAGGAGGCATAGTGCTGTTCCAGGGGAGGAAAGAGGCCCATCAGACACTACCATCATCTAATTCAGTGAGAAAAATCTCCCTACCCAAAAAAGGACCGTACTGGCATGAACCAGGGCTGCAAACCTTGAGACTCTGCATTTGACTCCCTGGTACACTGCTGCTTTGGTCAGGAGTGCTGGAATGTTATGGGGGGATCTTCCTGGATAAAGTGGGTGTAGCCAGACAGAAGGTCTGCAAAGCTGTGTTGCAGGTCGTGGAATCCTTTGGGAGACAGATTGTTACACACCTAGACATTACATTCAGATAGGTGGCCCTCTTTAGGGCAAATGGGGTGCACCTCTCATAGTGGGGCATGGATATTTGACTACGTAATATTTGGGATGGTCTACTGAGTTGGCTGCAGGCATAGGAGCATTGGTGGGAATGGGGTATGGGCTTGCCGTGCTCTGTAGCAGATTGGGCATTGGGATGGCTCCTTTGGGGGGGGGGGAGGCTGTGCCTGTGTGCCCACCTCCCCTGGTCTCTGGACTCTCTTAAGAGGTCTTGGAGGGGGAGCAACTCAGCTGCATGCCCAGCTCGGGGGCTGCTGGCTGGCTTCTCCCATCAGGTGGCAAGGAATGATGTTTAATGGGATGTTTTAATGGGATGTTTTAACTTTGTAATGGTTTTTACAGTCCTGGTTATTGATTTTTGTAAGCCGCCCTGAGCCTGCTCACGGGGAGGGCGGGGTATAAATAAAATAAATAAATAAATAAGGAGACCATGCAGTGGCCAGTGTTCACATAGATCCTGGGTCTTGCCACTCTGCAGTTGTCTAGCAAGTGGGTTGTGGTGTGGTTATTGGGTGGCAGGCGGGTCCCCCAATGTTGCATCTGTCCCCATGCTACACCAATGCTACTTTGACTGTATTCATTAAAAGCTTTGGCCACATTTTCACCAGTGTCTTGGTCTCTGTGAGTCTCCTTCTGCTGCATTGCCCCTTATCCTCCCTGAGCTTGCAAAACAAACAGAAAGGTACTGAAGACAATGATTTATCAGCCAGGTCCTTTTGCCATCAGAACTCTTTATTAGCAACTTTTCACAATTTGGTCCTTTTGCTTCAAGTGTTGTGAGAAATGTCTTATTAAAACTGTTTCTAGTATGTGACCTTTTCAAAGAAGAGTTTATGTTTTGCTTAACATTCTTGAACAGCTGAAAGCCTAACATTCACATTACGCTCCTGTCCCATTTAATTTCCTCACTTGGTTTCCAGTCCTGAAAGTCGTTAGAAATCACCCAACCTTTGAGAGAGAGCCAGAGAGAGAGCCAGAGAGCCAGTAATGGATTAAATTGTGGCTGTTTCTAAAGCCAAAAACAGAGGCTACGCCTGACATTTTTGCATATCATTGGAAAAACCCTCCCTTTAATGAATTCATTCACAGTCCTTTATTTTGTGCCACTCTGATATACAACCCCTGATATACTCCTGCAGTCTGGTTTAAACTGGACTGCAGGAGAAGGGAGCCCCAGGAGCCTGCGAGTGAACTCAGAAGGCATTTAAAGGGCTTGGAGTCCCTTTAAATACACGCCCTGCCTCTGTAGGAGTTGTGCAATAGTTGGCAAGTTACCAAGTGTTCACCAGTCTTCATCCAAAGTGAAACAACTACTGAACAACAGCTTGAGAGCAATCTGGATGAAAGGATACTGGAGCTATGTCCTAGGGCAGTGGTACTGCCCCCTGGGTGGTCGTGGGATTACCTAGGAGGATGCTAAGAGGCAAGGGGGTAGCAGGTGGACACTGGAGGTGGGCCCCTTCAATCACATTGTTCAGTTATTTACAATTCATCTAAAACTTGGATGCTAGCAAATTGCACTCCAAGTTTCTGCTCGGCACAGTGCTGAAATCTGGTGAAAACTATCAATTTTTAAAGTAAGTACACCTCCAGAGCTCTAGTCAGACCAGTATATCACATTTTGAGAAGCTGTCATCTAAGGGTGTGCATTTGGCTAAACTAAACCAAAAAATACCTGAAAAATACTGTATCGGTATTTTCGGTATATTTTTTTCAACTGGTTAGCAAGTGGGCTGTTCACTCAGCTATCCAAAAATGGCTGACCCAAAAAATCCTGAAAATATTCAGGTTGGCTGGATAGCTGCAGTTGTGTATTTAAAGGGATTCCAAGCCCTTTAAATGCCTTCTGAGTTCACTCGCAGGCTCCTGGGGCTCCCTTCTCCTGCAGTCCAGTTTAAACCAGACTGCAGGAGAAAGTGAGTCCAGGATCCTCTGTGCCACCAGGAGCAATGAGCTCCATGTGGCAAAGCAGCTCCTGGAGCTTGCTTCTCCTGCAGCCTGGTTTAAACTGGACTACAGGAGAAAGTGAACCCAGCCAGGATCTCCTGTGCTGCATGGAGCAATATGCTCTGCGTGACACAGCAGCTCCTGGGACTCCCTTCTCCAGCTGCCTGGTTTAAACTGGACTGCAGGAGAAAACTTGCTGCTTGGAGAAGGTGCCCAAAAGGATTGCAGTCCCTTCAAACACCTCCTCTAAGTGGTAAGTTCACTTGCTGCTTGGAGAAGGTGCCCAAAGGGATCGGTCCCTTTATATATCCTCCCTAAGCAGTGAGTTCGCTTGCCCCTTGGAGAAAGTGACAAAAGTATTGTGGTCCCTTCAGACACCTTCTCCAAGCGGTGAGTTTGCTCACTGCTTGGAGAAGTTGCCCAAAGGGATCGGTCCCTTTAAACACCTCCAAGCAGAGTGCAAACTGTCACCTGGAGAAAGTGTCCATGGAGCTGAAAAAACTGGCAATCCTGATTATTTCCTGAATCTCAATACCGTACTAATATTAAGATTCAGGAATATTGGGAAATACTGATATTTTTTGGGTTTAATACACCCGAACCCAAAAAACACCAGGTGTTTTTTTGTGTGTGCACACCCCTACTGTCATCACTGTATTTTTGTCTCTTTGTCATTTTTCAAGTTTTCCCTGGCAAGTCCTTAACATAAGACTATTGAAAAATTCAGGTGAGTAGCTGTGTTGGTCTAAAGCAGAAGAACAAAGTTTGAGTCCAGTGGCACCTTTAAGACCAGCCAAGTTTTATGTACGCTTTTGTGTGCAAAGCACACTTCAGATTTGGTTAGAGAAGAAAATTTCTGATTGATACCCAGCACTCTGTTAAGAATCTCCTTGTTGCATTTCCAACATCGTATTTGGTGGAATGTGGTTTTAGTGTGGTCATCCAACCCCTCCAAGCAAAAGAACTGACTCTAGATTATTGAATTCGGTGATTTAAGACACCTGCTGAGTGGCTTTAAACCAGACATTGATAAACTGGTCTCACTTCATAAAGCCCATCCATCTCATTAACAATTTACTGAACAGTGAAGTAGTTACTGTGGCGTCTAAGATTCTTGCTACATGACTATCAGCCTTTGAAAAGCTGGTATCACTGGATCAAGTTCATCAATTTTGTTGTTTAAATTAAAAAGTTTTAATTGGATTTTGAATACATGTACAATTAATTGTTACTTGCTTTAACTTTTCTTGTTACTGTCTTCCTTAGTGGACTGTGCAAACCGCTATCCTGATTTTATGGAACCAGGTGATGGTGCCCCCCCAAAATTTGGGAGCCACTGTACTAGAGCTACTTCTTGAACTCCATGCCTCTCTGACTCATTGAGGTGCTTCACTAGAGTTACCATATTTTGAAAAGCAAAAAAGAGGACACATTTCCCGAATGACTACTTCAAAGAAGTCATCACCATGAAAAATCTCATTTTAAATACTCCTACTGTTTAAGCTGTGATAATTGCTACTAACCAGGAACATTCCTAACCTTCCAAAGCCAAAAGAGGTCATTTTCATCATTTTTTAAAAAAACAGCCCAAAAGAGGACAGATACCAAAAAAAGAAAAGAAAAAAGAAAAGAGGACACGTCTTCTGATAACCTTCGCTTCACACCATACCACTTCTGGAAACGGTGCTGTTGTGAGAAAGGGGCACATATTTATTTCTTTTGTAGTGTACCTCTTCCATGAACCTGAAGGCATGTATATAGGATTCCCTGGCAGTTTCCCATCCACACGTAAACCAGATGCAGTCTTGCTTAGCTTTAGCAGGGCTGCTGCATCAAATATCTCCAAGAACCAAAATACTAGTGGCTAAAGTGGTGTCAGCCTTTCCAACAGCTTCCAAAGGCTGCTTCTTGCTGGCCAGCTCTTAATAAGTTGCTCTGATATGTTGGTCAGGATTCAAAGACTGGTTGCCAATTCTATTGGAACAAGTGGGGGAGATACAGCAGCTATGTGGACCTTTAAAAGGGGAAGGGTGGTCTGGAGTAGCCCCCAGGCTTGGGAAACCCATCCTGCCTACAGATGAGGTAGCCAGCCATAGGCTGCTGGGGAAGGGTGGGCACTGGGCACCAACCAGTTGGCACACCCTCGACCTGCCTCCCATCTCGCCCTTTGCACTGCAGCCACAAAAGTGGCCCCAGGTAAGTCCAGAGCCATGGCTTCTCTGAAAGTATCAGCATAAAAATGAATACAGCAACACAAGACACATTCCCATGGCTCAGATTCAAACTAGAATGGATGATTGCTCCATCACACATGATGGTACTTTAAGCGGCATCGTCCGCTCAGGTTTGGGGAGGGGGCATTCTAAATTGGTCCCCCTGTGACTTGAATGGCTGCCACTGCGAGGAAGTCTTGCCCATTTGTCTCTGCGTGGGCAGAATTTCACTGTTCATGCATGGGGGAAGGAGTTAGATTGTGCCCCATGGATACAATGTGTCATCAGCTTATATGTCTGGGATGTACTGGTATAAGCATTGTGTAATGTCTGCCCTGGGAATGAGTAAGGGAAAGAAAGCAAGGAGCAGAAAGTAAAGAAGCAAGCCGGTGAGTGAACAGGTATAGGGATAAGTAAGTCAAGTAAATGCATTAGTGAGCAAACAAGCAAGGAAATGAGCAGATTACTAAGGGAAACATATGCATAAGCAACCTACAAGACATGAAAAAGCATGTAAAAATGATGCCAAAACAAGTTTGTTTTTTAGCTCTCCATATGAGTAATCATCATTAGGTACAGAAACCTGTCTAGCAAATTCTCCTTGGATTTCTTGTAGCATCCTATTTCTATAGGCAATGAGGATCAAAGAACAAGGGAACTGTAACCGTGCCTTGCAGTAGCTTCGTGGGCGTCACTTTTGTCACTGAAGCAGAAGATAAAAGTTGAAATACTATGATGCCAAGACAGATATGGATCTCAGCATGGAACCAGCCAGGCAGTTTCTGCAACAGAATTCAAGGGAAGTCTTTGAAAAATATTAATCCTTCTGATTTATTAGTATTCCTTTCCCGTATTTCTAGCTACAGTAACACTGAAATGTGATTAATGCAATCTTAAAAGGCAAACAGCAAAAAAAAGGGGGAGGGAAGCACAAATAGAACCTACTTTTCAAAAACAACCAGTAGTTTTATTACCCCAAAGAATTCTTTAATAATACAAATAATTTGGAAATGCCTTTGTAACTTTGCAAAGTCAATTATACCTTTGTGAGGTATTTGCCCATAACAGGGATGCCAACTTCCCCAGTGATCCCCTGTTCTTGTGCTTTTCCGAACTGTTTGATCTGTAGGCATTAGCCATCACTAATGCCGGTTGCCGTACTGTGAAAAGCTTTACCTGCTGAGTTCAGTGAGACGGCCTGTGCTTAATGGCGTTGGGACAGACTTGGCCACTCCCCCAATCAACTGATGGTCCCAGCCCACACAAATGAAGATAACAGGACAGTGTAGGATAAAGTCTGCAGTCTGTTCTGCACATTCCACAAACAAACAAACAAGCATGATCCTACACACACGAGGAATACTGCAACTGAAACACTATGGCTGCAAGTCTAACGAATGCTTTCCTGGGAGTCAGTCCCACTGAATAATGTCCTTTTGAGCCGACCTGCATTAGGATTGTTCCCTAAATCCCTATGCAGATATAATCTGTTGCCATATAGAGAAAAAACAACACAGTTCTTATTTGTGTCTTCATGCTGCGAAATGCAGAGATCACAAGTTCTCTCATGAATGCAGCTCCGCAGGAAGAGTTTGTGCAATTATAAGACGAGTATGAACATGAGACTGGGATGCCTGAGTGGAACACTTTGAATAAATTGTGGCTAAAAGGGATACAGAAACTACACAATGAATAGTTTTGGCGATTATGGGGAGTTAAGGTGCAACTGGACTTTTTCTTCATTGAAATTTATATATTAAGATTTAGACCAAAAGACCCCTGCCTTGCTCAAGAAGAATAAAGGATTTTGAATAACATTTTCCACTGTATGCATTCAGGCATTATGACTTGATTTTTCCAAAAATAAAATTATGCGCTGTACCAAAAAAATATTGAATGCTGTCATATCAGCTACATAAAAACAAAGAGGTATGTTATGAGAGCTACCTTTTCATGCCTCACCTGGACATTTCACAGCAGAGGCATGCGCAGAAATTGCATTTGGATTCTCTTTGTGCTGTTCGTTGATTGTTTTATTATAGTAATTCTACCCTTTAACCATCTCTACTGATTTCAGTAAAAAATCCCCTCACTGCTAGATGAATTTCCCACCCCTGCCCTCTCAAAATGATATCAGATCCCTGTTTGATCAGGTTTACCAGAAGGAATACAAAACCTACTGAGACTGGAGAGGTATTACAACCCCCCCCAAATAAAATAGCACTACATTTAAATATGAAACCTGCACCTTCATTCTAAAGCAATCCAGACTCTGCCCCATACTTTTCTGAACTTTGGACCAGTTCTTAGTTTCTCGCTATCAAAAGATTAGGAAGGCAAAGCTTATTTTAAAAAACTTTTTATTTTTTTTTAATTTTTAACACGATAGAACATAAAATAACAGGAACAAGAAAACTACAAGAATTCCATGTACAGAAGCAGTAAAAATGGCTTAATTAACCATTTACTTCTCTTTCCAATTTGATTCCAAATCTCTTGAACTTCCATGATGGCAACAGAGAACAGTCTTGAAGAGTCTTTCCAGCAACAAACTTCTGCTCCCCATGCACAAGGATTATTCAAAGCAAGCAAGACGAAAGTAGAAAAGCTGTGAGAAGTGATAAGTATTTTTCTTTTTTTTAAAAAAGAGAGAAAAGAAGCATTGATTTTATAATTTCTGGCTGAATGTACTGTATTTTGGAATGTCCAATTAATGGGTGGCGGGGAAGATATAACCGTATGTGGTACGTTCATGCTGAGGGCAAGGAGGTAACAGCACGTAAAGGTGACGGAGACCCTGCTAGGAAACAATTCACTGATGAACATGCTGGAGGTCAAGTGTGAAAACAGTTTCCTACTTACTGTGAGGTTTTATCTGCAAGCTGAAGATAAATCAATAACCTGATCTAGTGTACAGTCCTGAATACGAATGAACTATCTCATTCTGGGCCCAGTCATATTGCCTTGATGTACAGCAAATAAAAATGAGAAGGAAGACAAGATAAGTAAACACTCTTTCTGTTTACTAACCCAAACGGGAAAACATTCCCCATTTCTTTTACACAGTTTCCTGCTTGGTAGCAGCTCGCACTTTTGGAAACACAATGGCTAATAAAGCACAGTTGTCTTCAATCTCTTCTATCAAACCAGGGAAGCCGCTCCAGAGATTACAATGGCCAGAGCAGAATCCCTGAGCAAAGAAGCAGCATCATGGGAAAGTTACTTCATTGAATCAAGATTTTTATTTTTGATTGGGTCACCTGTGATCAATAACGTATCACCAACCTTCTCCCGCATCAGTTGTTTCTCTCAGCTGGACACTGTTTCTTTTTTCCCCTTTTTGTCTCAAGCAAACATTGATTTTGTTCCATGTTTCTCATGGAGCGTTTGCTGTCCAAAGCCCTTCTCATTTATACTGCATGCTGGGCATCACCGATGAGAAAGATTCTGACAAACTGGAAACTCCCCCCAGCCGATTGTGAGGTGCCAGAAAGTGAGCATGTCCCTACCAGTGACAGAACACTACCAGCTCTGAGATGCATACTGGTTCAAAGGGGCAAAGGCATAATAACAAATCACCTGCCTTCAAAGGATAGATAGGAGATTTGGTTGGTGCTGCCACGTTTTTAATCAACCCCTTAAACTGTACTTTTAATAGCAACTGAATCTGCAGATAGTGGAGGTCCTTAGGCTGAAGAAAGTCTTCAGATTTTGCTGAGTGGAGTCAGGATGCCAGTGGGTGGGGATGGATCTTTTGTTTGTTTCATGTTGTGAAAACTATACCAGTTGATTCCTGCAACTCAAGCGACTGTTAAAAGAATTCAAATGAGATCTGGCCAGGTTTTGTCAATAAAGGTAAAGGTTTCCCTTGCTTGAAAGCCAGTCGAATCCGACTCTAGGGGGTGGTGCTCATCTCTGTTTCCAAGCTGAAGAGCCAGCGCTGCCTGAAGACTTTTCTGTGGTCATTTGGCCGGCATGACTAAACGCTGAGACACACAGAACACTGTTACCATCCCACCATTTATCTACTTGCAATTTCTTGGTACCTATTTCTTGGTGCCTATTTATCTACTTGCAATTTCTTGCTTTCAAACTGCTAGGTTGGCAGGAGCTGGGACCAGAGATGGGAGCTCACTCTGACATGCAGCACTTGGATCTTGAACTGCCGAGCTTCAGACCTTCTGGTCTGCAGCACAGTGTCAACCCCTGAGCCACCACTGCCCGTTTGTCAGCAGGCAACCCTAAAAATGGATGCATTCACAATATACTGTTGGAACATCTGTGGCAGGATTTGCACTTTTAGAGGCAATGGTACATTGCCATAAGAAGATGCAGCAACAGCATCAGGGATCCAATGTAAACATACCATCAAGACTTTGTTTATTTCTGAAAGCTGATATAGTTATAGAGCTCAAATTCTGTTTTATTCACTGTTGTTAGTATAATTTCTGTTAGATGTCTATAAGGAAGAGAGAATGTTTAATATTAACCAAATAGCACTCTATCAGCATTATAAATTTGTTAAAATGTAGATAGCTTAGCTACGCTCATAGAAGATGTACTTTACTATCTTAAGCTTTGTTATTGTTATTGTTATACATTTTGTTAATGTTATCAATCTTGTATTATTGTTAAATTGGAATAAAATATTTTTGGGGGGGGAGGAAGGGATCCAATGTAAACAGCAGGAAAGAGAAAGTACGGTTGGGACAGGAGCAGACAGCAACAGCTTCCGTGTCCCTCAACCGGCCACTGAACAACAAGCCCTTCTTTAGTCCAAGGGGACTGATGCGAATAGCCCTCGGTCCCATTACAGAGGCAAAATAAAAAAGAACAGGTGATGGATTAATCTTCACTGAAATGGCAGCATACAAATAGTGCACAGGAAATAAGTATCAGACTACCAGGGTTAAACAAAAATAAAATGCAAACATGGCCCTTTTAAAAGGAAGTTATTCTCGCACATCAACAACCCCAGATTACACATTTACTGTCTTCTTCATTATCTTTTCCAAGGTTGGGTGGAGAGCCATGGTGATCACAACAAGACCTTTCTGCTTTCAAGGAAAGCTGAACATGTGCTTACAGTTAGTCAAGTCTTATGAATGGCATGTGATAAACAGACTGATTTTTGACATGACGGTTCCATCCGCCAAGTAGGATGGTTTCCAGTGGGGCAAGATGGTGAGCCATTCACGTTAGAAACACAGAGCAAGTCCAACCATCTGTCTGTCTCTTGCCTTGGAAACCCTATGGTGGTGGAAAGTGCCATCAAGCCACAGCTGACTTATGGTGACCCCTTAGCGTTTTCAAAGCCAGAGAAGTTTAGAGGTGGTTTGCCATTGTCTGCCTCCAAGTAGTGACCCTGGACTTCCTTGGTGGTCTCCCATCCAAATACTGACCAGGGCTGACCCTGCTTAGCTTCCAAGATCCAGTGGGATTGGGCTATCCTAGCTATGAAAACCTTATAAGGTCACCATAAATTGGCTGCAACTTGACAGCATTTCCTGCTGCCATTGGATTGTTCATGGAATGGCTCTTGTCCTTTTAACAGTGACAGGAAGCAAGTGAAAGTTTTCTCAGCATGGATAAGAATAGGCTTGCCAGCGTTTAAAATGGTCCTCCTTGCTGTCCCCTTCAATACCCGTTTGAGCTGCAGCAAATGCCAGGTGATGTTATTTCTTTATTTTATTTACTTTAGCTACAGACTGCAACTCAAGACAGATTGCACAGTGTAAAACAATGCAACACCCAATAAGTGATGCAATTAAACCAGATTACAAAATGTTAAAAAAATGCAAAAATAAATAAATAAATCACACAACATATCATGAAGAATGCACTGAATGGAATTACAGAGTAGAAGGCAATGCAATAAAAGCGATAAAAGGCATGCATGGAACAGTGGAATACTTGGCAAAACTGCCCCCTTTGTAAAAGTATTAGGTTCAGCTGTCCATTTCTGGACATTAGCCTCTGGACATTACCCAAGTGGAAAAGCTTTATCTGAAGAGGTGTGCATCCACACAAACGTTTATACCCAGAATTAAACTTTGTTGATCTTAAAGGTGCCACTGGACTCAAACTTTGTTCTGCTGCTTCAGACCAACACGGCTATACCCACCTGAATCTGCTTAATAGATGTGTAGAGGCGGAAACAGAGACAGGTGCAGCCTGTCATCCAAGAACATGAAAAACGTTGGTTCTAAAATTCCCTCAGACAACTCAGCTCTTAGAGATACAGAAGCTCTGTCACCCTTTTCATCATGCCAACAATCAAGTGGCTCTCTGGGAATACAGAGATACAGAAGCTCTGTCACCCTTTTCATCATGCCAACAATCAAGTGGCTCTCTGGGAAGCAGTCAAGGAGGTGTTGAAGCCTCCCCACACAATTGCCCTTGACCTCTGCTTTGAAACCCTCTGTTTTAGCCCCTCCAGTTTTAACATTAATTTATTATACAGTTTGGCTATGAATAGCACCAGAGAATGGTCTACAGGACTAAGGAAGCATTTACTACAGCTGCAGCCTTATGCGCTCACAATCTGCACAGTCAGTTTCAGAAAGGTGACATATTCCAAGTATCAAAAATATTTCTTAATACATTTTGGATGGGAGAATTAGAGGCTAATCGGTTGTAGCCAGTTTGGTGTAGTGGTTAAGTGCACGGACTCTAATCTGGGAGAACTGGGTTTGATTCCCCACGCCTCCACTTGCAGCTGCTGGATGACCTTGGACAAGCCATAGTTCTGTCATAGCTGTTCTCTCAAGGACAGTTCTGGAAAGAGCTCTCTCAGCCCCACATACCTCACAGGGTGTCTGTTGTGGGGAGGGGAAGGGAAAGGAGTTTGTAAACTGCTCTGAGATTCCAAGTGAAGGGCGGGATATAAATCCAATCTCTTCTTCCTCTTCTTGTGCTATAGATGTGGCACCAAGTTGGAATTACCACAAAACTCAAAATGCAAACTGAACAACTTTCTCAGAACAATGTTGCTGGGTTTTTTTTTTAAAAAAGGAATGTTTGCTGCCCTACAGAAAGCTGAGGCTCCCCATCTGCTGATCATTAGTTGCAGAAATCAATTGTAAGGTGATGCTAGCCCTCTAGTGTCCAAAGGGAAGAAGTTTCCTACAATAATTTTTTTTCACAACCAAAATTGTAGCTGATGGCTGAACCACCTGCACATCACTCAGTGGCTCACAGCTGTATGACATGTCTGTATGATATGTGGCCATTTAGAAACCTCTGCCGGTGGTACCTGATGTATGATGGCTGTTTTTCCATTCCAGTTATCTCTACACAGCAAAGTAACTACTGAACATCCATGTGTAAACTCACAGAAGAAACTTGATCTACCTCTACTCAGCAATTAGTCCCACCGAGTTCAATGTGGCTTATTCCTAGGTATGCATAGGAGTGCAGCCATGCAGCTTGATCCCATATATGTTTAATCAAAAGTTGCTCTCTCTTTGCTCAATGGAATGTGCACAGAATTGCTGCATTAGTATATGTACACAGCATACAAAAACAACGGCAAAGAAACACCATATATTTATACAATAATAAAATAGAACCAGAATCATAGAGTTGGAAGGAACCTCCAGGGTCATCTAGTCCAACCCCCTGCACAATGTGGGAAATTCACAAATACCTCCCTCTTCACACCCCCAGTGACCCCTGCTCTATGCCCAGAAGAGGGCAAAAAAGCCCCAAACCCCTCCAGGATTTTTGACCAAACTGGCCTGGAGAAAAATTGCTTCCTGACCCCAAAGTGGCAATCAGGATTTCCCTGGGCACGTAAGAAAGGGCCACAAGAACTAAGCAGTGATGCAACCCTTCCTGCCCTCCCTCTCATGATCTGCCTAAGTTAACAGAATCAGCATTGCTATCAGATGGCCATCTAGCCTCTGCTTAAAAATCTCCAAAGAAGGAGAGTCCACCAGCGAATAATTCAAAAATTATTCAGTCTTCTAGTTGAGTTTCTTTCATAGTGACTCTGTAATTATAGCATCAGTGCACCGAAAAACAACCCCAATGCTTGTAAGAAGGACTGAAGAAAGCTGACACGCCAACTGAGATTTGGAATGACGGCGATGGGTGTTATATAAAGATTTAAAAGGCATGAGTTCTAGTTTATACTATGTGTGAAGATACCTTGTAACTTTGAAGAAGTCTTGATGAAACGCAATGTAAATCTGGAGGCACATTGCCGCAGTTGTACTGTTGCATTAAGAGGTTAAATGGGGGCAAAGTTACGTGTAGTTAACTTGGCAGTTAACTTGGCAGACATAAACTATGAGAAAAGGAATATTGTAGAACTGTATTATTCTCACTTTGTTTTGTAAAGAAGCTGCACTGCAGAATATTGGCAGAACAGCAACTGACTCAGACTTGTAAGCATAAAAGCACACGATCATGTTATGCCTCTGTCACATGTCACTGTGGAAAAGGCCTCCTTGGATAATTTTTCCATACAGTGGCCACTTTATAAACTCAGAGATGCCCAGTTGCCATCAGAGTAGGCTAACATCGAGTACATGTTTCCAGACAATGTTGATTGTAAACACAGGAAATAATATAAAAATCTGCAATGTTTTCTTTCGAGGTTCCTTTCAGTCATCTTGACTACTACCCTCTGCCAATGTATGATGTCATCTTAAAACCATTTATGCTGCCTCAAGCAGGTCTCTTGAGGGGCGGCATATAAATTCCCAGAGAGGCCAATTGTGAAGAAAGTCAGAGTATTATTGAAATAAATAATAAATTTAAACTGAAAATGGGGGGGGGGGAGATGAAAAGTAGGTTGGTTGGTAGGTGAAAAAGAGAGAAAACAGGGAAAGTTGAGATATAGAGGCTGATGGTTGGATGGAAAGAGGAAATAATGTGGGGAGAGGGATACAGGAGAAAGTGTGGTGCCCCCACAAGTCCTTGCAGGTTCTACACCACACAGCAGGGCCCGATGCAGCAGCTGACACTGTGTAGCTGTAACAGTTTTCCTGGTTAGAGGCTGCCAGGGGTAGCGAAGAAGGGAAAGATGAAGACAAGGGAGGCAGCTAAATATAAGTTGACTGGTAGGTGAGAGGGACAGAAAGAAACAGGAAAAGGAGAGAAGCTATAGGGCTTTCAGGGAAAGGAAAGAGGAAATTGTGTGGGAGTGAAAAATAAGATGCCCTCTTGTACATTTTGTCAGGGTTTCAGTGAGTGTGGCTTTGTAGCTTTCAAGCACTGTGGAGGTATTGTACTTCCTTGATTCTCACTTTCAGCTGCCTTCTGATTAGTTCCCCTTACTTCTCTAAACTTCCCTCTTTTGAAATCAAGGATGTTTTTGGACTTCTGAGGCAATTTTCCCTTGACAAAAATGCTGAATTTAATAGCATTGTGGACATTTTCAGTTGGTGTGACAACATCTACATCTCACACCAGATTTCAAGTTCTGCTCAGAACCATTTCCAGGCTCACCTTACCTCTCTAGCCGGATACTTTACTAACAGTGTGAATGCATGTGTTATGTATTGACCATGCGGTCGCCATGTGCTCTCTTCATTGCGACCGCATGGCCAGAGCACATGGCCAGAGCATGGCCAGAGCACATGGCCAAGAAACTACCTGAGCTTCAGCCAGGTAGAACAAAGGCCAGGTGGATTCAAACCGGCCACCAATCCTGTACCTAGGTTTCTCCCAGGGAACCTATGAAATGTAAATAGACTTCTAATAGCCTATCAGGCCAGTTGGGTGAGGTCAGGGGATTGTCCCTGACCAGCATAAAAGGAGGGCTTGGAGCCCTGGGTTGTATGCTTCATCCGGACCAGCAATAAAGATCTAGCTGTTTCACTATTCCATAGACTCCCGACTCCAATACTTATCAGTGGCGACGAAGGTGGGATCCCGATGAGCGACTCTCCAGCAGACCACAGCAGCACAGCGAGCTCCGTCCCGCCGGCCGCAGGCATCTCCGAGCTCCAGCGCTCCAACGCCTCGCCGCAAGCCGCTCTGAGCCCAATCCTCCGGCACTAGCCAGCGCCAAGCCTCAGCGCTCCCCGGCACCGCCGCAAGACACGAGGACATCGCTCAAACAGCCGCCGCCGCTCCTGCTCTGGTAAATATGGCAAACGCTCCGGGACCAATTACCCCTTTCAATATGTCTCGCCCCGAGACGTGGGAGTCCTGGCTCAAGACGCTGGGTTGTGCCTTTAAGGTCCGCGGAATCACAGATGCGGACCTGAAGAGTGCCTGGCTCTTGAGTTCCGGAGGGGTGGAGGTCATGCGGGTGGCCCAGAACCTACTAGCCCCGCAAGACCCCACCGAGGTGTCTTACGACGTGCTCACCAAGACCCTCGGCGATTACTTCGCCCCGAAGCCATCAAAACTGGCCAGGCGCTGGGAGTTCATACAGCGCCAGCAGCAGCCGGGGGAGTCATCCGCCACTTTCCTGGCTGAACTCCGTCGACTAGCCGTGGGCTGCGAATTCCGCCACATGGATGACCACGTGGAGACCGCCTTCATGGGAGGGGTCCGGGAAGCCAAGCTCCGCCGGCGCCTCATTGCAATGCCGGAGCCAACCTTGGAGAAGATGCTCGAAACTGCGGCAGCCTTCGAGACAACGCAAAAGGACAAGGCAGCCACCAAAGTCCACCAGGCGGCTCCTCCCGAACCCGACTCAAGTGAAGAAGAGGACGTCCACCGGATGCAACCACGCTCGAAGAAGGGTGAGCCCGGCGTCCCCAGGCCCAAGGGCCGGCGCCCAGCATCTGTCTCTGTTCCCTCTCCTGCTTCCCTCAACAGGCAGGCCCCAACGTGCGCCAGCTGTGGGGACCCCCACGACAGACGGACATGCCGCTTCCGTGATGCCATCTGCCGCGCCTGCGGGAAAGCAGGACATCTCGCCCGGGCCTGCCGCCTGAGGAACAGCCACCGTGCCCCAGCAGCGAACTTCGAAGAAGTGGGTAGTGTCGTTCCCACGGCCACGGTAATGAACTTGCCTCAGCCCATCCCGGGCGCAATTTCCGTGTCTCTCCGAATAGAGGGAGTTCCTTGCTCCATGGAACTGGACTCAGGGTCAGCATATTCAATTGTGTCCGCAGCTACGTTCCGCCGCCTCTGCCCGAAGGGGGCACGCTGGCTGCAGCTGCCGGCTGGGTTGGTCCTCCGGGACTTCCAGAAAAACCCAGTGGCTATTAAGGGGCTAGCCAGGGTCCGGGTCCAGTACCATGCCTTTAATGGCCTGCTGGACCTTCTCGTGGTGGAGCGCAATCTAACCAGTCTCCTAGGTCGCGCCTGGTTCAAGCCGCTCGGAGTGCAGTGGACCGGAATACACCGCATGGGCTCTACTGACTTCTCATCCATCTGCGAGGAATTTCCTGCCGTTTTCGATGGCTCATTGGGCTGCTACAAAGGACCCCCGGTTTCCTTCGACCTGGACCCGGCAGTCCGGCCCATCCGCGTGGCCGTCCGCCGGCCACCACTCGCCTTCCAGCCCAAAGTGGAGGCAGAGTTGGAAAAGCTCGTGGCACAAGGGGTGCTCGAGCCGGTCTCCCACGCCAAGTGGGAGACTCCCATTGTGACCCCCCTCAAAGCTAACGGGGAAGTCCGCATCTGCGCGGATTACAAATGTACAATTAATAAGGCATTACAGGACCACGCGTACCCGGTACCGGTGGTCAGCCATGTTCTGGCCTCCCTCGCGGGTGCCAAAATATTTGGAAAATTAGACTTGGCCCAAGCCTATCAGCAGCTTCCCGTAGACGAAGCAACGGCCGAGGCACAAACGATTGTGACTCACAAGGGAGCGTTCAAGGTAAAACGCCTCCAATTGGGGGTCAGCGTAGCACCCGGAATCTTTCAAAATCTAATGGATTCTCTCCTAAAAGATGTTCCAGGAGTGAAGCCGTTCTTCGACGACGTCCTCATCGCCGCCCCGGACGCCGACACGTTCGCAGCTCGCCTCCGGATGGTGCTGCAAAGGTTCCAGGACGCGGGTCTCAAGGTTCGAAAAGACAAGTGCACCCTGGGAGTCTCCTCGGTGACCTTCTTGGGGTTCCAAGTCACCGCAGACGGCATTCACCCTACAAAGGAGAAGGTAGTGGCAATTACAGGTGCACCCCGCCCGTCCTCAAAGGCGGAACTCCAGGCGTTCTTGGGACTTGTGAACTTCTACCACGCCTTCCTTCCGCACAAGGCGGCGGTCGCTGAACCCCTGCATCGTCTCCTGGACAAGGGAGCGGCTTGGGCCTGGGGTCCCAAGCATGATGCAGCCTTCCGGGCCGTCAAAGACTTATTAATTTCAAATGCGGTCTTAGCGCATTTCGATGAGAGGCTCCCTGTCATCCTGGCCTGCGACGCATCCCCCTACGGCGTTGGGGCGGTCTTGGGATACCGGCTACCCAACGGAAAGGAGGTACCGGTTGCCTACTACTCCAGGACCCTGTCGTCGGCAGAACGGAACTACGCCCAGATCGACAAGGAGGCCCTAGCAATCGTAGCTGGCGTCAGGAAATTTCACGACTATCTCTACGGACGGTCATTCACCGTGGCCACAGATCACAAGCCGCTGCTGGGTCTCCTTGCCCCCCACAGGCAGACCCCTCACATGCTGTCCCCGCGGGTCCTGCGGTGGTCAATTTTTTTGTCAGGCTACTCCTACGAATTGGTACATCGCCCGGGGAAGGCGATGGGTCATGCAGACGCCCTCAGCCGTCTTCCCCTCCCGTCCTGCGACCCTGATCCGGCTCCCGCTTTCCATGTCGCGCTCCTAGAGGATCTACCGGAGCGCCCCGTACAGGTATCAGATGTGGCCCATCGCACGCGGCGGGACCGCATCCTTTCCCGTGTCTCGGACTGGGTGGGAAGGGGGTGGCCGGAAAAACCGGGACCAGATTTTGCCGCTTTCACGGCACGCAGGCACGAACTATCGGCCCACAAGGGATGCCTGCTATGGGGATCTCGAGTGGTGATCCCCGGGCCCCTGCGGCCCCGAGTGCTAGAGGCCCTCCACGAGGCTCACCCGGGAATTGTGCTCATGAAAGCTCTGGCCCGGAGTTACGTATGGTGGCCAGGCCTGGACAAAGACATTGAGGGGCGGGTCCAGAAGTGTACCAAATGCCAGGAGTCACGGCCAGATCCGCCACACGCTCCTGTCCGATCCTGGGAATCTACTAACAAGCCCTGGTCCCGCCTGCACCTAGACTTCGCGGGACCGGTCCAGGGCCGGTTGTTTCTTATCGTTGTTGACAGCTACAGCAAGTGGCTTGAGGTAGTGCCGGTAGCTTCGACCTCCACCAACGCTGCCTTAAGAAGTCTCTGGCCGATCTTCGCGACACACGGAATGCCAGAAACTCTCGTGACCGACAACGGGACCGCCTTCACCTCCGGCGAGTTTCAACGGTTTGTGGAAGCCTGCGGTCTGCGCCACATCCGCTCCGCTCCGTTCCACCCCGCAACCAATGGCCAGGCCGAGCGCATGGTGAGGACAACGAAGGACGCGTTAAAGAAGATGAAGCATGGCGACTGGGAAGAGCAGCTGTACAAGTTCCTGTTCTGCCAACGGAACACACCCCACTCAGGGACCGGGCGCCGGCCAGCCGAACTTCTGATGGGAAGACGACTGGGAACCGTCTTGGACCGCCTACATCCCGACCGAGCAATCGAGGGGAACCCAACAATGGAGGACCGGCCAGCTGCCCGAGGATTTGCTCCCGAAGACCCCGTATACGCAAAGAACTTCGCGCGGGGTCCAACATGGCTCCCCGCGAGGATCGTCCGAGTCACAGGGCCTTATTCCTATGAGGTCCTTACGGAAGATGGCGTAGTCTGGAAACGGCACATTGACCAGATTCGACGCCGTACCCAGAACCACGATGATACCCAGGCCCCCGAACTCCCTGCACCAACAGACCGTGACATCGACACGACTCCAGAAGCAGCGCCAGACCCTGATCCGGAGACTGCGGAGATGCCGCTCCTGCCCGCGGACGAAGCAGTCGCACCATCCACACCTGAACAACCCCCGAGCAGACAGGCCCCGCCAGCAGAACAACTACCCACACCGCAACCTGCCGACACTAGCAACACGCCCCGCCTTACAACCCCCCGGCGCTCTGGACATGAGCGCAGACGCCCGGACTATCTCAAAGACTATGTGTGCAGAGGGGTTCTGGACTATGGGGGGAGGGGTGTTATGTATTGACCATGCGGTCGCCATGTGCTCTCTTCATTGCGACCGCATGGCCAGAGCACATGGCCAGAGCATGGCCAGAGCACATGGCCAAGAAACTACCTGAGCTTCAGCCAGGTAGAACAAAGGCCAGGTGGATTCAAACCGGCCACCAATCCTGTACCTAGGTTTCTCCCAGGGAACCTATGAAATGTAAATAGACTTCTAATAGCCTATCAGGCCAGTTGGGTGAGGTCAGGGGATTGTCCCTGACCAGCATAAAAGGAGGGCTTGGAGCCCTGGGTTGTATGCTTCATCCGGACCAGCAATAAAGATCTAGCTGTTTCACTATTCCATGGACTCCCGACTCCAATACTTATCAGCATGCTTATTTATGATACTCAAAAAACATTTCTCTGTGACCTGAATTGAGCACACATTGACCAAGACCATTTGAGGATAGCTGGTCACCCATCATTACAACATTTTGCACTTCAAATAGCAAAAATTTCTTTCTCTATCTTGTTATCACTCTCATGGTTTGGATTAGGTGGCTGATAAGTACACTTTTAAGTTACCTTTAGGGCCTGGTGCCTCCCCCAAAGCAGTTCCCTGAGGGCATTTATTCCAGTCACATTTTCTAGCTTATTTGACTTGGTGCTTTCTTTTATCTACAGAGAAACGCCGCCGATCAACACATCCTGCGATATTTGAAAACATTTTGGGAGGTGGGGGAGTAAAACTCCCAGTATTTTAAAACCTCGCTTTCAAAAGTACTTCATTAATTTATCCTAAGGCAGAAAACGTTTCATAAGTGGTTCTCTACCCCTCCACTGAACTTCCAATTGTCACATTAGAAAACCTGAGACGAAAGTCCAGTGGGTAGGAGGGAAAATACCAGTTTTGCTGTCAGTTTCCCTAGGCCTCTATATCTCTGCTCAGGAGTGGAGTCACAGTGGAGGTTTGAACTATGCTAAATATATGCTTAGATCAGTTACAGGTTAAAATCTTGGTTCTTAAAAAGTACTTCTGTGAGAATACAGGATTATAAAGGCTTCTGGGCTGTGACTGCCAAACCCTTGTGATTAAAAGGAAGGTTAATTGAATTCTTGCAAGCCTCCTTTTGTTATGCAAGAGCTGGATAATGCAAGATACAGACTTTGCTACCCATGTCCTGTATGTATGCATGGATCTTTAAGCTATGGTGTTTAAATAGGAAAGGAATTACATTATGTCTTATTACTGCTCAGTCCAGGAGGTTTTTGATAAAGAGAACATCTGGATGGCTGCAAAATACAAGTCAGCATGACCCCCCCAAATAGCTTGAACAATGTTTGGGGATGAATTAGAGGACATGGGATGCTGGGCTGCCAACTCCTCAGCCAAATGGGGGCCTCTTGTGCCTTGAATAGATGTGAGGCAGATGGCAGGTGCTGGGTCTGTCCACAAAGGATCTCCTGCAATCTCCTACCAGCCCCTCCTCCCAACCTGCTGTAGATTAGACTTTTCCAGCTCTGCTTTCCAGCAGATGTGACCAGATGGTTATAGCAGAGAAACAAGAGAGGCTATAACAGCTGACTTTCTCCTTTCCATCCATCAGCTGAAACTATAGTTTTCCCCACTCATAGTCAGGAATTGGCAGCAAAACCACGCACCCAAGAGCTGGTGGGGACCTTAGAATTGATTGCTGGGTTTTAGGAGTCCTATGATAGATTCTGACCTGGCCAGATGGTGATTTTCTAACCTTCAGGTCCTTATTTGCAGTATGGTGCCGCTTCCACCAGTCTGTGCCAGGTGGTTGATGCTGCAGAAGGATATTCAGGGGTGCCTGAGGATCTTAGCAAAAAGGCAGAAGAGCAATAGGAGTGGGGAATGAAAAAAGTCCAGAAGTAGTGCTGTACCATGAGCATTCTCACGATAATTACAATCAAGGGCTGTAAACGGATTAAAGATATTTAATAGATAAATCACCTGCCCTTCCATTGAGTGATTTAAGTAAAATCGGTACTTTGTTATCAAAATCTAATATTTATTATGGCTTTTTTCTGGAAAAAGAGGTGCTGGGATTCTCAAGAGGGAAATTAAGTTTTCAATCTGTACATTGAAAACTCACGAACTTTTAGACATTTTTTTAAAAACTTTTGAAACACTTTTAAAAGAATTTTGTCAAAGAGGTTCTGGAACTCTGTTCTGGTGTGTTCTAGGGTTGCCAGCCTCCAGGTGGGGCCTGGAGATCCCCCACTTTTACAACTCATCTCCAGCTGACAGAGAGCAGCTCCCCTGGAGAAAATGGCTGCTTTGAAGGGTGGACTCTATGGCACTATACCATGCTGAGCCTCCTCCGCTCCCCAAACCCCGCTCTCTCCTGGATCCACTCCCAAACTCTCCCAGTATTTTCCAACTCAGACCTGGCAACCCTAGTGCATTCCCCCAGAAAAAAAGCCCTGATCTTTATCCTTTGAGTCCCTGAAAGTAGTTTGAGAAGGCTTGTAATCTGGTGAACAAAAATAACCTCTCAAATATCATTTTTTAGACAGCCTAAAAAGGAATGCTCGCTCAAAACAAGAACACCAGAGCTGTTCCTGCAGATTTAATGGCAGCTTTGCAGCCCCACCAATTAATCAACTAAAACATTAGCCGATTAATATACTCATTAAATCAAATAAAGCTTGCAGACTTCTTCTCATTACCCTTGTCTAACCAGTGACAAGGTACTAGTAGTTAAAAAAAAAGTTGAAAAAGTAGACTATATCAGAACCCACCCTTAAGTTTTAAAGCCAACTGTCACAATGATAGTCCTGAGTGGCTTGCAGGCCTCGAGATGCCTTATTTCACAAGAGGCTTCAGGCCTTTCTGCTATTTTTTTTTGTACAACCTCTTTTTCCCAGGCACATTCCAAACCTCAGGACTGGACCAAGGGGTTGGGAAATACCTGGAGATTTGGGAGGTAGAGCCTGGAAAGAGTAGAGTTTGGTGAGAGGATTGGGCAGGGACCTCAGTGGGGTATAATGCCATAGGTTCTACCTTCTAAAGCAGCCATTTTCTCCAGGGGAATTGAAGAGTACTGGACTTGGGAGACCAGGAACGATGAAATCATGAAGTCTTTATTGAGTGATTCAGCATATCCAGTAGATGGTCAGATCAAGCATGCTTCCAGGGCTCCAGGGCCCTCATTATATGCTGGCCGGAGCCACACCTCTGGGCGCACCCAAAAGATCTGATAGGGGCTTAACATATGAGCATGTTTGTCATAGGTTCCCTGGAGGAGTCTTTGACTGCATTGGCTCCCCAGGGAGAACCTTGGTCCCACATTGGTGGAGGCTTAGAATCCGGATGTCTATTGTTCCTCCAGATTCAAGCTCCCTTCTCTGCCTGACCATGTGCTCTGGCCATGTGGCGGGCGCCAGTACCTGGGAGCACATGGCAGGCTGGTTGCTACACAGAACATACTACATTACAGGAACTGAGCTCTGTAGTCTTGGGAGGTCTCCACCCTGGAGGCTGGCAAACCTAAGCCAATTGCTACTTGAGAAAGCATTTCAACAGATGTTATATAGGGATGCGGGCACACGGCCCTTTAAAGCAGGAAGAACTGCTGTTTCCTCCTGCTTTCAAAGCTGCTGTTCACTCGGCTTCCACACCGAAGTGGGCTCACTCAGGCAACCCTCCCACTTTTCTACCGCATTTTCCAACCCCGAGAAAAACTAGTATTTTCCTGGAGGTCGCGCGAGTAGCCTGCTTTTTAGCCATTCTGGACAGACCTCTCTCGCAATCATTGCGAGAGAGGGCTGTGTGAATGTCCCTCCCGGGTTTCCCCCCCTCTTTTGCACTTTGGCACTTAGGCACTCATGCGCCCAAGTGCAAAAATGGAAAAAAACCCCTGCCCCGTACTCTGCTCCCAGCCCCGAGCCCCACCGGCTGCCGCTGCCTCCCCCCCACATGCTGTAACCAAAAAAAATGACCCAGCAATGACCAGCAGGGCTCAGAGCCCAGAGCGGAGCATGGGGTGAGCCAAGCAGCCAGGACGGGTCCCCCGCCGGCGGTGGCTGGCGGCGGCAGCAGCAGTGGAGGGGGGTTTGGAGCACTCTCCTGTGAGCAGGAAGGGTGCAGGAAGGGTGCCCCCCCCACCAGGGTTCCCAACCCAAAAGAAAAACAACCGGATGAAATCAAAACAGAATAAGATCCATGAATCTGGTACCGTGTGCTCGCACCCTAAGACTCTGCAAGGGAGGTAGGGTATTTAGTCTGTTCACTTGCTTTAGCTGGGTTGCAGTGAGGCTGCTATCAGAGGGAGCTGATCCCTTGCCATCCCCCCAGGCCACGGTTGTTTGGCTCTTTAAATTGACCAACTTGCATAAAAATTCATCCTCACTTTCCACATGTGTAGACAGTGGTATCTATTCAAGAAATTATCACAAGAACTTAGACACAGAGAGCCATCTAAGTAGTAAGTATCAACCCAGGGCAGGTCACGAGGCAGTCCTCATTCCCAGCCCTGGGCCACAAAACCTGAAGGCTAAGCCTACGGATCCTGACCCCAAATAGGGAAGGTGCTATATGGTGCTCACTGGATGCACTTCTCCATTTTCCAAACTGAGCACGGTGCAGAAGATGAGGAGCACGGTGCAAAAGACCTACTGGCTCCACCCTCCACCTGATGTAGCAATGCTGAGTGTCAGTACCCAAGTGCCTCTCCCTCCTTCCAGGGGAAGCAAAGTGGCCCCACCCGTGATCACCATTTGGCTTCACGGGTGGTGGGAGCTAAAGTAATCATGCAAATAGATACATCCAGGTAGATGTGGACTAGAGTTGCCAGATCCAGGTTGGGAAACGCCTGGAGATTTGGGGATGGAGCCTGGGAGGACAGGGACCTCAGTGGTGCACAATGCCGCAGAGTCCACCCTCCAAAGCAGCCATTTACTCCAGAACTGATCTCTGTAGTCTGGAGATGAGATGTGGTCCCACCTGGATTCTGGCATCCCTAATTTGGACACATCCAAACAGTCTGCTGAGTGATTGGGTCTCTGCTCATAATCTGCCAGACATCAGTTCAGTTGGCAGATGTTTGTACATAATTTCAGCACTGTGGGGAAAAAAAACTATTTTATTTCCCGATGCCTTTGTTTTGAATTCTGCCCAACATTTTGATTTTGCTCTAGCATGCTGTGATTCTTCTATTGTTTGAATATTTTGTATGTTACTGCTGTTGGGACTGATTTATTATGTTTGATTTATAATTTTTGTGTGTGAATCACTTTGAACATTGATATAGAAAAGTGGGATATAAAAAAATTAAAATAAACATTCTGATATCTTCGATCAGTAATGAAGTGGAACGTTTTTTATGTAGCTACCTTCTGCAATCCACAGGAGGACGTTCCAGCTGAAGCAAAATGGGTCAGCTGTATTGGCTCAGTACATTTCTAGTTTTTATTTAAGTGGCTTTCTCGGTCGTGGCCCCAAAACTTTGGAACTAGCTCCCCAGGGAGATTCATCTGTCTTCCTTGTTAGGTGTCTTCCCCCAGCAGATAAAGACCTTTTTGTTTTGTTTGGCATACCTCCAACAACAAATATTGGCCCTCCTCCCTGGTTCTGGTGTTGTTTGCTTATGTGTTTTTATTGAATTATTTTATGATTTAGAATGTTTTTAATTGTTCAGATATTTTAATGTTTATATGTTCGATGCCGTGGGGACCCTGATTTAATGGAAAGAAGGCTTTAAAATGTTTTAAATACATAATTTAAAAAAAATCAAGGTGCATAAAAACGGTCTGTACAACACAAGTCCAGAACACAAGTCCAGAACAAAGGAGAAACCTGACATATGAAGTGTCATTCAGCTGGGCATGTTAATGAGGTGAAAGGGGAAATGATGCCTTTGTAACAGAAAGACATAGAACAGAAATGCAGATATTTGCAAAATAGGATATTACACAATAGTCTGGGTTTCATGGTACAACTTTTATATTAGGTTCACTCAATAAGTTAGAAAATCCTTAGGTCCTTCAGAAGCAAAATTTTATGTTGACATAGACCATCCATTACAAGATACTCCCATGGCTTCCTCCAAAGTATCTATTTTACTGGATAATGGAATGCCTGAATCTATGGATCAGTTTTACTTGCAAGGGCAGTTGTGCCCTAGGGGGTCAAAAACTGCTGCCCTGCTAAGTACAAGGCAATGGTTTATGCTGGCCCAGGCTAGCCCGATCCCATCATATCTAGGAAGCTCAGCAGAGTCAGCCCAGGTTAGTACTTGGATGGGAACCACTGAGGAAGTCCAGCATTGCTATGCAGAGGCAGGCAATGGCAAACCATCTCTGAACGTCTCTTGCCTTGAGAATCCTACAGGATTGCCATAAATTGCCTGCGGCTTGGTGGAACTTTCCACCACCACCAATGGTTTATGCTGGTGCCTTTAGCTCCTAGAGGCCCCAAACAAGACAAAGATGAACTGAAAAGGGGCTAGAGAGGTGCCTTCTTCCTCCCCCTGATCAAAGTGCAATGATGACAGGTGCCGAGCAGGTGGTAGCCACCAAAGTCTTCCAGGCTTAGTTCCATGACCAGATTACCAATTGTACTGTTGCACTATGAGCTGCTGCTTCTGCACAGCTGCTGATAGGACACATAACATTTCACGTGCCTCAAGGTATGTAGTGATGAGCAGCTTATCAGTTTGCCTGATCTCATGGGTGAAATACGAGCATGGCACAGAATACCTGAATCCTGAAGAGCAAATACTGTGGGAATGGAAGTCTGACAAAAAGCATTGCTGAAAGCAGCTGATTTTTATTGACACAATAAGGCAAAAAGGATAACGTTTGCCCAAGTCTTAAAAAGAACATTTGCCATAGTAACAACTCAGCAAGGTATTGCAGTTCAGCACATTATTGAAAGTTCAAGAAAACATCTTTTATAAATCTGATAACACTCTTGTTGACTGCCTGGTGTTGTTTTTGTACAAAATCTGAAAGTTCAAATGGACACGAAAGACAAAATCCCGCCTTTGACAATGATGGGAATGACATTTTCAGTAGACCTTTGCTGCAATCTAGTTATAACAACAGAATGCACAGACTTAATAAACACACTGTAAGAACTTTTAACTTTTTTTTAGCATGAAATGTTAAACCTAAACTGTAAATGTACAGAGACACAGGTACATCAAAATGTTGTAAAGACAACAGCATTCAAAACAATGAGTGTGGCAAAGAATTGTATTGCAAATCAAATGCTTTCTGAGTTAATGGGAATTCTTATTTTTGGTCTAAACAAATTTTGAATTCACAACAGAGGAATGAGTAAAAAAAAAGAAAGAAAAGAAAACCAACTCTTAGTGTTACTGAATCTGCTTGCATTTTGTTTACAAGGCTCTCAGAGAACATGGACAACTTTCAGTTTTTTTCGATGGATATTTTTTTTACTGAAGCTCCTGGTGAGCCCCTTAGAAGATCCCACACCAGGCTATGGTAGTACAACATAGTTTCCATAGGAAATAATGGCGGTGGCAAAGGTCCCGTCCCAAAGGTGTCAAGATTGGGAAGCAGCTACAAAGGTCTTGAAGGCTCTGCTGTTTTGTATGAAGGCATCAGAATCCTGCCCCTTCTCTGTACATTGTATAATACTCTAGTAGTAATAAGATGGCTGTTATTCATCGCTGTTTGGCCATGTAACATCCATTTGTAGGGAAACATGGTTTCAAGGCCTTTATTTAGTCTACTGATTTTGCCAGAGAAGCGGCATGGTGTTTTTTCAACATCGTGCAAAATGAAATAAGAATGGCTGAAATCTGAGAAGCTGAAATAAATTAAACCAGATCTTATGCCCTAACTTGTGCTACCATCTTGACATTTCTTGAGCAGCAACTGTAAATGTACATATGGAGGAATTCTGCCCCGCCTCTACCTCCTGGTGGGATCAATAGCTTTGATGCACTATCCAATGTCATCACTTTGTAAACCTTAATCTTGGAGCAGGAGATTAGACTTAATCTGCTGCAAACTCAGTTGGGGATTCTTGCCCCATACACCTTACATATTCACAATCCAGTGTGGTTTTTAATTTATATGTGCAGTTGTGTATCAGGGGGAGTCAGAGGTAGTAAAAAGAGGTTATCTCCCCCCCCCAATTTTTAAGCAAATTTGGCGAATGCAACAAGAGAGTTGGGTCAGTGATTGTTATTTTGGACATGTCACATTGCTCTTTTGTCAATACATGGGTCATGTTTGCTTGGGACACTCATTTCAAGTTCAGGGATTGTTTTTGGTTGGAAGAAATTCTTACTCTGACTGTTCTTTAAGGCCTTGATATATCTTCAGGTCTGTCTTGAACAGGTCATTAAGTAAATCATCTCAGCAGTGTGCTTTCCTGTTGACAGAGGCAGATGTGGGCTTTCACAGACTTGTGGTTCTGGTAAACCCAGAGGACAGGACATACAAGCCAGAGAAGAGGGTCTGGGATAGACCCTGCCAGGCCTGAGGGGTCCCCAAAGACCAAGGCGAAAGGACCAGAAGAGCACATCTGTAATCCTCTGTCTTATAATGAAGGTGGTTTGTTGTTAGCGCAACTGCACACTCAGGGTCATGGACAAAATATAGTCCACATCAAACATCTAACAATGTTTAAGAACTGCAATGTGTTTTGTTTTCCTAACATGTTCCCCAGTTAGCATCACATGCTCCTTAAAAAAAAGAAAGGGACATCTGCAGTGTAAATGAGAACAGGGAACTTGATAAAGGCATAACATAAATGTCAGCATTGTATGATTAAAGTACTTCAGAACTGGAACACAGTGGTTTTTTTTTTTAACACAGTGAATTATAATATCCTTGAGCCTCCCTAATGAAAGATATTTACTTTCATCATGGGCAATCAAATGCAGAAGCAAGCTTCTGTGAGCAACCTTTCCGGATGTGTTCCGTGTATCAGAACAATGCTGCAAAACCTCATCAAGCGTCTCAGCCTTGCTAGATCAGTTCTGCACAGCCATCCTTCAAGATGGCCAAAGGGTTCGTCTCTGAAAACACCAGTCTCATGTTTAGAAAGAGTTGTCAGGGAAGGCTGAGCTGAATCCAGGCCCAACCTGGCGCTCTCCATCTTAGCCTTAACGAGAGACTGGTATTAACAAAGAGGTGTGTCCTAGAAACCTGTTCGGCGGGCACATGTGCAAAGGACATGTGCGTCACAGTTAAATTGTTTGATGAAAAATGGAATATTAAAAAAATGTATCATGTTTGAGTTTGAAACACACTATTCTATACCTTGCATATTAAAAATAAAAGGTAGCTTGTCACGTCAGGGTTTGTATATGGTAAAAAAAACAGATTTGGTAAAAAAATCTGTATATGGTATATGGTAAAAAAAACAGATATGGTAAAAAAACAGAAAGAAAGAAAGAAAGAAGAAGCAGTGGTGGCTGGTACCCATGTTGCACTGGTGGGGTGGAAGGCAGGATGGTCAGTTGGCAGGCAGAAGCAACTATGTCTGGTTTTGTGCAATGATACCACAATCGTTTAAGCACTGTGGTACAGTTCCTTAACACTTCTGCCAACCTAATGCAACTTCTCCTTTTGCTAATGTTTGCAACAACAGTAGAATTGCGCAGTTCAAGAACAAAATCCTGCCACATCCCCTACCCCTTTCCTACAAAGCTCATTACTCTGCACACTAATTGTAAGAGTGAGGTTTGTGCAATAAAAAGCATATGAGTACTGTAGATCTCAGTCTGAGTACTGAGGTGGATGGGTCTCAAGAAAAGGGGGGAGAGCCCTCTGCCTCTGTCTTTGTTAGGAGGAGTTTGCTTTCCTGCAGTACTGAGTCAAAACAAAGACAGGAGAGAGACTGACCATAGAACTGGCAGTCTGCCGCTCTCTAGACAGTAAAGAAGGCAGGCTGGATGAAGCTGAGGGCAGCTTGAATTGGTGGGGCCCTGCCCCATTTACCTTAATAAACCAGGCTCTGTTGCCCAGAATCAGTCATATGACGTAAGGTTTGGGTCATAAACTTTTTGTTCTTAGTGAACCTTGTAACTGTTTGTTAATTTTCTTTACATGAATAATCATCACACAGACCAGATGCCAAAGATTTAGTAAGTGGAATATCTTATCAGCTTGAAAGACAGTGAGTCCAAAGATTTATCTTTTTTATAAATGGGTAGTTCAACCAGATCTTCCATTTAAAAACAGGGAGAAAAAAATGGATTTCATTCCAAAATTACATTGCATAAGTGTGACTTCAGTTGGTGTCTCTTCCCTATCAGATCTCAAGCAGGTCTTCTCCGCTCTCATCACTCTCCACCGTCAGCTGCCTTGTCCACCATTTCTTGACTTCTGACCCACAAGAAGCCACGTCTGACATGGGATTCATCTTGCACACCACAGACTTCATAGTTGAACGGCCACCAAACCGTAAATTGACTGAAGACACCGAATGGCTTATTGGCTTTGGGGCTAGGAGATTAAATAGAACAATTACTTATTACTGTGAATATGTTTTACTCAACTACGGTCTTACCCTTCTATTTATAAGAGTCAGGATGCTTTTACACGGAGGAAAATGTTTCACACTCAATAAAACAAACATCTTTGAGACTTTAAACATTATATGTGCTTGAAGTGCTATTTCTGTGCTGCTTTCAACACTGTTCTCTTCTTTCTGTCCTACATTAACAATATTTGTATCTGTATTATTCTCTTCTATTTGTAAGTCATGATTTGATTACTCACACAGTTTCCTACAGCAGAGATGGGTGTGCTCAAAACATCTGTTTATTAACAGGGAAATACAGGAATGGAAGGAACAAGGGAACTCATGCAGTCTATACTTATAGCTAATAAACAGAACTAAGTAAGCAGGAGCTTGTTCTAGCTAAAAACAAAACGGAACAGAACTAAACATGAGACTAAACCAACTCACTCAAATACCAGAGGAGAAGCATACCGTTCCATTGAAATGGATGCAATCAACAGACCACAATATCAAATATATATTGCAGAATATAGGTTTTACGTACGAATTAAAATGTGGTTTTAAACCAACAAACCTCTTCTAGTGTTACATCTTTAAATGCCTTAAAGATGAACTGATTTATGTAAACCAGACCAAACAGTAATTTTAACACATCCAGATCTGGGTCCACTACATATTTATTTTTGTACCCAGCACAGTACTGGAATTCATGCTTAGCCTCAGTTACTAGTATCTACTGACCACATAGAAGAAGAGAAGAAGGGATTGGATTTATACCCCGCCCTTCACTACCCAAAGGAGTCTCAGAGCGTCTTACAATCTCCTTTCCCTTTCCCTCCCCACAACAGACACTCTGTGGGGTAGGTGGGGCTGAGAGAGCTCTTTCGAGAACAACTTGTGAGAAAACAGCTCTGAAACAAATTGTGACTGACCCAAGGTCACACCAGCGGCTGCATGTGGAGGAGTGGAGGAGTTTTCTCAGATTAGAGTTCATGCTCCTAACCACTACATCAAACTGGCTCTCTGCAGGGCCACTGTTTTTTCCCCACACAGGATAATTTCCTGTACTTTCCTCTTAAGCCTCCTCACCACCCCTCCAGTGGGCTTTTGCATTTTTTAAAAAAAATTGGTAGTAGGTATATCACTATTGTATTTTAGTAGTGTATTTACCTCTAATAAAAAAGGCAAAAAGCCCACCAATGGTGGTGGTGAGTAAACAATGAGTACAAAGAAAAATGGTACCAGATGTGGATGGGAGGTATAAAAATCAGTACTTTCCTATCCACACTTTCATCAGATCCAAAGAATGGCTGGGAAATACTGCAGCACATCTCAAGAAAGCCCTAAAGGTCTGTGGAAATGCAATATCATAGAGAATTAAAAAAAACCCCAACCTGCTGCAGTGGGGGGAAGGGTTATGGAGTAAAAACACCATACTGAAGCAGCCATAATGCTTAACAGTTTCTAGAACCCAAATAATAAAACCCTCACATTGGTTTTTGTCTTGACAGCTATTGTCTGCTTATGGTTTCTGTTCATTTATACAGCTGTAACATGATTGTTGACTTTGATCACTGTGGGACAGAATTTATAATCTAGACACATTCCCAGATATTTGCTAGTGTTAGGGAACTGGTAACTGCACTAAGATCAAATGGTGTTTATTATAGAACAAGGCCTATATAATACTGTACAATATGTTTTACACTGCCATCCTAAGCAGGATTTGTTTCACACTGCCGTCCTAAGCAGAATTGCACCTTTTTTATCCATTCAGGTCAATGAGCTTAGAACAGGTGACTTTGCTTAAGACAGTACTATTTGCTGCTATTCAAATTAAAGTTGCCTATTTTTGTTAAGTCTTTATCTGTAGATCTTGAAATATTACATTCATCATTTCTGATAATTAAAGTTCATCTGGTGAACTCATGTGCAGCATCGTTGCCATGGACCACATGTGGCTTGCTGTACAATCTTTGAATAGGGACTGCCCAATGTTAGCCTGTGATTAAGGAAGGCAGTTCTTGGGGATCTGTAAAATTTTAAAAATCAGAATGGGGATCTTTACAATGAGGGTTGCTAAAGTTTGAAATCTCCTTCAATACAGCATACTTTATGTTTGTATGGGTCATCAGATATGCCCAGTAGGTATGGAACTCCCTGGACCATGAACATGCTCTGGAATCCTCTCCAGTCTAACAGGAGTATGTGGATTCATCAGAAAATGAATGCTTTAGAGTTCTGTAGATCACTCTAGTGGAGGTGGGACAGAAAAAGAGAGGGGCCTCTGTTCATCTCCATCTTCAGAGCCAGTTTGGTGTAGTGGTTAAGCGTGCGGACTCTAATCTGGGAGAACCAGGTTTGATTCCCCACTCCTCCACTTGTACCTGGCTGGATGACCTTGGGCAAGCCATAGCTCTGTACCAGCTGTTCTCTCAAGGCCAGCTTGGGAAAGAGCTCTCTCGGCCCCATCTACCTCACAGGGTGTCTGTTGTGGGGAGGGGAAGGGAAAGGAGTTTGTAAGCCGCTCTGAGACTCCGAGTGAAGGGCGGGGTGTAAATCCAATCTCTTCTTCTTCTTCTTCTTCTCTCCTAGCATGTGTATATCTTCACCATCCTTGCGATAATAATCCTTATAGAGGTACCCATTTCCAATTGCCAAGTCCATTTGGAGGTTTCATCTTCTCCTCTAAAGATTACCTTCACCTACCTGAAGGCAAACGCCATTGTCCAAACTTCCGTTGGGGTTTACCGGCTTCAGTAGAGTCTTGCCGATACCCACCTCTGTCTGAAAGTGTTGGGCTAAGGAGCTGCTGTTGACTACTTGTCTGAATAAAAGAGGGGAAAAAATCTATTAATATAGTTCTAAGATATGTCAATCAATCAACCTTTAATTAATGAATCTTTAAAAAGGGAGTAATGAACAAGCAATATCTTTTCCTTATTGGCTCTTATTTTATTGGTTCTGTATCACAGAGAGATTCTATTAATCATGAATATAATATTAATTTAACACAGCACTAATCACAATGCACACTGTTAGGATATCTTATTTCTAGATCATTATGTAGTTTGACTCTCATTCAGTCTCACACTGGTCACAGTAAGCTAGTGAAGTAACGCTGGTTTAGACCTGAAGCTAGTGTGGATGTGGACACTTCTACACATCTTGCAGAACCCAGAGAAATAAAGAATTTTAACCTTTCCATGTGAGAATTCAGGCTTATGCCTGGTTTTAGAAAAAGGACTTTACCTCAGGTTGTGCATTATCTTGATTGTTAGCATTCAGATCTTCACTTGGTTGTGTTGTCTCAATGCTTGGTGGATTTAAGAACCGGCTAAGCTCTTGCTGTTGACTCTCTCGGAGACTATGGATAATACTGCATGATTGTTGTTGTTTCTGTAAAAATACAATATAACAACATTTCCATGTCTTTAGAAGATATTCTTCAACCATTTAGCTTTGTTCCTGATTTTCATATTTAATTGCTTTTCTTTGTAAAAGGAAGAAAACAAATCGGATTTTTGGACAACAGTGATCCAGTCTCCAGACACATTTAATTTTCTTTAGAAGAAACCATGCGTCATTCCTCTTGCTTCATTTCCCTGAGAGAAATCACCCTATACCCTTGAATTCCTATTAGCAGTGGTAGGGAAAAAGACAGACTGCCCATCTTTTTTTAGTTTTAAAGCTATATATACACACAGTCCATTTGAGTAAAATTAAATCTGCCTTATGAGACCATCCAAAGTGACAATTAAAGAAAATGATCATTTAGAAGAAATAAGTATTTATAGAGCTTATCCACGGGTTATTAAAGTAAATTAGTCTTAGTTGCTTTTAAATTAGATACTATATAAGATTAACAGTATGATAATAGAGACTCTTCTAAAAACGATGAAGTGCAGTTTTCATGTTGTGCTTCTTTTTAATGTAACATGACACTGTATACTTAAAAGGATATATTTCAATTCTAAACATCCCCCACATGAACTAGAAAGTGTCCTCTATGGGAAGTACAGGAATAAATCCAAAATCCAAAGAAATTTTGCAGTGGGAAAATCTTTTTCTTTCCTCCTTCACTTCTGCAAATTTCATAACATCATCAAATGAATACCAAACATCTTAAATGAATACCAAACTGTAAAAGGACTGCAAAAACTGGGGAAGGGGTAAGCCCCCCTCACACTGACAGAAGTTGGTGTTTGCAAAGGATCTCCACCACATTGGTTCTTTAGACCAACATTTGTATGGTCTGTGTCAATGTCACTGAATATCAGTTCACACAAGCTTTCAATACTCTAGCAGTACTTCCGTCTAACAAGTCCAAAAGATTAAAGCATTCTTTCTTTCAGAAAGTAGTATCAGTAAAAAGAGGAAACATAATGCCATCCGGCACCTGAATGCCAGAAAAAGATTAACCAATAACTTTCCCCCCACTGTATTGAGTAGGGGGAATGCAGCGACAGGGAAAACTGGTAAAAGCAGAGGTTTCATCCTATGTTCCCATGGGTTCCTGTTTGCAGTGAAGACTTTTGAACTCAGAACCCTTCATTGTCACAAGATGTCTAGGACTTGAAATTCCTCTACTGGCTCTAGCCAGTTTGGTGTAGTGGTTAAGTGCACGGACTCTAATCTGGGAGAACTCAGTTTGTTTCCCCACATCTCCACTTGCATCTGCTGGATAACCTTGGCAAGCCATAGTTCTGTACCAGCTGTTCCCTCAAGGACAGCTATCTCAGAGCTCTCTCAGCCCCACCTACCTCAGGGTATCTGTTCTGGGAAGGGAAAGAAGTTTGTAAGCTGCTCTGAGACTACAAGTGAAAGGCGGGGTATAAATCCAATCTCTACTTCTTCTTCTTCTTCTACTTTGTGTTCTTGAGCAAAAATTTATAAAAACTATAGTACCCAGAATTCCTGTTAGAAATGTAGGCTTTGAGTATAGTCACAAGTAGAAGGTGTGCACAATGGAATATCTAAGCCAAACATACACATGGAAATGTTGGGGGGGTCATTACTGTGATTTTCCAGAATTGTATTAGGAATCTGGGATTCTTAGGAAAATGAAACTACCCCCCCCCCCCCAAAGAAATTTGTGTTGTTTTTGATTTGGGTGCTGCTAGCCAGCTACATATGCTCCTGTTCTTCCTTGATTCTACTGATTTCTTGAACAATGGCATTTCCCCCTTCCAAACAGATCCTTGCAAGGGAGGATCACAGAACTCTTCCAACCAATCACCTTTGTATGTTCTGTGCATTATGTTCTAAACAGCTGTCCCAGACCCTCATGAACATTCCCCACTGAAAACAATGGTCCCAAACTCTAAAACCACACAGATTTGAATACCAAACCAGTAATGTCCTACCTGAGAATATGCAATCATGGCAAAGATTTCTCCCCAAAGCTCGGATCTGAAGTTATAACAAAATATGTCTTGGTGCACACCCCTGGTCACAAGCCTTCACTGTCCCTGAGGACTACAGGAATTTTTGAGTCCTTGACAGATTTCTCTGCTGCTGGTCTCCCCCCTTCCACCCTGGCTTTAAAAGAAGGTTAGACAACATCATGGAGGAGAGCTCATCGGTGGCTACCAGGCATGTGAGTAAAGCCAGCCTCCATATACAGAGGCAGCAAACCTCTGAACAGTAGTGTTAGGAGGCAGCAGCTGGGAAGACCTTGGCCTCCATGCCCTGTTCACTGGCAATCCAGGGCAACTGGTTGGCTGCTGTATGAAACAGTATGCTGGGCTAGATACCCCATTGGTCTGATCTATCAGCCTCTATATTCTTATGAACCTGACAAACTTGGAAAGGTATAGAAAGTCTGAAGAATCAGCATGGGATCTCAGAAGTTGTCAGGAACTCAGTACTAACTGAACTTCAGCAAGGATTTTTTTGACATTGGTGCCCGCACAGATACGAAACTAAGTTTTAATTTTTAAAAATCTGCCTACGCACACATAATTTTTAAAAGAGTCCAATAAAGGTTTCCCTAAATGGTAACCCTAGCTGGTCCTATTGCTCAGATTTTGCTATTTGCTCTGGGGCCAGCCCATATCTATTAAATATAGTAATCATCATCAAATGTTCCTGTTCACTAAATCCTGAAATGTCGAATAGCTGAGGAGATCAGGAATTGTGAAAAATGCAAGACCTTACAAAAGCAAATGACAACTCATTTATACATGTACAAATATAAAAACTAGGTATCATGATCTCACAAGCATGATACATTTTTTTTACTATCACCCTTATTAAACTTACAGCTCTAATGCGTTTTAAACACTTCTTCAACCACATGCGTATGGTCTGTTTGGCAACCTCTTCTTCTATTGTATACTCCAGTTGTTCCCTAGCAAGCAGTTCCTCCAGCTGAAGACTTTTTCTGATGTCAACAGACCTATATGAGAGCATGCTAGAAAAAAATACATACATCTATTAGAATAACAATAGCGAAGATATTTGAATCCTATGTATAAAATGAAAACAATTGTGGCTATACAATAAAATTCATTTGGAAAATATATCTTCAACTTGCTCTTTAAGAAGCTGCCTGATGACTTCAGGGTTAGTTAAAGCTGATGCTATATGGGGGAGGGTCTACTGAAAACTAGAAGCAAAGATAGCAAAGAAGTGAAACAGTCACACCCTTTCCTGCACATTAATAAATCTAATGGTTAGTACAAAACAAGAAAACTGGCTTATAACCTGCTTGGATGAAGGTGGTGGTATTTATTTAAATATTTTTAACAGAAGAATACTTTTACCCTGGTTTTCCTAATAGGATCTGCAAAACCACTACTAATTACTTAAGGGACAGAGCAATAAGAACATAAGAGCAACCCTGCTGGATCAGACCAGTGGGCCATCTAGTTTAGCATCCTGTGTCACTCAGCAGCCAACTATGAAGACAGATCCAAGTAGGCAGATGTGTTGGTCTGAAGCAGTAGAACAAAGTTAGAGTCCAGTGGCACCTTTAAGAACAACAAAGTTTTTATTCAAGGTGTGCACATGTGTATCTGAGGAAGTGTGCGTGCACACAAAAGCTCATACCTTGAATAGAACTTTGTTGGTCTTAAAGGTGCCACCGGACTCAAACTTTGTTCACCAGCCAACTAGTTGCTCTGGCAGGCTAACAAACAGGGCATGGAGGCTAAGATCTTCCCCAGTATTGCCTCCTAGCACTGGCATTCAGAAGTTTATTGTATCTGAATGTTGAGTTTCCCCTTAATCATCATGGCCAGAAGGCATTAATGAACCAGTCCTCCACAAATCTCTCTAATCCCTTTTAAAAGCCATCTCCGCTTCCAGTGAATTCCATAATTTAATTATTCATCCAGTAAAAGTATGGTCTCCCTTAATATGTGATCAACATTGGGCACTTTCACGCAGGCTAAATGATGCAGTTTCAATCCACTTCAGCGACCGTTTGCAAGTGGATTTTGCTATTTCACACAGTTAAAATCCACTTGCAAAGTGCATGGGAAGTGGATTGCACATGTGTCATTTAGTGTGAAAAGCTAACCACCTTTTTCATGGCGGAAGGGAGAGATCACTGAGTCCAGGTATTCACTTCCACCCAAACTTTCCACACAGCCATTGGTTTTTCTTATCACAAGTGCAGAAGCACCCTGGATTGGGATGGTTTACTTTTTAATTATCTGCAGAGTCAGTGTGGTGTAGTGGTCAGAGAGTCTGACCAGGTTCCAGTCTTCACTCTGCCCTGACAGTATGATGGGTGACTCTGGGCCAGTCACATACACTCAGCCTAACACATTCACGGTGGTGTTGAAAGGTCAGAAGGGAGGAGAAGAGAATGAGGTCAGCCACTTTGGGTCCCCACTGGGGAGAAAGGTGGGTAATAAACAAAGTAAAACAGAAATAAAATGTTTACTTGAAGTTTGCTTCTGCCTTTGTTGATAAAAGCAAAGTTATACCCTTCTAAGTCTGTAGAAGGCAAAGGGATTAGAAGTGTATAATTTTGTTTAGGATGGCACTGCTAATCAGTTTCATACAACCGGAATGTTAGGTAACAGTTGCAGCTTTCTTGTGGTGAATATAGTAAAGGGAATATACAGATAGGCATTCTAGGAAAAGAATATTAATTCAGTTTTGAGTAAAATTTCCTATGTTCCTCCATAAAAATCAACTATGATCTCTGATAACATGTCTGTATTCTTGCCTTGTCCTGGATAGCCCGGGCTATCCTTGAAGATAAGGAGGGTCAGCCCTGGTTAGTATTTGGATGGGAGACCAACAAGGTAGTCATAGGGTTGCTACACAGCGGCAGGCAATGACAAACCACCTCTGAACGTCTCTTACCTTAAAAACTGTATGGGGTCACCATAAGTCAGCTACGAATTGATGGCACTTTACACAGACACTGTTATCCTGTTTTGTAATTTATATACAATATTGGCTAAGGTAAAGGTAAAGGTTTCCCTTGCTCAAAAGCCAGCTGAATTCAACTCTAGGGGGCGGTGCTTATCTCCGTTTCCAAGCCGAAGAGCCAGCGCTGTCTGAAGACATTTCCGTGGTCATGTGGCCGGCACGACTAGACACCAAGGCACACAGAACGCTGTTACCTTCCCACCAAAGTGGTACCTATTTATCTACTTGCAATTCCTTGCTTTCGAACTGCTAGGTTGGCAGGAGCTGGGACAAGAGAAGGAAGCTCACTCTGTCATGCGGCACTTGGGTCTCGAACTGCCGATCTTCGAGTCTGCAGTTCAGCATCTTAACCACTGAGCCCCCACAGCCCCCACAATATTGGCTAGGGAACTATAATTAATTTAGGGTGATCAACAGTGCAGTCCTAAGCACAGTTACACCCTTCTAAGTCAAGTGAATTCAGTGGGCTCAGAAGGGGGTAACTCTGCTTTGGACTGCCCTCCAAAAGTCTTGCGTTCACCCTACGTACCTTAGTACATCGTGGAATGTTACATCTCCACCATTATGGAGCCTCTCCATTTCGTAGCACATGTGCTTGAACAAAAGCTTGTCCTTGTCCAGATCAACTTCCAGCCTCCCTCGTAGCAACCTCAGCAAAAACTTTACCCGGAAAGTAGGAATCACTCCCTAGGAAAGAAGAAGAACTTAACCCAAGTTTCATAAGCAGACATGCACTGCTGCCATTGACAGAAAAACTGCATTTGCTTTCTGGCAAGTAACTAAAATGAAATTACAGAGAAATCTCTTACCTCCCTTTTGTCATCGACCATGTTCCATATAATTTGAAAATGCCGAAGATCATTATAACTTAAGAGCTGATCCTCTTCCGTGGAGTAAAACAGTGAGAAGTTTTCCACGATGATCGCTATGGAAGAAACCAACATGAAACACAGTATAAGAACGTTCAAATATGTGTGCTGTACATGAATGAATAATCATATATTTAATTGTGGAATGGATAATTTTGTTATACTTGAGACCGGCCAAAAGGGAATACATCAATGTTCATATTAATATATTAGAAATTAATGTTTTCAGGTGAATGTCCACAAACAAACCAATACAGGCTACATATTTCACATGAGCAATTTGATGTGTGTGTGTTAAGGGCTGTTAAGTTGCCTCCAATTTATGATAACCCTATGAATTAACATTCTTCAATACTTTTTATCATTAGCAAGCATTCTCAGCTCTTGCAAACTGAGGGCTGTGGCTTCCTTTATTGATCCAATCTATCTCATGTTGGATTTTCCTCTTTTTCTGCTGCCTTCAACTTTTTCTAGCATTATTGTCTTTTCCAGTGACTTGTCTTCTCAGAATTTGACCAAAGTATGATAGCCTCAGTTTAGTCATTTTAGCTTCTAGGGAGGCTTCAGGCTTGATTTGGTCTAAGACCCACTTTTTGGTGGTCTACGGTATCCATAAAACTTTCCTTCAACACCATATTTCAAAGGAATCTACTTTATTCTCATCAGCTTTCTTCATTGTCCAACTTCACACCCATACATAGTAATGGGGAATACTATGGCATGAATTAACTTGATCTTGGTCGTCAGTGACCCATCTTTACAATTTGATACACCAGCAGTAATTTGAATCCTTGATCTAAATTGTGGAAATGTTCCACTACCTTCAGGGGAAACTGAATGAGCCTCCCCCAAAGGTAAACTGAGGATAACAATAGTTTTCTCAAGGCCATCTGTATGTTCCTTTCATATACACACGCGAAGCAGAATAATTCACCTTTCAAATCACTAATTTACAAGTCATCCTTCTTACTGAAACATTCTGGCCCTGTACTGTCAAACACAGAGCACACTTTGTAAAAAGGGCAGAAACTAAATCCTGCATGCACAAAACAGCAGATAGATTTCTCCAGTGTTAAAATTATAATCTAGTCTCAAAGAGCTTTACGTTCTAACAATCAACATCTCCTGGCCCAAAGGACGTCCTGCAATAACAATTTTTGGGAACCTTCTCCTATTTGAACTCCTGAGGTTAGTCCTTGCCCTGGTTTCAGTTGCCTTCTGATACCAGGTTCACAACTGCAAGGCACTGGGGCCTTTATAATGGCACACCTTCTCTGTGGAACATCTTTCCCAGACAGGTTCTCTAGCCTAGTGGTTCACAACACTTGTAAAACTTTAGCCTGACATTTTGCTTTGGTGGTTTTGCATTGAAACAGCACTGCTGACTGAACTTTTACGGGTGACTGCTTTTTGAAAGCTGGAGCCCACAAGGAGTGGTGTGTGTGTGTGTGTGTGTGTAATAATACATACATCCCATCCCTGCTTTCAAAATCTCCCCTGTATAAAGCCCTCAGTTTCTTGAACAGGTCCATGTACCCTGCTCAGTTCACTGACTCTCAACTCCTTTCAACTTTCAAAGGCTCAGTCCTCATTAGCCTTTTTTGGGGTATCTTTTCTTTTTCTACAGTTAATTCACACAGCAATCTTTCCTGTGTACCAGGATAGTTCCACACATGCGAACAGACCCCCTACCTTGTGGGTGGCTTGGTTTTGCTGCTTTCGTGATTGGCACAGAGGCCAGCTCCTTTACTATTAGAAAAAAGTTTGAGTCCAATGGCACCTTTAAGACCAACAAAGTTTAAGTCTGGGTATAAGCTTTCATGTGCATGTATCTGAAGAAGTATGCATGCATATAAAAGCTTATATCCAGAATTAAACTTTGTTGATCTTAAAGGTGCCACAGGACTCAAACTTTATACTATTGCTTCAGGCCAACATGGCAACCCACCTGAATCTACTTTACTATTAGATACAGTTAGCTGTCAAGTTTTATAGTTGTTTGCATGCATATTGTTGTAGGGAGGACTGGCTGTCCTCGACTAGGGTCAGGGCATTCTCGGTCCTGGCCCCGACCTGGTGGAACTCTCTGCCAAATAACATCAATTCCGCAGGGCTGGTAAGACAGAGATATTCTGCCAGGCTTTTAGTTGAGGGAAGCAATGGGGGGTTAACACTGGCACACTCCCTCTTTTCTTCTATGACCCCCACATACTTTCCCCTGCTCTGCAGTGTGATCGGCAATGGAGATTTATATTGCCATCTTGATAGGTTTTAATTTTTGTTACTATTAGTAATTTTTATTATATATCAAGTGTATTTTTAAATGTCTGAAATGTTGTCAGTTGCCCAGATCCTGCTCTACAGTGTGGGCAATTCATAAATTTAATAAAATAAATAAAAAATAAAATTATTGTTCTTTTAATCACTATATTGTTTGTTTATACAGTTTCGTGTTGTAGACCACCTTGAGAATCCCCAGAGGTTGGAAGGCTAGCTTAAAAATAAATAAATGTATCATAACCATTAGATGTATTTATAGACAATTACCATTTCTATTACCCATAGCTGATAACTTACCCACAAGCAAATTCAGCATTATGTATGCAATGATGACATAAAAAGAACAGAAATACATAAGAGCACCAGCATAGTTTCCACAATCTGTCTTCCAGTATGTCTTGTTATCTGGTGTACAAAAAGGAGGTTGAACCTTCAAAACAAACATCACAGTTAGGAAACAATATAGTCATCAACATGATAACAAAATTCTGATGCTTACGGCAGATTAGTAAAGACTGTGGGATCAAGGAAATGGCAGCAGATCCACGTGTTTTGGGTATCTCCACACACATCTCCCTCAGACATATAAAAGACAGAATTAGGCTGCGATCATACGCACAATTAGATCCGACATAGGCACGAATGCTGGGCGGATTTAAAGGGTGTGATCAGACAACAACATCTGGGTAGTGCCGCACAGTCAACAGCAACTTGTTCTGCTCTGCTGCAGAAGCGGAGTTAAAAGGGGAAAATCTGGTAGTAAATGGGTTGCAATGGGCCATGGGCAGACTTTCCCCTGTCTGATCGCTCCAGTGCATTCTCATGCTGTTGGGATGGTCTGATCAGGCCATCCCGACTCCGTGCCATTGGTTTCCCCCCCCCCCGCTCAGTATGCACATCATTGCAAACACCATAGGGGGCCCTCAGTGTGAAGGTGCGATTCATCGATTTTTCGGTTAAGTGCAAGGGAAACAAATGGCAACACCCCCCCATGACTCATCCACAGTTGCGTCTGATCACACACTGACAGGCTGCACCTGCAGCTTCAATGGGAGGTGTGATCTTGCAACTGTAGGTCAAATTCCTTCAAAGGAAATAGCCTTACTTCCCCCCAGCTTTATCTGGCACATGTGACCACAACCTCAGGCGTGCAGGTGAGAAATAATGAATTCTTCCCTCCCCAACCAACTATTTATATTCGCACAGCCTTTCTCTGAATTTGTTTTCTTAGGCAAGCATATTTCCACAGTTGGCGTTCCACTGAGGAGTACACCCATGGGCCAGGGTAAAGTAGGGGTATCAGACTGCAAAGGAAGGAGGAGCAAGCAATCTGCAGTTTTCACCCTTCACCCTGGTTTGGATGTAAAATGGACCCCAATTTTGCTTTCTATTTGCTCCTATATGTTTTTTCCTGCAGGGCTGCCAGCAATTCCAGGGATAAGGAATGACTGAAAAAACAGGAAAGGGGTAAAACTTCCTTCCCTTTGCACCACAGCTATAATGTGTGTCCCCCTACCCCTATGGCTGGTACTTATATTTTAAAAAATTATTGTAGATCTCCCAGTATTTAGAAAAGCCTGGCTGTCGAAACCCCCAAACTCTGAAGTCTTTACTTTTAGACTGCATCATGGTCAACAGGGTAGAGTAAAAGGCTATTGTTCAAAGACAGAGACCCTTCGCCCAATCCCTACTAAATCAGGAAGGAGGGAACCATACTACCTAAGGAGATAGCCCCTTCAGTACATTCCCTACTCCTGTGTAGACACATTATTTGCTTACATTTCAGGTGAAGTTACAAGCACGTGGTGAGAGATAAAAGCAGTGTGAGCTCTGTGGACCAATACTACACATATTTGAGGGTGGAGATTAAGGTATTTAGATCGTTTTTCTTCATTTATCACGCCAACGTGGATTGTGAGCATATGTACAGCAAAGCCAAAAACCCTCTGCTGAGTACAAAGAATGAGAAATATTTATCTAGCAATTGAATCAAAGATGGGGATATGTAGACTGGCCACATACAAGCATATCTGCTGATGCTAGCCTATGATGGACAGATCTGAATTTATGGAAATTAATTAATTATCATATGGCATTGCGGGTGGTATAGCCAGGAGATCCAAAGATTGTCTCGCAGTCTTAAGTTCTAACTGTTTTAAGTGAGCTAGACTTATTTTTTTTGGGCTGAAGTATTCCTATACCATATTCAAATAAAACAACAAATGAGATTTTGTGTGATGGATACCATTTTTGTTTTAAAAAGGGACATAATTGTTCAGATACAAAGTCAAGAAGTTAGATGCTGAGTGCGTCTATGTTTTGGAATTGGTGAGTTTTAGAATTGTGTTTAATTTACCATGCAGTCATGCATTATCTTGTTCCAGTCTTCCCCAGTGACTATTCGGAAGAGTACAGTAATGGCCTTACCAGCTGATGAAAAGTTGGCATGCCTGTGTTTAAGCAAACAAACAAAAATCTCTCTCAGTGTACCACAAAGAAAATTCAGCACAAGAAATATTAGAGCCCAGTCCTTCCCCCACACTGAGTTCAGCTCGTGGGCTGTAGCTCAGTAGTAGAAAATGGCACCTCCACTTACAAGGATTTCAGGTACCAGATGCTAGGGAAGACCTTTCTCCTCTGCCCTGAGACCTTGGAGAGCCACTTCTCATACTGAACTAGATGGACCAATGGTATGACTCGGTATAAAACAGCTGTGTGCATTCTAGTGAGCAGGGAAAACTGAACCAGGGCTTGTTGAACTAACTTTACTTCCTCCCCCATCCTGACTGGCCCTCAACATGAAGGCACTGTAGTATATTGACTGGGTTTTTTTTTTACAATGTGAGGTTAGTTCATGCCTCCTGTATAGCAATCTCCACATTCTCCTGGAAATCCTTGACTATCAAATTTTTCCCGTTGCACAAAATAACTATGGGGGTATTTCTTTTTGCAATCAAATCACAACCGACTTATGGCACCCCGTAGGGTTTTCAAGGCAAGAAACGTCCAGAGGTGGTTTGCCCCTGCCTGCCTCTGTGTACAGATGCTGGTATTCCTTGGTGATCTCCCATCCAAATACTGACCAGGGCCAACCCTGCTTAGTTTCCAAGATCAGATGCGATCAGGATAGCTTGGACTATCTAGGTCAGGGACATGGTAGTACTACCATAATATTGATGCTATGTGTATTTTTATTCCATAAACCTACTGTCCAATAGGGTCCAAATGTTCTGAGCATCTCAACAGTTCAACAAACATTCTAGTCCTCAAAAACAAATATCACAATAGCAATTACTTGCTTAAGAAGGACCTAAGTCCCATACCTGTTGATGTTTTCGCCATACTTCACAGTGCCAAATAAAACCACCCCAGCGAAAGCATAGCAAAGCAGTAGCAGGAACATCCCTACTATGATGAAAAAACTTTTGTACATGCTGACAACTACAGTCAGCAGCAACATTTTCAGCGTCACCTGGGAAGATATAAGGAAGACCAATGAATGGAAAGGGGACGTAAACTTCTGCTACTGACGCAACTGAATAATGCTAGAAGCCTGAAGCCAAAGAAATGGCTGGTTGGCTCCAATCAATATGTGAAATTCTGCCTGCTACTACCCTGTTTATTTACCTTCATTGGCCCCAGAGCGTTGCCAAGTCATAATGCTTCAATGACAATAGAGACAAATGATATAAATTCCCTTTTATGTAACCCCGAAAGATACAGCAGCCCTGATAGTGCCTAGACTCCACACACTCCAGCCTTATGTCCACTGGCCCCAAATCCCACAAATAAGCTAAATAGATAAATACTAAATAAATTCTGATTAGGTTTTTTGGGGAGACAGGGGGAGTGTGTGTAGATAATCCCTATTCTGAATTAGTATCCTCTAGTACAATCTTAAACAGAGTTACACATTTCTAAGTTCAGTGGGTTTAGACTGGTGTAAATCTGCTTCGGAGGGCACTGCTTTTTTCTGTTGTAGTTTAAATTCAAGAAGTTTTTCAATGTTTCTGATCTCACTAAGGATGACTACGTATTTAGTCCAGCTTTCTGCTGAGGTTCCCTTTAATTCCTGGCTTTTCAAATGCTTCAGGATGACTTTCAGGGCGATTCTAAGAACACTTTCCTGGGAGTAAGCTCCACTTAATAGAGGGTTCTGGATAGGCCTGGTCTCTTCATCGAAAGCAAACAAAAAGACCTCATTTATACCCAATACATGACCACTAGAAAAACAATAAATTGTAATTTGTACTCACATGCTTGCCACAAATGGAGAAGAACCTGAAGACGATGACACATGCTCCCATCATATATGTGTAGGGGTTCTGGAATGAAACACAATTTTTCTGCCTTAAATAGTATGTCTTAACACAGCTAGCTTATGAATTTTATTTGAATCACACACACAACAGTCAAGTTATAAAAAGTAAGAAACATATCAGCAACAGCTTCCAGATGAAAAGAGCGAGTTGCCCTTTCATTCATAGTTTATCCTGCATTCTTACATGGAGACAGCAGGGTAGATCCTATTCTTGTCCCACCACTCCAGTAAGTCTCTACCCTAAGGAGTCTTTCTCCAAGTTAAGTGCCTCTTCCTCCAAAAAATGAGCAGTTGGAGAAAGCTTCTTAGGCTGGAAGAAGGCTTCCAACTTTGCTCAATGGAGTGGTAGGATGAAGTAGAATAACCCCAGCAGGCTGGCAATAGCCTAAGAATATATGAAAAATCTCCCTATCAGGCAAAAGATCCACTCCGTCCAGCTTCCTCTTTCCAGTGGTGGCTGGCTTTGTGCCTCCAAGGAGACAATGAAAGGACAACATTACCTTGCTGTTAGATCCCACTGTCTGGTATTCAAAGGCTTGCTATCTCTGAACATGAAGGTTTCCGTTGGTTAAAACTAATAGCCATTGAGAGACCTGTCTTCCATGAATCTGGCTGACCCTTCTTTAAAATGATCTACGCCAGTAACTAGCACATCTTGTGACAGTGAATTCCACAAGCTAGTTATGAATAAATGCTTTCTTTTGTGTGTCCTGAAGCTTGAAAATGCAATCACATGGGAAACTACTTATTAGGCATAGCTTCCTTTATGGGTTTGGTGACTGTCATGGTCGCATACCAGTGTAGTACCTTGGATTCATCTCACACAAATGCCTCTGGATTTTCAGGTCTGCTCCATGCCTCAAACTATGGACAAACTAGGCCTCAGACTACAAACAAAAACTTTAATCAATCCCCCCTTACAACTTAGAATTATCAACAAACTGCATCTTTCTGAACCCAGAGAAACACCATGGGACTTACATGTTGGACGTGCTACCTCAGAATACAGGTAAGTAGAGTTGCCAGGTCACCAGGAGTGGGAGAGAGGCCTAGATGATGTTGACAGTAATGCAGCTGTCACTTCTGGTGTATACGGGAAGTGACATCATCATATTGCAATGTCATGGCGACACTCTGGTATTTGGGCAAAAATTCTATGGTAAAAATGGCTTTTTCCTGTAGTGTTTTTGCCTAAATAACAGAGTGTTGCCTGGACATTACCAATGTGATGATATAATTTCTGGTGAGGGCTGGAAGTAATGTCGCCATGTTGCTGGCAGCTTAGTCTGGGCCTCCCTCTCTCTCCTGGTAAGTCCCTCCCACAGGCCAGCTGATCAGCAGTGGGGTGGTGGGGCCTGGTGCCAGGGAAACCCCACCTCCTTTGGGGGGTGGCTGGTAACCCTATAGGTAAGACTTCATCATTGACTATTCCTCTGCATCTAAAAAATGAAGCAGAATCTGATCAAGAAAACAAGACTGTCAGGAGAAGGTTAGGCTAGAATGATTCTCCTATGACATCTGGTCTCCTATGTAGAGGGAGTTCTTTTAGTAGAGAGGAGCAGTGAGTCTGAAATGGTACAGACAACACTGATTTACATCTAGGTGAGAACTGGGCCCAAAACAAGGAGAGGAAATGCTGTGTTTCTCACTCTCCTAATTGTGGGCTCTGGGCCTGCAGGGAAGCCTACAGCACATTATTCTCTGAACACTGAATTTGTCATGAATGCCAGACACTGCAGGATGAAACAAATTGGCCCTTATTGGCTCTTACCAGACAGACTGTATTGGTTTTCTCAGTTTGTGGTTGCCTGACTGATTGATCTACAGTTTTGATCATAACTGCAAAGCAGACTTACTGACTGGTTTTTGCTGCCAAGAACACATCAGAATCAAGCATTAAAGAAGCTGAACAGCAATCCTTTCCCTTTTCTATGACTCTGAAAAACCTCCTTCACCTTCCACAGGCTAAAGGGCTGGTCCTGGCTACTTACAGGAACAGGACCTGGAGAGCCCTGTTGAGAGTCACTGAGAGTTCTGCAGACAGAAGGATTTCTATCCATGGAGCATGGTGTCCTCTGCTACCCCTACTGCTGTAGCCCTCAACATGGCTTCTGGAGGAAAGGGGACCTCTAGGAATGGCATGGGGGTAGTTGGAGGAATAAATGAAAATTACCCCTCTTTTGCCCATGAAAATCCTCTGTATGATCCAAGCCAATTGACTAAGATCTGGGAGACCAAGGTTCAAATCCCCACCCTGCCAAGAAGCCTGCTGGATGACCTTGGGCCAATCACTCTCTCTGAGCCTTACGTACTTCACAAGTTTCTTATAACATTAACTTGGGAAAGGAACCATGTACATGGACAAAATCCTTGGGAAAAGGGAAGGATAACAGTGCACTAGATGAATAGAACCCACTGCCAAGATTTGATGCGGAATGCCTTAAGAACCTCCCATGTGACCAGCTACGTTGAAATGATCATGTCAGTGCATAATGGTTGCAAATGCAGTTTGCCGGTACTTACAGCTAAGGCAAAGTGGAGTATCACCCATATGACACCCAAGGATGTCACCAAGAGATCATAGCGATTCCTTCTGCTTTGCCAAAATCCAGCAGGTGACATGGCAATAATCTTCATTGTGACCTACAGAAAATCAATTAACATATTGCACCTGCTCTTAAAAAAAAAAAAATCTCCGCAAAGCAATGCCAAAAAATCCCTGCAATGTAATATCAGCTCCCCCCTGAAAATATTTCATTGTTACTGGCAAATCAGTGTGCATCCAAACAGATTAAAAAGTCACAGCAAGGAATAATAATAACAGTACAGTGCTATGAATGTGTTCAGCACTCCACCGAGCAGAAGGTGCTGTGCCTTCGCACCACCAGATCCATGAACAAGATTTACAAGCTCAGGTAACAGCCCCTGCAACACACCTTGTTGCCAACTTAAAAGATGCTGTACTACAACACTTTCAAAGATAACTTCTAGCTGCTGCTGATCTGGAATTCATATGCCACCTTGGCACTGTCAGTTTGGTCTCAATTAACTTTGGGAATGGTCCCTCTTTAAAGATTTATATACAGTGTTCAGTTTGTGTTTGTGCCAATTTGTCATTAACTGAGAGTGGCCTACACCCATGCAGATGGAATTGTTTACTATCTTAACAGTTTTCATATGTGCCCTGTATGGTAATGTAACACCCGTATTTCTTGGATTGCTGTATCTGGTTTTCTTTTGTAAAATCTCTTCTCTCACATTACATTTTGTAAAATATCTTCCCTCACCCATCCCTCCCCTTAGATTTTTCTTTTTTATGGGATATGGTTCACAAAAGTTTATGCCACAATAAATGTTTTAGTCTTTACAGCACCACGAGACTGTGGCTCAGTTCAAACATTGCATGAAATCACGGGGTTCATTAAACTAACTAAAGCAGGGCGGTCTACTATGACTGGCCACACATAAAACTGCCTTATACTGAATCAGACCATCAAGTTCAGCATTGTCTACTCAGACTGGCAGCAGCTGTCCAGAGTCTCAGGAAGAGATCTTTCACATCACTTACTGCTTGCTCCTTTTAACTGGAGATGCTGGGGATTGAACCTGGGACCTTTTGTATGCAAAGTAGTGGCTCTTCCACTCAGTAGTGGCCTCTCCCACTATGGTTAGAGTCCATAAAGCCAGAATCTGAAGCCAGCTTATTAAGCACAGTTAACAATGATTTTGTGTGATGTCTGGATGAACCTGGATTCTATTGACTGTTTAGAAACTGAATAATGGTTTCACAAACTAACCAAAGTTAAAATACGCTAGGGTTTCATGTTAAGTCTGAACAGAGCCTCTCATGCCTTGTGCAGTCTCACAGCCAGAGTAAGTAAGGTTTATTGATTGAAGTTGCGGAGGATTCATCAGTTCCTGAGACACATATTTCTCTGATCTGATTATAATAAAACAAGAGATCTGACTGGCTGGCGCCTAATTGGAAGGAATCATGAAAATGATAGAAACGTCCTTACCTCAAGAACGAAAATGAAGGTGAAGACAACAGACATTGCTGCTAAAGGAGTAGTCACTGGGTCTTCAGCATTCCACTTGAGTGTAAAAGAAGCAGAAGAAGAAATGGAAAAATTTGTTCTGATTTATGTTTTATGTTAACAGTGACTTGTTTCTGTATGGGCGTTTTGCTCCCTTCAAAAAGATCTGTCACATCCCCCCCCAGTTTGTTTAATCTACTACTTCACAAGATCGTCTCAAGCACAGGGAAAAAATACCTTCACAGATAAGAGCACAGACTGGGCCAGGACAAGCACTGCGATCGTCCTCTTAAAAAATGGATGCTGCGTAATATCATACATCTTGGCTCGGAATCCATCGTTATCTGTGGGAGGAAGCGGGAACAATTAAAAGCAAATGGCTTAATAAAACACATAATTTGTTTGTTTCCTGCTAGACTTCTTGACAACCTGTCTAGATTTCTACCATCACTAATGATATTCTGCAACAATTTTATATTTTTATACACTGTTCCTCAACGTGTCATTTCAGATGCTGAATGTTCGTGCATCTGTCTGTCTGTCTGTCTGTCTATCTATCTCAGCTGCTGTCAGATTAATACATTCCTTTAATACCATTAGCAACCAAGTGCAAATACCTTTTAATTTAAGAATTCATTTTTTGTCCTTATGAATTACCCTAAAACCATCAAAGCACAACATTTTGCAGAGTCGGTTTTCATAGCCGGATGCAGGAGTTGATAGATGGAGCCCATTTCCACATTAACTTATGCACAGCCTCCTAGTGGCCTCCTGATTACAATTTTAATTTGAATCCTAGACTCCTGCAGAATTATGAACACTTGTGCTCTACATGAACCAAATTAAAATTGCCTTGATACCTGGGCGAGGTGGGAGATGAAGAGGTTGCGCTATCTTCAGTCTGCTCTTTAGATCCTCCCATCGTCTCTGATCCACAGTCAGCAAAGCTGTTCCCTAGACAAGGAAGAAGAACAAAAGAAATTCATGTATTCATTGGGCTTACGCAGTCAGAGCAGGAAGTAACATGCTAATTGTTCCATCCCATTCCCTGGACACCAAAACCCAATTAGAATAACAATGTTTTACACATTAAGGCTTGGGATTTGTTAAGCCTCCCAAGGAAGAAAATTCCAAAGTTGACTGTCAATGCAATCCTAAGAACATTTTCCTGGGAGTAGATCCCATTGAATAATCCTGGGTAGGATTCTGAGTCGACCAGTTTAAGATTGCTCTCCCAGTCCCTATTCAGACCTCACTTGGTGCATGATAATTCTTAGTATTTATACTGCACTTTCATGTTCAAAGAGCTTCAAATGCATTATCTTGCTACAAAGCAGTGGCTGGACAAACACTTGCCAGGGATGCTCCAGGGCCTAGGCTGATCCTGCACTGAGCGGAGGGTAGGACTAGATGGCCTGTGTGGCCTCTTCCAACTCTGTGATTCTGTGATTCTAAAGCCCTGCTAGGTAGGCCAGTATTATCATCTCTATATTACAGATAGGGGGCTGAAGAGAGTGGCTTCTGTAAGGCCACAGTGAGCTTGTGACAAAGATAAGATTTGAACCAGCCACCTTCTGGATCAGAGCTCATTTTCTTAGCCACCTCACTGTCCTATAATAAGCACAGCTCGTATACTTGATTTGAAGAGCCTAGTTAGGATGCTGAACTGGGGAGACCTGAGTTCAGATCTTTATTCGGTCATGAATTACACTGGCCAGTTACATTCTTTCAACCTAGCCTACTTCACAGAATTGTTGTGAAGATAAAATAGGTAGGGGAGAGAACCATTTATGCCACCATGAGCTTTTGGGAGGAAGGACAGGATTTAGTTACTTACTTACTTCATTTATACCCTGCCTTTCTACCCTGTTGGGACCCCAAGTGGCTTACAGCATCCACCCTTACTTTATCCTCACAGCAATCCTGTGAGGTAGGTTAGGATGAGAACATGTAAGAGTGGCCCAAGGTCACCCAGAAAGCTTCCATGGCAGACCAAAGATTCAAACCTGGGTCTCTTTGATTCTAGCCCAGCAGTGTAACCACTAAACTACACTGGATCACAGGATAAAAATGGGAGCAATGAATTCAGTTAGTAGATTTTTAAAAATAAGGTAAAGTAATAGCATGACAGTGCAACCAATACAAGGCATCAGCAATGAAATTTACAATCTAATAATGGCCACGGGGGAGGGGGAGGGATGTGACACTGAGCAGTTACTGGACCCATTAGATACTATCAATGTCACTTCCTTGTCACTCTTAGTGAATAGTCAGTCCTGATATTTTAGGTATTACCAGAGGTCTTGACCCTCCAATCAATGCTCCCTCTAAGCTGTGGAGTCTTGTGAGCAAAAATTCAAGTTTCTGAGCTACTGGCATTACAGTTGTGAGTGAGCAATTTGGCTACTGCATAAATTAGTTTGCTCTGGAGCCATCCTTCCTGAGCTAAGACAAAAGTATGTGAGCCGGAGGCTAAAAAACTGCGAGCTACCTCACACTAACTCAGCTTAGAGGGAACACTGCCTCCAATAAAAGATCCTTATAATCATTAAAAAATACAACATGTAATGTACGATATCATCAAATAGAATAAGGGACATTGTAAAGAGCTGGTATGGTCTAGTGGTTTTTGCCAAGCTAGAACTGGTAAGACCCAGGTTCATACCTTCATTCAGCCACAAAGCTCACTGAGTGACTTTGAAACAGTCATTCCCTATAAAGCTAGATCAAGATGGGTAGCCTTGTTAGTCTGTCTGTAGGTACCTGAAGAAGTGAGCAGTGACTCCTGAAAGCTCATACCTTGCCACACATTTTGTTAGTCTTTAAGGTGCCATTGGACTCCTGCTCTTTTCTACCTCTATAAGCCTGACTTTCCTCACAGCAGAGTTGTCAGGGGAAAATGCCATAATTCCATTCATATCCACCACCCTGAGTGCCATGGCTGAAGGGGGTGCATATAAACCCTCAGTTTCCTTTTCTTTCCTGTTATTCTTCCTGAAGGGGAGTGCAGAGTTTGGCTGGTGTCCAACTGCTATCCCCTCTCATGAGAGGGAGGAAGCCTGCCTGCCCCAACTCAGAGAAATCATCTGTTGGTCCAAGATTTGCTGTGGCCAATGCCTCTGAGCTGGGGGTGGTGGTGTTCCTATTTCTTCCTGGGCCATTGCTGAACTATAGTCACCAAAGATAATTTCTCCATCAGTGAGGATGAAAAGAAGAACTTTAGCACTTCCATCCTCTCTCCTCTATTTTTGCTTCCATCATTGTGGCTTGAAGAGGCATGTGTGCATTTGAACAGTGACTGGTGCTTTCATCTATTAAGATGAAGAAGCCTGACCCCAGAATGGACAAAAATCATCCATTGGCTAAGGATTGGCTGGGGCTGGGCTTCAAATTTGTTTTTGGTTTACTACCATCCATCCAGCATTGGGGTGCTGAAGCAGATGCTTAGTGGTGGAGCAACTACAGAAGAGATGATTTGATGGAAATTCTGTTTTATAACTTTTGCATTGCAAAAATTGTTTTTCATCTATTTTATGGTATCTTGGAAGCCAGGTTTTAAATATTTTAATTAATAAATAAAAATGGTAATGTCTGTCTACAATAGGTGATGACTTCTGCTGTGCCGTAACTAAGTAAAGCCTTTTCTCAAAGGAAGGTTAGCAAATTAATGAAGTATCATACTCATGTTTGAATTTTACCATGGGATATCATGGGCTTGATTTAAGAATTAAGGTTATAAATAAGTGACACATTGCATTGACTATAACAGTAGCATCATCTGTATTTAAATCCACTCTTCACAATATTTCTTCTGATTCCTTAAAGAGAAGAAGAAGAGAAGAGAAGAGAAGAGATTGGATTTATACCCCGCCCTTCACTCACTTGGAGTCTCAGAGCAGCTTACAAACTCCTTTCCCTTCCCCTCCCCACAACAGACACCCTGTGAAGTAGGTGGGGCTGAGAGAACTCTTTCCCAAGCTGTCCTTGAGGGAACAGCAGGTACAGAGCTATGGCTTGCCCAAGGTCATCCAGCCAGGTGCAAGTGGAGGAGTGGTGAATCAAACCCGGTTCTCCCAGACTAGAGTCAGCACACTTAACCACTACACCAAACTGGCTTAAACATTGAAGCCTGTAGCAAGTAATCAGGTTTCTCAATCCACAAAGTCTGTGTAGAGGGATTTGTTTCGGAAGAACTAATATTTAGTTTTTATAACAGGAAAATTCTGGCTAAACTGAAATGCATCACAGTATAATTTCTCCAGCAAGTTTTGCCATTTTTTGAAAAGGTCAGGTAAATTTTTTTGGGGAAACAAATTAAGGTAAAATAGGCATCTTTACTGCTGATATTCTAACTAACCTAGAAAGATTGGAAGACTTTCCATTATTTTATATATTTTCTAATTTGTTTAACTAAAACATCTATATTTCCTAAATTGGAAGATTCTTGAGTAATATTGGTTCCTAAGTACCTCTTATAATGTGTCTATATCTTTAAACCTGAGATAGCCCTCAGTTCCTCTTGTTCTGTCTTGCATGCTATTCCTTACTTTGGCTAGTTCCCTGTTCAGCACTGAAATTTCATCCAGTAGCTAAATAGTCTGATAGACCTTCCTCACATCTTTCAGATTTAAATACTCAATAACAACACACTATTCTGAAGAATTTCCGGTTCTGAAAACCATAGTGTTTTTTTTAATATAATTTTTAATTGCTTTTCTATAAAACTACAACAGAAAATAGGAAGGGGGAACGACAAACTATGGGAGAAAGAAAAGAAGGCCACTAAAAGCCCACGTGGCAGGGGTCATTTTCAATGTTACATTGCTTGGTTGAGATTTCACTTACAATACATTTTAGTAAGATGAAGCATAAGAGTTTTAGACTGGCTGACTGAAAATGCTTACTTCAGCTGTCTGTGCTGATAAATGATCCCCTACTTAAGGAAGAAACTGCCCCTCCTCATTCTTGTGCAACTTAAGGCTGTTTTGCAACTTTTAGTGTTCCATAATTAAAACTTAAAATGTTTTTACAGCCATGGGACAAAACTGCCATGTCATCAGTATAAACTCAGATCGGTACCCTTTATTTTGCTGATAAAGGAGAAAAAACTTGCTTCTCTTTGATTCTTAACTAATTTGTTTAAATGCCTGTGGAAGGAATCCAGTCCTCTTTCACACTGTGGGTGGGGATCCCTTTAAATAATAGTCACCCCAGTAGATGAAAGCCTGACTTTTAAAAAAGTACAAGAACATTTGGACACATGTCTAAAATGGCATTTAAAAAAAATTATCCCACAGATATTCTCTATCCATGCTGACAGTGTAGTCTTATACAGAGTTACCCTTTCCTAAGTCCAGTTAAGTCAATGAGTAATGTGTTTAAACTCTGCAGTTCTTCAAAAGCAACAGGTAGGGTGCATCCAGCCAGCTTTTCCACTCCATTTTGCCCAGTTCTCTCCACTGCAGTCTCCTCATCCTGCATGATTTTTGTCTGGGCTGTTCCCATGATCCCAAGTATTGCCTTCTTGGGTGGCCAAAGAGGACCCCTCTTTCCTGTTTCACCAGTAAAAAACCTGGTTGGATTTATATTTGCTGATCATCACATGCTTGAAAATATGAACACTTTCTATAGTTCAATGCACAGAACACAAGCCAGCCATGTACATGTTAACCATGTAGCAAAATAAGCCCGTGCTTAGGGCACCAAGGAAAGAGGAGCACCACAGAAGATTTTTTGCTTAATCTGCTTACTGCTATTTATTGTTAAACAAATAAAATTTTTAAAAGTTTACATTTAATATAGTTGTGGGGTCTGGTCTAGAAGAAAACTAAATTTTTAACCTCTTATTTCACCTTCAGCACTTATTGAGTATTAATGTCTTGTCAGTTAAGCAATGGAAAGGCTGAGGGGCAACATTGTTGGGCTGTATTTAGGGCATCAGTTGTCCTTAATCCAGCCCTGTGCTTGGTCAACAAAAATATCATTTTCTGAGGTCCCGTCTTGGCATACAGTTTATGGAAAGATAACCAGAAGTCTTATGATACAATAATCTGACAGCAAATTCTTGTTATTCATCTTAAAGTGGGAACCCCAACACTAGTCTTATAAGTCAGTTGTTGTAGATTTTCTGGGCTGTATGGCCATGGTCTAGGGATTGTAGTACCTGACATTTCGCCAGCAGCTGTGACCGGCATCCTCAGAGGTATAGCAGAGAAAGATGGAGTACTCTCTGAATCAATGTGAGAAGAAAAATGGTAGGCAGGTAATTTATATCTACTCAGGAAGGTGGGGTAGGGCTGAGTCATTATCTTGTAGGAGTTTCCCAGGCTGTGACATGCTACTGGAGTCTTATACGTAAATCAATATTTCTTGTTGACTTCAAAGGTCAAGATGGAACATAGGCATAGAGGCCTTTACAGGATATCATTCAGCCTCTGGAACTGAGGTAGGAAGGCTACAAGACTACTGCAGACAATGGAGTATTAGTGTAAAATTACTGTGAATATGCCTGAATGGCACAAGATTTGAAGTAAAGATTTCTATACCATTCCCCTTAAATGAGAGAGTTATCACACCATTGCAGAAAAGGTTTTCCTTACACATTTGCTATGAGCTACTGGATATCCACAAGAGACACAGCAGATACCCTTTGTAGCACTGGAAGAGGTGAACTCTTACAGAGGAGCTTTCCATTTGACATAACACCATATTCATGAAAATACTGGAAAAATCTTTGTCTACCTAAGCCACTGTACATCATATTATCTTACACTGCAGGACCACACTCAGCAGATGCCACACAACACAAAAACAATTGAATGCAAAAATAAAAAGCCTGCCATTGTTACCTTGTTTTCATTGAAATTAGCTATGACAACTCCAACAAAGAGGGTTAATCCAATCATGCAGCCCAGGAATACAAATACGTGAATATATATGCCATGGATCTGCATAAACACAAACAAATTAAATTATTCTCTGGTAGAAGTTAAAGAGAGAAAGAAACATTGACACGTTTTGAAGTTCATGCTTACTGGCCCCACACGATGAATGATGACATCTCTGACTTCCACCCATCCTTTTAATGAAAGAACTTCAAACAATGCTAGCATTGCATTTCCAACATTGTCAAAATTAAAATTCCGCGGATTAGCCCTGAAAGAGCAAGAAGTAAAATGAATGCTGTTAAACTCCTTCAGTGTTCTTCTAACTAGATCTGACTCTGAAACATTGCATTCAATGAAAAATCTTAGTGCAATACATGAGTGATACACCTTTCTTAGCCATACAGGCACAAATATTCCTATGGGTATTTTTATCTATATCATGGGCAACTCTAAAAAAAGTTAACTTGGGGCAGTGAACAAGGGTAAAACCATTATTAGGAAAGTAAGAATTTTGCTATACACATTAAAAGGTAAGCTAAAGAATAAAAGTTAAATAACGTCTTAAACCATGCTATAAAGCCTTACGTACTATGACTGAGGCTACAATCCTAAGGACACTTTTCTGGGAGTAAACTCCCTTGAATAACATGGGCCTTATTTCTGAGTAGACCTTCTTGGATTGTTTCTGGAAAAATGGGGTCATCCAAGGGGATCCTGCCCTGAATATAATTTGGGAGAATGACACGCTTCCTTTGCTACCTTTTGCAGTCATTTGTGGTATCTTTGATTCTTTTTCTCTAACTTCTCTTTGGTCCAACTAACTAAACACAAAGGAGAAGGGAACCTGGTACAATAGGGGCATTTTGACTTCTGCTTAAAAACCCCCATTTGTTAGGTACAGAATGAAACTTCTGGCTTGTATCCAGGGAGCACTGTTAAAATCAGTGAGGAGATTTTTCAGAATGCTTCAACATACACTGAAGTTTTCACTGTGCCATGTCCGTTCCCCCAAAACCCCAGGACACTCCTAACAAGTTGTAATTTTTGTACCCTTCTTCCCATGATGAGCATATTTTCTACATTTGCAAAAGGGAGGGGGCTAACATTGTACTAATTAAGGCTGTTTCATTTTTTCTGCTTCAAAGTAAAGTAGTGTTGATGTGTGCTACAGATCACCATCCTAAGCAGAGTTACACTCTTCCAAGCTCATTGACTTCAAAGTGCTTACTTCCAGGCTTTCACTGAACAAAATTAAGGAATTCTGTAGACCACCAGAGTGCCTCAGCAACCACTTGAAGCATAGTGCATTATTTCATTAGCGTAGTGTGGTACCTTTTTATCTACATATAATTTCTCACATTAAATTATTTGGCTTTTTAGCCAAATTGCAAATAATTTAACAAGCACAGAGAATTTTCACATGAAAGCAATGATTTTTTTTTCTTTTTTCATTTCCCTTTTCCAAGATAAAAATTACAATTGTATTCTGAAACAAAGCAGCAAAATGGCTGCCCACAGTACTTGAAACCATTTTTGAGAAGGCTAAATGCCCACCTGTACTTAATGTTGAAAATTACCACTATTTCCAGTGCTTCTAATTTTCTCCCTTAAGCCTTCTACGCACCATGTCTACAGCAGGACAATAATTCAAGCACAAGGATATTGATCTCTATTTGCCTTCTGCCCTATCTTTCCCTTTCCAGGAAAGGAAACATCTGATCCATAATGCATATTGCAATACAGCCTTCATCATAATGCTGGGTATAAATATTTGTTGCTGCTGGTGCCCGGGCCAGAGACACATGAGCAAACATCGATGTGGCTGCCACTTGAAATGGTGGCAGCACTCTGTTCATACACAATGACTCCCCATGTTGTTTCAGCATTTTCAGCCACTGCATTGCAGCTCTTTCTTTTCTTGTGGCTTGCAATAGCATGATGTTAATCAGCAGAAGGTAGCAAACAACTGGATCAGATGATGACATTTCAAGCGGCAAGTTTGCCACCATTTGCATGAGTGAAAACTATGCCCACAAAGCCAAACCAATATGGTTTGACAGTAGTTCGTTGGCCATTTTTAATTGGCCAAGGCAGTGCAATCTTCAGTGGAGTTACACCCTTCTAAGTGCATTGGCTCCAACAGATTTAGAGAGGTGTGATTCTGCTTAGAATCACACTGTTGGAAAGGCGCTAAATGGGAGCAGAAAGGAAGGAGGGGGAGAAGATGCCAAACCTTCCGGCTCCAAATCACTCCTCTGGGATTCCCCCCTGTGAGTTTCAGACATATTTAACTTTGTGGAGTGGATCCTTACCACTATATTACCACTGCAATGGGCAAAGTTTGAATCCTTCCTTCAGCCTAAGGAGCCTCTCCCCGCTTAAGCGCCTCTTTCTTCAATGGAAGAGCCACTTAAGTTGGAGGAAAGCTCCTTGGAGGAAGGCTGGATTCACACCAGTGTTTGCTCAGTCAAACATATATTCGATTCTGGCCCTGACCTAGATAGCCCAGGCAAGCCCAATCTCGTCAGATCTCGGAAACTAAGCATGGCCTGCCCTGGCTAGTAATTGGATGGGAGACCTCCAAGGAATACCAGGGTTGGGAGGCAGAGGCAGGCGATGGCAAGCCACCTCTGAACATCCCTTTGACTTCAAGCCCCACTAGGGGTCCCAAGAGGTCAGTTTGACTTTATGGCAAAAAACCCCATATTTAATTCCAGCAAAGGGGATGCTGCTTGAGAATGACCATAGTTTAATGGTACAATACATGTTTCATTAGCAGACTGTATGAAGTTCAGAACATACCTTGTCTGACCTGACCAGACCCTCTGCCAGAGAATCACAGAAACTAGGACACAGTTCTACCCTGAGCAGATTTACACCATTCTAAATCCATGGCTTGGGGAAACACTGAAAGCCTCTGTCCAGTCTTTAAGGGATACTAGGGGCCAGTGGACGGGCTGGGATCACTGAATACTGAAGGACTGTTAAAGATGTGGAGCCTTCAGGTCAAAGTCTGGAACCCCACGTAAGGTACACTGAGCTTTCTTTAAAAATGAGCTGGATACAAGTGTAATAAATCAATAATCCACTCTTTCCTATAAAGTCAGTAAGTGTATGCTGTAACTTTCCTTGGGACATCTACCATGTAAGTGGTTTGGTCTTTGTCTAGTTCTAAATCTACATGACTGCACCAGAAAATTCGATTTCCCCTCTTACAAGGCAGAACTAATATATCCAGCTCTTCTGTTATAGCTTTTATGCTCTTGAAAATTGCTTTGTCTGCCTTAAATTGTTTTATTGTCCCTGGCAGTAGCTCCCCAGGATCTCAGGAAGAAGTCATATCATCTACTCCTGGTCCTTTTTAACTGGAGATGCCAGGGATTGAACCTGGGACATTCAGCATGCAAAGCAGAGGCTCTTCCACTGAACCACAGCCCCTCCCCTGCATGGTGGAGGCAAAAAGGGTATTCAGTAATCTGCATGAACACCACTCAAACATGGTTCATGTGTAAGCTAGGTGCACATACAAACGTATATGCTATTGGTCTGATTTCTATGATTGGGGAAAGTCATACCTATGTGGAAACAGCCAGCTCATATTTGATGTCATCTGCCTCTACCCAGCATGCATAGGGGTTACCAGCTAGAATATTTAAACTGTATTATTTTCATTGCATGAGGGATGCATAAAAGCTAAAGTTGTAGTTATCAGCAGTTTCATGTTTCTCTTTTGCATAAATTAACTATTAAATAGCCTAGTGTCTGGACCATATTCTAGTATTACTATCTGCATATTTTTAAATGGAGTTACAGACCAAAAACAAACTACTCACCAGACCCGGGGCACCCAAAATCCAGGCTTCTTTTCACCGGGTTTTAGTTTTAAATTTAGATTTTTGGAAACACTTACATTTATTCGAAATATCCCATAACAGTCTTCCTGCCATAAAAAAAATAATTTTGGTGAAATAACTCTCTGCAGATAAATTAAAACATTCTATGAATCATACTTAGAACTGGAAATATTCCTTTTCAGTCTGATGGACTGGCACTTTAATGATAACACACATTGAAACCAAAGGGTGTGTATCTTTTCTTGTCCAACTATTCACATGGACATCAAATCAAAAACACTAGTCAGCTGCTTGGTGACTCCCGTTTTCCTTTTCCACTCTCCACCAGCATTGATGATAAAGCTGGTAACAGCACCAATAGCTTGGTCAACTAGTTTACACTGCCTATACTGCTGCAATGCATTATGACCTTCTTCCAAACTGCTGCAATGTAAGATTTTCATGTATCATACATCAGGTTGGATCCAACCAGCTTTTCTACTGCTGAAAAGGGGAGGGTGGGGTCCCCTCTGGCTAGCAAGAAGACTATGCTAGGGATGATGGGAACAGTATGGGTAAATGCCAAGAGTTGTAATAAGGATAGGGACTGGGTAAGACTTACAGAAAAGGCTGGCTGGATCCAACCCATAATGTCATTTCAGAAGTACTGATGTTCAGCCTTCCCTTAGATCAAGTTAGTGCGGGCCTGATGTTTAACAACATAGCTACCATACCTTCAAAATGTTTTATTTAAATCCGAATCCCAGATCTAATCACTGAGAAAAACACTGTTTCTGCAATGATGCTCCGTTCATGATACATTGGAGAATTAGGACTGGACAAACTTGTTTTCTAAATCAGGCAATTCACTTCAGTGATGTAACTACTCAAGAGCTGTATAGTCATATTATTTATTGTTCAAATAGTATCATGAACCCCTGGAAGGGAAGAATTATGTTGTAAGCTCCTTTGGGTCCCCATTGAGAAGAAAAGCAGAAAATAAATAAATAAATAAATGTCTTTCCCCCTGCTCTGTAATGGGTCTCTTTTAGTCAGTGGAATTGTAGCTTATGTATAAAAGAAGAAAAGAGACTTGTTCTTACCCTTGCAATAATATGTGGATCATTGCACTTCGCCAACTTCCCAGCAAAAAGCTGAACTCCAAAGCTTGCAAAAACAAGCATTAACGTCAGCAAAAGAATAGAGACCTGTAAGGGTGAATTAAAAATAATCAAACTTCCTTCAGACAGCTTGTATTTAATAGCCAGATCCTTCCTCTGTGAATACCTCTAATAAACCATTCGTTTAATCAAGATTGTAGGTTTTGCTGCAAAATATGAAACGATGGTGTGGATCCATTGGAGAAAGAGCCACTTAAGTTGGTGGAAGGCTCTTTAGGCTGGAAGAAAGTTACAAACTTTGGTCAGTGGAGTGGTGGGATGGGTAGGATCTACCCCCTTGTATCTGGGGTAGGCAAGGATGGGGCCAATAAGTCACTCAGCAATGCAAAACACGGCTTCCTGAGCACTGTAAACAGACCCCAATGTTTGATTTGTTCATGCTGAGTCAAAAATTTGCTGGGGAGGAGTGTAGTAAAAGGTATACAAAAGACGATAAAACAGTGAAGAAAGAGTTTGTTTGGAGGAGAGACCATCTGCTTCCTGGTGGGGTCTGGAAGGAAGAACCAGAAAAAAAGTGTCATGAGATGGCTACTGGAATATTTACAGTTAGGGTCTCCGGACCAAATTGTATAATATGGGAATGAACACAGTGAGTTCCTTGGTAACAATCTTAGACCTATTCTTGGGGAATCTGGTGGATCTTTCTAAGCTCCAATTACAATATGCTGGAGTCAACAATCCCCCATCATCACAGCAAGTCTCCTCATGTGATAGAAGGGAGTCACAGTATGATCCAAGGAATTTAGCACTGGTTGACCACTAGCCTGACATACCTTTCCAGATGTGGCATGGGGGTACATGATCAGTATTCTATTTTTTATTTTATCACTGTTGATGTGAATTACATTTTTTGCTGTAATTAACATAATAAGAACTTAAGAGAAGCCAATGTTGGATCAGGCCAATGGCCCATCCAGTCCAACACTCTGTCACACAGTGGCCAAAAATACCAGGCACCATCAGGAGGTCCACCAGTGGGGCCAGGAAACTAGAAGCCCTCCCACTGTTGCCCCTTCCCCCCACAAGCACCAATAATACAGTGTATCACTTGCCCCAGACTGAGATTCCTATCTATTTCTCTCTTAAAGCCATCCATGCTTGTAGCCACCACCACCTCCAGTGGCACTGAATTCCACATGTTAATCACTCTTTGGGTGAAGAAGTACTTCCTTTTATCTGTTCTAACCTGACTGCTCAGCAATTTCCTTGAGTGCCCACGAGGTCTTGTATTGTGAGAGAGGGAGAAAAGTACTTCTTTCTCTATCTGCTCTATCCCATGCATAATCTTATAAACCTTGATCGTGTCACCTCCTCAGCCATCGTTTCTCCAAGCTAAAGAGCCCCAAGCGCTTCAACCTTTCTTCATAGGGAAAGTGTTCCAACCCTTTTATCATTCTAGTAGCCCTTTTCTGCATTTTTTCCAATGCACCTCCACCTTTTGGAGGTGTGGCGACCAGAACTGTACACAGTACTCCAAATGAGGTTGCACCATTGATTTATACAGGGCATTATGATACTGGCTGATTTGTTTTCAATTCCCTTCCTAATAATCCCCAGCATAGTGTTAAATGCCACGTTCTAGGCACATGGATTCCCATGATGAATGCATAGATGGGTAATACTAGTATATATTGAGCAGGATGTACAGTCTCTGCATCATACACAACTATTCACATTTCATCTTAATAAGTGCACAGCCACCAATAAACAGCTCACTGTATTTGCATTAATATCTACACACATTTCTCTGCATGCATCCATTGCCCTTTTTTCTGCCACACAAACACAGACACAGACTATTCACACATACCCTTGGGTCCCATAGCATTATGTTTGATGGATTCTCCACATCTCCTATTCAGAGCTTTGGAAGGACATAGATACAGGACATCAGTACCCAAAACACCTGCACGACTACATTCTATGCTCCAGTGACAGAAATGAATCCACTTGTCTAGAACAGATGCTGCACATATTTACTTGGATCCTATGACATCATTCCATGTGCATTTCTCCCCAGCTGCTGCATTGGCTATCCACTGCTATGGACACCTGCTTTGTCTCACACTATGTACTTGCACAAAACCAATGTTTTTCAAGGAGTGTTATAGAAGTACCTAGAGTGAGAGGAACCAGGTGCTGCAGTGGAGATAGAAGAGTGTGGCCAGAAAGAAGAGTGTGAGGAACAACGTCATCGCCTCCAAGTCTAAGTGTTGGGTCTCTAAACCCACCATGGCAGTAATGTAATTTCATGGAAAGACATGTGGACTGTGTGCTGCAAATGAATTCCTCAAAATGTGCAGAGAGATATGTAGCAAGTAGTAAGAGCAGCACTATGGCCTGTTATTTTTTATTCCTTTACTTGATAGATGCAGCAAGGAGATAACTAGAAGGGTTTAGAGATGGTTGCAGAGCACAAGACAAAACAGAATTTCAAACCTACAGTTTTTTAAGTTATGGTCAAGGGCATTCATTCTGCAGATACCAAAAATGTGAATGGAGACAAAACTGCACTTACTAGAAAGATTTCTTTGAAGCCGCTGAAGAGCTCTCGGACAACCTTTCTCATTTGAGGCACCAGTTTGAAGATTCGGAGGGGACGGAGACAGCGTAGCACCATTAACAGCTGAGCTCCCGATTTAGCAGGAACGTTCTGAGGCATCCAGCAGAGAAATATCAAGCTTACCTTTTGAAAGATATTTAAAAAGACTAAGAATTCAATCAAGTAGTGAAACAAGAACCCACAACGTTATGTGCAGTTTTACACAGAACTACATTTATTTAGAACATCTTTATGCCACCTTTCCACCCAATAAGGGTTTCCAAGACAGCAAATATAAAAAGATCAAAACATGGAACAAATAAAAACAACATTCTAAATGATAAAATAATAAAAAATTATACAAACAACAACAGAATCAGAGAGGTGGGCCAATAACCGTTACTAAGGGTATGCCAAACGAAACAAAACAAGTCTTCATCTACTGCTGAAAACACCAATAGAGGAAGACACACAAATCTCCCTGGGCAGGGAGTTTCAAAGGTTTGTTGTCATGACTGAGTTGGGTTGCCACCCTTCTAGCCTCAGAAGATGGGGGCAACCAATGCAGGGCCTCTGAAGGTGACCAGAGTGAATATGGGAGAAGGTGATCTTTAAGGTATGTGGGTCCCAGGCTACACAAGGCTTTAAAGGTCAACACCAGCATCTTGAATTGGGCCCAGAAGCAGATAGGGAGCCCGTGTAGATGGAACTAGACTGGAGTGAGATGGTTCCTACAACCTATTCCAGTCAACCCTCTGCCTGGAGCATTCTGTACCAACTGTAGTTTCTGAATAGTCTCAAAGGCTGCCCCATGTAAAATGCCATCCTAAATGGGCATGGGCAGTCTATACTACTGATCCTGGTATATCAGTGACTACTTTGGCCATCTAATATAGGTTACTTCCTCACTGTAATTTTTGTCACTTATTTGTCCCTATGGCTTCACGCCCCCTCCAAAAAATGTGTTTTGCTATCTCTAGTAGTCCCCAAGGGAGCACAACACATGTGGAAAGAGTGGGGGACGGACCCAGAGCAATAGGGACAAATGAGTGACAGTGTGGAAATGGCCATAGTCACAGTTTATTGATTTTATTTATTTATTACTTAAATTTATACCCCGCCCTCCCTGCCAAGCAGGCTCAGTGCGCCAAGCAGGCTCAGTGCTGACACACCCACAGTAGCAAAGTAGAAAATACTATAATTTTATTTAATTCATTTATCCCCCCACCTTTCTCCCCAATAGGGACCCAAAGTGGATCACATCATTGTCTTCACCCCCATTTTATCCTTACAACAACTCTGTGTGGTAGGTTAGGCTGAGAAAGTATAACTGGCCCAACGTTACCCAGAGAGTTCCCGTGGTATAATAGTACAAGGGCAAGGGCAGGAGCTCCTTTGCATATTAGGCCACACTCCCAAAGTAGTCAATCCTCCAAGAGCTTACAGAGCTCTTTTTACTGGGGTTACTGTAAGCTCTTGGAGGATTGGCTACATCAGGGGTGTGTGGCCTAATATGCAGAGGAGCTCTTGCTACGAAATGAGCCCTGACAAGGGCACAAAAAAGTCAGCACAGAGTAACACACTTGATCAAGGAAACCAGTTTTATTAATGGTTTTCAAGTGGCCTACTGCACAGCCTCCAGAACAGTTCTTAAAAACATACCCATATGTGTAACAACAACACCCACTGGCAGGAGGGTGCTTATATAACCATAACAATAGCAATGCCAGCTTCTCCACAAAATGCTCCCACTACCCACCAATCATAATTACACACAAAAGTGACTCTCTCACATCAGCCTCACACATAAGGCACCAAACCAACATGTTGGATAGGGTGATGTGATCTTTACAAGGGTGAGAGAGAAAGAATCTCTTAGATTATCAATTTTACTGGACTGTATGCTCTCTCTGTCATACAGAGCCACTCCACCTCCAACCTTTCCCTTCCTATCCTTCCAATATAATTTATATCCAGGAATCACCATATCCCATTGATTATCCTCATCCCACCAAGTTTCTGAAATGCCCACAATGTCTGTGTTCTCTTCTGACACTAAGCACTCCAGCTTGCTCATTTTACCTTGGGCACTTCTAGCATTTGCATATAAACATATGTCTATCCACAAGGAAACAGCCAAGTATGAGCTTTGGATCCCTCATACAGTAGTCAATCTAATGGGCTTTGTGACTTCCTTATGAGCAGTGGCATCATGATGGTCTTTTATTAGTAGCTTCTTGATTGAAACAAAGGTGTGGGTGGCTTTGATGGGATTGGAAAACACATAGAAAATTATTTCATTGGTTTCAATGACATTAGATTGCCCTCCTTTTCTTGGAAGCATGACTCATTTTATTTTGATAGGGCTCAGTTCCCAGCAATGGTGCTTTAGGACTATGATACATATCTTTTTTGTCTGAAAAAATTATTCAATTTGGTTTTTTTTAAAAAAGGACTGGGACACATTAATGCAACTTTCTCCTTTCTCAAATAACAGCACACAAATGAATATGGTACAACGCATGCTGCTAACTAAATTTATGTTGTAGCTTTTCAAGATGTTGGAAATAATTTGGAATATGTACATTCCATGTAAAAATTCTGATCAAAGAAATGAGAAAAATTTGTGAGAAATGACCTCATTTTCTGACTGCAGGCACACTAGGCTTGAACACAAATTATGACAAATTATATTCATTATATCTCCGACACAGCCTAATTTCTATAAGATTTAATCAAGCTCACAATGTTTTCACTCAGAAGTCTTGTTCATGATGTTAACCAATTTGTATGAATTTTTTAAAACAGACTTTTAGATAACATTTGGATTTGTTATTTATATGCCAAATACGGGTAATTCAACATTACATAACATAAATTGATTTATCACCTATTTCCAAGTACAGGCACAGACTAAACAAGTGCAAAATGAGGCACATCCTGTGCTGAAGTCTAGTCAGCTATGATACCCTATAAGATGCATGCCAAGGAAGTATGCGCATTCATCTGAATTAAAAGAAAAGTTTTCGGGGGGAATGGAGGCCGTGAGTTAAGAAAAGTGGACTCTGAGGAGACATGTTAATGGTAAAGTGATAAAAACTAATATGTTAAGGGGCAGAAAACACAATGAAAAGGAAGAACGGCCCCTTATGATTAGATACCCAGTAATAAGGCTGATGGGCTGCAGTGGTTCAAGTGGTTAAGAAGCTGAACTGCAGACCGAAAGATCGGTAGTTCAGCAGTTCGAGACCCAAGTGCTGCATGACAGAGTGAACTCCCATCTCTGGTCCCAGCTCCTGCCAACCTAGAAATTTGAAAGCAAGAAATTGCAAGTAGATAAATTGGTACCACTTTGGTGGGAAGGTAACAGTGTTCTGTATGCCTCGGCATCTTGTCATGCCAGCCACATGACCACGGAAACGTCTGGACAGCACTGGCTCTTCAGCTTGGAAACGGAGATGAGAACCGCATCCCTAGAGTTGTACTCAATTGGCTTTTGAGCAAGGGAAATCTTTACATTTACTAATAAGGCTGGTGGCAGATGCATGGTGCGGATCACAGATTCAGCTATAAGCTATATGTGTCACTGATGGATGTACACACATGTGTGAATAAGCATTCAGGCATCCAAGATGAAAAAGCTGCAGTACCAGACTGGGTGCACAAGGCATTTGAACTGTGAACGGAGACCAAGAGATAAAGAGTGGGAAGAAATGGCAACTGATTTGGCACTTCTTTTTCTGTGGGAAATGGGATTTGTATCTCACGGTAAAAAGCACCAGTAAGGCTTGCATCCCATATTCCATTCTTTGACTGGATTAATTAGCTTGGTAACTCAAGAACAAACAAGGAAAAGAAGCCGTCTAACAATACGGCAGGGCACTGAACACAGCAAGAGAGGGAAAACAATTATGTCACAGAGGAGTCATACAAGAACAGAGAGAAACCAGTTGGGAACTTAATTTGGAGCTGAGGGAAACTCATGAAGCTGCCTTATAATGGCCAGACCATTAGTATTGTCTACTCTCACTTGCAGTGGGTTTCTGGGCTCTCACAGAGGGGTATTTTTCACATCTCCTACCACCTGGTCCTTTTAACTGGAGGTGCTAGGAACAGAACATGGGAAGTGGATGCTCAACCACTGAGCCACAGACTCTCCAAGTAGATGATGTTAACTGTATATGTTGGACTGGAGAATGCTAAGCTACAAGGAAGCATAACCATACAGCTGAATCACACTTTAGTACATATGTTTGTCTAAAATTTAAAAGTAAATAGCTGTGTATTATGGATAAATTACTAAAAAGTACTTTGAAGCTGGACACAATCTATGAACAAAAATTATTTTTAGTTCCTCACATGGACTCTAATTCCCATTTCAAAACAAACACTTTAAAAATGAGTACAGGAATGTTAAAGATGTTTGTGGAAAAATTCATAATGAATACAAACTTACAAGATATATAAATATATCCATGACACCCCCAAAGTCTCTTATGACCGCTGTTGGAGTGAAAAACAAGCCATCGGCCATGATCTTCAGATTAAGTTCAATGCTCATGAAGATTACAAAAACATATTCAGCAATCTGGAAAGCAAAGCAAAGATTAATGATTGTTAAGTGTTAAAATGGTAAGAAGGGATCCGTTTGTACAACAAATGAGAGAGACATGCACAGATTTACCTGAAGTGTTGGTGCATGCATAACTCGGCGAAAGGGGGATTCAAACATCATTGAAATGCAGGAGCATATAGTAACAATGATCATTACCCAGTCCAGGTAAGTTACCAATCCCACCAAATCACTGCAAAATGAAAAAAACAATAACAACAAATCTCCTTGTAAGATCATTAGAGGGAGAGTTGATAAACTTCTGCTGAACATACAGCATAGATGGGTTTCAACTGAAAATACTCCACAACTTTAACGTTTTCCAAATTTTTAAGAACATTTTTTCTGACAACATATTTACACATTTTCCAGAGTAAATTAAGTTAAAATACTTACTAAAGTTGGTGATATTTGGTATTTTTCACTGCTCCTGTAACAGGATCTGTTTTAGAACTGTAACACAGGAAGCACATTTTCAGAATCCTGCAAGCTATATTGTGGTATATAATCATCACATACACTCCTTATATAAGAGATTCCTCCATCTTGCTCTCTGCTTGGGTTGAAGTTTAAATTCTATTTTTGAAACAAAAAATTTTTTAAGTAAAACTACAGCAAACTCTTTCAATGATTGTGTGCCAGGACTGAGTGATATTTCTAAAAATAAAATTTGTAATGCAGTCAGTGGAAGGCAATCCAAATTATTTTGTTCAGATGCTGGGTTCAGCTTGGGGGAAAAATAAAACTACATGAGTGATAGACATTTAAAAATTATATTGACAAAACCATTTGCATCACTTTGCATAATACTAGAACTTGGGATAATCTGATGAAACTGACTGATAATTGGTTCTGGACAGGAAAAAGTAGCAATATTTCTTAATGCCATCAATGACAAGTAACGAATTAATGGAAATTAATGGAAAGATTACTCAGTGGTACAGTTAGGTAATTTTAGATGCAGGACTTCATGGTCTGATGCCTTCCCTCCCCTTATGATATGGATAATTTCAGATGGGCTGATAAAGTTTGTACTCCTTTGGTTCAGAGTATGAGATAAGCTTTCTGCCTGCCAGATGGTACAGATGGTACAAGCCACAGAAGGGTTCTCCTATTTCCTCTGCCAACCCACCCCAATTCATCTGTTGATGCGGAGTGAGGTTGACAATGGGAAACAACTTGGAGGACAAAGAATTATTGCAATGATGTACCTCCAATTTTATTGTTCCACTTCTCCTCTGCCAGTGCATTCTGGGAAATGCAATTTCCAGAACATCCAACATTAACTATCTAGTGTTCTAAAAAGTACATTCCCAGAATGTACTAGGCACCCCACTCTTCCGTTACCTCCCAAGTAGGTGGGAGGCACATAACATATAACTCTACTGGAAATAAACAAGTATGGGCTTGCTCAGTGTCTGGCTGGGAGGCTTCCTGGGAATTCTATGTAAGTCATGAAAGATCAAAGGTGGGATATAAATGAAATCAACAATATGCTTCTATTAGTTGCTATGTTCACAGCCAGGTGAAACTTTCAAGCAGTCACCAGAACAAAATAGCACAAATAGAACAAAATAGCACTCAATTTTTTGTGCTCCACCTGGTGCTCGTATGAAACCGTCTTCAAGGAATGTAATTCAAATAAAATGAATTTGTGCTAGAAATAATAAATTTATACCAACCACATGACACAACATCATCACATCATGAGTTCCGATCAACAGCTGCCACTAATGTGAAATGCTAGTGGGGGAAACTTGCAACATGATTATGTCATCTTGCCATTACAAAATTACAGGAGGCGCAAGAAACATACTGCCACATGAAACTGGATGGGTGTGGTGAAGGAAGATGCAGAGCTCAAGCAAGTCAACAAACACATGGCTGCAAACTGCTCATATACTTACGCATTAAAGCGAGCTCTTACAACCACTCGGCAGAAATTTCTGAATCGATGTTCACGGCCAACGATGAAAAGTGGTTTGTCGAAGTATGGATGATTCTCCCGCAACTCCTCTTCCTGGACTTTCCTTTTTAAGAATGATATAAGAACTTGCAAAATAGTAAATCACTGACAAAGATGCAGGCAAATATACACACCTTCACTTGGTACACAGACTGTAGTAACAGAATCACTGCAGCACAGAGGATAAAATATTGCACTTTGGAAACAAAAGGTGCAGCTCCCTGCTTGGTTGTAAGGATCACTGGTTGGATTTTGGTCAGTCACAATGAGGGCATCCTTATCCAGTTCCCCAATTTCCTTCCCAACTTGGAAGCCCTGTTAGATGGCCAACAGTGCAATCCTCAGTAGAGTTACACCCTTCCAAGCCATGGACTTCAATGGACTTGGGAGTAATCCTGATTAGGACTGCATTGTAAGACTATGACTTGGAATAAGGAAAACATGCAAATTACTGAAACTGGCTTGTTGTTGACTGCTTCTCCAGTCAACCTACTAATGGCAAAGCAACAGTCTACCTCACAGGGTGGTTGTGAGGACAAACCTCCAAAATCTTCAGAGAGAAGGCAGAAGAAAGAAGGTAATAGGGTTGCACTGCATTAA